>CM060907.1:949220192-950470192 GCA_030737815.1 Allium fistulosum | reverse complement strand
CAAGGGTTTTGAAAGGGTTGTTTAAAGGTTTTAAACAAAAGTTTCGAATGTATAAAATAGGCAATATGGCCTAATTATTTTCAAGTTAAAAAGGGTTTTAACTTGTTTTGGAAGGATAGTTAATCCTCGTTAAAATCCATCAACATTATTTTTAGTCAAGTATATATATCATGGCAAAATAGCTTAGAGTAAAGCTAAGAATATATTTTCCTTGTATAAGTATGATTTAAAAGGTTAAATCGGTTTGAAAAGGTTTTCAAGAATAAAGATGAAGGGAAGTTAACCCTAAGAAAATGATTTAGACGGTTAATTCATTATGATCCGGACAGTTAGTCCACTTTGCAGGTAGTCAGCCCTGTTTTATGAACAGATAGTCCATTTGTTAGCATAACGGACCTTGATATTATGTAGTGGGAAGATAGTCCACTTATTACCTGTTTTCCCTTAAACTCTCGGGTGCTTAAAATTGATTTGAGTAGGCTGAGGGTTAAGGTTTTCAGGTTTTAGTCTTTTGGCGAATAAAGCTTCCGAAGGCGAGTAGGTGGCTGATGGATAGCTAATTAGGAGTTATAGATTGTTTTGTTTATTTCCACTGTGTATTAAGTTAGATATGACTATATTGCTCTGATTAACCAAGGGGACATCATCATATGTCGCTCTTAGCGTATTTTTGTAATGATTATAACTAATCTTCACCTAGGAAACGATATGGGATTATGTAACTTAGATATGAATTTGTTTTGAAATGTAATCAGTTAATTTTTTTTTTGAAATTCTGTGATTTTGATCATATTCAAGTGCTTTTGATATTATGGATACCATTATCATTACCGTATTTTGTCTCCAGAAGTTAATACTATGGATGACTGCATCATCTGTAGCGCTTAGCTTTTGGCCTCCAGATACGAGATGTTATAACTTGGTATCAGAGCATGGTTTATGAAAAACTTTAAACTAAAAATGATCTTTAAAACATAATCCTAAGGAATTAGAGTAAGATTGAGGTATGGGATAATGTTATAGTAACGTACTTGTATTTGTTATATATAAGTATACACTTTATCTCTAGTCACCCATCCTTGTAACGTTATTTTTCTATATCTCATGAGGTTTGAATACAGATATGAAAGGTAGAAGAGGAAGAGTTAACCCAGGAGGGGAGGGCACTGATGGGAATTCCAGACCTAGTACAATGAGGAACCAAGGTCGGGGACATGCAGAGAATGTAGGTGCTGGAGTCCCGCAAGTTGGAATGGAAGCTATGTATCAGTTTTTCATGAATATGATGCAAGCAGGAGTTGCAGCTGGAGTGTTAGGAGGAAATGCTGCAGGGGCAGGAGTTCCGGAAGTTCCGGTAGTTAACCATTATGCTAAGCTGAGCGGATTACGCTAAGCTTGGAGGGAAGCCATTTCTGGGACAGAGGATGCTATAGAGGTGGAAAATTGGTTGCTACACTATGGTAGGATCTTTGCAGACTTGGGGCTCAATGATGAGAAGAAGAGGTGGCTTGCTTCCAGACAGCTTCAGGGAGCGGATTTGTTTTGGTGGAACAGTGTGACGGCCAGTGTGGACGAGCAAACTTTGTCATGGGAAGATTTCAAGGGGAGGTTCCAGGAGTGGTTTATGTCTACAATGGCACAGTCAACTCTGATCAAAAAGTTTGCTGAATTAGAGCAGGGAGAGATGTCTATTCTGGAGTATGCTAGAAAGTTCGAGGAGTTGGCCAAATATTTGTATGCTTCAGTGGATACTGTGATGAAGAGGAATGATATGTTTATCAGGGGGTTGAAGCCTGAGTTGGCTAGGGCTACATTACCTCATATTAGAGATCCTTCTGACTTTGTAGTGGAGATGGCCTTAAGACATGAGGATATTCTTGATTCTCTAGAGAAGAGTCAGGCTAAAGAAGTCCAGGTTGGGCAAAATCAGAAGAGGAAGTTCTTTCCTAAGAAAGGTGCTCAGAAGGATGCAGCAACTATGAAAGGGAAGTCTGAGATTGTTTTCTTCAAGTGCGACAAGAAGGGGCACTTTGCTAATGAGTGTCATGCGGGAAAGGCTAAGGAAGTGGCTGGAAAGAAGAATGTCCAATGCTTTAATTGTGACCAGATTGGCCATTATAAGAGCCAGTGCAAGGAGCCCGCTAAGGATGGAAAGGACAAGGAGTATGCATTGGAGCCTGCTTCGAAGCCAACAGCTTAGGAAAAAGGAAAGGCAGTTTTGGGAGGTATGCTTCAGATTCATGGTATGTCTGTTAGCGTTCTATTTGATACTGGTGAATCACATTCTTTTATATCTAGATGTTTGATAGATAAGCTTAACCTAGAAACCACATATTTAGTAACTTCCTTACGGGTTGCGAATCCAATAGGAGGGTATGCAACTCTAGGGTTGAGGTGTGACCAGTTAGAGTTTGAACTGTTAGGTCATACTTTTCTTTACAGTTTGCATGTGTTTGATTTCGTGGGGTTCGAGATTATTCTTGGGATGGATTGGTTAAGTGAGTACGATGCTAGGATATATTTCCAGGATAGGAAAATATCACTTAGACACCTTGATTGTAGTGACCGAATAGTTTATACCGTAGAAGGTTCTAGCAGTGAGGTGAATGCTTTGTAGGGTGTTATGGAATTGGATGATGAGTTAAGTCAAGTTTTCATGGTTAGAGAATTCGCAGATGTTTTTGAGCCTGTAGTTGGATTTCCGTCGAAACAAGCTATTGAGTTTCGGCTGGATTGAGTTACGGGGGCAGAACCGGTGAGTAGACCGCCGAGCAGGATGACCCCTGCAAAGATGAGGTGCTTGAAGGTGCAGTTGGTGGATTTGGAAGGCAAGAGTTTTATCAGGCCGAGTTGTTCGCCTTGGGGAGCAACCGTAGTGTTTGCTAAGAAGCCGGACGAATCGTTAAGGCTATGTATTAATTATCATAAATGAGAGGACAATAGAGAATCGATATCCATTGCCGAGGATTAACGATTTGTTCGACCAGTTAAGTGGAGCCAAGGTATTCTCATAGTTGGATTTGGTGACAGGTTTCCATCAGTTGAGAGTAGCAGAGGTTAGTACACCTTTGACGACGTTTAGGACCAGATATGGATCGTACGAATGGTTAGTTATGCCATTTGGACTGACTAATGCGCCAGCTTTCTTTGTGGATTTGATGAACCAAGTTTTCCGAGAGTACTTGGATAGGTTCGTATTGGTTTTCACAGATGATACCTTGATATACTCTAAGGATGAATAAGAGCATGAAGTTCATCTTAGAGTGGTGCTTGAGACGTTGAGACAACATCAGCTGAAGGCGAAATTTTCGAAGTGTCATTTCTAGAAGAAGGAAGTGAAGTTTCTTGGTCATGTAGTCTCAGAGGAAGGGTTGTCAATGGATCCAACTACGATTGGAGCGGTGAATAGTTGGAAGAGACCCGAGATACTGATGGAGATAAAGAGTTTCCTTGGGTTGGCTGGTTATTATCAGAGGTTCATTAAGGATTTTTCAGGGATAGCGGCACCAATGGCCAAGCTAACAAGAAAGGATGTGAAGTTTGTATGGACCGATAAGTGTGAGGAAGCATTCCAAAGTTTGAAACACCTATTGACCGATGCACCTATGTTAGTGGTTCTGGAAGGGAATCAGGATTTGGTGGTTTATACCGATGCGTGTGCAACAGGGTTAGGAGCTATGCTAATTTAGAGAGGTAAATTGATTGCCTATGCTTCTACACAGCTCAGACCGCATGAGGTCAGATATCCGACGCATGATTTGGAATTAGCTGCAGTTATTTTTGCATTGAAGGTGTGGAGACATTACCTTTTGGGAGAAAGGTTTGAGTTATATACAGATCATAAGTCACTGAATTATTTGTTCTCTCATAAGGAGTTGAACATAAGACAACAGAGGTGGTTAGAGTTTATTGCCGCTTATGATTTTAGGATTGAGTACACATCGAGGAAAGGCCACAACGTTGCGGATGAACCTAGCAGGAAACATCAGAATGCAGTGTTGGCGATGATCGCTGAGTGGAAAGATTTGGAAGCATTAGCAGATTGTAGAGTGCAGTGGAGATCTGAGGCTGGATCTAGCGGATAAACCATAGTGTTATCTTGTTTGGAAGTTCGACCGGTGATGATCGAAAGGATTACTTATAAACAAGAGGAGGATCCAATATTAGCTGAGTGGATCAGGAAGTTAAGACATGGAACCGAGGGTGATGACTTGAAAGATTTCAGTCTTGACCGGAAGGGAAGGTTGAGAAAGAAAGGAAGATTAAGTGTTCCGAGTGTAGGAAACATAAGTAAAGAAGTCTTAGAGGAATGTCATCGTTCAAAGTTCTCTATTCATCCAGGAGGTATTAAGATGTATCGGGATATGAAGTTTGTTCTGGGAAGGAATGAAGCGAGATATTGGTTTATGGGTAAAGCAATGCTTGATTTGCCAACTGGCAAAGGCCGAACACTAGAAGCCAAGTGGATTGCTTCAGCTATTGGATATTCCGGTATGGAAGTGAGATTCTATTTGCATGGATTTTATTGACGGGTTACCAAGCTCGAACAGAGGAAATGATAGTATATGGGTCATAGTGGACAGACTGACCAAGAGTGCCCATTTTATTCCAGTTAGGTCAACCAGAATAGCACCTGTTTTGGCAAAGTTTTTCATGAAGAATGTAGTTAGACTGCATGGAATTACTAATAGCATAGTAAGTGGCAGAGATCCCTTATTTACTAGCGAGTTCTGGAAGAGTCTGCATGAATTTTTAGGAACCAAGCTCAAAATGAGTACCGCTTACCATCTGCAGACAGATGGGCCAAACTTAAAGAGTTAACAAAATCTTGGAAGATTTGTTAAGAGCTCGTGTGTTAGATTTCGGGGGATCATGGGAAGACCATCTGCATTTAGTCGAGTTTTCGTATAATAACAGTTGTAAGACTAGTATTAGGATAGCACCTTTTGAAGCTTCGTATGGAAGGCCATGCAAATCTCCCGTATGTTGGTTAGAGACTGGGGATAGGTTGGTTCTTGGTCTAGATTTGGTCAGGGAAGCTGTAGAAAAGATTGAGGTCATTCGGGCTAGAATGAAGGAGGCTCGGTCTAGGCATAAGAGTTATGCAGATAAGAGACGCCAAGATTTAGAGTTCTTAGTTAGAGATCAGGTTTTTGTTAAGGTGTCGCTGATGAAGGGTATGATTAGATTTGGTAGATCGGGAAAGTTGGCACCGAGATTCATTGGACCTTTTCCTATTGTTGAGAGGATCGGGAAACTCGCATATAGAATTGAGTTACCGAGCAGTTTGGCCGGAGTCCATGATGTTTTCCATGTTTCTCATCTCTGAAAGTGTGTTAGAGACCCGGAGGCTACAATTGCACCGACTGTGCTAGAGGATTTAGTAGTAGAACCAGATTTGACTGTAGTAAGGAAGCCTATTCGTACTATTGCGAGAGATGAGAAGAGGCTTAGAACCAAGATGGTCAGATTAGTCAACGTCTAGTGGAGCGACAATTACAGGGATTGTACTTGGGAGATTGAGAGCATGATTAGAGATACTTATGCTGACTTATTTGATGGTATGTCTTACCATCTTGTTTGATTTGTTGTGAACCTTATCGTAATTTCGAGGACGAAATTCTTTAAGGAGGGGAGTTTATAACACTCCATATTTTTGGTAACATTATTTAGGATATTTGATTAGTTAAATTAAATTAAATAATGTGTTGATTAGAGGATTGAGATTTGATTTAATCAAAGGGTAGTCGTGTCATTTAACTTATAAATTAAAATAAGAGTTAAATTGAAATAGAGGAGTAAAATAATAAAGAGGCCATTCCTATATCCCTTAAACTTGGCCATGTACTCCCATACACGTTCATTTTCACTTTATCAAAAAATTTAAACTAAGGCCGGCCACCATTAGCAAGAGAAAGAGGAAAAAGATAGAGAAAAGCTAAGGAAGAAGCTAATTCAAATCAAATCCATGCACATCACAATCTCTTTAATCTCTAAAGCTAAGGTGAATAATGTATACATCTCATTTTGATTGTGTTTTCAGTTTTAAGATGAATTCCAAATATTTTGCAATGATTTGCCATGTTTTTGAATGATGGAATGAATATATATACTTGTTGATGAATTATGGTTATTCATATTGAATTTATGATATGTTTTAAGGGAAACCCTATTAAATGACATCCAAATGCCTTGAGAATTTTTATGAAGATCATAAATAATATTTTAGAGATGAGTTTCAATTTTCAGAATTTTCTGAATATTTGTGGAATTTATATGAATTTTCTAGTGAAGAAAAGGTTATTTTGGGTTATAAATTAATTACGGTTAAATAATAAAAGATTTGGGTCTGAAATTATTATATGTTGGAAAACATATTAAAAGATATTTTCTGGAATTTTGGTAGATTTTTTCTAAGTGTTTTAATAGTTATATAAAATTATTTAAGGTATGGGACTTAATTGTTTTATATAATTAAAGAGGGAGAAGGGGCTTTTTGCAAATAATTTAAATTTGTTAATTCTGGAAAGTCGGCAGCACTTTTGAAAAATTGCTGTACTTTTTATTGGTAAAGAAAGAGACAACCAATCAAAATTTGACACGTAAAGAAGGTTAGGTGAAAAGAACTATTTGCTACATGTTTTTCACTGTTTCGACAAATTCGGCACCAGGTTCCGCCTCCTTAGCTTCGCTTCCGACACAGTCGAAACCAATGCATGTGGTATCAGGGAACTAGTACGTAGTGAAATAGATGTAGGTGGAAGGTATGGAATCGAAACCAGGGGTTCCGAAGGGGTTGAGGCATTACTTTGCTTTTAAATTAAAAATGCGCCTGCTTGCTTTTGACTAAATGGTTTTCGACTGAGTAGCTTTCGACTGGGTTTAAAGGATTTAAAGAAATGGTTTCGATTGGGTTGTGCTTTTGTTAAAAATGTGTGCTTTCGACTAAGTCGAAGCCTTTTACAGCCGCTTTCTACCTTTCGACCCAAATGGTTTCGAAAGGGTTGTTTACTTTGTTTTCTAAAATTTTGGCCACTTCTCCAATGCTTTCGAAAGGATAGTTTCGACACTATCACTTCTTTACTTAGTAAATGGCTTCAAAATAGATGCTTTCGACTTAAATGCTTTTCCCAAATGGTTTTGAAAGAAACGGATTTAAATGGTTTCGAAACATATGCTTTCGACTTTAATGGGTTTCTAATCCTTTTACTCTACTTGAAGGCATAATCCAAATGGTTTTGACCAAGATGATTTTCAAATGTTTTGAAGGGGTGAATTTTTGATTGGTTCCAAAATGTTTCCACATGTTTTAAATTGAACCCAAAGTGCTATCGAAAGGATTGAGTTTTGACTGTTTCGAAAGGTTTTAATGAATGGTTTCGAAAGGGGTGGTTCCCCAGGGTTTCGAAAGGGTTGAAAGGAAGGGTTTTTCCTATGTTTTCGAAAGTTAATATTTAAAGGTTTTAAAGGAGGATGTCTAATGTTTTGAAGCTTTCGAAGAAAAGAAAGGAAAGGTTTTTCCAATGTTTTCAAAAGACTTTTAATGGTTTCAAAAGGGTCACTTTCAATGGTTTCAAAGAGGTTACCTTCAAGGGTTTCGAAAGGGTTGTTTAAAGGTTTTAAAAAAAAGGTTTCGAATGTATATAATAGGCAGTATAGCCCAAGTATTTTCAAGTTAAAAAGGTTTTAACTTGTTTTGGAAGGATAGTTAATCCTCGTTAAAATCCATCAACATTATTTTGAGTAAATTATATATATCATGGCAAAATAGCTTAGAGTAAAGCTAAGAATATATTTTCCTTTTATAAGTACGATTTAAAAGGTTAAATAATTTTGAAAAGGTTTCAAGGAAAAAGATGAAGGGTAGTTAACCCTAAGAAAATGATTCAGATAGTTAGTCCATTTTGATCTAGACAGTTAGTCCAGTTTGTTGGCAGTCAGCCCAGTTTTATGGACAGACAGTATTTGTTAGCATAACGGACCTTGATATTATATAGTGGGCAGATAGTCCACTTATTACCTGTTTTATGGACAAATAGTCCATTTATTAGCATAAAGGATATTGCTATTTTTATATAATCAGTTTGATTAAGCAGCTTGGTTGTAGGAAAGGATGTGCAAAATATATGTTTTAAAGAGGATATTAGTGAGGGGAAACCCATTTCGCTAAGCGGCATGGTCTCACTTAATATCAGTAAACCGAGATGTAACAGAATTATTCACACCAGGCTTTATGTCTGACTCGAAGTTTTTGTTTTCACTTAAACTCTTGGGTGCTCAAAATTAATTTAAGTAGGTTAAGGGTTAAGGTTTTCAGGTTTTAGTCTTTTGGCGAATAAAGCTTCCATAGGCGAGCAAGTGGCTCACGGATAGCTAAATTAGGAGTTACAAATTGTTTTGTTTATTTCCGTTGTGTATTAAGTCAGATATAATTATATTGCTTTGAGCAATCAAGGGGACATCGTTATATGTCGCTCTTGGAGTATCTTTGTAATGATTATAGTTAATCTTTACCTAGAAACGATATGGGATTATGTAACTTGGATATGAATTTGTTTTGAAATGTAATCAGTTAAATGTTGTTTTTGAAATTCTGTGATTTTTTTCATAATCAAGTGCTTCTAATATTATGGATACCATTATCATTACCATATCTTGTCACCAGAAGTTAATAATATAGATGACTGCAGCATCTGTAGCGCTTAGCTTTTGGCCTCCAGATACGGGATGTTACAATGGGATTCTATCTCAATGGATTTTATAGACGGGTTGCTAGGGTCAAATAGGGAAAATGAAAGCATATAGGTTATAGTGGACAGACTAACCAAGAGTGCCCATTTCATTCCAGTTACGTCAACCAGGACGGCACCTATTTTAGCTAAGTTGTTTATGAAGAATATAGTTAGACTACATGGAATTCCTAATAGTATAGTAAGTGATAGAGATTCCTTATTCACTTGTGAGTTCTGGAAGAGTCTACAGGAGACTTTGGATACCAAGCTTAAGATCAGTACCTCTTACCATCCGCAGACAGATGGGCAAACAGAAAGAGTTAACAAAGTCTTAGAAGATTTGTTACGAGCTTGTGTACTAGATTTTGGGGGATCATGGGAAGACCATCTACACTTAGTCGAGTTTTCATATAACAACAGTTATCAGGCTAGTATAGGGATGGCACCGTTTGAAGCGTTGTTTGGAAAGCCATGCAAATCTCCCGTTTGTTAGTTAGAGACCGAGGACAGATTAGAATTTTGGGACTTCTTCCTCTCCTTTTCAGTCGAGCCAGTTTGAACTTCCGTAGTTCCTTTACTACTAAAATACCTGAGATTAGGGAAGAGTTCTAGATCTAGACTGAGGGTAGTCCTCTAATAAAAGATATGCAGTTAGGAAGACCTAATCATTCATTCAAAACTTGCCTAGGCTTAATTAATCAGAAACCTAAGACTAATGAGCTCCCTACAGTGTCTAAAGTCCTCTCTTCTACGCTACTAAGATTACGTTTTGTGCCAGGTCACAAAGCCGATTAACCTCCCGCCCCCGACCACCACCCCCCGGGCTCAAAAATGAAGATTTCCGATGGCATCTGTGAGTCAAGAGTTTCACATTTATTCACGGGTTCCATCAAGTCACTTCACGGGCGCATGCATGTACGTGTATATGCGTGTATATGTGAAGCAACCAAAACCAAAGACATCTGATTGGAGATAGATAAATCGGACCTTTTGAGGCCAAAAAGGCCGGTTTTCATCATTCGATTTCCCTAGGCTGTGTAGGAACAAGGTTCAAATCTCTCGGTCTGTTAGGATGCCTCAGCTGCATACATCACTACACTTCTACTTGACACCTATCGTAATGATAAACGACTCGTCTCGCCGTGACCTTATCTTGGATTCTCAATTCAAAAAGAAAAGAATAAGCATCGTCAGAACGATCCGAAGAAAGTAGGCAGGGGGCAAAGACTTGAAGCGAAGAGCACCAATTGACGCTCCCCAGTGTTTATTGAGCTCAAAGTGGATGAGAGAGATTTCTATGCTCTCTATGCTATGGTCTTCGCTCCACACCTAGTCTCGGTTCAAAGACAGTGGAAGGATCCATCCATTTGCTTTTCTATCTCCACAGCCCAGTATATTAATTGGGGCCTGCACTTTCTCTTGGTCCAAAATTGGTTAGAGAAGCTGCAGAAAGGATTGTTTTCATTCGAGCCAGAATAAAGGAAGCTCAGTCTAGGAAGAAGAGCTACACTGATAAAAGATGGAAAGACTTAGAGTTCTAGGTTGGAGATTGTTTGCGTCAAAATTGGTCACAAACCCCAAGTCTTGTGAAAGCACCAGTGTATGAATATAAATCAGCAATATTCAAACACAAATCTCAGATCTAAGCGAACAGAATATCACAATTCATAAATAATGAATAGAAACACGAGATTTATAGTGGTTCGGCTATCTCCGGCCTACGTCCACTTCAAAGTTTTTCTCTTTTATTGATTATCCTTGCTTATTACAGTTGATTACGACTTCTTATCGCGTAGTACAACGGATTTTATGATTATAATCTGAATCTAAGGTAGCAATGGTGATCTGGAGTAAATCTGGCAGAGTTTGGGCGCTCTTTAGCTCTCAAAATTGTCCGACCCGATTTTTGAATGACCAGGGGCTCTATTTATAGGTGTAGGAGGCTGATATTTCGCCTAAATTGAAGGGAGACCAGTTCTGGAACGTGAGGGGGCCTATACGCCCGCTTTCAGGAAATCCGGGCCCACTTTGGGATTGAATCGAAGTTCATTCGAATCGATCAAGAAATTGTCCAATCAAGCTGAAATTTGGTGTGGACATCCTTCAACATGTGTGCAAGCTACTGTGAAAATTTCATAGCATTTGAACTTGTAGATTTCGAGATATGATCGATACAAGTTGTAGTATTTCGGCAGGAACTCTGGTTCAAATCGATTGGTTCGAATCGATCAGAGCAGATGCCTGTGTGATGACCTGTTGCGAATTCTCAGGATCGATCCACCTTTGTCGCCGTGTTGAGCGAGTCACTTTGCATATTTCGTCATGTTGATCTCTTCTTCCCTTGAACTGCACATATTTCACGTTCAGATCCATCTTTTGCATCTAGTTCGAGTCGATAACTTCATGTTAGTTTGATCGTTTCCTTCGTATTGATCGATACAAATACGATCGATACGAACTTTGCTCCTCAATTCTTCGTATCCACAACTTCGCATCCACGAAGCAGACTCCCCATGTATCCTTCTTGAACGCTTTCTTCGCATCGATCCACAAGCGATTGGTACGAACTACCCAGCTAGAATCCAAACACTTTTCGTATTGATCCAATACCGATGGATACGAAGAACATCCGCGCATCTATTCCATCATGTTACATCGATGTGAAGTTCATTGATTCGAAGTAACTTCCATGCGCCTATCTATTTAATCCAAATCCAGTCATCGAGTCGAGACCCACTGATCTTTTCCACCTAATCGATATGAACGCACAGTTCATATCCATATTGATCGATACGAATAACATCACTCTGAAATGATGCCGATCGATACGAACATGCTGTTAACCTTCACCATCCCATCGATACGAAGTCATCGAGTCAAACCTGTGCCGATCGATACGAACAGTATCGATTCGAGGTCCTTACTTTCCAATCGATACGAACAGTATCGATTCGAACCACCATATGACGATCGATGCGAAATGCATCGATACGAACCGTGCCTTGTGCACTTCAACCCATCCATATCTTATGCATACGACCTCCAATTAACCTGAAAACCGAAACGTAGTTCCTCCTAGCCTTGATCATCATTCCCAATTGATTCGGTCTTGACCAGAGCTTGGCCAAATTTTGACAACATCCATTGCAGCCTTGTTTCCAATTGAACTCCAATCCTGATATCCATCCTTCCTTGCCAATTTTGTTGATATTCCAGCTTTGACCAAAAGGTGGGATAACATTTCCCCCCAAAACATGCCTTATGATAATAAGGCGTGTTTTGAATAATTCCGTATTTGATATCCAAAGTCCATAGCCAATTCCATGTCCATCCGAACTCGAAGACCGAGCCTTTGATCCATTCTTATCCAATAGCCAATAGCCGAATCCAGGACCTTTCCGGGTCGGTATCCAAATCCATAACTTCCCCGGGTTCTTGCCAAGCGCAATCCACACCTGACGACCGTGGTCCAGTGTCCCTGGATGTTGAGCTAACCTCTCCGGGTTCTTACCAAGCGCAATCCACAATTGACGACCGTGGTCCAGTGTCCCTGGACGTTATATAATGCCATGGCTTAAGTCCTAAGCCGAATCCTGGTCGCTCCGAACCCTTGTTGAGCATAGTCCATACTCAACGACCTGAAATGATAACCAATAATATAGGGCCTAAATCCTAGGCCGAATCCTGGTCTCTCTGGACCCTTGTCGAGCATAGTCCATACTCGACGACCGTTTATCAAAAACCAAAAGGAATCCAATCAAAATCCAATCCAAAATCCAAATAAAATCTGAAAATCAGAAATCCAAACCAACATTCAAAACAGAAAACCCAAAACAAAAACCAGTCATCCAAACGAAAATCCAAAACATAAAGCAAACAAAACCAGGAGTTCAATCCAAACTCCAAAACCAAACTAGAAAACCAAGTGTTCAATCCAAAACAAAATATAGATTTCGCAAACCATAGCTTCGCGGTTTATCATCATTCAGAGCATGCCTAGGGGCTATCTCCGTCCCCGTACATGTGTAAATGACTTGGTTGCTCGCCAATGGTTTGTTACTTATTTCATATTATCCTGGTCAATGGATAACCAATCGACCGTCATTCCTGGGCCTCACATCATCATGGTTTGAGGTAGGCGGTGGTTGCTCCTGCTCCACCGCTGCATTCCGTACCCCAACATACTGCCTCAGTTGTCCATTCCTCACATGCTCCTTAATTATGTCCTTTAAATGCCTGCAGTTGTTGGTATCATGTCCGTCCAAATCATGGAAGAGACAGTGCCTTCCTGATGCCCTCTCCCGTTCAGATGGTTCTCTCCTAGCCGGCCTCCGGTAAGGAAGGCGATTCCGGGTTTCCATGTTATCCGCTCCAGCGTCTCGTTTAATCCTGTGTATGTGGAAAACTTTGGATCCTTCCATCGCTTCCTGGCTTTTCCTGAATCGTCATCCAGCTTCCTCTTTCCTTTGTCTTTATCCGGGTTTCCGTTGGATGGTCCTCCACCCTTAGTCGCATTCACCTCCTTTAACTTTAAATCCATACATGCGTCTTCTTGCCGAAGGAACCTTTTAGCTTCATGGAAGAATTCCCCGAGATCCAGTGGCGGGTCTCGTACTAAAGATACCTTAAAATCTGAATCCTCTCTGACTCCCGACACTGCCGCCATCAAAACCATCGATGGATCCGGCTGATCCACCGAAGCTACCGCCGCGTTGAACCGAGTTAGAAATGCTCTAAGCGATTCATCCGTCCTTTGCTTTACTGATGTTAACGTCATCACATTCTTAGGTCTTTTGATATGAACCCGAAACTGTACCAAAAACCTATCCACCAATTCCCTCGAAGTCCTGATAGATCCTTCTTCCAGCTGCCTAAACCACATTGCAGCCAGATCTGTCAAATACAACGGGAAACATCGGGCCATCACTTCCTCCGATGCCCCCAGCATTTCCTTGTGTCTAGTGTATCTCATCAAGTGATCAGTCGGGTCAGCCTTGCCATTATATGCTTCCACGCTAGGTAACTTAAACTTAGGTGGATTCTGAGCTATCCTGATTTCCCGAGCGAACGGACTCCTGTTCACTCCTTCCAAATCTCTATTGGTCAAACCTCCACGCATAGTCTTCCTAATGATTTCCACTAATCCAACGTTGTCGGTCAAAGGTTGCCCCCCATGTCCTTGAGGGAATTCTGGTACATATTCTTCGTGTGGTTCATTAGCAGCAACGTTGGCTCTAGCCTGTTGAACCCCTTCCAAAGGTCCTCCTGTGTTGGATCCTGCGGGCCTGCCCCCAAGCCCTTGTTGATTGCCTTCCGGTTCTGTATTCTGTCCTCCATTGGGTTCCATAACCCTAGCTCCTTGTTCCATATTAACAGCCGCTGTGGCTGGCTCTAAGTTCTACATTCCTACAGCTCTCATCTGTTCGAAGAAAGTTTGCATCATCTCCTGTTGGCTTTTCAACAATCTCTCTTGCAATGAATTTGCCATAGCTTCCATTTCATCTCTGGTAATGTAAACCGAAGCTTGTCCTTCTCCAGCTCTAGAGGATGCCTCTTGATTTCCTCCTTATTGACTTTGCTCCGCTCTTTGCCTTCTACTTGTTTTTCGAGTCATCGTCGAGTCAATCTGAATCCTTCAAACTTTCAAATCTAAACTTTGAATCTGGTGTAGCGGGTGCTAGTTGTTCTCAGTGAAAGCACCATAGTGTTTGCGCCAAAATTGGTCACAAACCCCAAGTCTTGTGAAAGCACCAGTGTATGAATATAAATCAGCAATATTCAAACACAAATCTCATATCTAAGCGAACTGAATATCACAATTCATAAATAATGAATAGAAACACGAGATTTATAGTGGTTCGGCTATCTCCGGCCTACGTCCACTTCAAAGTTTTTCTCTTTTATTGATTATCCAAACTGATTACAGTTGATTACAACTTCTTATCGCGTAGTACAACGGATTTTATGATTATAATCTGAATCTAAGGTAGCAATGGTGATCTGAAGTAAATCTGGCAGAGTTTGGGCACTCTTTAGCTCTCAAAATTGTCCGACCCCCTTTTTGAATTACCAGGGGCTCTATTTATAGGTGTAGGAGGCTGATATTTCGCCTAAATTAAAGGGAGACCAGTTCTAGCACGTGAGGGGGCCCATACGCCCGCTTTCAGGAAATCCGGGCCCACTTTGGGATCGATTCGAAGTCCATTTGAATCGATCAAGATATTGTCCAATCGAGCTGAAATTTGGTGTGGACATCCTTCAACATGTGTGCAAGCAACTACGAAAATTTCATAGCATTTAAACTTGTAGATTTCGAGATATGATCGATACAAGTTGTAGTATTTCGGCAGGCACTCTGGTTCGAATCGATTGGTTCGAATCGATCTCTTCGAATCGATCAGAGCGCATGCATGTGTGATGACCTATTGCAAATTCTCAGGATCGATCCACCTTTGTCGCCGTGTTGAGTGAGTCACTTTGCAGATTTCATCACGTTGATCTCTTCTTCCCTTGAACTGCGCATATTTCACGTTCGGATCCATCTTTTGCATCTAGTTCGAGTCCATAACTTCATGTTAGTTTGATCGTTTCCTTCGTATTGATCGATACAAATACGATCGATACGAACTTTGCTCCTCAATTCTTCGTATCCACAACTTCGCATCCACGAAGCCGACTCCCCATGTATCCTTCTTGAACGCTTTCTTCACATCGATCCACAAGCGATTGGTACGAACTACCCAGCTAGAATCCAAACACTTTTCGTATTGATCCAATACCGATGGATACGAAGAACATCCGCGCATCTATTCCATCATGTTACATCGATGCGAAGTTCATTGATTCGAAGTAACTTCCATGCGCCTATCTATTTAATCCAAATCTAATCATCGAGTCGAGACCCACTGATCTTTTCCACCTAATCGATACGAACGCACAGTTCATATCCATATTGATCGATACGAATAACATCACTCTGAAGCGACACCGATCGATACGAACACGCTGTTAACCTTCACCATCCCATCGATACGAAGTCATCAAGTCGAACCTGTGCCGATCGATACGAATGGTATCGATTCGAGGTCCTTACTTTCCGATCGATACGAACAGTATCGATTTGAACCACCATATGACGATCGATGCGAAATGCATCGATACGAACCATGCCTTGTGCACTTCAACCCATCCATATCATATGCATACGACCTCCAATTGACTTGAAAACCGAAACGTAGTTCCTCCTAGCCTTGATCATCATTCCCAATTGATTCCGTCTTGACCAGAGCTTGGCCAAATTTTGACAACATCCATTGCAGCCTTGTTTCCAATTGAACTCCAATCCTGATATCCTTCCTTGCCAATTTTGTTGATATTCCAGCTTTGACCAAAAGGTGGGATAACAGAGATCATGTTTTCATCAAAATATCACTGACGAAAGGTGTAATCATATTCAGAAAATCAAGAAAATTGGATCCAAGATTCGTTGGACCATTTCTTATTATAGAAAGGATTGGGAAACTCACGTATAGTTAGGAGTTACCAAATAGTTTTGGAGGAGTCCACGATGTTTTCCATATTTCTCATCTAAGGAAATGTATTCGATATCTAGAGACTATTATAGCACCGATGTGTTAGATGACTTAGTAGTGGAACCGAATTTGACTATAGTTAGAAAACTAGTTCGTATAGTCACAAGGGATGAGAAGAGACTAAGGAACAAGACAGTCAAATTAGTCAAAGTCCATTGGAGTGACGATGAGAGAGACAGTGTTTGGGAAACTAAGAGCAGGGTTAGAGATACTTATCCTGGCTTGTTTCATGGTATGTTTTACCTTTATGTTGATTTTATGATTACCTTATCGTAATTTTGAAGACGAAATTCTTTAAGGAGGGGAGTCTGTAACAACCCAAATTTTGACTAACAGTATTTAGGACATTTAATTAGATAAATTAAATGAAATAATGTAAATGGTTAAGTGATTGAAATTTGTATGATCATAGGGCAGTCGTGCCTAATTAATCTAAAGCCAAAGAGAATGAAAATGAAGTAAGTAAAGGTAATAAGATAAGGACAAAATAGGAATAAGTTATATTCTTATACCCTAAACCCTTATTCAAATTTCATTTACAACATTCACAAACAAAACTAAACCTAGAGCTTGGTCGGCCACCATTAGGATCTAAAGGAAGATAAGCAAGGATTCAAGGAGGAAGCTTAATCAAATCAATTCAAGAGCAAATCTCAACCTTCTTAACAATCAAGCTAAGGTGAATAATAGATTACATCTCATTTTTATTGCTTTCGGTTTCTAGATAAGATCCGAATTTATTTTGCAAAAAAAATGCCATGTTTTGGTTGTTTTAATTGTTATATATGCGTGTTGATGATTTATATTATTTCATAATGGTTTTATCATAAGATTTGATTTGAAAAACCTATCAAATGACATCCAAATGGCTTGCGTTTTTGATATAAGGTCAGAAATATTATTTTAGAGATGGGTTTTAAGTTTCATAATTTTCTAAGTTGTTGTGGATTTATTAAGAATTTTCTAGTAAAGAAAATGGTTAAATTGGGTTTAAATTATTTTTGGCTATTATACGTTAGCTTTGGGTCAGAAATTTAAATATGTTAGAAAACATATTAAAAGTGATTTATGGGAATTTTCGGAGAATTTTCTTAAGTATTTTATTAAGGATATAAAATTATTTAAAGTATGAGACTTAAATGTTTAGATGTTTATAAAAGGAGAAGGGGCAATTTGTTAAATGTTCTTAATTGTTAATTACTGTATTCGGTGGTACTTTTAGAAAAAGAGTTTGAAAATAAAATTGGCAATGAATTATATGTTGACAAACAAGGGAAGTTAGTTGGAAAGAAATTACTTTAAAAGGTTACAAATCAGTTTTGCAAGAAATTACTGCTTCGCCACTTATAGCAGCCACCTTTCGACCCCATACTGCCGCCTTAAACCTAGTAAAAACCAACACACATGGTATTAATACTTTGGTACGTAGTGGATTGAAGATAGGTGGAAGGTATAGAGTCGAAACATGCTTTCAAAGAGGTAGAAGTAGTCTTTATAAACTCAGAACTATTTTGGTTACAAAATGAGGCTTTCGAAGGAAATAGCTTTCGACTTAGTCAAATACGCCTTTGTTTTAGAAAAGGGCTTTCGAAAGAGGTTGCCGCCTTTTGTTTTTAAAATAAGCATTCGAAGCGGGCGAAACCACTGCTGCCGCATTCAACCTTTCGAGTCAATGCCTTCGAAATGGCTCTATTGCCTTAAACTTCGAAGCACCCTCTCCATGCTTTCGAAAGGGTTGGTTATGAAACCATCCACTTTCTTTTGACTTAGGAATAATGTTTTCGAAAGCAATGCTTTCGCCCCAGTTCTTTTAAGAACCATAGATATATTGAAAGTTAAACCCAAAGGTTTCGAAAGGAATGGTTTTAAATGGTTTTGAAGCTATGTTCCACAAACTTTTACTTGGACCCAATGCTTTCGAAAGGTGTGTTTTAAGTAAAGAACTTTAATGCTTTCGAAAGTTACATAATGAAGGTTTCAAAGGTGAGATTTTCCAATGTTTTCGGAAGGTTTACTTTTAGTATTTGAATGGAAGGTTTCCAATGCTTTCGAAAGGCAAGTTTAAAGTATTTTGAAAAGAGGATGTCTAAGGTTTGTAAAGCTTTTAAAGGGATACTTTCAATGATTTCGAAAGTTTTATTTTTAAAGGTTTCAAAAGGTATGCTTTGGCCTTTCGACCTAGTGTTTCAAGGTAAAGTAGATAACTTATTTTGAAAAGGGTACTTTCAATGGATTCGAAAGTGACTGTTTAAAGTTTTTAAACAAGGGTTTCGAAGGTTGTCATCAACATTGTGTAAAGCATATATCATGGTAAAGACATTTGAGTAAAGCAAAAGGTATATTTTCCTTGTTTAAGTATGATTTAATGGGTTAAATCAATTTGAAAGAAATGTTTGTTAGAACCATGTATTTTGATGTTTTGATCATGACAACTATATAAGTATATATCATATGAACTAAACAAATTTGCAGGAGAAGATACTATTCTACTCGATAATAGATCGAAGACCAAAGATTTCAATGTTTGTAATTGGTTTGTCTATAGTCTAGTTAGTACTTAATATTTGTTAAAATCTCTCTTAAGTGGTATATGCACGAGCACATGGTTTTAAATCTTATTCAAATTCATATACACAACTTAAGTTTTAATTATAAAAAGTTTATACACAAATTACTTTCAAAAAGTAGTTCATTGGGCAGAATTCAACAGTTTCAGTCGACTGAACTAAAGTCGGTAGTCGACTGATACGTGCACACATGCATAAGTTATTTTGAAGATTCAGTCTTGTTCAGTCGACTGAATCAAGTGTCTTTTCATAATAAATTTAAAATTCAAATTTTTTCGAATGTTCAGAAGACTGAATTTGTTTCCTCATTTGACTGAATATTCATAACGGCTATTTTCTGAACGGTTGCCTTCTTTTAACGAACAGAAAAAACTTTTAATCCAATAGTTGTTTCCGTATCTTTTGGCCGAAACTTTTCACGAATGATTACATCTTTTTAACTCTATAAATGGCCTTGATTTCAGATTGTTTTAACAACATAATTCTCTGATTCTATGCTATATTCTTGCTATCTAATTTCTTCCATTTGCTTTCATAAACGCTTTCAAGTCATTTGTACATTCAGTCACAAACTTATTTGTGATTAAAATTACTTCCAATCTTCATGAACTAAACTACATACCACAAAGGAGAAGATTATAGGAAGGGTGTACTCTAAAGACTTATCTATGCTATCTATAGAGCACAATCAGTCCAGAAATCTTGTTGTATTATTGAAGTCCTGTTCGGTTGCTCGGGCAGTGAAGTCCTATTTGGTTGTCTAGGTGGTAGAAGTCCTGTTTGGTTGCTTAGCGGTGTAATACCTGTTCCTCCGGGTTAAGTGAGGGTTGATAGTTAAATTCCAATGGGAGTCTGGGACTGGACGTAGAACGGGAGTTCGAACCGATATAAAAATCTCTAGTGTCATTTACTTTACTGTTTACATTTTATATTCATATTCCGCACTAGTAGTTATCTTAGATTATATTCCATATTACGATCCATAGCACCACTTTCATTTGGTATTAGACCAAGGTCATCTTATAACCGTAACACGGTTATTTGATTCACTATTTATAAGGAAAATAACACTAACACAAGTTTTGTTGAAGGTCAATCCACTACACGATGACCACTATTTAATGGTTTGAACTATAATTTCTGGTCAACTAGAATGATAATTTTTATGCAAGCAAATGGATATGATACTTGAAATATTACTCAAAATGAATACGCTATACCCACTACACCATTTGCTGAATGGTTAAATACTCAAAAGATTGATGCTACATCAAATGCAAAAGCTATGAATATGTTATTCTGTGCATTAGACAAAAATGAATTTAATAGAGTTAGCATGTGTACAACTGCTTATGAAATTTGGAGAACTCTTAAAGTCACACATGAGGGAACTAACAAAGTTAAACAAAGCAAGATTTCTATACTTAAAAATCAGTTCCAAAATTTCAGAATGAGACCATATGAAACCATAAGTGATATGTATTCTAGATTTCAAGACATACATCATTCGCTATTGGCATTAGGAGAATTTCAAATTTTGATATTGTATCTAAAGTTCTAAACTCTTTAACGGATGAATGGAAACGAAATGTCTTAGCTATTGAAGAAGCAAATGACATTTCTACCATCAAACCTGAAGAGTTAATTGGAAATTTAATATCATATGAAGTAAATTTGCAGGCTAAGCTTGACCAAGCACAAGATAAAAGAAATATCACATTCAAAGCTGAACGAGATGACTCAGATTCAGATGAAGATGACATGGCATTGATCGCAAAGAATTTCAAAAAGTTTTCAAAATTAAGAAAAAATAAGAAATTTGGAAACAATAGAAAAGACAACTCCAGCAAATTGCCAGTCTCAAATCTTGAATGCTGCGAATGTCATAAGAATGGCCACATGAAGAAAGACTGTCCTTATAGAAAGAAAGACAGATTCAAAAATAAGAAGGAAAAGTACAAGAAGAAACAGGCATTCTCTGTTACATAGGATGACTCAGAGTCATCGTCGTCATCAGACAGTGATATAAACAGTGATTCTAAACAAGCTAACGTCTGCTTTATGGCTTCAACTAACGATGTAAGTGATTTAACTTTTGAAGATTTAATTGACATAAACTCAGAATTATTAGATAAACTCAAGGAAACTAAAAGAAAGTATAAAGATGCACTAGAAAGACTAAACATAACTGAAATAGCAGTTGATATGCAAAGATATGAAAAGAAAATTTTAGAAGAAGAACTTGTTATACACAAGAATCTTTATCAAATGTTTCTTCTCAACTCACTATGCTATCAAATGAAGTAGAAGTGCAAAAAGTAAAGAATATGACATTAGCTTTAGAAAATCATGATTTCAAAATCAAATGTCAAAATCCTTGAATTGAAAAATACTAGTCTCAAAACTGAGTTAGAAAATATTACAAAAAATGTGACAAATTTTAATAAAGGAAGAAAAAATCTTTCTAAAATTATTAGTAATTCTCAATCTACCACTAATAAGAACGGATTAGGGTATAAATTCTTCAAAACCAAAGAAGAATAATATATCTTATAAAAATTACAATTTGCATAATAATTTTATAAAAGCAAAATCAAAGCCAAAGGTTGTTATTCAAAAGAAAGAAGATAGTAAGACTAGTACTATAAAAATTTGGGTACTAAAAACTAACAATAATCTAATCAGAAATAAATATATAAAATCTTTTCTATCCACTGTTCATAAAATTAAAGATTTTATTTATAAAGGGAAATCTAAACCCTCATGGGTTTGGCTTCCAAAGGTCTAACTCTTAGAACCCTAATAAAAAGTGGGTACAACGTCATTTATATTTTTTTTGCAGGTACCGACTAAGAAAAGAGGAAAGTGGATACTATACAGTGGTTGCTCAAAACATATGACAGGAAACAAAGATATGCTGACCAATATTATATACTCGGATGGAGGATCTGTCACATTTGGAGATAACTCGAAAGGATATATCATCGGCAAAGGCGATGTGAGCAATGACGGTACATCTAACTTACCTCTTATTATAAATTTTTTATTAGTTAAAAATTTAAAACATAATTTACTTAGTATAAGACAGCTATGTGATAAAGGTTTTAATATAACTTTTTTTGAAAATAAATGCAATATTTTTGATCAAAATAATAACCTTATTTTTGAAGGAACAAGAGAAAGAAATATTTATATATTAAATATGAAAGTCAATTATAAAACAAATATGTGTCTAGTAGCCAAAGATAATGATCCTTGGTTGTGGCACAAAATATTTTTTCACATGAATTTTAAAGCTATTAACAAATTGTCTGAGAATAATTTAGTTAGAGGTTTACCAAAGATGAGTTTTAAAGTTAAAAATATTTGTGATGCTTATCAGTTAGGAAAATTAACTAAATCTTCTTTTAAATCAAAGAAAATGATTACTACATTACACCAACTTTAGTTATTACATTTGGACCTTTTTGGACCAACTCAAACTCAATCTATAAACCATAATAGATATGTTTTTGTAATAGTAGATGATTTTCAAGATATACCTATTTTTGAAAATTAGAAGTGACACATTTGAAAACTTTAAAATATTTGCTAAATGAATTCAAAATATTAAGATTAAAAAATTAAAAATATCCAGAGTGATCAAGTTGGTGAATTCGAAAATGAATCTTTTGAAAATTACTGTAATAAGAAAGGAATTGTTCACAATTTTTCATTTCCTAGAACTCCACAACAAAATGGAGTTGTATAAAGGAAAAATAGAATTCTTCAATAATGTGCTAGAACTTTATTAAATGGAAGTATTCTTCCGAAACATTTTTGGGCAGAAGCTGTAGCAACTACTTGTTATGTCAACTAAACATACACCATATGAGCCTTTTAATGGAAGAAAACCTAATATTTCTTATTTTAAAGTTTTTGGATCAAAATGTTTTATATTAAATACAAAGTTAGGCTTGGCAAATTCGATCCAAAATCTGATGAAGGAATATTCATTGGTTATTCGGAACGAAGCAAAGCTTACAGATTTATAAAAAAAGAACTAAAGTAATCGAAGAAACACTCCATGTGTCATTCGATGAAAATTTCAAAATTAATCATAAAATAGAAAATAAAGAAACTATTTCAAAATCTAATGACTCGGATGATGATCCTGATAATTTTGAAAATATTACAGAAAATTATTTTCAAAATAATAATGCTATAAGATCCCCACCAAGACTTTTATGAAATCATCCTATTGAAAATATAATTGGAGAAATTCATTCCAATGTAAGAACTCGAAATCAACTAAATCAAATAGGTCACGTAGCTTTTCTTTCAAATATTGAACCTAAAAATCCTAAAGAAGCTTCAACCGATGACTACAGGATAGTAGCTATGCAAGAAGAATTAAATCGATTTGAACGTAATAATGTTTGGGATTTAGTTCCTAGACCAAGTAACCAAGCTGTTATCGGTACAAAATGGGTTTATAAAAATAAAGCTGATGAACAAGGAAACATTATTAGAAATAAAGCTAGACTAGTTACTCAAGGTTATAATCAAGAAGAAGGAATAGACTATGATGAAACTTTTGGACCTGTAGCTCGTCTAGAAGCTATACGTATTTTATTAGCATATGCTTGTTTTAATAAATTTAAACTTTATCAAATGGATGTAAAAATTACTTTCTTAAATTGTTTTACAAAAGAAAATGTATATGTAGAACAACCTCCTTTATTCACACATGAAAAATACGCAGATCATGTTTATAATTAAAAAAGGCTTTATACGGTTTGAGACAGGCACCTCGTGCTTAGTATGACCGTCTTAAAAGTTATTTAATTAATTATGGTTTTAAAATTGGTAAAGTAGATCAAACTCTTTTTATAAAACAAGACAAAAATGATATTTTAATAATTCAAATTTATGTAGATGACATTATATTTGGTTCCACAAATGAAAATTTATGTCAAGAATTTTTAGAAATTATGACAAGAGAATTTGAAATGTCTCACATGGGAGAACTTTCGTATTTTCTTGAATTACAAATTAAACAATTAACAAATGGAATTTTTATTAATCAAGAAAAATATTGTAATAATCTCATAAAACGATTTGGTATGGAAAATACTGCTACTATACCTACTCCTATGAGTACTACATTACATCTCGTAGAGATGAAAATGGCAAAAGTGTTGACCAAAAACTATATCGTAGTATGATTGGTTCATTACTATATTTAACTGCTAGTAGACCTGACATAATGAAGAGTGTT
Source organism: Allium fistulosum (assembly GCA_030737815.1). Classification (NCBI taxonomy): domain Eukaryota; kingdom Viridiplantae; phylum Streptophyta; class Magnoliopsida; order Asparagales; family Amaryllidaceae; genus Allium; species Allium fistulosum. Next base: position 950,446,041 of record CM060907.1, on the reverse strand, counting down.
TATTTGTCTGCACAATTTCAAGAAAATCCCAAAGAATCACATTTGCGGGCAGTGAAGCGAATTTTGCGATACTTAAGCAAAACTAAAGACTACAGTCTCTTTTATCCAAAATAATGTCATTTTGAGTTAGTATCCTATAGTGATGCTAATTTTGGAGGATGTTGAACGGATTGAAAGAGTACTTATGGTACTTGTCACTTTATTGGACAATCTTTAGTATCTTGGTTCAGTAAAAAACAAAATTGCGTTTCACTTTCAACGTGTGAAGTAGAATATATGTCTGCTGCTTTGGCATGTGCTCATGTAATCTACATGCAGCAGACATTACAAGATTTTGGAGTTAATCTTTCAAATTCAACAATTTACTATGATAACACAAGTGCAATTAACTTATCAAAAAATCCAACAAATCATTCTTGAACTAAGCATATAGATATATGACATCATTTTCTCAAGGATAATATAGAAAAAGGAAATATTTCACTAGAATTTGTTTCTTCAAAATATCAGATAGCTGACATATTTACAAAACCTTTAAACGAAAATATTTTTATAAAGTTACGTCAATAATTAGGTATTATTTCTTTACTTGATTTATAATTTAAAAAATTTAATTTTAATTTTTTTTTGGAAAATATAAATTCTTGTCAAAAATTGTTGTTGCTGGCACTCGAACTTGGGTCGCTGGTAAGAGAGTTTCATGTTTTTCCATTTTGCTATTGTGTTACCTGCCACACTACACACTATCTTCCTCACATTTCATAAATGGTTCTTATTTCTTATTCATTTCCTACCTCGAAAAGTTTACTGCCTGTAATCGTTCAATTCTTTTTAATCTCAGCTTTATATAACTTAAATTAGCCTTCTCTCTTATATATAAAGATTTTTATCTATTCATTTTGTTCAACTTCTCTCAAATGTTTCTAAACTTGAAAACTTTTTAATTCTTTTCCTACAAAACATCAACATGGCCTCACAAAATGAATCAAATCAATCTTCTATCAGTTTCAGCACACCCTCCTCAAAATCGTCAAAACCCTCCAACAACTCCATACCAGTTTATATTCCTGTAAAAATCACACCATCATCTACTCATCATACGGGATATACTCCTTAAGGAAAAAGAACTAAATGTACTCTACGATTTGGTTCTCCGTCAATAAAGGTGAATATAGACGATATTCACCACTACCAGAGAGGGACTCTGGAACTGCAGCGTGAACTATATTACGAACAAAAGGTAAACGCTAAGCGTTTAAGTTTTCTAGAGCAAGTTGTGTTAAAGTTCTGCAGGTCTTCATCGAAAGAGAGAGTACATCAACTTTCGCCAACCCATTCTCAAGCTCCACCAAACTCTTGGGAAAGAAGTCCAAAACGTCCTCAGGTGTCACCGAACTCTTGGGAACACGATAATGTTTGGTCACCAATCCAACCATTACAGGAAATCATGAAGATTGAACCACACTTCGACGACTCTCATTCTTCAGAAAATTAGATTCTTTTGTATATTGTTTAATTTGCTATAGTATTGTATATTTGTATGTTTATATGTTTTTATAATGTTTTTCATTTATAATAATTATAACTATTATCATAGGTTTTAATGTTAAGTAATTTTTATTCCAAACTCTTTGCTTCATAGGCTAGAAAGGCATAGAAAAACAGTTTCAGTCGACTCCACTCATATATCTAGTCAACTGAAACTTCAAAACCAAATTTTTTAAATAGGAAAGTCAGTCGACTGACTTTGGTAATTCAATCGAATGAATTCAGTCTTTTTCATGCTATTTAACGCGGGATAATTTTCTCTGCACTTTAGTCGACTGAATTATAATTTTAGTCGACTGAACATTCATTGTTCTTGAAATTTTGCAGATTTCAATCGACTGATCCAATAATTTAATTCGACTGAAATAGGCAAGTTTTAGGAAAAATATTTCGGGTTGCAAACCTGTAGTATTCAGTCGATTGTCCCATTTGATTCGGTCGACTGAATTATTGATTTCTATTTTTTTTAGAAAGAATTTGTCACAACTTCCCACACACCTTTTCACCTACCATATAAATATATCTTCTTCTCACCCAAACCCTACTTACCTTTCAGAAAGAAAACCCTAGCCCTAATTTTTCAATCAATTTTTTTCTACTTCAAATTCTCTCAAACTAAATGGCTGCAAGAACTAAAAAACCTCGCCAATCAACCGCCGGACGATCAGAGAGACAGATTAGGTCTTGGCTCCATGATGAAACTGCCGTTTTTCGCTTTAAGTCCATGCATAGCTCTCGAATATTCGATGGCCCTTTTTTCAACTACCCGGATTTCAATGCCTATGGGATTCGAGAGACGGGGGAAGCAAGTGGCCTTGAGAGCTTGCTAGGTTTTGATGCCAACAACATCAAGATCTACCCCTTTCTAATAAAGCTATTCTTTGCCAATATGAACTTTGATCACCAAGATCCAAGGAATAAGGACGATTGCATATGGACTCTTGTTTGCGGCGTCCAAATTTACCTTCCACTCCAACGACTTGGATATATTCTTTGTTGTCCATATGAAGGCCTCGACATCAATAAAGTAGAAGTCGATATGGATAACCGGGATGAGGACTCTCATCGATTCCTTTCCGATAATATGACCGTACTCAAGGCCGTCGCATTGCGACTAAAGGCACAAATCCTTCATCGTGCCCTTATCCGCTCCATCCAACCTCGTACCGGAAGCTACGAGAAAGTTTATAAGCGTGATTTCTAAGAACTTTATACCATCTACTCCTCCCAAAACATCAATTAGGACAAGGTTATTCTTGATGAATTCCTCACCGTAAAATCACAAGAGGAGCTTCAAGACTATCTTCTATGGAGCTTACATTATGCAGATTCTCCAGAACTTCGGTCTCACCATCCCCGATGTCGATTTCATTACTGTTGGTGAGCTTAACACTAAGACATTAAGTCTTATGGGCTTGCCAAAACGCCCACTACCTCAAGAAATAATTAGCTTCCAACAATGGGTGGCTAATCAGGTTCAAGGGATTCCGCAGCCCCACGAGACTTACATTGGCTCCTCCTCCTCCCAACCTTCCCGCCAAGTCGAGGAAGAAGAAGAACTCCGTGGTGATTTTCCATCCAAGGAAGGTCTTATCACCCTCTCACGGAATCAAAGCAAGCTTAATCAATGTTTGGTCAACGTTGAGAAAACCGTCATCAAGGCCAACAAGAAGCTCAACTCAATCAAGGGCTTATTAAACAAGATTTAGGAAAAAATCTCTTGTACCGGCTCAACTTCCACTACTATAGCTGAAAATCCTCCCGCTCCTTTCTCTTGGACAACATCCAAGGAGGAAGACGAGGAAGAGGAAGAATCTAATATGAGGAAGTGTAGTCTATTTTTTATGCTTATGTATGTTTTTGTTTATGTTTTGTCATGTTGTATTCATGAACATGTATTTTTTGTTTTGCCTATTTTAATGATTCAATCAATGTTTGTTGACTACAACGGTGTTCTATTCTTCATTTACTGTGATCTATGTTATCTATACTAAAAGTGATTGTTGATAATAGTATTTGGTAAAGATCAAGTACTTTGTATTGTCTTATGTTTACTTGAACATATCCATATTTACCATGCTTTCATTGATTAACAATATTCATATTCAATTATATTCTAACGGTTATACAACTAGTATTCCTTTTTGTCGATGACAAAGGGGGAGAAATATGAAAATAAGCGGGTAGTTCATTGATTCAGGGGGAGTTTTAGTGTTTTATTGTTTTTTTTTAATTTCATAAACTTTTGAACGTACATAGTTGTCATCATCAAAGAGGAGGAGAATGTTAGAACCTTGTATTTTGATGTTTTGATCATGACAACTATATAAGTATATATTATATGAACTAACCAAATTTGCAGGAGAAGATACTATTCTACTCGATAATAGATCGAAGACCAAAGATTTCAAAGAAAAGTTTCAACGTTTATAATTGGTTAGTCTATAGTCTAGTTAGTAATTAATAATTGTTAAAATCTCTCCTAAGTGGTATATGCACGTGCACATGGTTTTAAATCTTATTCAAATTCATATACACAACTTAAGTTTTAATTATAAAAAGTTTATACACAAATTACTTTCAAAAAGAAGTTCTTTGGGTAGAATTCAACAGTTTCAGTAAACTGAACTAGGGTCGGCAGTCGACTGAAACGTGCATACATGCATAAGTTATTTTGAATATTCAATCGACTTAACACGCTAGTTCAGTCGACTGAATCAAGTTTATTTTCAAAATAAATTAAAAATTAAAAATTATTCGAATATTTAGAAGATTAAATTTGTTTCCTCAGTCGACTGAATATTCATAACGGCTATTTTCTGAATGGTCACCATCTTTTAACGAACAGAAACAACTTTTACTCCAACAGTTGTTATTGTATCTTTCGGCCGAAACTTTTCACGAATGATTACATCTTTTTAACTCTATAAATAGCCTTGATTTCAGATTGTGTTAACAACATAATTCTCTGATTCTATTATATATTATTGCTATCTAATTTCTGCCATTTGCTTTCATAAATGCTTTCAAATCCCTTGTACATTCAAGCACAAACTTATTTGTGATTAAAATTACTTCTAAATCTTCACAAACTACACTACATACCATAAAGGAGAAGATTATAGGAAGGGTGTACTCTAAAGATTTATCTATGCTATCTACAGAGCACAATCAGTCAAGAAGTCTTGTTATATTGTTGAAGTCATGTTTGGTTGTCTAGGTGGTAGAAGTCCTGTTCAGTTGCTCAAGCGGTGTAATACCTGCTCCTCCGGGTTGAGTGATGGTTGATAGTTAAATTCTATAAGGAGTTTGGGACTGGATGTAGAACGGGAGTCTGAACCAGTATAAAAATCTCTGGTGTCATTTACTTCACCGTTTACATTTTATATTCATATTCCACACTGGTAGTTATCTTAGATTATATTCCATATTACGATCCATAGCTGCATTTCCAATGTTTTCAAGGAAAATTTGATGGGGTAGTTAACCCTAAGTAAATGACTCGGATATTAGAATACCAGATGGGACTGGATAGGGTCACTCCGTATACTTTAGCTATAGCCCCTAGCTAATATAAGTCCAAAATTCCAGTGTGTAGGGCTTTGTCACAGGTAAGACTAAAATGATGTTACACACAGAAAGGAATATATAGAGAAGGATAGGTTATTGGTGGGCCTGCAAAACCATTAGGATCAGTTGAACCTGGTAGAAGTAAGTTAAGGATAGGTCGTCTAGAAGTGTGTTTAACAGAAGTTAGATTAGTTATTTTGTTCGGTAGGCCCGAGTCCGCCAATGGTTAGTAGTTAGCCAAACAAAACTACATTGCTTGAACATATAGTCCATTAATTACCTGATTTATGTGCATATATGATATTGTTGTTATTACTTTAATCGATTTGATTGCAGGATTCTGATTTGCAAAAGATATGTTTTAAAAGGGATATTAGTGAAGGGAAAACCCATTCCGCTAAGCGGTGTGGTCTCACTTAATATCTATTAACCGAGATGTAATAGTATTATTCACACCAGGCTTTATGTTTGACTCGAAGTTTATGTTTTCCCCTTAAAATCTCGGGTGCTCAAAATTAATTCGATTAGATTGAGAGTAAAGGTTTTTCAAGTTTAGTAGGTTGGACGAATAAGCTTCCGAAGATGTGCAGGAGGAAAAGTTAGGAGCTATTTAATTTTATTTCCGTTGTGATGTATTATGACTGATATGTCTATTTAGTAATCTGATCATCCAAGGAGCCATCTTCATAAGTCTCTCTTGGCGTAATTTGTAATAATTATATTTTATCACAACTTAGGAATCGTTTTGGGATTATGTATCTGAATATGAAATACTGATTTGAAATGTAATCAGAAAAGTTGTTTTAAATCAGTGTTGATTTTTATATCATATTTGTGTGCTTCTGATATAACGAATACCATTAACATTACCGTATTTTGTCACCGGAAGTTAATACTATGGATGACTGCAGCATCTGTAGTGCTTAGGTTCGAGCCTCAAGATAGGGGATGTTATAATTAATTATTACTTAAAAATCCAGGTTGTTACAGGCTTCCCCCTTAACAAAATTGCGTCCTCACAATTTCTCATAAGGAAAATCTGTAACAAATTAATTTTTCAAAACCTAATTATGTATCTAAATTTCATTTTTTTAATTTTATTTGATTCAAACATAATATGAATTCAAATTTCTCTTTTAATATTCTTTAATTTATTTTAACAAAATTTAAAAAAATTATCACAAAATTTCCTCCAAAACACACAGTCTTCTATTTGATGAAATATATTCCAGTATATTTCTTAATTTCAAAGCATTCTATTATAATCAAAATTATTTTTATATACTATTTTATGAACTCCATATAAATATGTAATATTTTTCCATATATTATTTATACCTTTCCAAAATATTGTGTCCAAATGCCTCGTACTAGTGTTTAGGAATTCCTATCGATAACGTTGATCAGTCGTATCGATTAGAATTCTTAAACCACTATATGGAAAAATTAACACAATTTCACTTCTAGAAGATTTCTAATTAAACATTTTCTTGATTTCCAACTTAATATATTCAACTTTATTTTAAAAATACTTTAATCATCCACAATCTATTTATATATATGTAAATCATCATGTCCAAATATCTCGTTCGAGCATTTAAGAATTTCTATCGAATACGTATGTACCTGCATCAACAAAATTCTTAGCACAATCAACGGATAAGTTAAAACAATTTTTATTTCGAAAATATCTATAAATTTCATTTCCACGAATGATTTGATCTAATAGTTTTAACAGAACTTTGCTATTTTATTTTCAAATCTTCTTTTAATATTATACTATACAATATATATATATATACGCATTTTCCAAAATCATTTAATAACAATAATTCGATAGTAGTAATCCACACATTACAATGCAATCCATTATAATATCACAAACCACACATTTCAATGCAATAACAAACCATTCAAAATTATAAATACAAATGCTATCTATTGGTGTTGCTCCTGTCGTCCTTGCTACTTCAACCACTTTATATTTCAAACTTAAAATAAAAATTAATTATATAATTTAACACATATATTTGTAAAGTCATAAATACGTCCCTTGATGATTACCCCAGTGATCATCCTATACATTATAATATACCACTTCTTACCATAAAAATTTCTCATCCCTCACAGGTCCAGGGACCCAAAGTCTCATCTAGGCCAATGAATCGTGTCTCATATATGAAATATATATTATTCTGAACCTTCTCTGATATCATTTTGTGACACCCCACCTCGATACCCATACTATCCAAGAGTATTACAAAGTAATACTATCAGATAATACAGATAATGAGGCTATATAGGGTACACATGTGAATATTCCCTTGGACTAACATTGGTACGTATTAAAACATCAAGTATATAAATCACAATTACGTACACTGTACTGATACAAAGCAATAGATATGTGTGCCTCCAGGACAAAACAATACATAATATACAGTACATCATAGAGAACACAGAGTTAATCGCAGCGATAACATATAATATAAATACATTAATATTATACAATACAATTCATACGTCAATTATATATACATATAATGAAACAATGTCACACAAATATCATGTAATAATGCTAATACAGAACTCCTCCAAGCCCAATGAAATCAAGCTGGTCATGTCGCCCTTGTACCTGAAATGTCTCGGACTGACCTGAGTATTATAAAATAACACACGGGTAAGACTATGTTTAATCAAGGATACATAATAATAATGGAAGTATAATATAATCACTAAATAATAATAATATATATAACCATAAATAGTCATCAAGGCATCATAGTACCCTAACGAATCTACATGTAATAGTCAATACTAATTTTAAAGATCTTATCACCCATAAAGTAATACATAGAATCATAAAATCATAGAATCGATTCAAATGGGTGAATTATACATATCTAGAATTTGTCATCGAATCTAATATAGTCAGTAATGAGAAATCCTCAAGTGAAGTCAGGCAGTAATGAAGCAATGCCTGCTATCTCTCTCAATACCATATTATGAAATGCCAGTATCAAATCAACAAAATCAATAAGAAAGAATTAAGCCAGCTCATAACACTATACAAATATAATCAATAAGAAGTTGGTTGTCTGCCTGGAAAGAATTGGATGTCTGCCTGAGAAGGATACGAGGTTAATCATACTTTAGACACAGTCTCAGGTATAATCTCATCCGTACATAATATATGGCTATCTATCACTCACATGCCTCCATATACATCCTCATATATCGAAACCGGACGAGAGACTGACAGCACATCTGCTTGCTCAAGAGCCACATGTGGTCCATATGACACGACTCATACAGTCATCGGTTACCATTACCTCTCCCTTCTCGGTATTGTGACAATGATCCACCATAGGCTCGATAACACGTAGCATCTTCGGTCACAACTACCGACATGTGCCCCTATATGATAACTGACTGTTGTTCTATATTACACAAGGGGCAACAAACTACCAATCTCGTGATGCGCATCAAATATCATAACAATAACGGTGTCATGGATCTATGGTGAGACTCCACGATCAGGCCGCCAGGATGGATACTGCTAATTTGGTAAAATCCCAAAATAAAGGGAGTCGGTCTAAGTTAGACAGCATATAATGTACACACAAAATATGTGGCTAACAAGTAGCGGCCATATGTGCTCGCCGCAGCAAGTCACACGCATCATACAAAACATAAACAACGTAACCCCGTATGGTGTGTCATATACAAGCAAAGAATAACTGAATAAATGGCGCAACAGCATCCCATACCACAACGTGTTACTAGTCCATTTATTTAGTGCTCACACATCACACTCGCTCCTTCAATATTCTACATAACGAGTTCAAAAAATAACCGAAAAAGTATTACCGAATGCCCCATCCCAAACGGTATTGCTAATCCGTTTATTCAGATTTCTCGTCATATAGAATAAATACAATAAAATCAAATAGAAGGGATGCATTACAAAGCAAGGTGCTGAATTGAACAAAATAAATGAAAATGCAATAATTATATGTATATAAATACATATATACACACTCTCCATTCAAAACACACACACACATAGATAAACAAATACACACACAAGCACTCGGCAGCAAATGCACACTCTCCTATGCACTTTCAACCACACTTTATCCAAACATACATACACATATATACATCTTCACATGCTTACAACAGCACCTTACTCATCACTCACGTCCACATATGCAAGACAACACAAAAAACACACTCTGCTATATACCTCATGCACACATCTAACCTACACATATATATACTTGTTAACACTCGCACAAATACTGCACTAATGTATGCAGCAGCGTAGAGCTCAAATTGCAAACACATGTACAAATATAAACACACACACAACCAACTGCTACACGTACAAACCCATTCAAACACACATGAAAACAAAACCAAGAATGGAAAAAAGATCACCAGCAACCTGGAGAATCTCCTCCATAGCAATAGAATTAAAACCTTATACATACACATATATATACACACACAAATTGACTTGAATAAACATCCATTTGCGAGAATAGATTCTCACCTAAAAACTGTGCTCGCCTCTGCTTCAACATGCACGCACACAATCCTAATACAACAATACAATAGACAACCTAGCACCTCATCAAACTAAATTCGAGCCAGAGATGATAAATGATTCATAGAAGCTCATGTTTTAATTCTGTAATTTTTTTATTAATTTATAGAATTCATTTTCTAATATAAATGATGGAAGAAAATGATGTTGTTGAACTTCCCATAGAAGAAATTTTGTAGGGGAGGTTTTCGTGAGTCATAAGATGATGAAAGATAATTCTAGAAAATACGTTAGGTTAGTGTTCATTGGCTTGGGCCTAAAACAAAAATAATTGAATATAAATTTGTTTTCATTTTCTTTTATTTATAAAACTGACTTCTACATAGTTCAAATGAATTCAAGCTTCCATAAAATACTTCTTTTCTCAACTACTATTTTATTTCACTTACATTACTTTTATAAACCTTATTTACATATTTTTAACTATTCCAATTCAAATATCTTATTTTCACAATCAAGCACTTGTTATTAAATAATTTTCTAAATCAACTTTCAATAAATATCCAAATTCAAAATTAATTAACTAAATTATCATTGTTAGCTTAAATTAATTATTACTTAAAAATTTGGGTTGTTACACCTGACATGGAATCAAGTTCTACAACCGAGTCTGATAGTCCATCCTCTAGTCATCATTCAGAACAACCGTAAAGCCCAGGCCCACAGTTTGATTATTCCTCTGCAGTTCCCATTCTTCGATCGGGAAGTTGTTGATCCTACTCCCGACACTCTAGAGGATGCAGTTATTCTGAAGGATCCTGCTGATTCTGTAGCCTATAAAATTAAGGAAGATGCTTTTCGTCGAATCTGCGTAAGGCATGGAATTCCTTTTGATGATGTATTGGTTCCATTAGAGGATGATCGGGCTCATAGACCTCCAGAAGGGTATACGGTGCGTAACAAATTCATGTGCTGGGCCGGATGCATCCCGCCATTTAACTCATACATCATGGAAATTCTCCATTATTTGAGGATAGCTCTAGCGCAGCTTCATCCAAAAGGCTACGCTCTTCTCAATTGTATTTATATGGTATTTATGTAGTTTCTGCATCGTCCTTCGACCATCGATGACATTCGGTTCATATTCTCTTTCAAGCGACGGACATGGACTCTTTCATGTACATTTCTTGAGTCAGCGAAGAAGTGTCAGATTCTAACCGGCGCATGGAATAAATTAAGTGCTCCTAAAAGCGAGTGGCTCTTTGTTCGATGTCCTCCCGGTTTTGCTCGACAATGGCTGGAAAGACATAAGTGCTATCCATCATTTTTATATTAGCGTTGAAAACCGATATCCAGGCCATAGTCCTTACTAAGTAATTCTTTTTACAGGCAACGTCACACGTCCCAGCGGTAATCTTTATAAGGAGGCGGTCACGACTATTAAAAATGCACCACCTGAAGATAGGAATATCGAATATCTTCTCACGGACGAATGCCTTGTTACTTTTTGTTTGATGGAAGAGGGCCTCAGTGTAGGGCTAACAAAAGCTGCTCAAGCTGCAGGGCTAAGACCACGGGCCGCAGCCGGTCAAAAGGGTAATCAAATCAATCATGTCGTGCCCCCAGTTATGGGTGCTCAGGAATTAAATGATATTGATTTCGAATGAGATAAAGGTGATGTGCTTTGTCGCAATGATGATGGATCAAGTCTTGGAGTCAAAATCAGATCCTCGCGGACCTCACAGGCTTCGGCTCTCGATAAAGAAAAAGGGAAAACACTTGTTTATAAATTTCCCAAAAGTCGCCTTTCTGATCAACTTAAGTTGTCGATTACTCCCAAGGTTGTTCAATATGAATCCTCTTCTCAATCGTCGGAGCGTTCAAGTCTGCCGCTTGATTCTTTGTTTGGTTAGCCAATACTACATGACCTTGACGCTTTCCACTTCACTGACGTGAGGGTCGATGGGTCGGAGTCTCCCACCAGAACTGGCATTGAAATTCCAACTTTGAAAGTGGAAATTACTCCAATAATCAAAGCTCCATCATCTGGTCCGTCGGGAGGAGACATAAGGACACTTGCACACACATGCATCCCTCAGCATTGAACTGTGCTCAACTTGTACCCTTAAATGCTTAAAGTAGATTAACTTTTGTTTTTCTTTGCAGGAACGATGGTGAAGAAAAGGAACATGTTTGATTCCCTTCGGGATATACACCACCAATCCTCTGGTTCACGCTCTGGCTCATACCATCAAGGCGGTAATCGATAGTATTATGATTCTACTTATCACTCCGGTCGGGACCATGGTCATCAAGATAGGGGTGATAGGATAAAGCATCTCAAGATAAGCATTGATCAAGATCTAGGTCCCCACCTCCAAAGGGTTCTAATAAGCAAACTAATCGTCGGGATCCATCTGTCGATCCCTCTCGTGGTCCCTCTCCCGTTTTAGTTCCTCCACAGCCTTTAGTTACTTCTCATTCTCAATGGTCTAGTGATCATCGTCGCCAAAGCGAACATGTTGCTGCTCACAGGCCTGGCAAGGAAAGTACTGAAGTTGACATCGCTGCCGAAGATCCTATGATCGATCCAGTTGCTCGCATGGCACAGCTTTGAGAAGAATTTCCAAACCTATGCTTTGAAGGGTTCTTTTTCCCTCCTAATCTAAAGTGGGTCCCAGACTATGTCCAAACACTGACTATCGATTGTGTCACTAATATTGACAAGCAGTACAGTGAATGGATAAAAGCAGTGGAGAAGATATCGAAAGTATCTTTCGAGCGGGCGGCGGAAATTGAAAAGTTAAAATGCCAGGAGGCTCAGAATAAAAGAATTATCGATACTTTGACAAACGAGTTAGAGGCTTCTTTGACCTCTCAAGTAGAGGCCGAGGATAAAGCTAATGTTACCATCAAATCTATAGAGGAGATGAAGTCTAGTCATCTAGATATGGTCCAGGTGTTACATCATCGAAATTAAGAAATCGCAGTCGAGAGATATAGCTCGAAGTAATGAATCTGTAGCCATGAAGGAGATAGCGGAACTCAAGGCTAAGCTTGAATACGCAAACAAGGAGAAATATGATGCTCATAAAATCACTCAAGATACTTGTGATGAGCTGGTTGATGTTAGACTTGAGAGAGATATGGCTGTTTAAAGGGCCAAAGATGTTGATGCACTCGTTTTGCGCGAAGTAGAAGCCGCCAAGAATAAGGTTAGGGAAGAGATAATGAATGAGCTTGAACTGCTTCTTATTCTTTACAGTGCCAATGTTCTCAAGCATAGAAATCTAATATGGCTCGGCGATGATTATCCCTACCAGCTCTGGAGCGCATGGGAATTTGTTGTTGCAGAGGAAAAGAGACTCCTTAATATTGAGGATATTGACCTATCCAGGCTTGAAGGTGAAATGCCGTTGGGCGATAAATCCAAAACATTGCATGATATCTAGCTAACACTTTAGAAAGAATCTACAGCTGCCTCTTTACATAAAGTGGGTGAAGGATCCTTGTCGGCACAGCTCGATGTTACAACTGAATTGCCCCCAGCATCCCAGGCAATCCCAAGCTCCATGTCAGATTCTTCAACAATCCCCGAGTATGATCCGGACAAGCCTCGACTTTCTCCAATTCTTGAATGTAGTTCTAAGGGTATTTCATCTCAACTTAGTAGCTACGCTGAGGAAGGTATTTCGCTAACATTTTCCGTCTTTCAAAAGGTTGTTGTATTATCAAGTTATATTTCTAATCTTTTCAGCTATTTTTACTCTGCTTTAAATCTGTCAGGTGTCGTTCCTCCTTCCTCACAAGAGCCTCAATTGGGATCACAAGTGGCCGTGAAAAAATTCATCAAGGTTACAACTTCAGCCGCTACTTAGACTGCTCAAGAGGAAACCTTCGTTATCGATGATCAATTCATGGAAGCACTGTTCAAGGAAGGAGCCGACCCATTCCATGAAATTCCTTTTAATGAGGATGTCGTAATCATGGGCTCTTCCAACTCTACCGATGAGCTCAACATGAAAGAGCATGTTGAGAAGGAAGAGTTGTTGAATAAGAAGGCGAAAGCTGAGCCTATTGATATGGATTTCAATGAGCTAATTCCTATCCCACTTCATATAATCCCTCCTAGCGGGACAATTCCCCGAGATGAGGTCCCCCTTGCTTCTGGTGTTGAGAGTGCCTCGATCGCTCCTACTTCTAAAGATGATGCTACCTCGATCCCCATAACTGAAGATGTTTCTTCGAAGAAAAGCCGAGGCAGAAAAAGATCGAAGAGAGAATCGAGTGGCAGTTCGGATGGAGTCACTCCTAAATAACAAAAGAAAGAAAGAAAATCCAAGAAATAATCATTGGGTTGATGTGATGTCTACATAGCTTGGTTGGCTACGTTTTCTTTTTGTTGGTCGTGTTTGTATGGGTACGACCCCCACTTTTACTTCTCATTTGGAAAAACTTGTATTGTGAAAGCAAGTTTAGTGTGAATATGAATTCTTTTATTCTTGTGTAGAATTCTCGTACATGCTTGTGTAAAGGATCGAGCTATTACATTTTCCATTTAATGTATTTGTGATTCGTTGCTCGTTGGGTCAGATATCAATCCGATTTATCCATCTCAAGGCCCCCTGAGGTCGTGGCCTCGAGTCGTATCAAACACTAGGCTTGAGCCTTAGTGTCACGTCGTCGAATTCAGCGGTTTGAGTAATTATACACTTGCCCTAGTCTCAGGTTAGCGTAGTTAGACAGGGGATGGTCGAACTCCATCCTTAGCGAGTTTATACTCCTCCTGTCAGTTTCAGGCCGGAGTTTATGGAATAGTGAGTGGTCGAACCGCACTCATCTATTTCTTTATACTCATATCTGCACTTTGGGGATAAGTGTTAGTTAATGGGCAGTCAAATCACACCCATTTAGCATTTATACTCATATCTACACTCTGGGGACATGAGTTATTTCATAGGTAGTCAGTCACATCCACTTAGCATTTATACTCATATCCACACTCTAGGACGTGAGTTAGTTGGAAAACTGTCGAGTTTAGTTCTCTTTGGTTAGTCATTCTGCCCTCAAGTATGGGGTTTGACTCAACAATTGGTCGGTCGACTGTCAACCACTCCCGAGTTATGTCGGTCCTATCGAACAGTGTGATTTAATCGGTCGTATATTGCAACTAACATGTAATGCAATGATAGGTCTCGGATATGATGGAAAATTAAAAGCTCTACTGCTGAATGGAAAGAAATAACATAATTTGTCTTATTACATATTTGAAAAACCAAATGCTAAAGAAAATCTTGAAATTAAATACAACTAAGTGAAAAGAAAAGGCTAAGTGAAATAGCATCGTAAATGCTCGCTAGCTTGAAAGTGTGATGCCATCAACAGTCGCTAGCTTGGAAGTGTGATGCCATCAACAGTCGCTAGCTTGAAAGTTCCTTCTCCAAGCCTTTGCTCAATGACGTACAGTCCTTCCTAAATTGGATTCATATGTGACAGGGTTAGAAAAACCTGTTTTAAGACAAGATCGTTAATTTCAAAGGTTCTAGGTCGAACTTTAGTGTTGTAGTATCGGGTGACTCGGTGTCCGTGTGCAGCTGCCCTCAAATCGGCTTCCTCATGCTTTTCATCTATAAAATCTAGAGACTCTAAGAGGAGATCTTTATTTGTTCTAGAATCGTAGTAAGTCACTCGATGAGAAGGAACTTCGAGCTCAATAGGAATAACAACCTCAGAACCATAAGCGAGGGCGAATGGAGTATGGCCAGTCACGGACTTGTGGGTAGTCCTATAAGCCCATAGTGCTATCGGGAGTTATCCACCCACTTGCCTCTATCCTTTTTTAAATGCTTCTTTAGAATGGATTTTATGATTTTATTCACAGCTTTAACTTGTCCATTCGCTCGAGGGTGAGCAACTACCATAAATCTCTTTTCAATACGATGCCATTGGTAGAAGTCTTTGAATTCAGCACTATAGAATTGAGTCCCATTGTTTGCTACAATAGTTCGTGGAAGACCAAAACGACAAATGATATTTCGGACAATGAAGTTGATTACTTTCTTCGTTGTGATTGTAGTTAATGGTTCTACTTTGACCCATTTCATAAAGCAATCAATTGCGACAATAGCGTACTTTGCACAACCATTAGAGATTAGTAAGGAATTGATAATGTATGTACCCTACATGGAAAATGGCCACAGGCTGATCATTTGTGTAATTCCTATCGGCAGAGCTCTTGGGACTTTTGCATATATTTGGCACTTATCGCATCGCCTCATGTAATCGGCAGCATTTCAATTAACGGTTGGGCAATAATACCTATAACGGAGTATTTTCTTTGCTAAGGTTTGCCCCCCGGTGTGATCGCCACATTCCCTTTCATGAACATCCTTTAGAACTCATTTTATTTCATCATGAGTGATATACCAGAGAAAGGGAACTGAGAAACCCTTTCCGTACATAAATCCTTCTTGTATGATGTATCATGAAGCTTTGCAAAGGACTTGCCGCTTTTCGTTCCTTCGTTCGGGAAAAACTCACTGTAGCAAATAGTCTTTAATCAGAGTCAACCACGATTCCTTCTCAGGCTCCGTCTCTAGTACCCGGTCAATTTCCATCAGGCTTATGCTTGGAGCATTTAATATCTCGACCGGAGCCAAGCCTATATGTTGTGCATCCTCGGTGCTAGCAAACTTTGCCAATGAATCAGCCTCTTTATTTTGATCCCGAGGAAGTGCATAATGTCATAATACTCAAAGCAATCAACAACTTTTGGACTTAGGTAAGGTATGGAGTAAGTCGTTGTCCTTTAGCTTGGTAATCTCTCCTGACTTGGTAAACTACCAATCGTGAGTCCCAAAAGATTTCATGTCACTTTATTCCTAGTTCTCTGACGAGTTTAAGTCCAGCAATCAGAGCCTCATACTCGGCTTCGTTGTTTGTTGCGGGAAATCAAGCTTTAAAGCATAGCAAATTGACTGATCTTAGGGAGTTACAAGCACAATCCCAGTTCCAGGACAACGATCATTGGATGCTCCATCTGTATACAACTTCCATCGTATGGTAGGGGTTTCACTGCCCTTTGGGGAATCATCCTGTGTAGTAAATTCTGCTATAAATCTCCCAATGCCTGAACCTGGATAGTCCTCCGAGGAAGATAAGTGATGTTGAATTGGCTAAGTTCGATATTCTGCTTGAGTAACCTTCCAGACGTCCCAAGTCGTTGCAAGATCAGTCATAATGGCTTGTCGGTGTAAACATTAATAGGGTGTGCCTTAAAGTATGGGCAAAGCTTTCATGATACAATCAGCAAGCAGTATGCAAGTTTCTCTATCTTCGGATAATTCCTTTCAGCTCCTTTCAATCGCTTGCTAACAAAATAGATCGGTCTTTGGATTCGATTTTCTTCGTAAAGCAATAAGACACTTATAGCATGTACTGACACGACCAAGTAGATATAAATTTTTTATCTTCATGATCCACTGACTTCACAAGATGGGAGGTCACCCTAAGTGATTCACCAAAGCTTGGAATGCGTCTTTACAATCCTATGTCCATTCGAAATTCCTTTTTCCTCTCCTAATCAAGTCTAAGAAAGGAATGTATTTATCAGTAGCTCTGGAAATGAATCGACTAAAGGCAGTGACCTTCCGATTCAGGCTCTGTACTTGTTTGATAGTCTTTGGTGCTTGGATATTGTGAATAGCTTGGATCTTCTCGGGATTAACTTCAATTCCCCAGGCATTAACAATGAAACCCAAGAACTTTCCTAATGAGACGCCAAAGGAACATTTCAGAGGATTAATCTTCATTTTATAATTTCGAAGGATGTCGAACATTTCTGCCAAGTCTCTAATGTGGTCGCTAAACTATTGTGACTTCACGAGCATATCATCCACATATACCTCCATCATTTTTCTAATCTAATCTTTAAACATTCTATTAAGAAGGTGCTGGTAAGTAGCTCCTGCATTTTATAGTCCAAACGGCATCACCACATAGCAATATAAGCCAACATCAGTAATGAAGCTCGGGTGCTCTTGATCGGGAATGTGCATCGGGGTTTTTTTATATCCTAAGTATGCATCCATGAAAGATAGCAATTTGTGTCCCGCGGTTGAGTCTACCAGCTGGTCGATCTTCGGAAGAGGAAAGCAATCTTTTAGGCATGCCTTGTTCAAGTCCAAGTAATTAACGCATGTCCGCCATTTCCCATTCATCTTTCTCATAAATACATGATTAGATACCCACTTACGGTAGAGAGCGTCGTGAATAAAACCATTGTCTTTGAGTCTATCCACCTCCTCATTAAGAGTGGCAAATCTCTCCGGATCCATGCCATGACCTTTTGTTTCACCGGGACATGCCTCCGGTCAATATTCAATGCATGGCTCGAAATGGCGGACGAGATTCCACAGATGTCAGAGTGAGTCCAAGTGAACACGTCGAGATTCACTTAGAGAAATCCAGCCAGTTCTTTCATCATCGGGAGGCTGAGCTATGATCCAATCTTTTGGACCCGTGATGGGTCGTCTGCTCAATCGGTGCAGTCTTGGTCTATTGGGGCTCCTCTTCGTCATATCTTAGATCTATATCTCCATAGAACTAACTAAGGCGCCCGAGCTAAGGCTCGGGCTCTAGTTGTCAATCTTCAGTGGCTTGGATGTGGGTTGACTTGTCCACACCATTACCTTTCTCCCTTCGTTGAGCATTCCTCAACTCAGCTACATAACAGGCACGTCCAATCGCCTGATCAACATGAATAACTCCAACACCATTATATGTTGGGAACTTCAAAGTCAAACACCATGGGGCAAGAGCTACCCGGAACTCAGCTAGGGCTGGTTGGCCCAAAAAAGCGTTGTATGGAGAGTCGACATCCAAAACAACAAAAGGAAGAATACGCACTCTCTTATGATCACCTTCTCCCAACTCTACAAGCAATTAAACGTAACTAACAACTTCGGTTGTAGCACCATTATAGCCATGAATGCGAGCTTTGGGCAGTTTCAAGTCCTCGGCTTCCATCCTCATCTGATCATAAGCTTTTTTGAAAATTATGTTTATAGAACTTCCACGGTCAACCAATATCCTTCTCACAAAAGCGGGGTCGATCATGGCCGAAATGACTATTGGGTCGATCGTTGGAGCCTCCACCTTGTCCACATCTCTATTTCTAAACACCATATCATCCACCATTGTACATTGCTGTTTTGCCGGAGCTCCAACCTCCATATTTGAACAGCATTCAAAATCCACATGCTTAATCGCACTAGCATAGCGCTCCATCTCATGCCAACTTTTATCAGCCGGACGTGGTCCTCCGACTATTGTATTGATCACTAATCTTCCTCCGGTTTGTTCGGGCTCTTCAGCCGTGTGCAGTGCTTGTCCTCGGTTGGGGTCAGATGTCCCCTACCCGCCATCCTGTGGGTTTTTTACAAACTGTTGTAATTTCCTTTCCCGAATCAGCTTTTCGATAATATCCTGAATATGCCTGCATTCATTTGTGTTATGCCCATAGCATTCGTGAAACCGAAAATATTTCCCGGTTTGTTTCTGCTTCGCTCTTGATTCTTTTGGAGGCGGCTTCCTGTACTACATGGTATTGTAGGTAGACAAATAGACATTCTCCACCAGAATCCCTCTTTCATTCTCTGCTCCTATCTCCGCCTTTCTTTTGTTGATTAAGTTGTTCTAGACATTCACTTAAACTTTTCCATAGCTTTTGTCAGACTGCTTTACAGCAATATTACTCTGTGCCTTACAGCAATATTACTCTGTACTCCCTCTCCACTTGGTCCCACGACATTCTTCTTCTTAGAGGATCTGGTTTCCTCCTTCCTTAAATACTGAGCTGCCTTTGCATAAAAGCGTTCCAATGTTGCGGGTAGTTTGCCAGCTAACCAATCGCCAAAATCAAATTCTGGATCAATCCCTCTTGTCACGACCATCAATATTGCATGGTACTTCGGATTATCGATTTATGTAACAGCTGTATGGAATCTCTCCAAATAATCTTTCAACGATTCTCCTAGAGCCTAAATCACACTGAACAGGGACATTACATCCTTGGGGCGAGTTGCGTGCATTCAGAGCTGCTCCACAAACCTTGTTGCCAAATCATCAAATCTAGAAATCAACTATGGGGGTAACCTTGTAAACCACATTGTTGCTATTACAGAGAGAGTTAATGGAAAACATCTACACTTGGTTGCATCATCTGCTCGTATAGAATCCATCAGCCATTCATATCTCATGATGTGTTGCCTGGGGTTGGTTTTTCCCTCATAGGCAGGCATCGACGGCATGTTGAACCTCCTTGGATATTTTGAATGTAGGACATTATCAGTGAATGAGGTATGGCTTCTCAAGATTGGCCAGTCATTATTGGTCAAGCCTTGGCTTTCTCTCACTAATTGTCTGACCATAGCCGACAAGTCCGGTGTTTGGATAGTTGGTGCCAAGTGGTGGTCGTGTTCCACCTCACATAAATGGTCTGATCGATGTCTACGGGCCATTTAATGCCTTCTTAATTCAACATCTTCCCGATGTGTATCTCATAAATTCACTTCATCATCATTCCAGGGAAGCACTTGGTCAACGTTTAACTGAAATCCATCATCCAAATAGGCAGCAGTAGCTCCAGTTTGAATCTCGGCGTGCATAGGTAAGTTCCCTTCTCTAGAGGAGGGATCGGCGTTGATCGTTCCTGGCAGACCATGATCGTCTGGCTGTTAAAGCCTCGAAATTTTTGTGTGATATCCGTCAATTCGGCGGCACCTATGTCTATGATACTCATCTGATGAATTAGAACTCTCTGATGCTGAGTAAGTGGTAGGGTCCCTCCTAGCTTTTCCTCGATGTTGCTGATTGAGTTGGTTCATTAGGTTGATATTGGTATGAATCTGCTGATTAAATTATCGACGGCTATCCATTAGCTCTCTCATCAGATTCGGAAATTCAGCTCTTGTAATAGAATAAGTTGGATTCTAAACTTTAGCTAGTTTAGCATTTACATCCATTGGTTGACTGATCGGGCTTCCTTGTTGGATAATAACATTCTCGTTTCCTTCCACGTTATGAGAAGTAGATCTAGTGTTCCTCACCACTGTTGATAGCTTTGCTTGATTTTTTGCAAATTTGAGTGGAACTAGCAAACTTCTTGAAGATAACTATGGATCTCCTTCGAGGGATTTATGCAATCCAGTAGCAACAAAGGGATCCTAATAAGATGAGAATCAAGGTTCTTAGTGACAGAACCAAAATGTTTGCACAAAAATAATCGCAAACAACCAAGAATAGTTTTTGTAGAGAAGCAAATGAAGAAAAGTAAAATTAAAATGAGTAAATGAATAAGTAAGCAACAGAGAATAAGTAGTAATCAAAGACACAGAGGTTTATAATGGTTTGGCGTTGTGTGCCTATGTCCACTTTGAAGATTATACTTTATTGCTCTCTTGTGAATCTGATTACAATAGTAGAACACAGCTTGCACTTGATTACAATGGAGTCTGGAGTAACAAGCAACGTAAAGATCCTGAAAATGAACTAATAGACTTGTATTTATAGGGTGAGACGATGAGATAATTCGCTAAGATTTTGGCAGAGGGTTCTCCAGGTCCATAGGGGGTCACCATAACGATTGGTGGTCATGACTCGACGTTTTGGAAGATTCGATACAATCTCCAACGATCGTTTTTATTTAATCTGAATGATGCGCAATCGTGTGTGGGGCCCCACACGCCTCTAGACCTTGCTCCTAAAATATGAAGTCATTCTGAGTTGCAGTTTACGAGATATGGTTCAATTTTCATCGAATATGGCACATTGGTTGATTTACACCGATCTTTAGGAACGATCGGTGAATAACAATCGGCGTGTTTTGGTTCTTTTGAGTTTTGACCTATAATCATTTTTGTGGGCTTCACCCTTCGATATATTGATTCCTTAAAAGTTTTAAGTTTATTGGCTTCGTGGATTTTGAGATATCCATCGATCTTTGTTTATTTATGTTGTTTTATGGATCGTTCCCGATCAATCCATATAAATCCTTGCTTTGTTCGTAACTCGAGCATATGGACTCTGATCGACTTGAAATTTGGAATGTAGCTTCACGGGGCTATGCATGTCAGTCCATACTGATTGCACCTTAATTGGGTCCCGGTCTAGATCTACTCAATCGTCATCCATAGTACTGTATAGAACTGATTCTCAAGGCTAGTAACCATTCGTTTCTAGCCAAGTTGATGCTATCACGGCCTTGCCAAAAGGCAGGATAACATAAATGAACCTATATACTTATTTCTTATAAGATGATTATTAGTTTTCGAAACCTATATCTTTATAGTTAAGCTTGTTTATTGGTTTCTTTTGATTATCATCCATCTTTCTGAAATTTATATATAATGAGCTATATTTCTTAGGACTAGATTTTACTTCATTACCAATTTTATCATGACCCAACATTTTTTTATGAAACGAAGATTCTGAATTATTAATAATTCTAGATAGGTTTTCTCTTCCTTTATTAATGCTTGAAACTTTTTTTGAAATACTTTCTAACTTTGTTTTAAGGTCTACTACTTCTATAACTAGTGTATTAATACTATAATTTAAATCACAATTTTCTTTTGTTAATTTAACAGTCTTATTTTTCTGAACTTCTATTTCACTATGTAATACAGTGACTTGAGATGTTATATTAACCGAATCTTGAGATTTCACTAATTTTTCTTCTAATACTTTCTTTTCATCCTTTAACGTGTCAATTTCAAATTTGTTTCTATTTAACTTTATAAAGTGTCTTTATATTTTCTTTTTAGATCTTTTAGTCTATCTAAGAATTCAGTATTTATTTCTACTAGATCATCAAAAGAAAATTCACTTACATCATCATTAGAAACCATGAAGAATAATTTCACTTGTTCTGAATCACTCTCACTATCTGATGATCAAGATTAGTCTGAGTCATCCCATGTGACTGAAAATGCTTGCTTCTTTTTCTCATAGAATTTCTCGTTTATGTTTTTGAAGTTATTCTTCTCCTTCTTGATATTGAGAAATCTTACTTTATGTGACCCAACTTGTCACATTCATAGCATTTAAGAGATGAAGTTGATAGATTATTATTTCTACTTCTGTTGTTACCAAACCTTTTTATTCTTTATAAACTTCAAAAATTTCCTGAAATTTTTAGCTAGAAATGCACCGCCATCATATCTTCGTCGGATTCTTTTTTATCTGCCTGAAATGTGATTATCTTTCTGTCTTGGGCTTGTACCCATTTTGCCTGTAAATTCACTTCATAGGACATGAGATTTCCTATTAACTCTTTTGGTTTTATGGTTGAAATGTCATTAACTTCTTCGATAGCTAAAACCTTTCATTCCCAATCACCCTTTAAAGAGTTAAGGATTTTTGAAATAATATCAAAATCTGTATATTTTTCTTCGAGTGAAAGAAGTGAATGATAAATACCTTAAAATCTAGAATACATATCATTTATATTCTCATCTTGCTTCATTCTAAAATTTTGAAATTGATTCTTAAGCATAGAGATTTGACTTTGTCTAACCATTTTTGTACCTTTCTGAGTTACTTTTAACGTGCACAAAATTTCATAAGCAGTTATACATATATTAACTCTATTGAATTTATTTTTGTCTAAAGAGCAAAAAAGCGTGTCCATAGCTTTAGCATTACTAGTAGCATCAATTTTCTGAGTTTTTGACCATTGTGCATAGTTAGTGGTAGGTACTATGTATTCTTGTTATGTGATATTCCAAGTGTCTTAACGATTAGCTTGCGTATATATTCTCATCCTAGTTAACCAATAATTATAATTTAATCTGTTAAATAGTGTTGGTTGTGCACTAGATTGATCTTCGACAAAAGTTGTAGTAATGTTGTCCATATTACTTAAATATCGAAAACTTTATTACGGTTATACGATAGTCTTGCTCTAATACCAAATGAAAGTCGATATGGATTGAGTAATATGAAATATTCTACTAAACTAAGACTTACATACAAATAGCCTAAATAAAGTCTATATATCTAATCACTAGTAGATAAGTAGAGGAATAAATAAAGTAAAAACGATCACACTATATATTTTTATACTAGTTTGAACTTCCCATTCTATGTCCAGTTCTAGTCTCCTTCTGGATTTAAACAACATCCTCACTTAACCCGGAGGAACATGTATATTACAAACTGCCTGAGTTGTCGAACATGACTTCATGCCTATAAATCTCCAACAGGACTACGACTACAAATAGTAGTAAAAATGTTTGACTTCATGCGGTCTTGAATAACATGAATTAGTCAATAAAGTACACACTTCCTATAATCTCCTTGAGATGATGATTTGAACGTGATGATTTGGGAAGTAGAAAGTTGAAATTCTTTTTAATTCACAAGAGTATAGAGAGTGGACATCAAGTAAGAATTGGTGAGTAAAAAGGATAGATTTCAACTCTATTTATACTTGTGAATAGTTCTAGTTGAAGGGTTACAGCCATTAGAAGGATGGCAACCTTTGGGGAAGAAGACAACTCCCTAGAATTTAAATTTCTGTGAAGAGACACTTCTTCTCGTACATGTCAGCTGGCTGAATTTAAAAATCAAATGGTTGAAATTATGAAAAAAAAGATAGAAAATAGATAGTTTAAAAAGCACCTATTTTAGATGGCTGAAATTAAATTTCAAACATTGGAAATTTGTTTCAAACGTCTGGAATTAAGTTTTAGTAGTCTGAAATACCTTTTTTGTTTATGTTTATTTTATGTCTTTCTAATTTTTAATTGCTTTTGAAAATCTTAATTCCTTAAAGATTTAAAATATAAGTTTTTCGAAAACAAATTTTCAAAGCAATATTTGTGTGTGTGTGAAATCATCATATAGGAGACTGTACATTTATATCTAAAATAACAAATATACAACTAATACTATTTTTGTCTTCGAGCTCGATTCCAATGTTGATCATCTTGTCTCCTCATATATATTCCTGCGTATATAATAGTAGTGTGTGTGTATGGAAATGTATGGTTGTCTCATTAAAACATAAATGGTAGGACCTAACACTCTTTTACGCTAATTTTGAACTAGGAAATAATGAAAATGGATTACTCTTGTATACTAGCATAAAAGAAGTTAAAATAGCTCTGAATGAAAATGAGTTGGGAGATATATTAGGAATTTCATCCGATGGAATGCCATTAGATGAGATAATTTCGAATGAAGAACCTATTTTGCACCAAATAGTTCAATGATCTAATGCTAATTGGACAACTTCTAACCTAACTCACAAAGCTCATGTTGTTATCTGAATTATTCAACACAACTTAAAATCAAAAATGAATAGTTTTGATAAGATTTATCCTTTGGTGCGAAAAGCCACATATGCTATTTTAGGGAATATTTGGATAAATTGGGCTAATGTATAATGAACAATATGATGGAAAATCAATCGATAGTAAAAACGATAACCCATATAGGAATTTGATTGCAATAATTATTCATTATTTTAGTGTTATGTTAGATGATAAGACTCCGATTACGCATCCATACTCTAGTGTTTTTTTAAGACAAGGTTTTAAAGGAGATGAAGATACCCACAACCGTATATGAGATTACAATTGAGACTCTAGTATATCAGTCGGCAGAGGAAGACATGCCTAGTCCATCTTCTATATGTCATACTTCCCCTATACATACCTCCCTAACATCTAAAGGGGATATTATTGCTACTCTTGAGAGGCAAGAACAATTGATTCAAACTATTCGTGAGGAGCAACTAGAGCGGAAGAGGGAGTTGGGACTTTTTTGATCATTTCTCACACAACTCTGCAGATCTATTCGGACAAGAGAGACTGGAGTTGTCACTAGCAGTGAGGCTAGTGCACTTCAGCCCCCATTAGTCTCTCATCCTTCTGTTCATGACTTTCAAGTAGGAATACATGGCTCTGGAGCAATAGGACCTTCATTGCAAACACCTAGATCTACCAGAATGGGATCTAAATGGAGAGGACCTAGAACTCATGCCACCATCACTCATGCTTAGGATCTCCACTACATCCTCCAACGCCGACCAAAGATCAAATGGGATTCACAAAGGCGGATCCTACTGCTCCTTTGAGATATTATGACTCATTCCGATATGCATCCCTTAGCCTTGGTATCATTTTATGTTTTTACTTCCTATCAGTTTGATTCAACATCGATTTGTGTTAGTTTGGTTTCTTCATCTTCCATGTTGTTTCAATTACTATGATACATTGAACTTTGTGTTTAGACTTGCATTTGTTTTTATTTAAAAGGTCTATGCTGTTTTGCAATATATTCTATGATTGTCATCTGAGTTGTGTTCTATGTTTGTCGATATCCATTTAATGATATCTCACATACTGTACAGTATTATATTATTCTCCTTTCTAATAAGACAAAGGGGTAGAAATAATTGATCATATGCATACATTTAGGGGGGGTGCAAAAAAAACTATAAAACATTTTTGTGCATATATTTCGGATGTGTATTGCATTGATAACATTCAAAGTAAACATCCCTTCATGAATGCATATATGAGTTATCAGCATCAAAAAGAGGGAGAATTATAAAGCAAGAATTCCAAGTTTTGATGATGACAACTCCATACTATAGTTTAAAATACATTAGTCAAAGATATCATTAAAGCTTCAAAAGATAGGGAAGGAATCATGCTAAAGCTTCAGAAGGTCGTCTGTTGAAAGAACATTTAAAGAATGTGTATTTGTGAGTCGTTTTTGTCTTAGATGTATATTGTTAAAACACACAAGAACCACACATCAGTTTTTCAAAGTCTCAAAGACCATAAAAATAATTTATAGAATATTTTATATATGTTTAAAAGCTTTTACAAAGCTTCAGATTTTTGAAAAAATATATCCATTGGATCACCGGTACACGAGTTTCTTTAAAAAATCTGGAATAAATTTTCTATTTCATTTTATACGAACGTATCTCTTCCTCCTTCTAAAGACTTAACATTTTCCAATAGTGCACGATCATATCCCTTCATCAAACCTTTTTGATTCTACAAATAGCTTTAGTTTCAAAAAATTTAAACAACTTACCTACTCTCGAATTCTCTAATTTATTATTTGAAACTCTAGTCTATTTCATCAGCGATCATTCACTTACAATAATCTATATTCTGATTTTAGACCTCTTAAAATCCTGCACATACATCTACGAACCAGTTCTTGTGATTTATAAGAGATTGTACTATATTGCACATACTTGTGTATTAAAGACACGATTACTGCCAAAGTGTATGTTATATCAAGTCAGTGTGAAAGACCTATTCAGTGGCTCAGGCAACTGTATAAGCTTATTACTCTAGGCAAAGTGAGGGTGTTAGTGAGTTAAAGTCATAATAAGAGATTCTGGGACTGGATATAGGACGATGCTCTAAACCAGTACAAATAGTCTGGTATGCAAGTTCTTTACTTTATTTATTTGTAGTTAGCTTATAATACTGTTTATATACTTTAATATATAGTTTAGCCATAAAATATACGATTCAACACTCTTTCATATATATATATATATATATATGTATGTATGTATACACATATATCACTAATCATTTCTTATGGTCTAAAGTTAATAAAAAAATTTATAACCATATTCGGGATTCTATAACCTTAATCAGGCTCTATTAAATAGTACAATACTCCTTTTATAATTTATAACTTAAATCACCTTTATAAAAATTCACTAGTTAGTTAATTACTGAATTTCACCGTAATAAACTTCAAAGCCATTTTATTATAAGTTTAACCCGCCAAAACAATTATTTTTGCCTTATAGATTATTTTATAAGTCATACATCTAATTTTCGATTAGAAGGAAAATATATAATGATATTTCTATCACTATATAACTACAAAAAAGAGTTCTAATTAATTTATAACTATGTTATAAATTAATAACAACTCCATCTAACACTATTCAATACGAATAGAAAACAATATGTATAAATACAGGATCTTAATCAATTATCCCGAATATTAGTAATAACACACACACACACACACACATATATATATATATATATCATTGATCTAACTAAAATTGGAGTTTAATTAATTTATAAACATGTTATAAATAAATATCAACACCGCCTAACTCTAGTCAATATGAATAGGACACAATATATATATATATATATATACGGATTTTAATCAATTTTCTCGAACATCAACTCAAAGCAATTCCATAGCATTACACTTCGTGTGCCCTTCACGATGGAACCTTGCTTCTTCAAGCTTAGCTCCACCATTTAAATCATGACCTGACACACTTCGTTGCCTTCATAAATTTGCATTCATCTATACAGGGCTGGAGTTGCTGCACTCGTAGGGATGCACGTCTCCAAGGGGAGCACAACATTGCAATTCGTTTCACCCAACTCCTCCCTAACCATCACCAAAGTGGAAACCTCGTTGTCAGCCATAACAAGTCACCCACTTCAAACCTCATCGCACACATTAACCCAAGTATAGATGTGAAGCCGTATCCTCCCCGAGCTCAATCGATCCGGTCTCGCTTCCTAGAGTGGTCCGTAGCTCCCTAAGCAAGAAAAAACCCAAAACCTCATTATTAGATTTGGGTGAGTGGGGAGATGAATAATATTTATATATACACACACAGATATATATATATATTATTAGATTTCTTAAATAAATCACCATACATTTTGAGCTCGTACGACCACACATCACATCGGATCGTAACAAAACTTGTCGACGCACGACACCTCATTTTTTAGCCCTAATGGTATAAATTTCATTGCCATCCAAGACTATGCTTTAGGAAGATAATTTCACATATTTTAAGGTCGTTTTTGCCATTGGCTCATCATATTCCAAAAATTCTTCAACCGTACGTCTCATAATGAAGTCCTCATCCTAAAAATACAAGCTGTCAGTCGAGATCCTACTGGACCTGACTATGCTTATACTTTTAGAAAATATGTATAATAATACGTAAATTGTAAAAATACTGTGACTCCAAATGTAGTCATATTTATACTCATTTTGGTTTGCAACATCGATCCGAACTAAGCAGAAGTAGTCCCAAATTCTAATTCAACTATACATGAAAAGTCAGATTTTGGACCTTCAATAAATTAACAGTTCAGTATTAAAATTAGTTATTTAAATATCCTATCAAAAAAATGCAGGTTCTTACATTCAACCCCTAAAAGAATTTCGTCCCTGAAATTCCTATGAGTATGACAATGGAACCCGACTGACCTATAATTTTTAAGCATCAACTTCGAACAATCTCATTAGTTCTTCCCTTAGGAAGTTAGCGTTATGGGAACTTCAAAAGCACAGAATCTATCTTTAAACCTATAGGATTTCAAAACTCCTCTTGTTTCAAAAAAATTTGACAGTACTTCTTTACGCTGCTAACTTCGAAGAAATCCCAAAACAACATATATATATATATACACACATCTCATATTTGAGGCATCTCATTTTTTAGGACATATAAGTGCATGCACGCACACACAAATATATATATATATATATATATATATATGTGTGTGTGTGTGTGTGTGTGTGTGTGTGTGTGTTTTGTTTGCAACCAAATTGGTCACAAACACCCGAGACTAGATTTGAGTAGTGAATTAAATGAAGAAATTAAATGAAAAATGAGGGGTAACACTAAATATTCAAGAAAAGATAGCAGAAAGTAAAGCACAACAAGATTTATAGTTGTTCGGCATCGATTGCCTACGTCCACTCTGAATGCTTTCTTTATTGCTTTATCACTCAATTGATTACAATTGTAATTCACAAGAAACAACTTGAGTACGAGTTAGAAAAAAGGAAACTGATTACAAAAATGGTAGAATTTTCACTTAGTAGCCGAAAAGATCCCCCAGAATGGGCCCCCTACCCTTGTATTTATAGATGAAGGCAGCCTTCAACCTGACCATTTGGGCCCACCATAAGAAAGGCTTGGCCCAACATACTATGTTAATCATACCAACCCGAGCCATGACACCATGCTATGCCGACCTTACAATAGTATGTCGATCGTTCTAACCTTGTCATCTCATCACATATATTTCCGAACCCTTCAAGTATGTCGACCCATCTTGGAACGTCGGTCCAATCCACTTTATACACTATACTGACATGATGGATATAACACACCATGCCAACCCGATGGATGTCACACACTGTGTCGACCCGATGGTCTTTATACTCTATGCCAACCTGAGCTCTACCATACCCTTTGCTGACCAGAGATCTACTATACCTTTTGCCGACCCAGTCCATCATATGCTCCTTGCCGACCCGGTCCATATTCTATTTGCTATGCCGACCCAATACTGTTCCGACCCGAATTATTCAATACTCTATGCTGAGCCAACCATATTGTCTTCAACTTATCAAACATCAATGCTGACCCGAATTATTCCTCATGCTTTGCCGACCCGAGCAATCGTTATGCCAACCCCTCTGAGTTTCATTGAATTGACCTAATTATCCACTCCGTTTCCCAAACCAACCAAACTAACTTCTAAGGCTCTGACATCCAGTGTTATCCATTTGTCGATTTTATTTAGCCTGGGCTAGATATGGTTGTTCAAACATCACACTCTGGTCATGCGGATACTGCCTCGTGATCATCCTTCCTATCAATAGTCGAATTTGGACCTCATGATCAACCTCACGTAGTCGGGCGATGGTACTGGGTAACACTTGCCCCCCAAAGTACGTCCTGTGAGTAACATGACCTGCTTTGAATCGGAGAAACCAGGTTCCCAAAAACAAGTCTATCCGAGTCACTGGTTGATTATTTTTCTCTCATAACCATTCGATTAAGCGGGTCTGATGTCTCGTTCCATCAAATTCATAGATTTGGTCTCATTGAGTATCTAGGCTTCTTTCTAATTTAACCTTTTAAAAGGTCGAATTGATTAGATTCTCTCGTGCATGCTTATACATATATTTATGTTGTATCCTGGCCCTAATGATTCCGGTTGCCATTTGATTCTCCAAACATTTGTTGTTTCCATTTGATCTTCCTTTTATCTCAAGCACATCCTCCCCTCTTCTCTTACATTGCTTACCAAACATGCTGCTTTTCTCTCTTCTTTCTTTTTAATATTTTTTTTGATGGATCGGCATCTTTGTGTGCCCACCCCTAGTTATTAATCTCAGGTAAGGGTCGGTAAAACTCAAGGCCGACCCCTTTTCCAGCCTACGACCGAGTCACTTTGAGTGACCGGTTCATATTCCCACATAGCCTATATAAACTCCCACTCTTTTCCTTTTCACTCTTTTAATTTACTTTTCTAAGTTTTATTCTCTCCTCAAGCCTTCAATTCCTCCTTCTACCAAATCACTATCGCCATAGGAAAAAGCTCCCACTCCAATCTTAAAACCGAACGCCAATTAGAGCTCCCTACCCATAATCGCTTCCCGTTAATCCTTAATCCCAAATCCCAAATGCTCGCCCTTCTTGACTCGAAACAATCATATAGGTACCTCCTTTTATTTTCGTTGTTGGTTGTAATCTTTGAGTTTGGGCGAATTTGTATGTTGTTTAGGTGCAAGTAGATGGGTTCTAGGAGAAGAGGAGGGGATGAGGGAATATGAGGAAAGGAAAGGGGAAGAAGGAGGAAAAGGAGGGTTCGGATGTGATGGTGTTGGCTAAAGTGAACTCAGCATTGGCTTGAGTGTAGGTGAGGGTTTGGTGTAGGAAGCGTAGGAGATGGGGTCGGTGTAGGTTTAGGGATCGGTGCATGTTATCTTAAAAAAGGGTTCGGTGTACATTGGGATTTTAGGATGGATCAGCATAGGGATTAGTGCAAAAGCGGTTCGGCATTTTTCTTTAGGCATAGGAGTTAGAGAAAAAAAGGGTTGGCATATTCTAGGAAAGGAGGGATCGGTATAGAGGTTGGAGAAAGGGATCGGCTATGGGTTTAGGACATGGGATCGGAAAAAATCGTGGGGTTAGTGTAAACTAATTGAAATCTTCCTAACTCGTGTTGTTCGAATATATGACTGCATACTGCCTTACCCAAGCATAAAGTGACTAACAACAACACAGCTAGCATATATGGATCGATGGACTTAAACTTGAACCAACAAACTCCCAATCCACTCAACACGAGTTAAGTATAAAACTGGCCCAACATATTCGAACATCGGACTTTATACTCCTGAATGTCAACACCCAACCCTAAAGCTTTTGTCGCCGATTACCTTCTACGTTGTCCGAGACGGTTAGCAATGACGGTTTCTCCCGACAAAACCTCTAAGCTTCGACGATTTACTTTTGCTTTCCTGATTTTAAACTGTTCACATTCATTTCACATTCCATTCCAGTAGTTCATACACAGCATGGGGGACAGGTTATTATTTCTAATATTGATTGTGTATTGAGTATAGGCGACATAGATCTCAAGCCATACAAAGCGTTCAGCCCCAATGTCTTCCAGATTGGATATGAGATCAAGCTCCGCCACTTTATCTGACATGCCCGTACCAAGCCAGCAAAGAGACGAAGTAGAAACATTGGATCCACATGCAGACCTTTTTTCTGATATCCTGACTCTTTCTGCAAAGGTTATAGGCCCAGCTCTCGATGTCGTGGAAGATACCATCATCTTGAATAATGTGGCTGATTCCCAGGTTTCAAAAATCCGTGAAGCTGCTCTTCATCGATTGTGCTCTATCCATGGGATTTGTTTCGAAGATGCCCTGGTTCCTTCAAGGCAAGATAATCCTCATTTGCCCCCAGCTAGATATACCGCATGCAATAAGTTCATGTGATGGACCATGTGTGTGCCACCTTTCAACTCTTTCATTCGTGAAGTGCTGAAGTATATGGGAATCACTCCCACTCAATTGCACCCCAACAGCTATGCCTTTATCCATGGTGCTTTCCTTCTTTTCATGAATGTCCTATTTCATCCGCCAACTCCCAATGACATCTGGTACATTTATAGCTTCAAAAGATGAAACGATAGTCCTTCGTACGTCTTCCTCAAGCCCATGCCCAAATGTCAAGTCTTAATGGGTGCATAGAATAAACTCTCCTTGTTCAAGCAAGAATGGTTCTACATACGATGTCCTCCCGGCTTCGCGAGAAGGTGGTTGGAAGGATATAGTACTATTCCTGCCTTTTTCCTTAGTACAAGAATTCAAATTGCATCTTTTTCCTTAATCATACGAATTATTTCAACTTTTTCAGGTGTTCGCTCTCGGCCCAAAGGCGTTAGATATTCCAAGGTTGTTGCGGCTATCCGTGCTACTCCGGTGGAGGATAGCGAGATCAAACTCCTCGTCACTGATGAACTGCTCTCGTTATTCGGGTTATTGGAAGATGGCCGTAGGATTGGTTTTCCGAGAAGTAGAGCGATCCCGAAGGCTGTCGCTGAGAAAAGGGGAGAACTAAATGACCTCGTGGTGCCCCCGCCAAGGGAATCCAAGAAGGCACCGAAGAAGGGGAGATAAAGGAAATAGAAGACGCAAGGCCAATAAATAAGATGCAGGCCTTGGACAAGCGCCGACAGCCGATGCACCACACACAAGCCAATCGCAACCTTCCCCGAAAAAGGGGAAAAGTCTGGCGTATAGGATTAAGAAAAAGAAAGCCGGGGAGACCCCAAAATTCGTTATAACTCCTATCATAAAGGGTCCGTCTTCTCAACAAATGGAGAGTGCGTTGAAGGGACTTTCTAACATCTCTATTCTGGATGATTTGTTGAATTATGACTTTACCACCCTTGGCATTGAAGGGCTTAACTCTCCCGCAAGAAGCAGCGAAGGCAAGCAGCCTTCCAACCAAGGAGAAGGAACTCCTATGATTAAAGCAAATGTTAATGGTCCGTCGGGGGGATACACTAGGACACACACAAGTACTCGTACCCCACCATTCACTTGCACTTAATTCATGACATAGCAACTACTAATATGTTCTCGTTTAGTTCTTTTATAGGTGCAATGTCTTATTCGCACGCTTTCGATCACCTTCATGGCTCTTCCATCTTTCATCGTTTGAGTCGGGATTCTGAGTCCGGAAGACGCCGAGACAGAGACGAAGGACGGGAAAAGGATTATCATTCCCGAGAATCATCTTCATCATCCAGAAGGAAGCCCCAAGCACACGCTTCACGTCAGAGCGACCCAACTAACCCTCCTACATGCAGTGGAGATAAGTTCATGCACCGAGACTCTCAATATGATGCTCCTCGTGACCAACATTCCGGATCATCAAGCACAAGGCAGTCTCATGAGATTCGTAAACAAATGCTGGTCACATCTGAACAAATTCCCCCGGTTCCTACCTTCGATCCGACTACGGCGGAGAAACTAGCAAAGCTTAAAGCTAACTTCCCGAAGATTTGTTTAGATGGACTCAAATTCCTCCCCGGCTATACACCATATCCTTGGAACTACCAAAGAGAGCTCACTAGCATGTGTGAATGATCTATATGTACAACATGAAGCGTTCATTCATTTAGTCGAAAAGGTCTCCGAGGTTTCTATTGAACGTCAACAGGAGATCGATTGCCTTAAGCTGGAGGCCGTTCATGATAAAGACATTATTAAGTATCAAGATATTGAGCTGCTCGCATTCAAAGCTCAACTTGATGAGGCGAAGAAGAATGCTAATGTGCACGTAAATGTGCATATATTTACATCCATATTTTATCTATTTTTATTTAAATAAACATCATATTTGGGCATTTTAACATGTTTAAAACCAAAATTCAATTATTTTCAAACCATCATATTTTCATCTTCATTCAGGGGAAAAATGGTCATTTTTGTGCTTGTGTCAATTTAAGAATTTTTACTTGGACATTTTTCGACAATTTTTATAGGAATTTGGATGCATATAGAAGAGGCTTATATGAAGATACATGCATGCACAAATGAAATACAAAGGAATGAAGAGGAAATAATTCAAGTTCAAGATCATGGAGGACCCCACCCACTTACCTAAATGTACAATTATGAGCTAATGGACAACTAAGTGGAGGTTAAAGTTTCATGTACAACAAATGATGGATTAATTAGTGGATAATGGTTACTTGGTGGCCACACTTCCTAAAGGGCATTTTAGGAAGCCCCCTAAAAATATAATTAGGGTTTTATGCATGTATATATAGCCCTCTTATGTACATGAAACTATGATCTACTCTTTCATTTTACTTAGGAAATTAAGAGATCAAATTGTAAGCTCAATGTTATATGAAATAAAAATGGCTTCCAAGTCTCATTTTCCTTTCTTGTCTACATGCTTTTCTTTGTTTTTATGTTAATGCTTATTTCTATGCTCTCTTTCTCTTAATGTTCATAGCTTAAATTTACATTTATGCACTAGTCTTATCAATTTTCTTCTAGTAGTTAATCTTCTTTTTCTTTGTTTATTCTCTACTTTCTTTCATTTTCAATGTTGAAACTTACTTGTGTTGCTTCAATGCCACAAATGAGTAGTTAAATCCCTTCAATTTAGGGGTAATGAAGCTCTCAAATATTATGTAATTTCAACATTTTATGATTTATGATCTCATTTGGTTTATGCTTAATGAAGTGAATTTTGATGCAAGTTTATACAAGTGGGTTTGATAGCTTATATTGCTTATGCAAATGAGCTATTCTTATTCAACATAAACACAAGTTGCATCATCATTTTCTAATCCATTTTTGATTTGAAATTAAAGTAAAAATGAAGTTTGATGATCTATGTTACTAGTTACAATAGTAAATAGATCATACTTAAAATAGCTTTTGCTTTGGCTTTATTTTCATGAGAATTATAAGTGGTTAAGTTGTATCATAGTTTGATGGTTTGAGTTATGTTAATTAATAACATAAACAAACCATACTTATAATAAATACAACAATATTTCACTTAATATCAAAACTAGAGATCACAAATTGTTTGTTTGTTGATTTACAAAAATATGAGAGTGGATTTGCCTCTAAATTGCTCTCTAGTTCAATACTTTTTAAATCAAATTTTTATTCTAGTTTAGCTTCATTTTATCTCTAGTTAACAATTTCTCCTACATTTGGTCTAATTTGATTGAATAGATATTTAAACTCTAACAATTCCCTACGGATCGACCCGTATTCTCCACGTACTACAAGTGTACGCCGTGCGCTTGCAGTTATATTTTTAATTTAAAATCGTTCAACGGTTTTCTAAACCGATAAAATTTCCGTCGACGAACAAATGCAAAGGAGACGGCGGAAGCAGTTAATCGCCTAGAGGCTTCTCATAAGAAAGAACTGAATGATGCACTCCAACGCAGTGGCACCATGGCTTTGGAAAAGGACTCCTTACTAAAGGAGAAAGGCATTTTAGCTCACCGTGTAGAGAAGTTTGAAAAACTGCTGTCCAAGGAGAGGGAGGAGAAAGTCGAGGCGCAAGAGGAGTCACAAAGGTATTTTGAGGAAATTGTCGAAACGAGAAAACTGAAAACGACGCTCGATGAGCAACTCTCCCAAATTGAAGCGTTGAAAGAGCCACTCGCGAAGAGGGCAAGAGAGCGGTGCTTGCGGAAGCCGACTCCCGAATTGAGGCAGCGACTGAGTCCGATATGGAGGAAATCAAGTGCTTATTTGATCCACTCATCGCCGAGTTCAATGCACAAGTCCTCCTTCACCGTGACTTGACTTTTCTAGGTGAGGGCTATCTTGAGTTTCTTCAAGAAGCTTAGGAGATCGTCATAAGAATTAAGAAGGAGGAGTTGGAAGTGGTAGAGCTTGATAAGGGGGCGCTTGTGCAGGAAGTGGTCCGAGGAAATGAGCCATCTGACTTAGTTGCCGCTAAACTCCAATTTGGCAAGACCCCTAAACCGGTCCAAGAGAAAGAAGATGTTGCAGGGACTCTCGGTACCGAACCCAAGGGTCCTCCTCCTCATATACAACTGGCTGGAATGTCATCTTCTCATCTTGCGGAGGAGCACGTCGGTTATGATCCAGATAAACCCGGACTTAGCCTACATATGTTGTCTCCTATCATCGAAGGGAGTACTCCGATGACTACCGAGAGTCAACCAGATACTGTTACCTCATCGAGCACTTTTTAATCTAAAAAGTTGATATTCTTGATAAATAACAACTGTAGTCTAACATTTGCTTTTTATGAAACTATATATGTCATCCTGGTCCTGAGTCAACTCCTAGGAGCAATGTCGCCATGGAACAGGAAGGACAAGTTGCCGAGGCTCCAGCTACCGTAGATATCCCATGGCCCAATGCTCAGGTGATTGGG
Organism: Allium fistulosum; assembly: GCA_030737815.1. NCBI lineage: Eukaryota > Viridiplantae > Streptophyta > Magnoliopsida > Asparagales > Amaryllidaceae > Allium > Allium fistulosum. The sequence continues at coordinate 950,409,067 of CM060907.1, read as the reverse complement.
GCGCTTGATGAGGACAAACCTAAAGACCCATCACCTATGGAGGAGCATGATGATGTTATAGTTACGGGTGCCTCTGAGCACACTACTGAGTTCAGCCTGAAGGAGCAGATTGAAAAAGAGGAGAAATCAAAGCTTGAAGTTAAGGGTGAACCCGATTTGGTGGTGGTTGATGATCCTCTCCATAGGCCTTTACAATTCATCCTTCCCGGCGGGTCCACTCCCATTGCGGTTCCTCCTCCTTCCTCAAGTACTTCTACTCAAGGCAGCAAAAGGTTTCAAAAAAGATGTTTGACCGAATTGACCCCCGTAATGCCGAAGAAGGAGAGGAAGTCAAAGAAATGGTTGGGTCTTGTAATATCTTGTTTAATCCAAATAAGTCAGACTTGCATTGTTGTTTTTTCCTCTTTCATTTTCTTTTTGGTAGCACATGTACGGGTGTGGGCCCTCGAACTTTCGGACGGGCTGTAAGGAATTTTTGGAATTGTAAATAAAATTTGGCTCCTTAGTCAATCATTGAGTGAACTATTTCAATAGTAGAGTAACTTTTTCCGTTTCAAGTGCTTGTGATAATTTTTCCAAGTTTCGTTGATAATTCGTTATTTTAATCTCAGAGCTCTTCTGCAAGTTCCATCTCAAGTCACAAACCACACATGTCAACTCAAACCATTCAAAAGGGAGGATTGTTAATGGGGTGAATAAGAAAATAAGATAAAAGAAAGAAAAACAAAACACAGAGTCTCACAGCGGAATGACAAAATATAATAATCAAATAAACAGTTCATGAAGTTGTTTTACTAATAATATTTGATTACACTTTTACAATACAGATTGGAGATATACGTACAACAGGAATAAACGAATAATGTAGTAGAATAACATGATGCAGTGAAATAAATATAATAAATAGTAGACTAATCTCCATCTTCATCCTCCGAATAGAATGGTCTTCAATACAATGAAAAGCTCAAACTGACCCGAGGGTTATGTAAGACAAAAAAATCGAGTCAGAACTAAAAGATCTTATGTAAGTTAAATCAACAGTAAATAAATATGAGTGTAACGGCTTTAGAGATATTTGCAGGATTTTACATCTCCTATCCAGTGTCTAACGTGCATGCAATAACTTAAGAGATGTTCGGGATTACATCTCCTAAGGATCCGTTAAACTATTTGCATACATAGTACAATACGATATTATAATATGTCTACAGTAAAGTAAAGTATTAAAATAGCATTAAGGCTATATCCATATCACCCTTAACACATTTTTATAAATGACGTAGTTTATATAGTAGCGTAAACTCCACCTTAAACTAGTGGGCTATCAAGGAGCACTCCATAGGTACGACACAAACCAAACTCATAGTGGGCTCGATAAGGCATATGACAAGGCACTCGAGGCAATGCCCAGGGTAGGAAACTACCGTTTTGTGGATCCAAACTGGTGGTAACGCATAGCAGCTACTACCGCCCACCTCAGAACACACTCCCATAATCAAAATCGAGGGATGGCCACCAAATCAATCACAAAGTAATAAATATGGTATCGAAGAAGCATGTCCGATCGGAGGTGCGATCTTACTTGGCCCGGCGTGGCTCTTGTTTTAGTCATATCAAGCTGACCCGAGGGGGTCAGGGCTGCATTCATAACTCTTACAGTAACGTTCTCCAAACCATCCTACTTCGTTCTGGATTCTCCACCACATGCACAACTGTTAAAGTGGTTTTCGGTAGTGGTAGAGAGCATGAGAATATCCGATCCCGGTCTCTTTAACAACCAAACGCTTATTTCACACCGGTTGGTTCTTTTACATTTCAAACAGTTCATACTTCATATCAAAATATCATATTCATTTCAAAATCATATCACTTTTGATACCATTATTTACTTCAAAACCATATTCACTTTCACATCATAATCATTTTAAAATCATATTCACTTTCGAAATCATTATTAACCTTAAATCATATTCATTCCAAAATCATAACCACAAAAAAATAGTTTGAACTATCATATCAAAATATTCGCATTTAAATCAATTAAATCTAAATCATAACAGTTTCAACTTTGAACAGTTGAATATTGAAAGTAGTTTATATATTGGAATAGTTATACATTAAAATAGTTTATATATTCAAAATTGGTTATAGATTTAAAATACTTATATATTAGAATAGTTTATATTTTAGAAATAGTTTATATTAAAATATAGTTATTAAAAGTTGTTTATAAATTTAAAATAAGATATATATTAAAATAGTTTATAATTTAAAAATAGGTTATAGATTAAAATAGTTTATAGATTAGAAATAGGTTATGGTTTAAACTAGGTTATATATTAAAAATAGTTAATGTATTAAAAATTATTAATATATTAAAATGGTTTATATAAGAAAATAGTTTATATGTTAAAGAGTTTTTATATAAAAAGAGTTTATATCAAAAATAGTTTCAAATTAGAAATGTTTCCTCCAATTTCGCAAATCAATTCAAATCAACTTTAGTTCGAAAAATTCAATTTAGATCAATCTTAGTTCAACGATTTCAATTCAAAAGGCTAAAGGTTTCCATTCAATTTCTCATTAAAACCATTTCAATGTATATCGATTTCAAATCCATGTTTGAACTACAAATTTAAACCACTTCAAATTCAATAGGTTTCAAAGTTTAAATATTCAAATGTTTACAATAACTCAATTTTGATAAATTTCATTTATATTTCAAAATTCAACTTTAAGATTTCAATTTAAATACTTTAACAATTCATTTAAACCAATTTCAGTTGCTACATTGTGTTGTAGTGGCACCGGTTCGATACCCAGCGGCCACAATAATGAGACATAGTGCACGGCCACTTATAAAACCGGCTAACCGAAGGCTATGGAATACAAAGTATCCATGGCCCCAAAGTTTTTGTCAAGTTCTAGTGGTCCAGTGGTTAAGACATAGTGGAGTTGCTACATTGTGTTGTAGTGGCACCGGTTCGATACCCAGCGGCCACAATAATGAGACATAGTGCACGACCACTTATAAAACCAGCTAACCGAAGGCAATGGAATACAAAGTATCCATGGCCCCAAAGTTTTTGTCAAGTTCTAGTGGTCCAGTGGTTAAGACATAGTGGAGTTGCTACATTGTGTTGTAGTGGCACCGGTTCGATACCCAGCGGCCATAATAATGAGACATAGTGCACGGCCACTTATAAAACCGTCTTAACCAAAGGCTATGGAATACAAAGTATCCATGGCCCCAAAGTTTAATATCAAAAAACATTTGGAAAATATCATTTCTCTTTCCATGGCAGTCCCTCCTTTCCTTCCCGTACCTCCTACTTCCCCTACTGTCCTTCAACCATCCCCTCCTGTACCTACCCCGTCAACTTCAACTCAAACGTCTTCTCCTTTTTTTCGTCCTGCCCCTGACCCCCCTCCTCCTCCGATTCCAACTTCGTCAACTCTGCTTGTCTCTTCTTCTTCAATGCCGCTTATTCCTCCAAGTCCTTCTTTCTTCCCAGCGTCTGTTCCACCATCTCAACTGCAATGGACTTCCCTCTTCAAGCGCAAACCTAGTAATGCGGGGAAGTACACTCCAGTTGAGATGGCCCCTGATTTAGTTGATGATGTCTTGATTCCTCCTCCCTATGTCATTGAAGCCGGAAAAGAAGTTTGGAGTAGCTACCTTGTGGGGTTTTTTCTTGACAAGCCTTTGCCATATTCTGTAGTTATCTCCACCCTGAAGAAGTACTGGAAATTGAAGGGAGCGATTAAGGTTCATTCCAATGGCTATTTATTCTTGTTTCATCTAGCATGCGAGGAAGACAGGATACGCATATTGCAAGGAGACCCAATAGGTATGCGTAACAAATTATTTATAATTAAACAATGGGACCCTTATGTTGGGAATGCCTGTGCCTCAATCTCGTCTGTGCCAGTGTGGGTTAAATTCTCCAACATCCCTTTGTTTGCCTGGTCTCACTGCGGAATTAATTGGTTAGCAAGTAGGGTTGGAAAGCTCGTTTGTATGGATGAATCTACTGAAAAATTGGACAGGCTGTCCTTTGCCAAGTGCTTAATCGAAATCAAACCTGATCGGTGCCTCATCGACTCCTTTCCTGTTCAGCTACTAGATGGAGGAACTCAATTAATTCACGTTGATTATCAATGGAAGCCTGATATTTGTTCAGTCTGTCGAATATTTGGTCACTTGGAGCCCAATTGTGAAAAGAAATTGTCCACTGTATCCTTGGACATGGCTGTAACGAGCAATCCTGCTAGAGAGGCTACTGTCCAAATAACCAAGGAAGATAGAGTAAATAATGGAATAATGTCCAAGCGAAGAAAGCAAAAATGGCAATTAGTGAGCAGGTCAAGAAAACAGAAGTCCAAAATTGACGTATTGAATAATCAATAGCTTGAAGAAGGTGAAATTGACCTCTCTGCAATGATCAATAGGCTGGATGGAACTGAAACTGAGGAAGGTGAAATTGGCAAAGGGGTAGCTGTTGATTCTCCTGATCAGGGAAACTTAAACACTCATAAAAACAGTGAAATTCTAAAACATAATGAATTTCACATCCTATCTGTAATGGGAGGGAATGACACTATTGAAGGTGAAAATGGGACTGGTGAAAGAGATATATCCAATGCAATAGTAACTGAAGTTATGGTCACTGAGAATGTGACCAGGATAAGAAACTCTGATGTCTTACCTGCTGTTGAAGTAACTGGTATCTCTAGATCATCTGAAAGTATCGTTCCAGTTTTTGAACCACCATCCCAAACTAATAAAAACAAGCAAGAAGCTAACATCAGTGAATTCATTCCCTCATCAACCTCTGTCCTGCCTAGTTCTCTTTTTGCATTATCCAAAAACATCTCTTGTGCCACTAAACAAAAACAAAAAGACCTTTACCACCGATCTGAAGTAGCAGTTCCTGCTGCTTTTCTCCCTAATTTGAGCCAAACTTCAATGCCCAAATCCCTCCCAACCACTATCCCTCAATCCAATATCAACCTTATCACTCCTATCAACAATGTTAATTTGGTATCTCTTCTTGATCTACCTCCTTCTGTTCCTACGAATCACATTGATTCATCAAGTGCAAAAAACCAAGCTCCTCTCTCTCTGGAAAAGCCTGTGCATGCATCCCCTGTGCACGTGCACAGCCATAAAGATTCCAATGCTAACCCAGGAAATTCAACTTCTCATAATTCTAGTGTTGCTGAATCTGATCCAAATCTTCCCTATGACCACATTTCAGCTCCTAAAGCTTGGATGCCCCCTCCATCTGCTCAGCTCCTCTCCACGTTATGCCCTTCCAATAATAATTCGAACCAAATCGTAACGCAAAATGTCAGTGCTATGCCGTTTAACTCCAGTAAGATAAAAAAAACCGAATCAAATGACTGAATTGGATCTCAACCCCCCTGCTGGAGCACAACTATCGTCTCCAATACCTGAACCCAATGTTCAATCATCCCCCCTCACTAGAGGTAGCAAGAAGAAACTTAAACAGAAACAATTGGTTGTTTAATGATGAACAACATAGGTGCTTGGAATATTCGTGGTGCCCACTCGGAAATCAAACTTAACCAATGCAAGGAAATTATATCCACCCATTCTTTGAGTCTTTTTGCTATCCTTGAAACAAAACTTAATGCTACACTATCTTCCAAAGCTGCTACGTTCATTAACCCCTCATGGAAAATGATAAATAATCTCAGTGATGCTCCCTACGGCAGAATTTTTATCCTATTTAACCCCTCTATCTTCCAACTTAACCCTATCTTATCTACTTCGCAGCTAATCCACTTTCACTGTATCCACCTTTCATCTTCTACTTCATTCTATCTTACTATCATCTATGGCCACAACTCTGCTCAAGCTCGACAGTCATATCTTTCTCTCCTCCCTTCCTTACGTCAAGAAACTCACCCATGGTTAGTCATAGGGGATTTAAACTGCTCCTACCTCTTATCTCATAGACAAGGAGGGAACCCCTTGTCTCATTGTCAAATAAGACCTCTTAGCAATGCTACCTCTCTATCTAATCTTATTGAACTTACCTCTGTTGGTGGCTTGGTGCCATCTTTACTTGGAATAACTCTAGTAGGCAATCCCCACGTACCTTTTCCAAAATTGACTTCACCTTCTCTAATCTCAATGCTTTTACAAAATGGCCTCATATGTATAATCTCATTCCAATGCCTGGCTTATCTGACCATTCTCCTCAAATGATATCCTTTGGAACTGCTGTGGCAAAAAGGAAAACTAATTTTAAATTTTTTAATGCATGGGTTCATCACCCTGACTTTTTTCCAATAGTTAGAAAGGCTTGGACAATGAAATTCTTTGGTAACCCTATGTTTATTTTACAGAGTAAACTGAGAGTGGTCAAATCAGAACTGAAAGCGTGGGCTCTGGGCAAATTTGGTCAAGGTAATTTTGCTTCCTCTACTCTTTCTAAGGAACTGCAACTCATTCAGGAATCGATGATGAAAGACCCATCAAATAGCGAGCTGGCGAATACAGAGGCAGTTGTTTCATCCCAACTATTTGAAGCTTTAAGAATTGAAGCTGACATGATTAAACAGAAATCTAGGCTCAAGTGGTTTGAAGATGGCGATAGAAACTCTGCTTTCTACCACTCCTCCCTCAAAGCAAAGCAGACTCGAGAGTTAATTAGTACCCTCATTGATTTGAATGGTGAGTATATAGTGGACCCTGTCCTTATTGACGAAATGCTCCTCGATCACTTCAGTAAAATGCTTGGAAACCACAATCAATTCAAACCATCTCTTGAGCTCCTGGATTCTATAAACATTCCTAGCATATCTTCAGAAGACAATGCTTTTTTAAGCACTAAAATCACTGACACTGAAATCAAAAATGCTCTCTTCTCCCTGAATGATAATTCCGCTGGAGGTCCTGATGGATTCAACTCATATTTCTTCACCTCTTCTTGGGAAATAATCGGCCAAACATTCATGAAGGCAATTCACAATTTCTTCAACAAGTCCAAAATGATAGGGTCCATCAACGCAACGAACATTGCCTTAATCCCTAATGTGAAGAACTCTTGTCGTGTTTCTGACTTCAGGCCTATATCTTGCTGTAATACTATTTACAAGTGCATCTCGAAAATAATAGCTAATAGGCTCAAATCTGTTCTTGATAAAGTTATCTCTTCTAACCAAACAGCATTTCTTAAAGGCAGGAGTATTCTTGATAATGTTATGATGTCTCACAAATTACTAAGAGGATATAACAACTCCCATGTTTCCCCCAGAGCATCTTTCAAGCTCGACATATCGAAAGCTTTTGACTCCTTACAATGGGACTCAATAGTTAGAATTATGGGATTAATGAATTTTCCCAAACACATTGTTGCTTGGATTCACTGTTGTATCTCTACACCTAGGTATTCCCTGATGGTCAACAACTGTACTGTTGGATTTTTTCAGGGGAAATAGGGCATCAGACAGGGAGACCCGCTCTCCGCGTACTTATTTATTCTTGTGATGGAGATTCTAACCCAAATCCTTATCCATCTCGTTCATGAAGGCAGATTCATCACTCACCCTAAATGTAAGAACCCGCTTATCACATCTTTGATGTTTGCTGATGACTTGGTCATATTCTTCAAGCCTAATATGATGACAGTTACTTCCATCATGCATGGACTAGACAAATCCTTCAAAATAACTGGGCTAGCTATTAATCTATCGAAATCTGATTTAATGATAGCTGGTGTGGACCCTGAGTTAACCACACAAATCACTACCTTCACTGATATCCCTCATAGATCTGAAACTGCTACGTACCTTGGGCTACCTTTAGCAAAATCCAGAATTACATTAGCTCAGTGTATTCCTCTTTATGACAGAATCACTGCCAGGCTTTCGAATTGGACCAACAGATTTCTTAGCCAAGCTGGTCGGCTCACAATAATCAATTCCATAATTTTCTCTATGACAGTGTATTGGTCGCGGTCATTCATTCTTCCTTCCAAGCTCCTCAAAATGATAAGGTCTGCCATGTCTAACTTCTTCTGGCACGGGTCTATTACTGCTAGGAAGCTATCCCCTTGTGCCTTTTCCAAACTAGAGAGACCTAAATCGAGGGGAGGTCTGGGAATTAAAAACCTGATGCTATGGAACCGTGCAGCTATGGTGATGCACATTGACAACCTGCTTAACCATAAAAATTGCTTATGGGTTAACTGGTCTTACAAATATATAATACGTAATAAAAATTTCTGGACAATGGATATTCCTCAATCCTGTAGTTGAACCTGGCGTAACTTGCTCAAAATCAGATCTGACATCCTCCCTTATGCAAGAAGTCGTATTGGTATAAATGGTCGTCAATCTTTCTGGCATGACCCATGGACTAAAGAAGGAACTATTCTTAATCGCTGTCTCACCTTCAATCAACAAATTCAATCTGCCATTCCCTCCTCCGCTCTGGCTTTGGATTGTATTTCTGAAGGCAAGGTTGATCTCCCATATTCCAGTAACCTGTCTGTTCGAACCCTATGGAATCAGCTGCGCAGCACTAAAGTTAATATATTCCCTGATGATGGCATATCCTGGTCATGTTGTAATAACACCTTTATGATTGGTGCAATGTACAAGAAACTTATCAGCCAGTACAACACTTCCCATCTCTGTTGGTACAAACGAATTTGGCTGCAGCACAACTCTGAAAGTCAGAACTTGAGGTTATGGAAGTTATTTGGCAATGCTCTAAAGACAAAAACTAAGTTGAGGCAGCGTGGGTTAATCATTGATACAGCTTGTATATTCTGCCAATCTGCTGACGAGGACATCCTTCACCTTTTCTTCAGTTGTTCGTATGTTCACAGGTTGTGGAGCTGGATCATCACTATCATCTCTGGAAGGACACCATCTAGTGACAGTGTGGAGGAATGGAACATCATATACAAGGCAACTAGATGGAGAAGTGAATCAACGTATGTTTTGCTATTTTCTCTGAAGACATTCATAGCGATAATTTGGGAGGAGAGAAATGCCGTTATTTTCAATGACAGAAGGAAAACATATATGCAAATGAAACTCAGCATCATTGGGAAAATGAAACATGGGATTGTTGCCTCTAGCCACCAGTTTGAACCTGGTTTTATGTTGGCCCTCCCTTCTCTTTAACGGTCTGTTGTTTGGTGTTGGTGTTGGTGTTGTGTGTGTTTTTCTTTTTCTTCTTGTTGATATGCCTGTTTTCCTTGTTCTCTTGTTCCTCTGTTCTTCCATGCCTGCTTCTGTGGGTTTGTTTCCTTGTAGTTCTTTGATCTTGGTATATCAATAAATGGTAGGGGCCCATTCCAACCCCGTTGGCTTTGCCAAAAAAAAAAATTCAGTTTCAACATTTAAAAGCTTAGATTTTTAAAACAATTCATTTCATATAAATCAAATTTTATTTCCAAATATCATTTAACTGGATTTAAAAATTAAGGATTTAAAATCATTTAATTTAACCAATCCTGTGTCCGTATATAATTTTCTACCCTATGGTCAAATGATACGGATATATATCATTTTAACCCGCAATAAATTTAAATTTATAGGTATATATCATTACAACCCGCAATCCCGAGAAAAATTCAAAATCCATAAAATCGCTCGAGTTTATCATTTCAACCCATAACGATTTTTTCCTAATCTATAATTCCATTCGGGTATTTAACTGGTAATTAAATGCAATATTAATTTAAATGACAATTCAATTCAAATAAACTCAAAGAAATTTAAATGATAATTTAAAATACCAAACATCAACCAATAAATTTCTAATCACATCATAAATTCAATTTAACCAAGGTAGGGTGATTTAGTATTTGTGAGTGGGTTAAATCACTCACCTCTAATTTGTTGTCGATTTAAAATCCAAAATTAGCCCAATAATTTAACAGTCATAGAATGCAGCTAAACTAGTTTCATAATGTTCGGATTTTGATACGATCGCAATGGAGAAAACCGCACGTGAATCCGAGCTCCTATGCAAAAGTTATTAACGTTAGAAGATTTGAAAATTTCGACTTCGAGTCTTACTTCGATTCGCCGCCTCAAATACCCGGTGCTCGCTCTGAGTTTTTGCCAAAACGAACTGAGACCCAAGTCATTTGGTCCTGACCCAAAGTCGCTGCAGGGTTTTCGCCTCTTGAACCCGAAGCATGACCCGAAGTTGCTGCAGAGTTTAAGTTTTTTTTTAATTGAAATTGAAATTAGGGTTTTCAGCCATTGGGAAGAAAGAGGAGATGTGAAGAAATTTACGTATAGACAATATAAAATAAAAAGACTGCTAGGGTTTATAACAGCCTATATATAGGCAAAGGTAGGTAAGAACAAATAGACAGATCAAATTGGGTCAAAGCGATAACGACGACTCGAAAAGCACGTTTCGTTTCCGAAACAAAATGGGTCATCCAATATATCGAAATATATGTTTTTGATATTTTTAAACTCAATGGAACTAGTTTCAAACCCTAATTCCATTGTATACAGAAGCTAGCTTTAAAAATCAATTATATTCATTTAAATCCTTTTAATTGATTTCTACGCGTTTCAAACCCGCACGTTCAAACGATAAGTCTGATCGCTACAAAACTTCAAATCCTATAATAATTCACTGTTACGGATCCGATGAAACTGGTTTCGTCGAAATCCGAGACAGTGGTCAAAATGGCTAATTTTCACGTTAATTAAATAAATTATTATTAAATTGGTTTAATCACTTTTAAATTCAAATTTACAAGTTAACCATTTTATCATTCTTAATTATAGAGAAATTTAATAATCTTTTTAAAATAAAATTTTCTTATTAAACCTAAGATTTAAATATTACACTAATTATAGGGTTCGATTATAACGGTAATAAATTCATTAATTATAATTTTAAAATTCCAATAAATTTATTTATTTTGATTTCACTCTTATTATTTAATCAATTATTTCCTTATGAATATAATTAACGTTAGTTTACATTTTATTACACTCATATTTTTTACGGTTATCATCTTTTACTATATTAACTACAATAATTAATTACATTAATTTTCGTTGATTTCCATATCAATTTCAACGAATTAAATAATAAGACGAAAAATAACCAATTGTTAATTTTACGTAATTTAATCACATTTATAAGTTTATTGTTTACAACAAGATTATAAATTTACATACAAATAATTGATTTCACATTATATACTAAAACCAATTAAATAAAATAAAATACAATTTCATTATTAATACAACATTGAATTTATTTCCTTATTTATAATTATCACAACATTAACTTTACAATTAATTCAATTGATTGAAATTACATTATAATAGTTATCAATTACATTAATCAACATTATTAAATTACATTCTAATTGTTTTCTCATTAATAAATTATAAATTTTTAATTTCACACAATATTAAATTCTAAAATATTATTAAATTTAATAGTTTTGATTATCAAAATTTACAGGTCGTTACAACAAACGATTCCAAGCCAAAATTATAACCAAAGGTCGTACTCCGCCGCTAATAGTTTGAGCATCTTTCGTCGATCTCAAATCGGAGTTCATGGGATAGCAAACGGTTGAAAGCTCTCTAGTTTATCTGTCGGTTTGGATACTTTGAACTTTTTAGTCCGCTTCATGGAATTAGAATTTTTTTTTATGCAGTTTACATTCTAGTCCCCACTCCAGGAAGTAAGAGATTTTTTCAAGTCGTTTATACTCTAGCCGCGCTTCGAGGACTCAGAGTACTCTAATCTGCACTCTGGGAACTTAGAGATTTTTTTGAGTCGTTTATACTCTAGTTCGCTCTCCGTGGACTCAGAGTACTCTAATCCGCACTCTAGGGACTTAGAGATTTTTTCAATTCGTTTATACTCTAGTCCACGCTCTGGGGACTGAGAGTACTCTAACCGCACTTTGGGGACTTAGAGATTTTTTCTAAGTCGTTTATACTCTAGTGTGCGCTCCGAGGACTCAGAGTACTCTAATCCGCACTCTGGGGACTTAGAGATTTTTTTAAGTCGTTTATACTCTAGTCCACGCTCCAGGGACTCAGATACTCTAACCTGCACTCTAGGACTTAGAGATTTTTTTTAGGTCGTTTATACTCTAGTCCGCGCTTCGGGGACTCAGAATACTCTAACCCACACTCTGGGGACTTAGAGATTTTTTTTAAGTCGTTTATACTCTAGTCCATGCTTCGAGGATTCAGAGTACTCTAATCCGCACTCTAGGGACTTAGAGATTTTTTTAAGTCGTTTATACTCTAGTCTGCGCTCCGAGGACTTAGAGTACTCTAATCCGCACTCTGGGGACTTAGAGATTTTTTCATTACACATCTGTTCATACATTGCATACGTCGATATCAATCAATTTCAACACATATTTAACATAACATGCAATAATAGCAATTTACGCAAAGGGAGCTTCAAGCTTTTATTCATCACAAAAATAAGGATAGAATAACTTGCCTTATTACACATCAAAAATAAATACCAAAGCAATTATTGAAAACAAATTCTACTGAAATATGAAAGAAATAGTCTAGGTGAAGTAGCGTCGTAAATGCTTGATATTCCAAGCTCTTGGAAGCGTTACGCTATCGACAATCGCCAGCTTGAAAGTTCCTTCTCCAAGCCTTTGTTCAATGACATATGGCCCTTCCCATGTCGGGTTCATGTGCGATGGGACCGAAAAGATTCGTTTCAAGACAAGGTCACCCACATCAAAAGTTCTCGGTCGGACTTTAGTATTATAGTACCGGGCGACCCGGTGTCGATGAGCAGCCGCTCTTAAATCGGCTTCCTCACGCTTTTCATCAATAAAGTCCAATGACTCCAATAAGAGATTTTGGTTTGTTCTGGGATCATAGTATGTTACCCGATGAGAAGGGAATACGAGTTCTACAGGAATAACTACTTCGGCTCTGTAAGCCAGGGCGAATGGGGTGTGACCAGTCGCAGACTTATGAGTGGTCCTGTAGGTCCAGAGCGCCATAGGAAGTTCGTCCACCTGTCCATTTGGTGAAATAGTCAACCGCGACAATCACATATCTCGCACCACCCTTAGAAATCGGCAAAGAGCCGTTGATACCAATTCTCCAAACCCAAATGGCCATGGACTAACCATTTGCGTGATTTCTGTCGGCGGCATTCTTGGGACCTTTGCACATATCTAGCATTTGTCATATCGTCTCACATGATCTGTGGCGTCCTGGTTCACGGTCCACTAGTATTACCCATAAAGGAGTACGTTCTTAGCTAACATATGCCCCCGGTCGCCACACTCTCCTTCATGGACCTCTTTCAAGACCCGTTTTATCTCATCATGGGCGATACACCTGAGCAAGGGAACAGAGAATCCCTTTCGATACATAATCCCATCTTGTATAATATACCATGAGGCTTTACGAAGGACTTGTTGCTTTTCGTTCCTTTTCTCAAGCAAGACTCCATGCAACAAGAACTCTTTAAATAGGGACATCCATGACTCCGTCTCGAGCTCCATTTCCAGTACATGATCAACTGCCATCGCATTTATACTCGGGGTATGTAGGGTCTCGACCGGAACAAAGCCCATCTGTTGTGCATCGCCAGTGCTTGCGAACTTTGCCAATGAGTCAGCTTCCACGTTCTGCTCGCGTGGGATATACGAAATGTCATAGTACTCCATATCCACCAACAACTCCCGAACTTGGGTAAGATATAGGGCAAGTCGTTGTCCCTTTGCCTGGTAGTCCCCTCTAACTTGGTACACCACCAGCTGCGAGTCGCAAAAAATTTCGATAGACTCCACCCCGAGTTATCTAGCAAGCTTAAGTCCAGCTATTAATGCCTCATACTCGGCTTCGTTGTTCATAGCAGGGAAATCAAGCTTCAGGGCACAGCAAATTGACTTGTTCTCGAGGGTTACAGGTACGATGCCTACGTTGGAACAATGATCACTGGATGCTCCATCGGTATATAGCTTCCATCCTACAATAGGGATTACACTGCTCTCAAGGGGCTCATCCTGCTTGGTAAACTCCACTATGAAGTCGTCCAGTGCTTGTCCCTGGGGAGCCCTTCGGGGTAGATATGTGATGTCGAATTGACTGAGCTCGATGTTCCACTTAAGCAGCCTCTTGGACGTCTTGGGTCGTTGTAAGACCTATCGTAAAGGCTGATTGGTGTAGACGTTGATTGGATGTGCGTGGAAATACAGGCGAAGTTTGCGCGACGCAATAACCAGCAGTACGTCAATTTCCCTATCTTCGGGTAGTTTCTCTCTGCCCCATCAATCGTTTACTGACATAGTACACCCGTCTCTGGATCCGGTTATCCTCACGAATCTGTGCGGTGCTTATAACATGCGGCGATACTGCTAAGTAAATGTACAACTCCTTATGATCTACTGGCTTTGACAAAACATGGGGTCTCTCCAAATGACTCACCAAAGCTTGGAACGCGCCTTCACAGTCATGCATCCACTAGAAATTCCTCTTCCCCTTTCTTATCAATTTGAAGAAAGGAATCCATTTATCAGTTATTTTGAAAATGAAACGACTTAGGGCAACGACCTTCCCATTCAGGCTCTTCACTTGCTTAATAAATCTAGGTGCTTGTATATCCCGAATGTCTTGAATCTTCTCTGGATTCACTTCGATTCCTCGCGCATCGACAATAAAGCCCAGGAACTTCCCTGAGGCAACACCGAATAAGCACTTCAAAGGGTTGATTTTCATGTTATAAAAATGGAGGATAGTGAACATCTCTGATAAGTCTCGAATGTGGTCGTTTGATTGCCATGACTTCACGAGCATATCATCCACATATACTTCCATTGTCCTCCCAATCATATCTTTGAACATGCGATTAACCAAACGTTGATAGGTAGCTCTTGCATTCTTTAATCCGAACGACATTACTACATAATAGTATAGTCCAACATCCGTGACAAAACTGGTATGCTCCTGATCTAGGGTGTTCATCGGGATCTGGTTGTACCCTGAGTACGCATCAATAAATTATAACAATTCATGCCCTGCAATCGAATCAATAAGCTGATCAATTTTAGGTAGGGGAAAACTATCCTTAGGGCACGCCTTGTTCAGGTCAGAATAGTTAATACACGTTCTCCACTTCCCATTTGCCTTCTTCACCAGCACTGTGTTAGATATCCATTCGGTATAGAGGGAGTCGCGAATAAACCCATTGGCTTTAAGTTTATCCACCTCCTCTTTAAAAGCCATGGACCTCTCCGGATCTATACCTCGTCTCTTCTGCTTCACAGAGACATACTTCGAATCAATATTCAATGTGTAGCTTGTGATAGTAGGTGAGATCCCACACGTGTCCGAATGAGTCCAAGCGGATACATCCAGATTCGCTCGGAGAAAATTGGTAAATTCTCTCTTTATCGAAGGGCTAAGTTGTGATCCAATCTTCAACACCTACGATGGATCGTCGCGGCTAACTGAGATATCAATCGTTAGTTCATCCGATGCTGCCTTGGCCTCCTTGGGTTCCTCCTCATCATCCCTCGGATCTATATCTTTGTAGAATCTACTATGATGCCCAAGCCAAGGCTTAGGCGCAATTTGTCAATCTTCCGTGACCTGGATGCGGACAGACTTGTCCACACCCTTTCCCTTCTCTTTCCGCTAAGCCTCTCTTAACTCAGCCATATAACGTGCACAGCCGGTTGCCTGATTGCCATGCACAACACCCACTCCATTATTAGTCTGGAATTTCAATGTCAAGCACCATGGGGCAAGGGCTGCCCGAAATTCGGCCAGGGTCGGACGGCCCAGAAAGACATTGTATGGTGAATCAATATCCAGGATAATGAACGGTAGCATCCGCACCCTCCTACATTCAACTTCTCCCAACTCAACCGGTAACTCAACATAACCTATCGCCTCAGTGGCCAAACCATGTATATGAGCTTTAGATGGTTTCAAATCCTTATCCTCCATCCTCATTTGATCATAAGCTTTCTTAAAAATGATGTTCACGTAACTGCCACAATCAATCAGAATTCTTCTCACCGGAGCGAGGCCAATCATGGCAGAGATAACCATTGGATCAATAGTAAGGGCATCCACTCTAACAGCATCTCTGCTTCTGAACACTACAGTATCCGTCATTATACGCTATTGCTTAGCCAGAGTTCTGTCCTCCGTATTCGAGCAACATTCAAAGTCCACATGTTTCATTGAATTATCATAACGATCCATTTCCTTCCAACTTCTATCCACCGGATGCGGTCCACCAACTATTGTGTTTATCACCAGCCTCCTACCAGTCTGAACGTGTTTCTCGGGCCAGCGTGGAGCTTGTCCTCGAGTAGGATCAGATGTTCCCTGTCCACCATCCTGCAGATTCTTGACAAAATGCTGCAACTTTTTCCAGCGAATCAATTTCTCAATGGCATCGTGAAGATGCCTACATTTATCAGTTTTGTGCCCTTAGCATTCATGAAATCGATAGTACTTCTCGATCTGCTTTTGTTCCTCAGTCGATTCTTTCGGACTCGGCTTCCTATACTGGAAAGTGTTACAGGTCGACAGATATATATTCTCCAGAGATGCATTCAGAGTTGTATAGTCATTATAAGTAGGAATTCATGGCTTCCACATTCTAGTCTCCCTCTTCTGATCAGTATTTCCTTCTCCCCCCCCTTTTTTGTTGACCCGGCTTGTTTTAAACGTTGACCTGAACCTTTCCAGAGCTCTCGCCAAATTGCTTTACTACAATGTTGCTTTGTACCGCTTCCCTGCTTGGTCCTATAGCATTGCTCCTTCTAGACAATATGGCCTCCTCCTTTCTCATGAACTGGTTTGCCTTTGAGTAGAAATGCTCCAGCATGGCCGGTGGTTTTCCAGCAAGCCAATCATCGAACTCGGATTCTGGGTCAACCCCCCTTATTACAGCCATATGTATGGCATGGTCATTTGGATTACTAACCTCGGTAGCAGCAACATGAAGCCTCTGCAAATAATCCTTCTGTGATTCCCCCAGAGCTTGGATTACACTGGATTGCGACATCACATCTTTGGGGCAAGCAGCGTGAATCTGGAACTGCTCCACAAATCTTGTAGCCAGCTCGTCAAATATCAAGATTGATCGCATGGGTAACCTTGTGAACCACATTGTAGCGATTCCAGACAAAGTTATAAGGAAGCATCGGCATTTGGTTACGTCACTCGCTCTAGCCGAGTACATCAACCATTTGTACCTCATAACGTGCTGTCGGGGGTCAGTCTTCCTTCGTAAGAGGGCATTGTAGGCATGTTAAACCTCCTGGGATATCCCTAGTAAGCCCTAGTTATCCCTCATCAACTACCTGACAATTATGGACAAGTCTGGAGTCTAGATAGGGGGTGCCAAGTCAGGCTTTATCCCGTGTAAATGTTCTGGTCGGTGTATCCGGGGCATCTCATGCCCTCTTGGCCTATTGTCTTCCAAACGCATATCCTGAGGATTCACTTCATTCTGGGAGGTAATTGATTGGCATTCAAGTGTGCTCTAGTGCCTTAGTTCTCGGTTCCAAGGCGAGCATGACCCCCAGGTACAATCGAGGAGCCATCCTCATAATTAAGGGATCGGCACCGACCCCTAGGGAGGGTTCGGCACCGACCCGAATTTGTTGCACGTGGTGGTCTACCCCATGTTGCTCCATCGCTCCAGCTCGTGTCGTTTCAATTCTACGGTACCTTCTCCTATAATGCTCGTTCGATGAGGTTGAGCTATCTGACACCGAGTATGAAGCAAGACCTCCTCGGTGCTTTGGTGTTGATGTTAAACAATCTGGTTCATCAGGTTGGCATTAGCCTGAATTTGCTCGTTTAGTTGCCTACAGTTCTCCATCAGCTCCATCATCAAGTCATTAAATTCAGCTCTAGTAACGGAATCGATAGGGTTCTGGCTGTAGCAGGCTCCACATTCACACTAGTAGGTTGGTTGGTTGGAAACCTTGTTGGACACTAGCAGTTTCGTTGGCATCAACATTATGGGAAGTAGATCTGGTGAGCCTTACCATCTTGAATTCCATTTCTTAGATCTTGATCAATCTGAATAGTATCTACAAGCTTCTGAAAGTGAATCTCGATCTCCTTTATGGGATTTCCTCAATCCAGTAGCAACGAAGGTGATCCTGATAGCCTGAGTTCAATTCTTAGTGAAAACATCAAAATGTTTGCAACCAAATTGGTCACAAACACCCAAGACTAGATTTGAGCAGTGAATTAAATGAAGAAATTAAATGAAAAATGAGGAGTAACACTAAAAATTCAAGAAAAGATAGCAGAAAGTAAAACATAACAAGATTTATAGTGGTTCAGCGGTGATTACCTACGTCCACTATAAATGCTTTCTTTATTGCTTTATCACTGAAGTGATTACAACTGCAATTCACAAGAAACAACTTGAGTACGAGTTCGAACAAAGGAAACTGATTACAAAAATGGCAGAATTTTCCTTTAGTATCAGAAAAGATCTCCAAGAATGGCCCCCCGCCCTTGTATTTATAGGTGAAGGGGGCCTTCAACCTGACCGTTTGGGCCCACCATAAGAAAGGCTTGGCCCAACATATTATGTCAATCATACCGACCTGGGCCATAACACCATGCTATGCCGACCTCACTATAGTATGCTGATCGTTCTCAACATGTAACATCCCTATACTTAGAGGCCCAAAACTAACGGCTATGGATGCTGCAGTCATCCATAGTTATTAATCTTCGGTGACCAAATACGGCGGTGCTAGATATATTGATACACAGATCATAGAAATAGGAAAAAATCTTGACAATTGAAAAACATATTTCCACATTCATTTTAAAACATTTCATGTTCATTACATAATCCCAAAATACGTTAAACCACGTTCACTAAAATATAATTATTACAATTACGCCAAGAGTGACATATGAAGATGCTCCCTTGGTTGATCGGAGTATATAGTAAGGCTAATAAATCGGCCTTTACAAACAAATACATAGCGGAAAAAAGAAAAATCTAAATAACTATATGCCCCTTGCACGCCTCCGGAAGCTTTATTCGTCAAAGAAGAGAAACTGAGAACCTTAACTCTCAAACTACTCAAAATCAATTGAGCACCCAAGAATTTAAAGGAAAAACAAAAACTTCGACTCATACCTAAAGCCTAGTATGAATAATAATCTAACATCTCAATCCTTTTAGACATCCAGTGAGACCACGCCGCTTAACAGAACGGGTTTTCCTCTCACTAGAATCCTAAAACCATTATAAAGCCGTATACTGTACTCCTACATCTAGAATGGTTAAAACATACATTTTCAAAATATTATAATGATATGCATACCTGAAAACAATTAGGATTTCCCATCCCCCATCTACTATGACACTCTGTCCTATCCATAGTTTTCATGGGATCACTAAGAACCTATAGGCTCCTGTCAGTTAACTTAATTAATTCATGGGTCCCCTAGAACCTATCAGTCATTCCAATAACTAATCACCTTTTCTTGGTTTTCATGAGTTAACTAGGAACCTATGGACTTATATAGTAACTCACTTAACATCCTAGTTTTCATGGGTTAACTAGAAACCTACCGATACTTCCATTAGCCAGTTTATTATCCTTGTTTTCATGGGTTTACTAAGAACCTATTGACTGATGTCAATTCCTAATCCGGATATTGTTTTCATGGGTTCACTACAAACCAATTAACCCCTGCCAACTGTCCTTAATACATATTTTCATGGGTTAACTATGAACCTGTTGGTTTCCTTCAATAAATACTTTATCATAGTTTTCATGGGTTTACTATGAACCTTTTGGTTTACTCCAATAACTATTTTATCATAGTTTTCATGGGTTTAATATGAACCTTTTGGTTTACTCCAATAACTACAAAGTTTAGGCATCTTATATTATTGAGTCACCCTAACTCCTTGGATGCAATTCTACTCATTCAGGAGCTTAAGCAGTATATATTCACTATTGAGTTAACCTAGCAGGTTCTTCTACCCCCTTTTCCCAAAATACAATTATGGGTTATCATGTGAATATATTCCTATTTGAAGAAGTAAGACAACAATTTTAACTATACCACTCATGTAAGTTTAAGGTCCTTGAAATATATTTCATAAAACATAGTTAACACCTTTAACTTACATTTTTATCAAGGCAATACTTCTTCAAAATTGCATACTTAAAGCCATTACAAAATCCTTTATACAAGCCATGGGTTTTTCCTTTTAAAATTAGAGTACGGGTTTTCAAACCTTTCGACAAAGTCAAAGGTTACACTTTCAACCTCTTCGAAAGGTTTAATCATCTTCTTTAAAAACAATTGGCTCCAACTCAATTATACTTTAAACACTTCCTTCAAAACCTTTCGACCTTGATAAAGCATTACTATATATAAGAGTAGAACCTTTCGAAACCATCGAAAAGTAAGCCTTTCGAAAGCATTGGAAAAACAAACATTTCGGAACCATTGGAAAGTAAACCTTTCGAAAGCATTGGAAAACAAACCTTTCGAAACCACTGGAAAGTAAACCTTTCGAAAGCATTAGAAAGCAAACCTTTCAAAACCATTAGGTTTATACTTAAAATATTACTTTGGGTCATAGGTGAAAGTTTTCAAAACCACTCTCTTCTTTATAAAACATTAAGGAAGACAATTAAACCTTTCGACAACATCGAAAACTTCAGCTTTCGACCCCTTCAGAAGGTTTGGGAAGCGGCTTGTTTTATAGAAACCATTAAACCTTTCGACAAATTCGAAAGCTCCTGCTTTCAACTCCTTCGAAGGGTTTGAACCAAAATAAAGGCGGCAGCTCTTTTCAAAATGTTCTTTGAAACAACCATACGAAACCAAACATTTTGACCTTGTTGAAAAGTATTATAAAAACAACCTTTTGTAACCAAACCTTTCGACCTTGTCGAAAGGTCTTTAAAACAACCTTTTGAAACTAAACCTTTTAACCTTGTCGAAATGTCTTTAGAAAATAGGAAAGTGATTTTTCTTTTTCAAATTAAAGTAAACTAAGGGACCATCTCCTTCGAAAACAATCCTTCCAATGCAATCCTTCGACACCATACCTTTCGACTTGGTCCAATTCATTACATACCACCTGAATGGTATCATGTACATTGCTTTCAACCTTGTTGGTCAATGAAGTCGAAAGGTCTTGGTCGAGAGGTTTGAGTCGAAAGGTTTGCCAAAGGAGGCGGAACCACCTTTTTCTGGGTAAAAGTTGATTTGTCCAAAATAAGAAAACTTTTTGTAACTAACTTACCTACTTGTAAAGATTTGATTGGCTTCCATAACTTTTTAAATAATTTAGATAATATTTGCCGCATTTTCTCAAAGATAAATCAAATTAACATTTAACAAATAAGCCCTTCCTCTTATAAAATCAATTAAATCATTTAGGTCATCCTTTCGAAATAATTTAATTTCCATACTAAATCACTTAGTAAAAATTCCCAAAAAATCACTTTAATCATGTTATCTAACATATTAAAATTTTAGACCCAAATTCTTAATACATTTTTCCAAAATAATTTATAAGCCCAAATTACCATATTTTCCTTTGAAAATTCATAATAAATTCTCAATGGCTTGGAAAATTATAAAAATTGAAACCCAACTCCAAAATTATGTTTTCTATAATGTATAATTTTCCCATAGCATTTTGAAATCATTTTATCTCTGTTTTGCCCTAAGACCTTATACATCTCCTATTAAACAACCTTGTTTAAACTTATATAAATCATAATCAAGCATATCATCATTCAATATATCATAAAAACAGTTTTATTCTTAAATCCGAACCCATGTGATGATAAAATCGAAATAGAGATATAGACATTATTATTTACCTTAGATTGGATAAAGAAATTGAAGTTTGATTGAGATTTATTCCTTCTAACTTGAATCCTAAGCTTTAAGTTGATTTTCTTTTCTCTTCTTCCTAAAGGCTGGCCTTGCTTGTTTCTTACGGTTATAAATTTTGTTTTAAGTAAAATGAATATGTATGACTAAGAAAGATAATATAAGGGTGAGAAATATGGGTGGCTATTTACCCTAATGCCCTTGTGTTCAATTACTTAACCATTTATATAAGTTCATTAGATTTTAAATAAGCATAGCCACCTAGTTTATTAATCAACCTCAATCTCCTTATCTACGTTATTCTATTTAATTTATTCTAATTAAATCTCATGAACAATGTCAATGAAATTAGGGGTGTTACAGGCTCCCCTCCTTAAAGAATTTCATCCTCGAAATTCAGTAAGGACTAACTAGCTAACATAGTAATCATCTATAACATCTCCTAATAACCATACTAGCCTATCTGTCTAGCAACCAATCTATATAAATATAATATAGACATACCCTCAAAGCAGATCAGGATAAGCCTCTCGAATCATGTCCTCGGTCTCCCAAGTACAGTCTTTCTCATTTTCACTCCACTGAACCTTCACCAACTTGACTGCCTTGGTCCTCAATTTCCTCTACTCTCTCGCTAAAACCCGAACTGGTTGTCTAACAAAAGTCAAATCTGGCTCTACTACCAAATCCTCCAACTCTGTCTAAGGAATAGTAGCCTCTGGATCATGCACATTCTTACGAAGATGAGATACATGGAATACAATATGGATACCTGCCAAACTGCTCGGCAACTCTACTTTGTAAGCGAGTTTTCTAATCCTTTCTATAATCTGGAATGGACCAACATACCTCTAGGCCAACTTTCCCGGCTTTCCAAATCGTACTACACCCTTCATTGGTGATACTTTCATGAAAACCATGTCTCCCACTGAGAACTATAATTCTTTACGCCTCTTATCTGCATAACTCTTCTACCTGGACTGAGCTTCCTTCATCCATCCTCGGATTAACTCAATCTTTTCTGACGCCTCTCTAACCAAGTCCGGACCTAAGACCAATATGTCTCCAGTTTCTAACCAACATGCTGGTGATTTGCATGGACTTCCATACAAAGCTTCAAAAGGCGTCATTCCTATACTAGTCTAATAACTATTATTATAGGAAAACTCAATTAAATATAGGTGATCTTCCCAAGATCCATCAAAGTCTAACCCACAGGCTCTCAATAAATCCTCGAGTACCTTGTTGACCCTCTCTGTCTGCCTATCAGTCTGTGGGTGATATGCTATACTCATCTTGATCTTGGTACCTAATACCTCTTGTAGACTCCTCCAAAATTCGCTAGTGAATAATGCATCTCTGTCGCTGACTATGCTACTAAAAATCCCATGAAGTCTAACTATGTTATTCATGAACAACTTAGCCAAAACCAGAGCCGTTTGGGTTGACTTTACCAGAATGAAATGGGCACTCTTGGTCGGTCTGTCCATAATAACCCATATACTTTCATTTTGCTCGATTTAACCTTGGCAACCCGTCTATAAAATCCATCGATATCGAATCGCACTTCCAAACTGGAATATCTAAAGGCTGAAGTAACCCACTTGGCTTCTATTTTTCTTCCTTCACTTGTTGACAGTTAACACACTGCCTAACCCACAAGGCAACATCCCTCTTCATGCCTTCCGAATAGAAGCTCCTCTTCATATCTTGATACATCTTGGTCCCTCTAGGGTGAATCGTAAACTTGGATCTTTGACATTCCTCAAGAACTTCTCTTCTCAAGTTCTCCACATTCGGAACGTATAATTGTCCCTTCTTTCTCAACCATCCTCTTTGGTCAAGTCTAAAATCCTTTAGGTCGTCAATCTTAGTTCCTACCTCAAGCTTTCTAATCCTCTCAGCAAAAACTGGATCTTCTCTCTGCTTAGTAGATCTCAACTGCACACCACAACTGGCTAAAGCTTCTAGATCCTTCCATTCTACCAACATCACTAACACCACGTTCTGATGTTTTCTACTAAGAGCATCTGCTACCTTATTTCCTTTCCCCAGGGTATACTCTATGCCGAATCATAAGCAGTCAAAAACTCCAGCCATCTCTACTACCTCATATTCAACTCCCTCTGAGAGAATAAATACTTTAATGACTTATGATCGGTATACAACGCAAATCTCTCTCCCAAAAGATAATGCCTCCAAATATTCAAGACAAAGATCACCGCAGCCAACTCCAAGTCATGAGTAGAATATCTAACTTCGTGTAGTCTAAGCTGCCTTGATGCGTAAGCAAAACCTTGCCCCTTTGCATCAATACTTCTCCCAATCCAGTCCCACATGCATCAGTGTATACTACAAACCCTTGGTTACTATCTGGAACTACTCGCACTGGCGCATTGGTCAACAAATGCTTTAACTTAAGGAATGCTTCCTTACATTTATCGAACCAAACAAACTTCATATCCTTCCTGGTCAACTTAGTCAAAGGTGCTGCTATCCGTGAGAAATCCTTGATGAATCTCCGTTAATAGCCAGCAAGTCCAAGAAAACTCCTGATCTCAGTTACGGTCTCTGATCTCTTCCAATTATTGATTGCCTTGATCTTAACTGGATCAACTAACAATCCTTCCTCTGAAATCACATGACCAAGAAACTTAACTTCTCTCTTCCAGAAATGACACTTGGAAAATTTCGCCTTTAGCTGATTCTACCTCAGCGTTTCCAGCACCACTCTAAGATGAATCTCATGTTCTCTTTCATCTTTAGAGTGCACCAAAATGTCATCTATGAATACTAACACGAACCTATCCAAGTGCTCTCGGAAAACTCGGTTCATCAAATCCACAAAGAAAGCAGGTGCAATAGTCAATCCAAATGGCATCACAAACCACTCATACGAACCATACCTAGTTTGAAATGTCGTCAAAGGAATGCTATCCTTTGCCACTCTCAACTGATGGAACCCTGTTGCCAAATCCAACTGGGAAAATACTCTAGCTCCACTCAATTGATCAAACAGATCATCTATCCTCGGCAGAGGGTACCTATTCTTGATCGTCCTTTCGTTTAACTTGCGATAGTCGATGCACATCCTTAACGACCCATCTAGTTCTTCACAAACACCACAGCTGATCCCCAAGGCAAACTGCTTGGTCTAATAAAATTCCTTCCCTCAAGATCCACTAGCTGCACCTTCAATTCCCTCATCTCTATCGCTGACATCCTGCTAGGTGGTCTACTGACAGGTTTAGCTCCCGGTACAAGGTCTATCCGAAACTCAACAGCTTGTTTCGAGGGTAATCTAGTGACTGGCTCAAATACATCTACAAACTCGCTAGCCACACGAACCTGACAAAGCTCTTCTTCAACCTCCATGGCCCTCAACAAATCCCAAACACTCTTAATGGAATTCTCCACTAAGATAATGATTCAGTTATGACTATCTGGGTGCCTTAATGATATTTCCCGATCCTGGCAAAATATCCTAGCTTCATACTTCCCAACCAATCCATACCCAAAATGATCTCGAAATCTACGAAATCAAAAACATACAAACTACATGCAAACTTATGACCCAACAAATCAAGTTCTAACTAATCATATCTCATCCCAAGAGTTGCATACCCTCCTATTGGATTCGCAACCCTTAAGGAAGTAATAAGGTATGTGGGTTCTATACATAACCTATCAACCAAATACTATGATATAAATGAATGTGATGCACCGGTATCAAAAAGTACTCTAACTGGTATACTCTGTATCAAAAGCATACCTTCCATCACAATCTTTCCCTTCTCTACAGCGGTAGGTCTAGAAGAAGACGGTGGTCCAATATCAAACACCTTTCCTCTATCCGCCCTGACTGGCTCTGGACACTGGTTCTTATAATGCCTAATTGGTCACAGTTGAAGCATTTCACATTCTTCTTTTCCACGGGCTTCTTTCCTTTACCAGTTCTGCACTCGTGGGCATAATGGCCCTTCTTATCACACTTGTAACACACCAAATTAGCCTTCGCCTTCTTAGCGGCCTCCCCATTTTGGGCTCCTTTCTTCTTAAAGAATTTCCTTTTCCTTTTCCTTCCTTGAGAACCCTAGGACTCAACTGGCTTCTCCCTAGCTGAAACAACAAGCATTTCTTCATGACGGACGGTCATCTCCACCATCACATGATAAGGTTCTCTAATATGAGTCATAACCATCTTGCCTAGCTCTGGCCTCAAACTTCTAATGAATCTCTCATTCCTTCTGACATCAGTGTCAACCAATGCATAACCATATCGAGATAACTCATCAAACTTAGCAGCATACTCGATCACAGACATCTATCCTTGGACAAGATCCATGAACTTCCTCATCAATGCCGACTTGGCAACCTCAAACAAGAACCTCTGCTCAAAACTCCTCCTGAAGTCAGCCTAAGTTAACTCTTCCTCTGGCACTCCAGCCATCACACTATTCCACTAATGAAGCGCTAACCCATGCAACTGTCTAGAGGCTAGTCTTTTCTTCTCTCCATCATTCAAGCCTAAATCTATAAAGATCCTCTCAAAGTTCAATAGCCAGTTCTCTACTTCAATAGCATCTTCCATTCCAACAAACGGCTTTCCTCCCAGACTGATAGAGTCTCTACTCAGCTTAGCATAGTTATATCCAACTGGAACTACAGGATTAGCTCCTTCAACATTACCAATAGCTCCAGCTTGCAAAAGATTAGCTAACAACTGATACACCATCCTTGCATCTATTGGCGGATTTCCAACACCTACATTGGCCTTATCATTTTGATTAGCATTAGCCTATCGACCTTGGTTTCTCCGAGTATTAGGTCGAGCATTTCTAGTAGTAGTGGTGCTTCCTCCACCTAGATTTCCTCTTCCGTTTCCTGCCTCCATATCCTCTTTCTCGTATATCTGCATAAGAGCCTTAGTAAGATACAGAAGAACGGTCTAAGAGAGAGGGGAATATGTACTTAGATATATACCTATATATCAAATACAAGTACGTTAATATAGCGTTAACCCAACCCCAATCATATTTTCAAATTCTTTGGATTATGTTTCTAAAAGCTTTTTAGGTTTAACTTTTCTTTTTAAAGTTTCATAAACCCATGCTCTGATACCACTTGTAACATCTGCCTACTTGGAGGCCCAAAACTAACGGCTACGGATGCTGCAGTCATCCATAATTATTAATCTTCGGTGACCAGATACGGCGGTGCTAGATATATTGATACACAGATCATAGAAATATGGAAAAATCTTGATAATTCAAAAACATATTTCCACATTCAGATTAAAACATTTCATGTTCATTACATAATCCCAAAATTCATTAACCACATTCAGCAAAATATAATTATTACAATTACGCCAAGAGCGACGTACGAAGATGCCCCCTGGGTTGATTAGAGTATATAGTAAGGCTAATAAATCGGCCTTTACAAACAAATACACAGCGGGAAAAAGAAAAGTCTAAATAACTATATGCCTCTTGCACGCCTCCGGAAGCTTTATTCGTCAAAGAAGAGAACCAGAGAACCTTAACTCTCAAACTACTCAAAATCAATTGAGCACTCGAGATTTAAGGGGAAAACAAAAACTTCGAGTCAGACCTAAAGCCTGGAATGAATAATAATCTAACATCTCAATCCTTTTAGATATCTAGTTAGACCACGCCGCATAGCAGAATGAGTTTTCCCCTCACTAGAATCCTAAAACCTTTATAAAGCCATATACTGTGCTCCTGCATCCAGAATGGTTAAAACATACATTTTCAAAATATTATAATGATATGCATACTTGAAAACAATTAGGATTTCCCATCCCCGTCTAATTTGACACTCTGTCCTATCCATAGTTTTCATGGGATCACTAAGAACCTATAGGCTCCTGCCAGTTAACTTAATTAATTCATGGGTCCCCCTAAACCTATCAGTCATTCCAATAACTAATCACCTTTTACTAGTTTTCATGGGTTAACTAGGAACCTATGGACTTATCTAGTAACTCGCTTCACATCCTAATTTTCATGGGTTTACTAGGAACCTACAGATACTTCCATTAGCCACTTTCTTATCCTAGTTTTCATGGGTTTATAAGGAACCTATTGACTGATGTCAATTCTTAATCCGGATATAGTTTTCATAGGTTCACTACAAACAAATTAGCCTCTGCCAACCGTCCTTAATACATAGTTTTCATGGGTTAACTATGAACCTGTTGGTTTCCTCCAATAACTACTTTATCTTAGTTTTCATGGGTTTACTCCAATAACTACTTTATCATAGTTTTCATGGGTTTACTATGAACCTTTTGGTTTACTCCAATAACTACTTTATCATAGATTTCATTGGTTTACTATGAACCTTTTGGTTTACTCTAATAACTACAAGGTTTAGGCATCCTATATTATTGGGTCACCCTGACTCCTTGGATGCAATTCTACTCATTCAGGAGTTTAAGAAATATATATTCACTATTAAGTTAGCCTACCAGGTACTTCTACCCCCTTTTCCCAAAATACAGTTAAGGGTTATCATGTGAATATATTCCTATTTAAAGAAGTAGAACAACAATTTTAACTATACCACTCCTATGAGTTTAAGGTCCTTGAAATATATTTCATAAAACATAGTTAACACCTTTAACTTATATTTTTTTATCAAGGCAATACTTCTTCAAAATTTTATACTTAAAGCTATGACAAACTCCTTTATATAAGCAGTGGGTTTTTCCTTTTAAGACTAGAGTATGGGTTTTCAAACCTTTCGACAAAGTCGAAAGGTTACAATTTCAACCTCTTCGAAAGGTTTAATCATCTGCTTTAAAAACAATAGGCTCGTGCCCTTTTAATACTTTAAACACTTCCTTCGAAACCTTTCGACCTTGATAAAGCATTACTATATACAAGAGTAGGACCTTTCGAAACCATTGAAAAGTAAACCTTTCGAAAGCATTGGAAAAACAAATCTTCTGAAACCATTGGAAAGTAAACCTTTCGAAAGCATTGGAAAACAAACCTTTCGAAACCATTGGAAAGTAAACCTTTTGAAAGCATTGGAAAGCAAATCTTTCAAAACCATTGGAAAGTAAACCTTTCGAAACCATTGGAAAGTAAACCTTTCAAAACCATTGAGTTCATACTTAAAATATTACTTTGGGTCATAGGTGAATGTTTTCGAAACCACTCTCTCCTTTATAAAACATTGAGGAAGACAATTAAACCTTTTGACAATGTCGAAAGCTTCAGCTTTCGACCCCTTTAGAAGGTTTGGGAAGCGGATTGTTTTATAGAAACCATTAAACCTTTCGAAAAATTCGAAAGCTCCTGCTTTCAACTCCTTCGAAGGGTTTGAACCAATATAAAGGCGACGGCTCTTTTCAAAATCCTCTTTGAAACAACTATATGAAACCAAACCTTACAACCTTGTCGAAAGGTCTTATAAAAACAACCTTTTGTAACCAAACCTTTCGACCTTGTCGAAAGGTCTTTAAAACAACCTTTTGAAACTAAACCTTTCAACCTTGTCGAAAGGTCTTTAGAAAACAAGCAAGTGATTTTTCTTTTTCAAATCAAAGTAAACTAAGGGACCATCACCTTTGAAAGCAACCCTTCGAATGCAATCCTTCGACACCATACCTTTCAACTTGGTCCAATTCACTACATACCACCTGAATGGTATCATGTGCATTGCTTTCAACCTTGTTGGTCAATGAAGTCAAAAGGTCTTAGTCGATAGGTCTGAGTCGAAAGGTTTGCCAAAGGAGGCGGAACCAACTTTTTTGCGAGTAAAAGTTGATTTTTCTAAAATAAGAAAACTTTTTGTAACTAACTTGCCTACTTGTAAATATTTGATTGGCTTCCACAACTTTTTAAATAATTTGGATAATATTTTCTGCATTTTCTCAAATCTAAATAAAATTAACATTTAACAAATAAGCCCTTCCTCTTATAAAATCTATTAAATCATTTTGGTCATCCTTACGAAATAATTTAATTTCCTTACTAAATCACTTAGTAAAAATACCTAAAATTCCAGAAATTCACTTTAATCATGTTATCTAACATATTAAAATTTTAGACCCAAATTTTTAATATATTTTTTCAAAATAATTTATAAAGCCAAATTACCATTTTTTTCCTTTGAAAATTCCTAATAAATTCTCCACGGCTTGGAAAATTATAAAAATTGAAACCCAACTCCAAAATTATGTTTTCTGTAACATATAATTTTCCCATGGCATTTTAAAATCATTTCATCTCAGTTTTGCCCTAAGACTGTGTAAATCTCCTATTAAACAACCTTGTTTAAACATATATAAATCATAATCAAGCATATCATCATTCAATATATTATCAAAAATAGATTTATTCTCAAATCCGAACCCATGTGA
The DNA here is from genome assembly GCA_030737815.1 of Allium fistulosum. Taxonomy (NCBI): domain Eukaryota; kingdom Viridiplantae; phylum Streptophyta; class Magnoliopsida; order Asparagales; family Amaryllidaceae; genus Allium; species Allium fistulosum. The sequence goes on along the minus strand of CM060907.1, from coordinate 950,378,775 downwards.
TGATAAAATTGAAATAGAGATATAGAAATTATTATTCACCTTAGATTGGATAAGGAAATTGAAGTTTGATTGAGATTGATTCCTTCTAACTTGAATCCTAAGCTTCAAGTTGATTTTCTCTTCTCTTCTTCATAATGGCCGGCCTTGCTTGCTTCTCACGATTATAAATTTTGTTTTAAGTAAAATGAACGTGTATGACTAAGAAAGATAGTATAAGGGTGAGAAATATAGGTGGTTATTTACCCTAATGCCCTTGTGTTCAATTACTTAACCATTTATATAAGTTCATTAGATTTTAAATAAACACGACCACCTTGTTTATTAATCAACCTCAATCTCCTTATCTACATTATTCTATTTAATTTATTCTAATTAAATCTCTTGAATAATGTCAGTGAAATTAGGGGTGTTACAGGCTCCCCTCCTTAAAGAATTTCGTCCTCGAAATTCAGTAAGGACTAATTAGCAAACATAGCAATCATCTGTAACATCTCTTAACAATCATACTAGCCTATCTATCTAGCAACCAATGTATAAAAATATAATATAGACATACCCTCAAAGCAAATCAGGATAAGCCTCTCGAATCCTGTCCTCTATCTCCCAAGTACAGTCTTTCTTGTTGTCGCTCCACTGAACCTTCACCAAATCTATTGCGATACAAAATATTAACACAACTGGTGATGTAATGAATCTCAACCATTAGACTGCTCCTAGATTTCAACCCCATATGTGAAGTCAATGGGATCCAATGGTCAAAGTCTGTTTTGTCATATTTTGTGTTTTATTTTGTTTTCAAACAGGCACACACACAGATTGAGACATAATTGGTGACATAATGAATTTCAACTAGAGTATATCCTTCAAGTTTAAAATATATTTATATATAAAACATAATGAAAATGGTTGGGATTTGCCATATCACTAATTTGTATCCCTGTAGACATTTTGTGTATGTGTGTATATGCAATGTTTAAGAGCACCACACTTTGGAACACTCAAAAGGTCCCTTGATTTCAACTATTGGATTTCATGGATAACAATAAATAGAAAATGTCACATACATGAAAGATAAACTTTTGTCTTTATCAATTTTTTCCTTTACTCTATATTATCCATGGATTTGTTGAATTTAACAGGTGGAATAAAGAGGATTTTGTGGATCCACAATAGAGATGTTCTTATACACATACATGATAAATCTATTTTGACATTAATAACTTACACATAAATTTCTATTGTTAAACATGGACGTTGGATCTCATCGTATTGATAGATGTGATAGAGAAACATCATTATGTGTCTATGCATATATCAACCCATCATAAAATTGCATGATTAATAGACAAGGTAATTTATTCTTGATGAAAGGAAATAGTATTACCTGAAACAAACATAAGTTATAATGGAGCAGAATACGAATAATATATTAAGTACGAATAGCATGCAATGGTCGGTAACCTACGGGTATGATTTATGGTATGTCATAAACATTTGTTTTCGTGTAAATGTTAATAAAAAACCAAGATTAATATAGTTAAACAGTATAATTATGGAATAATTTTATGTTATTTTTTCAACATTAACTACTAAATGAAAGTATGTATATACCGCAACATTAGTATGATTTATCTATAAATTAATGTCATTCTCAGGTCTAGTTCTTGTTTATTTTAACATGTATCATATATATACCCCTAATTGAGCTTGATTTAGATGTATTTAATGTTGATTGATAAAGTGAATAGGTAGACTTATTAAACCAAGTAGGTTTGAAGTAAAAAGGATAGGGAAGAAATATTAAAAAAACTACATCGGATTATTTTAAATATCAACTTATCAAATAACAAATAGATTGAAACTCGACTCTCATATTAATTCAAAAATTCATAACAACCACATTCACCAAAAAAACCTCCAGTTTTACATCTACCAAGCAAGTATTAATCAAAATAGATAGTCATTACTAACATTGATTGAGCATTGTCCCAATAGGCAACAACTTTACCGTCGTCATATGAAAAAATTGAAAAAAAAATCACAAATATTATCCTAAATTGAGAATAATTTATGATGAGATTGTCCTAGTATACAAAGGAAAAAAGCTAATTCATATTTCATGAAACCTTTTGTTCGCATTCTCTAACCACCATTGGTAGCTTTTCTTAGTTTAAGATGATGACTATTTTGACTTTCAAGCACTTTGGTACTGAATAGGCATATGTTTACATATAGTGTCTTATATGTCATATAGGATTAATGTATTTATCACTAAAGATCATCGAGAAGAGACTGTTGGAATTGGACAAGCCCACATTGGAAGTAATAGGTGAATTTCAATTTTTTTACCATTTTGGACATTAGTGGGCCTACGAAGTCTGATTTATTTGGAATATTTCTATATTTCCTTTTACATAAAATCGGTATTTTATTTAAGTTTATAAAATGATTTTTTATTATTTAATAAATGTTATAATATATATAAGTGTATCATATACACATATAAATGTTTTTACATATGTAAAATATCAATCTGTGTAAGGTATAACATGTCCTTGTATAAGTGCTGGGATTTACACATCAACCGGTACATTAGCTCATATAATATACAAATATATTATGCAAATGTATGTTTATATAATTTTATTTATTACAAAAGTTACAAATACATACATATACATATAAACTATATTTTTATTTAAATAATTTTGCATGAAAAAATATTATGTATATGTATTTATAAATATAAGTATGAAATATTAATAATATATATATTTATTTATTTATAACTGTTTGAATATATTTAAATCATTTATAAACTATATTAAATATATACTCTTTTATTGCAAAGCCGAGAAGAATATATATATATATATATAATTTTTTAAGCAGATGTATGTATATTAAATACATACATAAATATATATATAATAGTAAATATAAATTAATACTTATTGAATATACAAAATAGGCATATAATAAATATGTATTTGCCTAATCATAAGCACGGTTCATATATTCTTTTTTTATAAATTTTAGAATATATTTTATTATAAATATCCATACAGATATTATTAAAATATTAATAAAAAATTATTTTCGAAACATATTACTAATTTTAAAATTTTAGTAAAAATCTGAATGATATTTTGTAATTTTGAAAATTTAACATATAATTTTAAAATTAAAATTCTATTTTTAAATCTATTTTTAATTTTCGGACAATAACTAAATATTTTTACAAAAATGTTTTATTTTTATTTTTGTTGAGAGTATGTTCTATATTAATTAAATTTTATAAAATACAAAATATAATTTATAATATACATATATATATATATATTTGTTTTTGCCGAAAATATTATACCTATTAAACTTTGTATATAAAATTATATAACCATGTTTTGTATAAAGAATGACGTAGTATTTAAACTATAAACTATATATATATATATATTAAATTATTTATAATAAAAAATTGCTTTTTATTTGTGCCGAGCTCCATATAGGCGTAGACATGACTAATTTTTTATATATAAATATAAAAGTGTATACAAGTATACAACCAATCTAATTGTGATAATACATTTATATATTGGAATCCTCACCTAACTAGTAATATAAAATATATGAAATAAACATTATACGTAAATATTCTTAAATTATTTAGGTATATACCTTATATCCAAGCCTATAAGTCTAGGGTTGAGCCCTGGGATTTGATGACGGACTTACTTTTTCCCTAGTAAAACAAAAGGAATTTCTTTATTTAATTATTTCATTAGGAATTGTGCATTATCAAGGGCAGAACTTCTGTACGTGATCGTAGTATCTCACGCCGTCTCGTCCTTGCAGCATCAAAGAGTACACCTTAAAATGATGAGATTTGCTTCTTGTACTGATTTCCAATCCAGTAGAGTACTAGTCTTTGAACCGATGACCACCAGTTATCGAATAGAACATTTTTTACTTTAATTTGAACTTTAAATGGTGGAGGATGGGGGAGATATAGTTTGGCCAGAAATGAATGCATATTGAGGCTCCAAAAAGTAAGAAATAGGTCTAGGTTGAGAAGTTTATATAAACGAAGAAAAAGAGAAAAGATAGGATCTGAATCTTTACCTATTCTCCTTGCCTTATCTCCACAAACCTAACCAACCAAGATGCCATCATATGGCCACCTATCATGCCCTATTAGTGCCGAACCAACCAGCCCCCATATGGGCTTTAAAGCTATTTAATGCTCGAACAAAATATTTTGCAATCAAATCTAATTTAACGCGTATCGATATCGTATGTCGATTAATATACTTATCACTATTATAAATATATTTAATAATATTTGTTCATCAAATCAAAATAAAATTTTGTAGTTAATATTTATAATTAATTTACAACAATTACAAATTAATTAAATCATTTGGTCAAAGGAGCATTCACTATTCCGGTTATGTAACCTATTAAGTATATATTTGGTCAGCGATTAATATCGAACTATTCGAATATTAACGTTCAGGTGCCAATTAGCAGGTGGTTTGACATTTTTGCCAAATTTATCGCTTACTTGGTTTTGTTAAAATTCAATTTTATTTTGTTAAGCATTATCCGGCTGTGACAATTATTTACACTAATTCTCTTCGTCAAATCTATATCACTTTAGATTATGGAATTTAGTAATGGTCAAAATTCCAATATCATCCATATTCAACCCTATGTCCAAACACAAAGTCCTTGGTTCAATAATAACAATTATTATTACCAAACTACTTTGGATAGAGGTTTGACCTTTAGTTGACTTGAGTTGATCATGACACTAAACCCATATAACTGAGGGGACGAATCCTCTCTTGAATAGTGCTTCACTTACAATACTTCCACTCGACCCATCTATAGTCACTCGATGGTATTGTGCCATGATTTGACTATGATCAAAGCAGAGCTTTCATATTGAAGATCGACGGTATTCTTAAGTCGAGAGAATTTTGTAAATAAGTCATATCAATATTTTTTGTCTGATTTTAGTTATATGAACCAACAGAAAACTATCGAATGAGTCATTCCAAAGTTATCCAATAACTATCAGTATGTAACCTCTATGTGCCCCAAGTAGTCATGAGTAATACACTGCCCTACAGTTAGAGAGCGCTATGTACTCTAGTCTCAACGGATACATTGATATCCAGTCTCAATGCATCTTGACTAGAAACATTTAAAATGATGTGTTTTATAATATTGTGCTACAATAGTCATGTTTATAACTATTTGTAGTTACAATCACAAACACGCTATTTATGGATTTTCTATCAAATATATTTTAATTAAATATTTAATTATTTATAACACATTATAACAAATATATAATAGAAAAAAACAACTTTACTAAGAACGAGAATTGATTACATAGTTAATTAATTTACGTAAATTATAGATTTGCCTCTATGGCATACCCTTAACTCTATCAATCTTCCACGTGCACTTAGGGAGAATTATGGAATCTCAATCCCATCCTCTCAAACAGCTTCCCGAGAGCCGACCAAGCTAGACCCTTAGTGAATGGATCTGTATATTGTCTTTGGTATCTGCTCTTGGTATCACGACCTCTTTCTTCTCAATGAATTCTCTAATGAGGTGGAACTTCCAAAGAATATGTCATGATTTGTTGTGTACTCAGGGTTCCTTTGTGATTTGAATTGTCGCATTATTATCATAAAACAATTCCATAGGATCTCTGTATCGGGAATCGCTCCAATCTCACTCAAAAACTGGCATATCTAGACTGCCTCATTAGCTGCTTCATTAAGGGGTATGTACTCGACCTCTATCATCGAATCAGCTATTATTTCTTGTTTTGAACTTTTCCAACTGACAGCTCTAACGTTAAGTGTAAAGACATAACCAACCACTGAATTACTATCATCTATATCACTTTGAAAGCTAGAGTCTATATACCCCTTCATAAGGAGGTCTCCATTCCCGTATATGAGGAACGAATCCTTAGTATTTCTTAAATAATTTAGTATACATTTTACAGCTTTCCAATGTTTTCCTCCATGATTAAGCTAGTATCGGCTTATGCATCCTAAAATGTATGCCACATCCGGTGTAGTACATAGCATTGCATACATTATGGATCTTATGGATGAAGCATAGGGAATCCTCTTCATATGCTCTTTCTCTTCATCGGTATGAGGAGCATCCTTCTTAGAAAGGACAATTCCAAACTACGTTGGATCATTTCCATGCCTAGAATTTTCCATACCGAACTTGTTCAATATGGTATCTATGTACAGGGATTGGGACAATCCCAACAGCCTCTTAGATCTATCTCTATAGATCTTTATACCTAGTATAAAAGTTACTTCTCCCGCATTCTTCATGGAGAAATTCTTGGAAAGCCAAGCTTTCACTGATTGTAACAACAAAGTGTCATTACCAGTCAATAATTGATCATCGACATATAGTAATAAGAAAACGATAGTGTTGCCCTGTTCTTTTTTGTATACATACGCTTCCTTTGTGTTCTGATAAAAAATAAACTATTTGATTAACTTATCAAAACACTTATTCTAACTCCTTGAAGCTTGTTTAAGATCATAAATGGACTTCAACAACTTGCAAGCCTTACCCTCACTCCCACTGACCACAAAACCCTCGGATTGTGACATATAAACGGTTTCTTCTAAATCACCATTTAGAAATGCCTTCTTTACATCCATTGGCCATATTTCATAGTCATGGAATGCAGCAATGGCTAGCATTGACTATGGATGAAAAGGTCTCATTATAATCAACACCTTAAATTTGACGAAATCCTTTCGCAACTGGCCTGGTTTTGTAAATCTCTCTTCTCCATCTGCATTTCTCTTTTTCTTAAAGTATCCATTAACAATTGATGGGTTTTATCCCTTCGAGTACGTCTAGCAAAGTCCATACTTTGCTTTTGTACATTGAATCAATTTTGGATTCATCGCTCCGAGCCAGAGTGCAGAGTCTTTACTTTGTAGTGCTTCCTGGAAAGATAGAGGTGTGTTGTCATCTAAGACACTGTCCTCCTTCTTGCTATCCACTAGAAAAACGTAATATCTTTCTGGTGCACAAGATTCCCTACTAGACCTTCTAATAGGTTGCGCATTTTTGCATATGGATGAACTTTGTTATCCCACTATTCGGCATAAGTGTTAACTTCTTGGATCTCATCCAATTCTACAACCTCGCTATTAATTTCCTTTGATAGAAATTCTTTTTCTGAAAAGATAGCGTGTTCAGAAATAATAATGTTTTGTTCCTCGGTATTGTAGAATATATCCCATTAAATTTTTAGGATATCCTATAAATGTACAAAGTACTGATATCACCTCTAGTTTATTCAGATCAACATTCTTAATGTGTAACGACCCGCCATTTTGACCCTCGAAAGTCAGCACTCAATACATCTGCGGTATTCAAATGCTAAGCATCCAAATGCCGGAAAGGCGGATTCTTAGGGTAAAAAGAAAAGGAACATGGGAAAATGGAATCTCACAGCGGAATGACAACATATAATATAACAAAGATAGTAAAAGCTACCACTTTAAAATACATGTATATCAGAGTTAAAAACAAACCTCATCAGCCTAGACAGTTATAACTTCCGGACCTTACAATTGCTGATAAGTATACATAATAATACAGCAAAAAATAAAAATACTACAATAGGTGAACATCCAGCTATACTTCATAAGCTCAATGTCCCTCCAACGACATCCAAGAAAAATATGTGGTCTGACCCGAGCATTATAATAAAATAATACCTGGATCAGTCTGGAAAACCAGCATGAGAAAAATCAAGTAATATGATGAACATATAATATTCACTGAGACCATGCCGCTAAGAACGAAATGAGTTTTACCTCACAAGAACAACATCCATGGATGAAAGAATGGAATCAAGTTGGAAAAAAATCAGACTTGAAAGAATGGAAACAATTAATTAAACATTGAGAAGAATTCCATGCACTTCTCGATCCAATTAAGAAAAGGATTCAAAGATTAGATCAGATAAGGAAAAGGAATTTTCCACCAATGACTAGAAGAGCGCACCAACCTCACCGAAAGTGTACCTTTAGAAAATATACTTGAGAACTACAATGGCTATCGGACACGTTCAAGCCGGACCCCGTCAACCTTACCGAGAATTCGAGTATTTCACATCTCAGTGTGCATATAACTGAAACCAATTTAGAGTAGATGTGATAATACCCTAATGGGATCAATCCTACATAGCTTGGCTTCCACTTGCTCTTCGGTTTTAGTCATTTCTGACAAAGGATATCAATACTCAAATGAGCAACAAATCATCTTAGATTGACGATACACGAAGGAGATAGCGGAATTGATGGTCAATAAATCAACTATCGGGAATAATTAAAATGATCGTATATGTAAATTAAATCTCTTAAAATATTTGACTCACACTTATGCTTGATTTTTACATCACAAATATTTGGAAAACACTTTAAAAACACTCTTTAAAAATATTCTTTTTAATGATCAAATTTGTATATCCAAGTGTATTAAAAAGAAGGGTCAAAATAAATGTCATTTAAAACATCGTTTACTATAAATTCAAAACCAATTACACTTAGCTTTTTCTTTAAAACGTTTCTTTTCAAAAGTTTTTCTCATTTATAAACTTTCATTTATAACTTTTAAAACATCATTTATTATCCCAAAGGATAATAAATCAATTTAAAAGAAATTTATAAATTTTAAATAATGTTAATCACCCGGAAAGATAATTGATATAACTATTTTATAAATTTAAAACCACATTAATTATTCTGAAAGGAGATTAATCAAAATTATAATCTTTTTTAATATATTTAAACAACATTAATTATCAGAAAGATAATTAATCAAATTCATAATCTTTTATAAATTCAAAATGACAATAATTATCCGTAAAGATATTTAATCAAGTCTATAATCTCTTTATAAAAATAAAAAGCAACATTAATTATTTCGAAAGATAATTAATCAAATTTATAACCTTTTTTATAAATTTTAAACAACACTTATCATTTATTTCAAAATTCTCAAAAATACTTGTAACGACCTAGGGTTTGGTCGCTAAATGGATTTTTATTAATAAATGAACTTATTTTAGTTAATTAATAATGATAGAAAAATCATTTTCAAAATTTGTTTACCAAATTAAATAGTTCGTAGAAAAATGGAAAATGTGACCGAAGAACGTTTTCCGAAATTTCGACCTTTCGACACCAGAAAGTTATCGGAAATGTTGTTCGTCTTTGTGCACTATATATACACATATATAAGAGTTAACTAACCAAACAATAATAATACACTAATAGTATATTATCTTATGTTAATTATGTCTAGCAAGTGATGTGACAAGACATGGTTTTAAAATAATAACGTATATATATAAATACATATCATTATCTCTTGTCATTTCTTAAGTGCCATCATCATTATCCATCATGGCTTTGGGGATGTGACTAGAGAGAGGGTATGTGACAAATGAGGGGGAGGAAGGTGGTGATGTTACTTGTCAAAATAATGACATGTTAGGATATTTTAAACTAAGGATAAAATGGTAATTTCCCCACTTTCTTTCATCTATAAATACACACCCACGCACAAACATTTTTATTTACATTATCTCCTTCATTTTTCTAAAAACTTCCTCTCTAAAATTTCCATGGCTTCCAAAACCTTTCTAAGTATATAAAAATTCTAACTTTTCACTTTAAATCTCTTCCGAATCTAGTTTAAATGTTCTTATATTCATTTCTTCGCTTTATTTTTCAAGAAACCAAGCCCAAACCCACCCTACACCACTAGGCCAAACCACCACACCATCAGGAAGAGCCCATTTGAAGCTCTAAACCCCAAAAATATCTTCACTCTTCGAAGCTCGTGTGTCGTTTCCAAAGTCTAGTCGAAGTTTGCTTTGTATTTGTGAAGTTTCGATGAGTAAACTAATTTATTTTGAAAAAGGTTTTTTTGACTTTACTATGATGTGTTATTGTAATGATAATATGATGTGTGAATTGAATGGTTATTATGTTGGTCGATGTTGATTTGATGGATGTTAGTGTTTGGTGTTGAATTTAAGATTTGAATGCGGTATTGTCAAGTTAGTAAGCATGTAAACCTATATTTTTATATGTGTTCATTATAGTGTTAAGAGTATGGTAATGTAGTTATATGGGTTGTGATCTAAGAACCAAATTATGTCGTGTTGAGTCAAAGTTAACAACTTTGTGTGTTGCGACGGACGTGGGATCTGATTCGAAATCAAAAACTATGTTATCTTATTTAAAGGTTTGGAAATTGTTTCAAAATTTCTATCTATATTTCTAAGTATCAAAAAAAACTTAAAAGTTATGTTTCCAAACATGAAATAGAAAAAAAATCAAGCAAGTGTTTTGCTTAAAGTATGTTTAAGCGAACTGCGCTCATAGCGATAGTCGCTATGGACATAGTTCGATGAAATTTCCGATTTTCTTTTGGAAATGGTTTTGCAGAAGTTTTTTCCAAACTTAATTAGTAATATAAAAAGAGTTTAAGTTTAGTTATATTAATATTTTATTATTTAATAAATTAATTAAAAATAGTTAGTACTTAATTGATAATTAAGTAAGTGATTAAGGGTAAAGTAACACTTAAAGAAGGTTAATGACTAATAGTGATTAATAAAGTTAAGAAGTAATTTAATGATTAATTATTATTTAATTAATTTAATTAGTTAATTATTATTTAATTAGGTGATTATTTAATTGACTTTTATTTAATTAGGTTTTAACTAATAATGAATTGTTTTAACCTTAACTAAGATGCATTAAGAAGTTAATTAGGACTTAACTAAGTTCATTAAGTCAATTTAGGTTTAATTACGAATTAATCTTGATTTAATTAAGATATAATTAGGGTTTAAGCCAATTAAATATACTTTAATCTTTTTCAAACTATTTTTAAACTTAATTGGTTATGTTTAAATCAATCTTCTTTTCAAGTTAAGTGGTTTTAAATCAAAGGATCTCATCGTCTTGACCATAAAGTAGCCAAATGAATTAAAGTGGTGATTATAAAAACATTGACATGTTTTATGGAGAGTAAGTTGATTTGTGTTTAGCAGAAATGCTAAATATCAATAACATGGTAAACACAAGGAGGTTAATTTCGATAAGCGGGTCATGATAACTTAAGTATATGAAGTGTCTGTCCATATGTAAATCTTACACCCGATAGTGGATTTGTTCACTATCAAATAACTTAACAATTTTAAATTATCGAATGTTGGTTTGAAGAGACCGAGATCGAATGACGAATAGTTATCCAAAAACCACTTCGAACCAATGTAAAGCGTTCAAGTTGGAACTATCGAAGTCATGATCAAGATTCAAGACTTTAAGTGCAAGGACTATCTTGCCATTAACCTTGAGGGTAATTCCAAAACGGGTGTAGTGGAAGTAGTGCCTTCCGTTCGTTCATCTTCTGAACGACTTGTATAGATGAATGCTGACATTGTGTCAACATCGGGAAGGCAATGTTAGCATTCCAAGAGAGAAGTGCTATATGTGAAAGGTAATGACGTAGCCTCAGGCCTCATCAACCGGGAATGACTAAAACAGGGGATATGCACCAGGGTCATGTAGGTCGCACCCATTATGGTATGATCATTTCCATCTAGAACGACTCCCTACTCAAATATACTATAGTCCCAAATGGTTTCTGATCCCAACCAAGAGGGTGATCATATTCGGTACTATCCAGCAAAGGATAAGCCAGTCCTATGTTGGCCGAGATTGTTTGGTACGATCTCGGTATGCTAATCTAGAAGTGTACTGTGGCAGGCGGTACCCCAGTAGCCTTGTCATTGTATGGAATCCAATCTCCAATACATGCCTTTACGGTTTTAGTTGTATACCAAAATATGTTGGAATGTGAGATGCAAGCATTTCAACTATGTTCAATATTTATTTTAAACCCTTATGCATTATCATAATATCACTAGTTTTAAATAGAAAGTGTTTTGGTTATCATTAGGTAAAAATCCATCTGTGTTTATGTGTAGCGTGGACTTACGAGATACCCTTTATTTTTCAAAGGAGTTTTCAAATAAAAATATTGTTGTTTGAGTTTACTCTCACCAGACCCATATCTGACCTAGAGATTATTTTTCTTTTCCTAAACTCTTGGGTAATAAATTTTTATGAGTAGTCAACTGATCCAGGTTTCACTTGAAAGCATGTTGGAGGAGCTGGAGCAGGTGGCTTCATGGATAGCTATTATTAGTATAACTTATTCTGCTGTGTATTTATGTATATTCTATGTATTTTGTGGACAAGCAGTTATAATTGTCCTAGTTTGGAACTTGTATTATTAAACTCTGGTGTAATATTTTAGCTATGACCATGTAATATACTACATTATCTATTATATGTTATTCCATGCGTGGTAAGATTCTATGTTTGATTAGTCTTCTTCTTATCTTTCTCATTTCTTCAACCCATAATGACTCGTCTTTCGAGTACAAGAAAGGCGGTTCGTTATAATACCTTAAAATATAGTTTAAACAACTTTCAAAGTGCAAATACACGACTAGATATTTATTTTGTAAAAATCAAGCACAAGTTCAGCACACACCAAGGTTTAAGGAGATGATATTTCATAAGTGATGGTATACTAATAATCTCTATAATTACAATTACTCAAATTAAACAGTATGTCGCAAATATTTCAAACAAACATCAATTTAAAAAACATAAGAAAATAAGTGAGATGCACTTAACAGTAAATTAATAATGGCGAGAAACCCCTTAGGGTCTCTCTACAAAAGTCCCATGCAAAACAATGGTTATTTATGCAATCCGCTTTTAAAGCGGGAATTCAAATCTAAACAAACAATCAAACAATAATTTATCAACAGTTAGCAATCAATAGCTAATATATCATTTATTAATTAATCCACATATTAATTAACTTCAAATATAATCTTTTTACTTTGCAAGCATAGAACGATGATTTATTCTGCTCGATAGATGTCCAAAATAATCTATTCAATTTAATTATAGCAGAACGGTGTTTTATTCTACTAAATAGATATCAAATTTGAATTATAACTAATTTATCTATGTTAAACGTAATTAAATTAAGTCACTAAAATTTTATCATTAATTTATACTTCATTAAAACTATTAACTATCATCCAAGCATTCAACAATAATGTATAGCTACATAGGTATCATATGGTTTATTTAGAGGTGAGTAAACTCACCAAAATTCCAGTTGACGCTTTAACAATCCAGTTTGATCTAAAATCAAACGACAATCGATTTTAGCTCAAAATGCTACTAGCTTCAAATTTAACAAATCCAACTCCAATGCATAGATAACGTCCATATGATCCAACACAAAAGACCACGTCCAAATTCGACCTCGAATGAGTGAGATGTTGATTTAGTACAATTTTTAAATTAAAATTTAATTAAATCAGTAATTAATAATTATATTAATTAATTACCCCTAAATTATCTTCTTCCCTCCCAAATACCAAATAAAAATCCAATGCCTATACATGAAACTGGCATTCCGTGCACGCTTAAGCAAGGACATAGAGATACGCTACACTAAATCTCAAACCTTGAATTCCGTTGAACTCCTCTCCTCAATCTCGACTCGTCGGACCCAACATCACCCAACTCGATCCCCCTTTGCCAACATGACCTTACAGCCCTCTCGAGTATTGTACCGATGTTGCTTTCATCCACGATCGATCGGACCTCACCAAAACCCTACCACCGATGCTTCATCACCCGATCAACTCAAATCCACACTCGATTTTTCCTCTCACCTCGCCAAACTCGAGAAAACTCAAACCTTGATCTATAGCAACCCACGGCCATAATGTTGATCCTCTCAAATCGAAGTTGTACCCAACAATGTATACATAGATTCAAAGATAACCGTTTCATGAGTTTAATGAATCCAAATTCACATTTTTTGATGAGTGAATAATTAGATTTCGATTTTTATTTGTGGATGTTAATTTTTATTTACTGGAAAATAAAACGAGAAGAAAAGAGGGAAATGGGAATGTAAAAAGTAAAGAGGGAAAGGAACATGTTGAAGTTGCCTAGTTTATAAACAAAACCGCTTTCTTACTTCAATCACAAATAAATAAAATTCTCAAGCCACCCATCACATTGTCGTCAAAAATTTGGAACTTCAATTTGATATAAAACAAAATGTTTTAAAAACAAGGTTTTAGGGTATTCCGTTACACAATATCCTATTCGTGTACGAACCGCGAACGATAGAAATAAAAATACGATCGTGCACCAAAATGCAACACGATCACAAATTAACAATAAAATACACTTATTATTTTATTCTGTGAAATTTCAAAAATATCATCATTTGCCGTAAAATATGTCAAACGAAATTTAATTATTTTCCAAATTAAAAATTATGGAAAAATCCTATAAATTCATTTAAAAATACGTCATTAAAAATCAAGTCGTTTTATTAACAACTTATTTTCTTTCTATTTATTCGAACTATTTATTATTGTAAACAAATTTACAAAATGAATATACCATTATTATTTATTAACTCAAAGGAGTTAAATAAGGTTATTAAATCCATTTAATTAATATTTAATCCATAATTCAAACATTAAAATAATCCCTATATTTGAATATAAGTTATTTGTATTTTAAAAAAACAATTATTGAAATATTTAAAATTAATTAAATATTCAAAACTAAGACAATAAAATTTTGGGATGTTACATACGTATGTCAGATAACCCCATATCTTCAAATACTTGAGTTGGGGTATCTAACCATGCTACATCTCCTATGGCGTTTTAGATACAGATTTAGTAAGCAACAAGTTCAACATATGAACTGCGGTTTCTAGCACATATCCCCAATAGGATAGAGGTAACTCAGCCTTGTTCATGGAATGAACCATATTTAATAGGGTTTTGTTCCTTCATTCTGATTCGCGATTGAGTTGCAGAGTACAGGATAGAGTAATTGAGAGATATTCTATTATCTTTTATATACTATTGGAGCAATCAATGTACTCGCCTTCTCGATCTGATTGAACAATCTTAATCTTACAGCCCATTTGGCTTTATGCTGCATTTTTATATTTGAGAAATTTCTCATGGATATTGGATTTATTCTTCATATGATACACATATCCTAGTCTTTATAAATCATTATTGAAGGTAACCAAGTAAGAATTATTATCTTTGGTAATTATAAGCATAGTACCATATACATCACTGTGTACTAACCCTAATTGTTTATCAACTCTTTCATTGCTCCCACTGAAGGAGTGCTTGGTCATTTTACCTTTAAGACACAACTCAGATGTGTCAAATGATTCAGAATCAAGTGACGAGACAAAACCTTTAGTTTTTAGTTGTGTAGTCATTTCTCACTAATATGACCTGGCCTACAATGCCAAAGATAACTATCATTTATATTGCTACATGAATTATTCACAAAACACACATGATTAGTACTGATCACATAAATTCCATTTGCAATAATACCATCGTAGACTTTATTTCCATTCAAACTAATGTTCATAACATTATTTGCACAATGAAATATATATCCATCCTCGGAAAATCTAAAAACAGAAAAAATCCCACAAATAAAGTCTTTTAAAAAATAGCACTTATTTAAAATCAAAACTATTCCATCAGGCAAACATAAATGATAGTCTCCAACTGCCGTGGCATCTACAATAGGTCCATTTGTAACTTGGAACCTCATCCCTTCTTTTTCCATATGATGTTAGTTCCTAAGCCCCTATAACAAATACAAATATAAATTCCAAATCCAGTATCTAAGACCCAAGGCATTTTATTAATTACAACCATTCCACTTCTTTTCTCTAACAATCTTCGAGTAGTTAGGACAATTCCTCTTCCGGTGACCTTTCCTGTGGCAGTGGTGATATTCACCCTTGCCATTGGTCTTCTTACTTTTATTGTTTTTTTATCTTCTCTTTTCCACTTCTTCGAACTCTTCGAAGATGCATTACCCTTAATAGCAAGTACATCCCCTTGATCCTTAGGTATAGACTCAACCGACCTTAACATATTAAGGAGCTCCACGAGATTCACACTTAATTGGCTCATATTATAATTCAGTATGAACGGTTCATACGAAAGAGTAAGAGAACCAAGGATCACATCAACTTGTAATTCATTGCTTATCTGTACATCCGATTGCGAAAGCCTATCAATATAGCCCTTCAACATCAGCACGTCATCGTTCACTTTTTCCTTTAATCATTTTGGTATTGAATAGTTTCCTTATAAACTCGTACCTTACGGAACTTGATTGTTCACCAAACAGGGCCATAAGACTACCAAATATTTCATGGACAGACATATTTTCATGGTGCCTCTACGACGGCTTGTCTAACGTAGACAACATGAAAACTTATGCGGTCTCTAGGTCTGACACCCATTTTTCATAAGCAGGTCTTAGATTGGGATAAGTGTCATTAGTGGGTTGTTCTTTGGGTTCGCTTGTAATAGCTGACCATAGACGCTCGTAAGTCAATGTTATTTAATTGCTATTAGCCAGTCGGTATAGTTTAGTACAGTAAGCTTGTCAATTTTAGAAAACAGTTATGGAGTTGTCATTTTCTGCAAGTTTAAGTAGTAGATTATTAAGGCAAGTCATAGTAGATGTTCTTATAATATTAGTAAGGCTAAACTTTATGTTTTACTTTACTAATGAGCTCACACTAGTCTTTTAAGTTTCGCCAAACCCTAAGCCGAAACATAGAAATCTGTTGACTTCACTAGTAGGTGTTATGACTTGTTTGTCTTGGAATTTTGACCTTGATTTTTCTCAACAAGTCATAGCTCCACAAATGATGGATAACTCCTTATCAGTTGTATCGTATACAACTCTTAACCCTTGGATCTTGTCTTACTTTCACTTTGACCTTGAGTTTTCTCAACAAATAGAAATGAAATTATTCACTCGTACCTACCATATCACAACAGCCTAAGTATAGTATATGTATCTTAGGTTTGCTCAACAAATTCATATAGTTATCTTATCTAGTCTATTTAATATATTAATAATACTATACATAACCTCCATAACTTGAGTTTGCTCAACAACAAAGGAGTATGCAAATAATTTATTAATATATATATGGTAGAGGATAACATTATATTAAAGATTCATAATCTTCAAAATATTGTACTAAGTGATATCGACTTATGGAATAATGTAATTCTTACATTACTCTTGTGATTCAAGTGTCTAACACATTGGAAATCATGGTATACATACATTTACATACGTATTTATTCTTTAAGTCTAGTTAATGTTTCTTAATGTTCCATCTTTAATTTATACGTTCATATTATATAAGTTTTATTATTACACCCATACTTTCCGAAGGATATCAAAAGGAAATTGATGCAAGCTTAAAGCCAAAAGAACTACTCCTACAATAGAAGTTGTACTATGAAAAGGAAGCAAGAGCAGAAGTCCAAGTAGTACTGTGTAATATCCCTCATTTTTAAGCCCCAAAACTAAGAGCTACAGATGCTGCAGTTATCTATAGTTTCTGGTGGCAAAATGCGGATATGTTAATGGTATCCTATTAGAAGCACAAGAATATGAAATAATTTTAAATACAACTTTCGAAGCAAACTTTCACATTTCGTTTCAAAGATATATTTCATATTCATTACATAATCCCAAATGTTGCCCAGGTTCAAATAAAATATAATTATTACAAAATACTCCAATAGCGACATATGAAGATGCCCATTGGTTGATCATAGTTACTAAATGGACAACTACTGTCAATACATGCATATAACAACCGACATAACACAGTGGATAATAGTAATAGATAGACTCCGACGGAGCTAGTTTCGCCTCATGCACGTCTTCGAAAGCTTTATTCATCCAAAACTTACTTAACCTGTAAAGCCTTTACTCCCGACCTACTCAAATCAAATTTTGAGAACCCGAGAATTTAAGGAGAAAACATAAACTTTGAGTTAGACAAAAAGCCTGGTGTGAATAATAATATGCCATCTCGGTTTATTGATATTTAATATGACCGTGCCGCTCAGTGGAACGGGTTTTCCCCACACTAATATCCCTTTTAAAATATATCTTTTTAAAATCAAAGTCCTGCAACCAAACTGGTTAAAATAAACAATATAAACAATCATAAGAATGCATGCTACATGAGTAATCATGATTATCCATCAAACCAGTGTACTACCCGTCCCAACATTTAGTTTTCATAGGGTAACTACCAATCTACATGGCTGACTCGGGCCTACCAGATATACCAAATTTTCTAACTAACTGTTAGAGGAAAAGTGGACGGTCTATCCAAACACACTTATCGTAGTGTTTACCTGACTATGTGTCAATCTCATAGTTTTGCTAGGCTTAATATGAACCTAAAGGTTTTGCTGGCCAACCTATAACCTATCATTTCTTTATGTATTCCTTCCTATGCGTAAACATACTTTTGTCTTACCCTTGACAAAGCCCTACATATTGGAATTTTGAACTTATATCAGCTAGGAGCTAATAGCTGAAATATATGGTGCTACCCTACATCAGTCCCATCTAGTTTTCTAATCTCTAAGTTAATTCATCCTATCACAATCTATCCAAAAGTTATAAAAGTAATAATTCTTTAGTAAAATTCTCGGCTAAATACCCTTTTATATTTCCTTGAAAACACCTTCTTAATAGATGATTTAACCCTTGAAATCTTACTTTCAAAACAATGAAAATATAACCCGTTATTTTATCCAAAATAATTATGCCATGATATATGATTTCATAAAATAGTATTGGTGAAATTCAAAATCACTTAGTGGTCATCGCCACTTAAAACCATAAGCTATAAGCCAAAACAATAAACCTTGTATAATGATAAAACGGCCTCATCGCCATTAAAGGTCTTTGCCTCAAACCCTATCGAATTCGTTCTATATCACTTAGAAGTGGTATGCATTCAATAAGGTCAACAACGTATGGTCGTGGCACCATGGCCATCGATGCCAATGACTTCGACATGGCGTAATTGTAATTACTGTAAAAACTGCTAATTTGCTATTAAAAGTAAATTCTTATCACCAATCCAATTTCCAAAAAACCACCATAAGGCAGATTTATCATTCCCGAAACATATTTGCAAACCATTAACATATATTAATATTTTAATATAAATATTAAGCTTTTCAAGCCCAATAAATTTATATAGAATCATAAACTCATGGGAAAAATACCAAAAAATCATAATAAATCTGATTTACTATATTCCTTAACATATAAAAATTTTAAGACCAAAAACATGATTTAATTATTTTTAATAATTAAAAACCGAAATAATCCATTTTTCAGCTTTAGAAAATTCACCAAATATTCTCATTAAATCGGAAAATTATGAAATTAAAATCCACTTCCAAAATAATGTTTCTAACATCATATTAAAATTTTAAGTAATTTAGGTGTCATATGATAGGTTTTCTAACTAAAACATATCACTTAATTTCATAAATAAATTCTATAAATTCACCAATAAGTATATAATCATTCAAATTATCATAGCATGACATAATATAAGAAAAAGAATCATATTTACGCTTAAAACTAAAAATAATAATTAAAATATGAGATGCATGAATATTATTCACCTTGAATGATTTAAGAAGGTTGAGATTTTTATTTTGGTTTGATACCCTTAAGCTTTGATCTTGTTTCCCTAGCTTTACTTCCCTTGAAACCTTGGTTAATGGCTGGACCTGATTCTTTGGTTTCGTTTGTATAAGTGTAAAATGAACGGGTGAGAAAGAAGGTTGGCATTTGTATTAGGAAATGTAAACCTTTTCCTATTTACCATTCTCATGAATTCCTTTTTCCAATTAACGTTCTAATGAATTTCATTAGTTCATTAATGAAGTCTCGACCCATACTAATTATTAAATCTCAATCTCCTTACCATTTTACATTATTTTACTTAATTTATCTAATTATCCTAAATAATGTTAATCAAATTTAGGGCTGTTATATACTACGCCAAAATATAAAACATTAACAAAACATAAGGACCAGACCTTCTCATTGAGCGCTTCGGCACTACAATACTACGCTAGTAACCTGAGATGGCCACAAAATACAAGAACTGATCTGCAATCCTAACAATTATTTCGATAAGCAGAACTACGGCACAACCTTCAATTACCAAAAATCAAAGTTGTGTTTTGGTTCCAAAAGGTAGACTTTAAAAGTTGGAACTGCCACATTATCTTTAAGTAACGGTAAGATTTAAAGACTGTGCTACGGCCCTAAAAGCAACACTAATGATATAGAATAGTGGCATAAACCTCAAAGCAATTATACGTGATAGGGATGCGTCGCAATCTTAAACTAACATTAAAAGTTGTAGGGTTGCGCCACAATCTTATATTAACATTAAAATCAGTAAGGATGCGCCGCCATCCTGATTTAACATTAAAGTGACATAACAGCACCGCAATTTCAATGAAGATACTACCAATAGATATAGAGACTCAAAGGATGAGGCTATGAGGAAAACTTCTCTACAACTTCAAGCCAAGGTACGAATCCTAAAAGCAAGCCAAGAAGCTATGATTTAATGCTCAAAATCCAAAAACACGGCTTAAAAACAAGGGCGGTGGCACAATCCTCTATTAATAAGGATAGCTAGAAATGGGTTTAGGCGATATGTCCTTCCTTCAAAATGGCGGTGCAGTTTTATTTACTGAGCTATATAGCTTAGCCTCAACTACCGCTAACACTGTGTTTTGTTTCCATTTTTGATAAACAATGCATTACAACTTCAAGAATGTCGATGTTGTTCAAACATTGTATAACATTATCACCCAGCGTAATCACAGAGGCGCAATTCTCAATAGCTGAATCATAATAGATAGTCCTAGTATGCTTAAACTATGTAGCTTTCCTGAAATGGGGGCAGTTTCTCATCGTAGTTTTGCCTACACATGTGCGCAGTCGATTGGCTTGGTGTTCCATGAAACCATTAGGTCATGGTCTATTCAAAACTAGGATTTCCTGCTTCAGTTTCAAGCTTCCCACCCAAATTCATAAATCACTAATTCAAATTACAGTTTTCCAACTAAACCAACGTTGGCAATCCATGTATAGAAAATAGAAAAGATGGATAATCAACACATGGCATATCTAAAGACACGAATCAAAAGAGAGGAAGAATGATATTTTTGATCCATATGAATCCCTATGTACCATAAATAAATGGGGTGCTATAGCAGAAAAGTGGAAGATTTTTAGACTTTACTCTTTTAGAAACATTGAAATCAAAAATTGTGCTCTCTACCATTGTTTGTTTGTACTAAGAACGAAAGAAGAATAAAATGATATCTTCCCATGGACGTATGATTTATTAACATTCGAACCACATGAATTCTTTGTGTCATTTATTGCTTTCGATACTATATTTTTTCTGTTTTTAGTGCTAAAGTTGAAATATATTGCTTAACGAATTGGATAAGGACTTATCATATAATTCTGGATAATTTTCCTCGATAATTGTGTAAGCATTATTATGCATAATTACTTCCTTTCAAGCCAATCTTAACATTACTTAATTTTGATGATTTCTAGTTACATAAGAGTTCAACATCGTGATTATTTCAAAAAATACTTGGGTGTTTCTGAGATGAAAAATATCATTAACAATTTTGGTGCTAGAAGGAGGGCCAATTCTCCTCTCTAGCAAAAATTTACTCATATCTCCTTTAGATACCACTACAACACCATGAATCCCACCAATTCCAACACTCCGCCTAACCAAGAACAACTTCATATGGCCTCAAAAATGCTAAAAAAGCAACCTCTTACTCCCAAACTGAGGCAGGCGCTTATGTAGAACCTACCTCAAATCCTATCCTAGCTGCTCTTAAATCCTTCAAGAACCAACTGAACCAACACATGGATGGAATAGAGAGATCCCTGGCCCAATATCTCACCCCTAAGCCGATCTCCCCGCAACCTTTCATAGCTTATCACCATCATTCATCGAATGCACTAACTATGTAGCGTGTGAGTGGTAACGGCAATCTCAGAAGTGAAAATGGTGATGCTAGTCAAAAAACAGAGACCAAGCTTAAAGGAATAAAAATTCAAATCAATCCCCAGATCACATCGAAGCCTGCAAAATCAACCCATTACTACTGAAAAATCAAGCACGAAATATGCCCGATAATGATGATGTTACTTCACTATGTAAAGATGGATCATCCCAAATAAATGCTAAGGAGGGTAAGATCCCTTAACTGAAAGTTCAGATAGAGCAACTGGTGAGACTTTGCCGATAAATAGAGAGGAAGTAGGGGAAGAGGGTACTTCCCCATTTAGTGAAACTATTATAGAAAAACTTCCCTGATAACTTCAAAGATCCATCAGTCGATAAATTTGATGGGACTACTAACCGGGATGACCATATTTGCACCTTTGAGTACTACATGGACATTATGAAGGTTGGGAGGATGGCCAGATGCAAGCTCTTCCTAGTATACTAGGCTAGGGTAGCTTCTAGATGACCAAGAGAGGTTCGTTACTCGCTGTAGTTAACTACAATTTCTTAAGGCAGTTCAACTCGGGGAGAGAGGCTTCTCCAGATGTGAATACCATGCCCTACGTGAAGTAGTGTAAAAATAAAAGCATACACAACTTTATAAAATGCTTCAAATCTAAGGCGCTTCGATTGGGTTGACTTGTGAGATAGCACTGCTAATGGCAGGGCATGCTGGGATCATAAGAAACATCGCTATATAGGAAAAGAAGAGTAAAAAGCCTTGTCATACCATGAAGACATTCTATGAAAGGGCCTATGGCTACACCAGAATGGAAGAAGTCGGAACTGCAAAACCACATTCATTTGAGAGAGCTTCTGCTCCCCCACAATGAAAGAAGAGGAGGGTACAAGGATACCATTCACTTGCAAAGCAACTGAGGGAAATTAACTTCGCAGCTAAGACTCTCCTCACCGACACACTTGGATAGATGTATTAAACGACCGTAACTAAAGTGGTCTACAACATACCAAAGACAGGGAGGAAACCAGAATAGAACAGGGGAGTAGGATATTGCCTCTTCCACAAAGCCAATGGTCACCATACTGATAACTATAGACACTTGAGGAATGAAATAGAGAGACTGGTTCAAAAGGGATACTTAGGAAGCTATTACAAGGAAAACAATGGAGAGGGGATTGGGAATCTCTCTCCAAATCTGAATGAAGGTCTAGTAGGAAACCCCTCTAATCTCATAAACTCGATCCAGAGAGGACCACGCTTTGCTAGAAAAAGAAAAAAGTGTAGGAGTGGTATGTACAGGAGGCTAGAGTAGAGCAAAGAACGATGTTCCATTTAAAGAAGAAACCCACTCAAGACATAATCTTCACTGCTGTTGACGCCGCTGGAGTGGTTTTCCTACATCAAGACCCACTGATGAATATGGTGCAGATCTCAAACTACACCATAAAGAAAATATTTGTAGATTCTGGAAGCTTTGTAACGTCATCTTCAAATCTGCATTCAACATGATGAAGCTTCCAGCAAAAAATAGTGAAGCCAAGCCTCGTACCAATTTATGGCTTCAACAATACTACGACAGTTGCTATTGGATCTGCATGTCTTCTCGTCACTGCTAGGGCTGCTCTTCTTCACAAATCATTATGTGTATGCTTCCTAATCATTGATCAACAGCCTCCATACAATGCTTTTTTAGGAAGGCCTGCACTAATTGACATAGGGTGGGAATTTCCCAAAATGATTTGTTTATGAAATTCCATATCCCTGCAGGAATTGGATCAACTAAAGGAGAACAATTATTGTCTAGAGAATTGTGTATTGTAAACCTCGATTCTAGAAATAAAATTGTTCAAAATTATTCTATTATCTCCCCTAATAATTATGGTAATGATGATGAAAAAGAAAGCAAGCCAGTTCTAAAAATTACATCGGTACAAAGTACCAAGGCTGATGCTGAAATAGGTCATTTTGCGACAACATCATCAGTAAGGAGAAAAAAGAGGGAGTATATTCATATGATTGGCACTGATGAGTATGAATCAATTTACACATAGTATTTTTCCAAAGAAGCTTAGAGACAAGCTTTATCCATAGCATCCCAACATGAAAAATAAGAAAGTGAAATAGATCCAAGATTATGGGAGACAAGGAGAGAACTAAAGCCAGTATATAATCTCGAGGATATACAGATAGACCAAGAAGATCCTTCAAAGGTTCTAAAGATAGAAAAAAAAACTTCAACATAGAGATCAAGGCAGAATTGATAAACTTACTCAAAAGATCAACGGATGTTTTTGCTTGGACGCACTCGGATATGGTAGGAATAGACCCAGCCATCATATTTCATGCACTCAACATCGATCCCAATACCAATCCAATCAGGTTGAAGTAAAGAACCTTAGATTAGGAAAGATATAATGCTCTATACGAAGAAGTTAAGAAACTGAAGAAATATGGGTTCATCAAGGAAATATATTACCCGAAGTGGATTGCCAACCCCATTCTTGTAAAGAAGTCTGGTGGAAAATGGAGAACTTGTGTAGACTACACCAACCTCAACAAGGCCTACCCAAAGGGCAGCTTTCCTCTACTGTTATCCCACCTTTTGGTCAAAGCTGGAATATCAACAAAATTGGCAAGGAAGGATGGATATCAGGATTGGAGTTCAATTGGAAACAAGGCTGCAATGGATGTTGTCAAAATTTGGCCAAGCTCTGGTCAAGACGGAATCAATTGGGAATGATGATCAAGGCTAGGAGGAACTACGTTTCGGTTTTCAGGTCAATTGGAGGTCGTATGCATAAGATATGGATGGGTTGAAGTGCACAAGGCAAGGTTCGTATCGATGCATTTCGCATCGATCGTCATATGGTGGTTCGAATCGATACTGTTCGTATCGATCGGAAAGTAAGGACCTTGAATCGATACCGTTCCTATCGATCGGCACAGGTTCGACTCGATGACTTCGTATCGATGGGATGGTGAAGGTTAACAGCGTGTTCGAATCGATCGGCGTCGCTTCAGAGTGATGTTATTCGTATCGATCAATATGGATATGAACTGTGCGTTCGTATCGATTAGGTGGAAAAGATCAGTGGGTCTCGACTCGATGACTGGATTTGGATTAAATAGATAGGCGCATGGAAGTTACTTCAAATCAATGAACTTCGCATCGATGTAACATGATGGTATAAATGTGCGGATGTTCTTCGTATCCATCGGTATTGGGTCAATACGAAAAGTGTTTGGATTCCAGCTGGGTAGTTCGTACCAATCGCTTGTGGATCGATGCGAAGAAAGTGTTCAAGAAGGATACATGGGGAGTCGGCTTCGTGGATGCGAAGTTGTGGATATGAAGAATTGAGGAGCAAAGTTTGTATCGATCGTATTTGTATCGATCAATACGAAGGAAACGATCAAACTAACATGAAGTTATGGACTCGAACTAGATGCAAAAGATGGATCCGAACGTGAAATATGCACAGTTCAAGGGAAGAAGAGATCAACGTGACGAAATCTGCAAAGTGAATCGCTCAACACGGCGACAAAGGTGGATCGATCCTGAGAATTCACAACACGTCATCACATAGGAATGCGCTCTGATCGATTCGAAGAGATCGATTCGAACCAATCGATTCGAACCAGAGTGCCTGCCGAAATACTACAACTTGTATCGATCATATCTCGAAATCTACAAGTTCAAATGCTATGAAATTTTCACAGTAGCTTGCACACATGTTGAAGGATGCCCACACCAAATTTCAGCTCGATTGGACAATTTCTTGATCGATTCGAATGGACTTCGAATCGATCCCAAAGTGGGCCTGGATTTCCTGAAAGCTGGCGTATGGGCCCCCTCACATGCCAGAACTAGTCTCCCTTCAATTTAGGCGAAATATCAGCCTCCTACACCTATAAATAGAGCCCCTGGTCATTCAAAAAGGGGGTCGGACAATTTTGAGAGCTAAAGAGCGCCCAGACTCCGCCAGATTTACTCCAAATCACCATTGCTACCTTAGATTCAGATTATAATCATAAAATCTGCTGTACTACGCGATAAGAAGTTGTAATCAACTGTAATCAGCAAGGATAATCAATAAAAGAGAAAAACTTTGAAGTGGACGTAGGCCGGAGATAGCCGAACCACTATAAATCTCGTGTTTCTATTCATTATTTATGAATTGTGATATTCTGTTCGCTTAGATCTGAGATTTGTGTTTGAATATTGCTGATTTATATTCATACACTGGTGCTTTCACAAGACTTGGGGTTTGTGACCAATTTTGGCGCAAACACTTTGGTGCTTTCACTGAGAACAACTAGCACCCGCTACACCAGATTCAAAGTTTAGATTTGAAAGTTTGAAGGATTCAGATTGACTCGACAATGACTCGACAAACAAGTAGAAGGCAAAGAGCGGAGCAAAGTCAACAAGGAGGAAGTCAAGAGGCATCCTCCGGAGCTGGAGAAGGACAAGCTTCAGTTTACATTACTAGAGATGAAATGGAAGCTATGGCAAATTCATTGCAAGAGAGATTGTTGAAAATCCAACAGGAGATGATGCAAACTTTCTTCGAACAGATGAGAGCTGCAGGAATGCAGAACTTAGAGCCAACCACAGCGGCTGTTAATGTGGAACAAGGAGCTAGGGTTATGGAACCCAATGGAGGACAGAATACAGAACCGGAAGGAAATCAACAAGGGCTTGGGGGCAGGCCCGCAGGATCCAACACAGGAGGACCTTTAGAAGGGGTTCAACAGGCTAGAGCCAACGTTGCTGCTAATGAACTACATGAAGAATATGTACCAGAATTCCCTCAAGGACATGGGGGGCAACCTTTGAATGACAACGTTGGAGTAGTGGAAATCATTAGGAAGACTATGCGTGGAGGTTTGACCAATAGAGATTTGGAAGGAGTGAACAGGAGTCCGTTCGCTCGGGAAATCAGGATAGCTCAGAATCCACCTAAGTTCAAGTTACCTAGCGTGGAAGCATATAATGGCAAGGCTGACCCGACTGATCACTTGATGAGATACACTAGACACATGGAAGTGCTGGGGGCATCGGAGGAAGTGATGGCCAGATGTTTCCCGTTGTATTTGACAGATCTGGCTGCAATGTGGTTTAGGCAGCTGGAAGAAGGATCTATCAGGACTTGGAGGGAATTGGTGGATAGGTTTTTGGGACAGTTTCGGGTTCATATCAAAAGACCTAAGAACGTGATGACGTTAACATCAGTAAAGCAAAGGACGGATGAATCGCTTAGAGCATTTCTAACTCGGTTCAACGCGGCGGTAGCTTCGGTGGATCGGCCGGATCCATTGATGGTTTTGATGGCGGCAGTGTCGGGAGTCAGAGAGGATTCGGATTTTAAGGTATCTTTAGTACGAGACCCGCCACTAGATCTCGGGGAATTCTTCCATGAAGCTGAAAGGTTCCTTCAGCAAGAAGATGCATGTATGGATTTAAAGTTAAAGGAGGTGAATGCGACTGAGGGTGGAGGACCATCCAAAGGAAACCCGGATAAAGACAAAGGAATGAGGAAGCTGGATGACGATTCAGGAAAAGCCAGGAAGCGATGGAAGGATCCAAAGTTTTCCACATACACAGGATTAAACGAGACACTGGAGCAGATATACATGGAAACCCGGAATCGCCCTCCTTACCGGAGGCCGGCTTGGAGAGAACCATCTGAACGGGAGAGGGCATCAGGAAGGCATTATCTCTTCCATGATTTGGACGGACATGATACCAACAGCTGCAGGCATTTAAAGGACATAATTGAGGAGCATGTGAGGAATGGACAACTGAGGCAGTATGTTGGGGTACGGAATGCAGCGGTGGAGCAGGAGCAACCACCGCCTACCTCAAACCATGATGATGTGAGGCCCAGGAATGACGGTCGATTGGTTATCCATTGACCAGGATAATATGAAATAAGTAACAAACCATTGGCGAGCAACCAAGTCATTTACACATGTACGGGGACGGAGATAGCCCCTAGGCATGCTCTGAATGATGATAAACCGCGAAGCTATAGTTTGCGAAATCTGTATTTTGTTTTGGA
The DNA here is from genome assembly GCA_030737815.1 of Allium fistulosum. NCBI lineage: Eukaryota > Viridiplantae > Streptophyta > Magnoliopsida > Asparagales > Amaryllidaceae > Allium > Allium fistulosum. The sequence continues at coordinate 950,350,575 of CM060907.1, read as the reverse complement.
TTGGACACTTGGTTTTCTGGTTTGGTTTTGTAGTTTGGATTGAACTCCTGGTTTTGTTTGCTTTCTGTTTTGGATTTTCGTTTGGATGACTGGTTTCTGTTTTGGGTTTTCTGTTTTGAATGTTGGTTTGGATTTCTGATTTTCGGATTTTATTTGGATTTTGGATTGGATTTTGATTGGATTCTTTTTGGTTTTTGATAAATGGTCGTCGAGTATGGACTATGCTCGACAAGGGTCCGGAGAGACCATGATTCGGCCTAGGATTTAGGCCCTATATTATTAGTTATCATTTCAGGTCGTTGAGTATGGACTATGCTCAACAAGGGTCCGGAGAGACCAGGATTCAGCCTAGGATTTAGGCCCTATATTATTGGTTATCATTTCAGGTCGTTGAGTATGGACTATGCTCAACAAGGGTCCGGAGAGACCCGGATTCGGCCTAGGATTTAGGCCCTATATTGTTGGTTATCATTTCAGGTCGTTGAGTATGGACTATGCTCAACAAGGGTCCGGAGCGACCAGGATTCGGCTTAGGACTTAAGCCATGGCATTATATAACATCCAGGGACACTGGACCACGGTCGTCAGGTGTGGATTGCGCTTGGCAAGAACCCGGAGAGGTTAGCTCAACGTCCAGGGACACTGGACCATGGTTGTCAGGTGTGGATTGCGCTTGGCAAGAACCCGGGCAAGTTATGGATTTGGATACCGACTCGGAAAGGTCCTGGATTTGGCTATTGGCTATTCGATAAGAATGGATCAAAGGCTCGGTCTTCGAGTTCGGATGGACATGGAATTGGCTATGGACTTTGGATATCGGATACGGAATTATTCAAAACACGCCTTATTATCATAAGGCATGTTTTGGGGGGCAAATGTTATCCCACCTTTTGGTCAAAGCTGGAATATCAACAAAATTGGCAAGGAAGGATGGATATCAGGATTGGAGTTCAATTGGAAACAAGGCTGCAATGGATGTTGTCAAAATTTGGCCAAGCTCTGGTCAAGACGGAATCAATTGGGAATGATGATCAAGGCTAGGAGGAACTACATTTCGGTTTTCAAGTCAATTGGAGGTCGTATGCATAAGATATGGATGGGTTGAAGTGCACAAGGCACGGTTCGTATCGATGCATTTCGCATCGATCGTCATATGGTGGTTCGAATCGATACTGCTCGTATCGATCGGAAAGTAAGGACCTCGAATCGATACCGTTCGTATCGATCAGCACAGGTTTGACTCGATGACTTCGTATCGATGGGATGGTGAAGGTTAACAGCGTGTTCGTATCGATCGACGTCGCTTCAGAGTGATCTTATTCGTATCGATCAATATGGATATGAACTGTGCGTTCGTATCGATTTGGTGGAAAAGATCAGTGGGTCTCGACTCGATGACTGGATTTGGATTAAATAGATAGGCGCATGGAAGTTACTTCGAATCAATGAACTTCGCATCGATGTAACATGATGGAATAGATGCACGGATGTTCTTCGTATCCATCAGTATTGGATCAATACGAAAATTGTTTGGATTCTAGCTGGGTAGTTCGTACCAATCGCTTGTGGATCGATGCGAAGAAAGCGTTCAAGAAGGATACATATGGAGTCGGCTTCGTGGATGCGAAGTTGTGGATACGAAGAATTGAGGAGCAAAGTTCGTATCGATCGTATTTGTATCGATCAATATGAAGGAAACGATCAAACTAACATGAAGTTATGGACACGAACTAGATGCAAAAGATGGATCCGAACGTGAAATATGCGCAGTTCAAGGGAAGAAGAGATCAACATGAAGAAATCTGTAAAGTGACTCGCTCAACACGGCGACAAAGGTGGATCGATCCTGAGAATTCGCAACACGTCATCACACAGGCATGCGCTCTGATCGATTCGAAGAGATCGATTCGAACCAATCGATTCGAACCAGAGTGCCTGCCGAAATACTAAAACTTGTATCGATCATATCTCGAAATCTACAAGTCTAAATGCTATGAAATTTTCACAGTAGATTGCACACATGTTGAAGGATGTCCACACCAAATTTCAGCTCGATTGGATAATTTCTTGATCGATTCGAATGGACTTCGAATCGATCCCAAAGTGGGCCCGGATTTCCTGAAAGCGGGCGAATGGGCCCCCTCACGTGCCAGAACTGGTCTCCCTTCAATTTAGGCAAAATATCAGCCTCCTACACCTATAAATAGAGCCCCTGGTCATTCAAAAAGGGGGTCAGACAATTTTGAGAGCTAAAGAGGGCCCAGACTCTGCCAGATTTACTCCAGATCACCATTGCTACCTTAGATTCAGATTATAATCATAAAATCCGTTGTACTACGCGATAAGAAGTTGTAATCAACTGTAATCAGTTTGGATAATCAATAAAAGAGAAAAACTTTGAAGTGGACGTAGGCCGGAGATAGCCGAACCACTATAAATCTCGTGTTTCTATTCATTATTTATGAATTGTGATATTCTGTTCGCTTAGATCTGAGATTTGTGTTTGAATATTGCTGATTTATATTCATACACTGGTGCTTTTACAAGACTTGGGGTTTGTGACCAATTTTGGCGCAAACATCTACCTAGGATTGATCAATTGGTGGATGCAACAAGCGATCATGAGCTTCTCACATTCATGGATAGATACTCAGGGTATAACCAGATAGCTGTGTTTGAGCCAAATCAAGAGCATGCTAGTTTTCTGACAGATAAAGGCTTATACTGCTACAAAGTCATGTCGTTCGAATTCTAAAATGCTGGAGAAACTTACCAAAAGTTATTTAACATGATGTTTTCAGACCAAATTGGAAAAAATGTAGAGCTATATGTAGACGACATGCTCGTCAAGTCGAAAGCCGCACCGAATCACGCGCATGACTTGGAAGAGACCTTTGTAATCTTATAAAAATAACCTGAAGCCGAACCCCTTGAAGTGTAATTTTGCCATACAGTCAGGAAAGTTTCTAGGGTACATAGTAAGTACCCGCGCCATTGAAGCAAACCCAGAACAGATTGAGGCCATAAGGAATATGGGAGTCACAAAAAATGAAAGATATCATGATCCTAAACGGCAGCGTGACTGCTCTAAGTAGATTCATTTCCAAAGCAACCGATAAATGTGTACCATTCTTCGACCAAGTGAAAATGGGATGGAATTTCGAATGGACTGAAGAATGCAAAACCACATTCCAGAATTTGAAGGAACATCTTATCAGTACCCCTATCCTGCCAAAACGGTAATAGGTGAGGACTTGTGTATGTATTTGGCTGTAAATGATAAAGCTATTAGTGCTGTAGTGATTCGAGAAGATAAAGGGACCCGAAGGCCTATCTACTTCATGAGAAAACGTATGTCTGGAACAGTTCAACTACTCAATCATGGAAAAGCTTGCTTATAATCTACTTCTCACAGCAAGGAAACTGCAGTCATACTTTTAAGCACATCCCATCAAATTCCTTACAGACAAACCACTGAAGCAAATATTATAGAAGCTAGAGACATTGGGTTGCTTGCTAAAATGGGCGATGGAGCTCAGTTAGTGTGATATCTCCTACTGCCTAAGAAAAGTAACAAAAGGGCAAGCACTAGCAGATTTCATCATGGAATGCACGCTACTACTGAGCCACAACCTAAGGAAGAAATGCCTACTACATATTTCTAGCAATTGTTTTTGGATGGAACATCGAATGAATGCAGGCATGGATTAGATATGTGTTGATTACTCTAGATGAGAAGAAACTAAATGGGGTAGTGTAGCTCGGATTCAAAAATACCAATGATGTGGAAGAATATAAGGCTCTCCTTGCAGGCTTAAGAATGGCTCATGTAATGAAGGTAACCCGTATTAAAGTTCATAGTGATTCCCAATTAGTTATAAATCAAGTGCAGAGGAATTACCAAACGAAAGAGCCAACTTTAGCTAAATATGTGGAACTGGCCAAAAAGTTGCTAAAGCAGTTTAATTAATTTGATATCGAGCAAATCCCATGTGATAAAAAATTTCTGCAGACTCGTTGGCTAAAATTACTAGTATTAAAGTAGCACAGGAAATAAAAGTTGTACCAATAGGGTGTCAAGCTGAACAAAGCATCGCTGAGGCCAACCAAATACTGGCCCTGACAAGGGCACAACAAGCTATGGTCAGAGAAGCTTAAAACCAAGAGACAACTGAAAATCCACAGCAGCCTCCAACTATGCATATCCCTCAACAAGCAAGACTCATGGATGACCCATATCAAAAAAATTCTTAATAAACGGATTTCTACCTCTAAACAAGAATGAAGCCTGTAAAATAAGATACCAAGCTCCATACTTTTCTTTTTCGATGGTATATTATACAAGAGAGGGTACTCTATCCATTATATAAGACACATTTCCAATGAAGAAGGAGTACGAGTCTTGGATAAACTACATGAAGGGCAATGCGGGGATCACTTTGGAGGAGCCAAATTGGCAAAGAAGGTGCTAAGACATGGTTACTACTGGCCCACACACTTCAGGATATGCAAGAATATTAGAGAAAATGTGGTAGATGTCAAAAGTTTTCCGGTATTCCAAGTCTACCTACCCATGAGTTCATCCCGTTAGCCAGCCCATGGTCATTCGACATATGCGGCATAGATTTGATAGGAACACTTCCCATGTCAAAAGGAGGGGCAAAGAATGCCTTGGTGGCGACAGACTACTTCACTAAGGGGGTAGAAGCAGAATCCTTAAATACAACCACTGCAAAGAAGATAGTCATATTTTTGTGAGGAACATAACTACAAGGTTTGGGATCGCCCATAATATAATTTAATATAATGGAACCCAATTTGGAAGCAAGGAGTTTACAGAGCTTTGTGAAAGGAATGGAATAATAAAAAGTTTCTCCTCTGTCGCACACCACTAGGCGAACAGACAAGTCAAAGTAGCAAATAAAATCATCAAGAAACTGCTCAAGAAAAGATTGCAAAAGGCTAAAGGGAAATGGATGGAGGAGTTATCTTTAGTACTATAGGCTTACAGAACCTCATCCAGCTCTAACTAGCAACAAACCTATCTCCATAACCTATGGCTATGAAGTTATGCTCCCAATCGAAACAAAGATTCCATCATACAGAAGAATATCATATGTGGCAGAACAAAAAAAAAGAGTTAAAAGAAGTTTCCCTCAATCTTATTCAAGAAAGAAGTGACGAGGCTGAAGTTCGATCCACCGCACAAGGACACAGGATGGAAAAAAATTACAATGCTAGGCTCAAGGATAGAAACTTTTGTGAGGAAGACCTAGTGCTGTGAAGAGTAATAGCTCACACCAAGGACCCAACAGATGGAGCTCTGGGCCCAAATTGGGAAGGTCCTCTGGTTGTAGCATAAGTTTTAGCTAATGGGGCGTACCGACTCTCAAGGCCTGATGGAAATCTAGTTCCGATAACATGGAATTCTGAGCATCCCAGGCCTTGTTTTGTATAAGAAATGTTAGTTGTATAATAAACATTATATATATTATGAAAAATAGTAACACAATGAACTGGACGTAGGGATATTAGACGGCCCAAACCAGTATAAAAATCTTCATGTGTTTACTTTACTAACATAGCTAACAACATATAGTTGTAATTTACACAACTGGGCTTTTTAGCCAAACAATTACACTGGATGTAACGTTATTAGACGGCCTGAACCAGTATAAAAAAACCATACGCATTAATTAAAAAAGTTATAAATACACGACCTAACTTCACAATCAAAAGATAGTATGCCCCTAAATAGCGGAGTAAACCGTGCCAAACACATGACAAAATATGAATTAATGTCAAATATTAAATTCAAGGGCATGAACTGCGTGAGGAAATAATCAAAAATGGTGTGAAAGGATAATTCATGGAATGCAATACAACCTACAAATTAGATACAATCCTAGAAACCGCATAAATCTTTCCAAGTAAACATAAAAACTGAGATATACTAATATTTACTGAAATCTACTCATATATGCATATTTCCCACATTTATACATACATTATAAGTGAAAATAAAATGATCTTCACACAAAATTACAACAAAAATTAAGCTCAAAACTACGGATTATAGTAAAACAAGCTACATCTCGATTCTAACTCAGCCTTAGAAGAATCATTAATTATGATTCTTTCATGACAATGAGATTTGTGGTCACCTAACGTAGGATGTTGAATAGAACCACCCTTTCCTAAAAATCGGGGATGGGTCATTTAATTTAGTAATAAAAACCGATGAGCGAAGAGGGGTGAAACCACCAAAAGTGATTCTAGGATCGTAGTTCACACCAGCCCAAACGTTACAAAAATTCTTCGGACTGGAAACAAAATCCTCACAATTATATAAAAAGGCTAAGTCAAGTTCGGGCCAGAAGTGAGTAAAAACATCGATTGCATGCTTCATAATAATATATACCATGACCCACCTAAACTTCTCCTTATGAAGTTGCTCCATCAGGGAAGCCTTATCCAGACTTTCGAAGGTAGCAATAATAATCCAAGACAATGGACTAGCGGGAACTTGTCCAAGAGTCTACGAATCCAATTGAGACTCTAAGGTAGGTATTTTGTTTTCAAGGGCATTCACGCGCTCCATAGCTACCCTTTTAACCCATTCAATCTCGTCCAAAAGCTAATCTTTGGTCCTTTTAGTTTCCCTAGAATATGAGCCAAAAATCCCCCGTGTAGTTGATATAACATGTTAACAGCTACCCCCAAGGGTCCGTGGTTCCTTTTTATAGTAATTTTTCGACTCGTGAAATTTAACCTCAACATCAGGATCTCCCCCGATGGAGGCGTAGGAGCAGCATCGGGCCTCGATGCTAAACTAGAGGCCATGGAGGCAATATGATCATCTTCCGCACTAATTTGTTTAGCGACCTGTAAAGACAATTCTTTAACTTTGTCATTTGATAACTTAACCTTATCTTCATATAAAACCTTATGTAAACCTTCGACGTCTTTCAACAATCCCTCCAGTTCAGTAATTCGAATCAAAGCAGACTTGAGCTTTTCGTTCAAGCCAGTTATCTCCAAACGTTGCTTAGCAATGCAAAACTGAAAATCAACCAAACCCATATGAACAAAATTAAAAGAAAGTGTGAACAAACTAAAGCTCACAAGGCACTTATACACATTTACAAGAAAGTTCAATTTATGAAGTATCCTTGTAAACATTTTCTACAACATAAGTTTACAAAAGCGTTCTAAATTGTAAGACCCTAAAATATTGCCACGATTATGAAATATTTAGTCTAAGGAATGCTAGCCAAATGTCGATTCCCTCTGATATGACGAGTCTTCCTAGCATCGTAGTTGGCACCTGTCCATGGATCCATCAGATCCTCTACAGTCACCACAAAGCCTTCTTTATTGTAGAGAAAGCTCGGATCCAGTATAGGGTAAAAATAATTAAAAACGTCTATAGCTCATTGCAAAGAATTCTATCTTATCTTACATATGATATTCTCCTTCTTAAGCTTCACATTGAGATCAGCAATTTGACCCTACCCTAGCATGTTAACGGGTGTTGCTATGAAATTAGAGGCAGCCTGAGCTTCTCGTAGTTAATCTTCGAGGTCGTAAATCTTAAGCATGGAGGTCCCCCGTATCAGTTCTAAAGTCTTTATTAACTCAGCCTTTGTCTTCTTTGAATCTTTAGAAAAACTAGCAAAATATTTGAGGGAATCGACTTTCCACCCCTTCCTGTATGTGCGGGAGCACCTTGGGCCCTGGCCGCTCCAACTACTACTTGTAATGATCTTCCATTTCTCTAAGACTACCTTGATAGTGCAGTTCTAGTTTCTTTTTCCACTCGTCTGCCAATACGACATCCATGCCTGCAGGAGGAGCAGGGACCACATTCACACTAAGCCTTTTGACTTTCTCTCCTTCTTCACCATCCCCCTTCTCTTTATATTGTTAAGCTGCCTGAAGAGATAAGCTTTTGATGGTTTTTATTAAGCCTTTGATCTTGTTTTCGTAAATAATCTTGTAAAGTGCTTTAATTTCTCTCAGCGTTTGTTATAGTTCTACCACCTTTGAAGTTGCGGCGCTAAGCTCGGTATGCAGTGTGACATTATATAGGTGTTGGGGCTCATTTGCATCATTGGCCTTCTTAAAATCAGAAAGAGCATTCCTTAAATATTTTTCAAGTTTTTCAATTATGAGTGTTAGGTGGAGGTTCTCTTCCTCTAAGGTTGCATTAGAAGTTGTGGCGTCGACCTTGAATTTGGGTACACTTGAGTCAATTGGGTCATAAATAATAAGGACAGAAGGCGCGTTGAATTTAAAGACTATATTAGCTTCAGAGGAACACACATAAGAAAAGAGGGAAGTGGCCTAATTGATAATCATCGAAACCAGTTTCAATGGAACCCAAGTTACGTAAAGAAAATTTTGGGAAAACATATTGTATAAGACAAGTTTTATACAAAGAGTGATGTAAATTCACAAAAACACATAATATATAGGGTTCACTCTCTACCTGAATTCCTACACCTAATCCTAAACCATTCCAAATAATTGTTATCAGAAGGAAAAGAACCACTCTCTAGAGTGTAGCACTAGCGGCGCATCACAAAATCATTAAGAGCTTCCTTTTCTTTAACTACATGGTCGATTTTTGAAAGTACCCTTGGGTTTCTTCTCTAAGTTGCGCAAATGCCCCATCCAATTCTTTCTCCCATTTACAAATCACTACCGCAATAATTCCAAGGAGATTTACGATTTGAGTTTGAAGTTTTTCCATGCATTCATTCAAGAGTTTAGTAAAAAATACTTCCCTAAAAGACTATAAATAAAAAAGGAATGAAAACAACAAGGTCATTCGTAGTGCAGTAACTAGTTAATAGGACAATTAAAGGAATTGGTCAACAACAAAATAAGGAACCAGATTCAGTTATTGCATATTGATAATTTTGAAAAACAAAAGAAGTAGCAAAATCATTTACAAAGGTTCAAGTAATTACATGGATTTGAGAAGTAGAGATGGCCTCGGCCCCCTTAGATCATGCATTCTCATCATCCTGATGTAAAGAGGTGCCCTAGGAGGTAGTGGGGAAGCATTCTCCATGGCCAGCTCCTTAGCCTACTCAGCTATGCAATAAGCAAGGGCGTTATCGATTTTTTTGGAGTTTCCCAAGAAGTCAGGGTCGACCTTAGTAGTAGTATCATCTAAGAGATTGCCAAAAAATTAACGCTTAACCGCAACGTACAACTTGTAAAGAACCCGGTAAGTGATCCTCTCAAGCTTGTCCTTAACTCCTTCAATACCTTCTCCTTCTCTCCTAATGTTTTACCTTTCTCTCCCAACTCCTGACCCTTTAGTGCCAAGGTCTCATACGATGCCTTCACCGCCCCCTGCTCTTCTACTTTATCACATTGATCCATAAGCTCTTCCTCTAGTCTAGTTTTCTTGGAAGCAACCGCAACAATATCTGCCTCAATCTTAGTAGTATAGGCAGTGGATAAGACTTGGTCATTTTCTATCTAAGCCTCGGCTACCAAGGCACTTACCTGTTACAAATCAAAGATAAATAAGATGAGAATCAGTAAAGCAATTCACCGTTAAATAAAAAAGGAGAAGAAGTTACATACATCGACCAAAGACTTTTCAAGATCGGTAGCAAACTCGGGGAAGGAGAGTGCAAGAAATAGAAGAGGGATGGGATAAGATTATAGGGCAGAGGTAGTGTGGAATAAGCTATTCAGAGTGGCACGCCCTAAACCCTCAGCAAGATCAGTAATAGTACCCTCAGATAAAGACAAGAAGCGAATTCAAGGGTCTCGACAGGAATGAAGATGTGAGATAGGCAGTGATTCTGAGAAAGGAAGAGAAGGAGGAGAAGACACATGCGGTTTCTTGAAAGGTTGATCAGAGGCTTCAGCATTATCCTTTCTCCTCTATTCTCCCTTTTTCTTCTTCGACGTCTCTAATCTCTTTAATGGGAAATCATCGAGGAATGCATCAAAAAGATCACCAGTCATTTTACCTACATAAAAAGGAGTTAGGATCAGTAATTGTCCTTATGAAAGAACGGGAAGTAAAATTTCGTTGTTCCTCTTATTGAATTATACCTCTAAATTCATCCGCAACTGAGGAGAATTTAAAGATAGAGCGAGAAAAGCTGTGGCTGGTACTCAAAAAATCAAACTTAAGTAGCAATGAGTCAATAAAAAATAATTTTGTTTTTCTCTCATCTTCACCAAAACCCAGAATATCCTTCCTACGAGATACGTAGGAACTAATGGCATGATTAGAAAAAATAAGATGATTAGGATATGGCTAAAAGGAAGAAGGAAAGTTATCTAAATTCGTAATGAAAAATATTGATCATTCCATTTCTTGAACTTATGGGGTTAGACGTAGGAACCGACTCTTTGCATGGCCATAATCCCCTAGAAGGACACTTATGAATATTAAATAAGAATTGAAGTGTGAAGGAAGGAAGAGAGCACTTCTCCGCATACCGAATAAAAGTGGCAATCAAAAGGGAATAAGACATGGAGCAAGTTGAATGAGAGCAATACCAATGGCAGTTAGCTATTCATGAAGAATTTGGTTAGGAGGAAGATGAATTCCACATCGAATATGCTTGGGAGTAATGGAAATAAAACCATTTGCGGGCACATGGATGCATACATGAGATCCCGGTACCCTACCCACATAACCCTCGAACCCAAAATAAATACCCTCTATTTCCTCTAATTCGGTTATTCCATACGGCAAGAATAAAGGAGACATGGACGTAGATTTCATATCGAAAATAGCGATTTGATTATCGGCCACTGCTAAGATATAGAAAAAAGAAATACAATAGAAAGAATGTCCTTACCTTTTACCTAAAAAGAAACGACTCTTAGAGAAGGCGAGAATGCAAATTATGGTTTTTTGAAAGCAATTAATATATACTTACCTCGATTTGAATCTCAGCCACACAATTGCAATGATGAAAGAACTCCAAAACATCAACTAATTAATGACAAGGGAGATTAACATGAGGATCCATATAGATTATCTTAGGAGTCGAAAAGACTAAAGTTACAACTTTTTCAAAAGACCAACCAATAGAGGAATGACACGTTTACTTGGACATTCTGTGAAATGACAATAAAGACTTTTTACTTTATGAAGAAAGAGAAAAATAAGAAGTGATGGATTAAAGAAAAATATGAATATAGAGACAAGTCCACACCAACCTATAATTGCTACAAACTTAGGGGGCAACTGTTACACCCACACATTCTAAACACTATCAAAAGGAAATTGATGCAAGCATAAATCTGCTCCCTTAATAAAAGTTGTACAATGAAAAGAGAGCGATAGCAAAAGTCCAAATAGTACCGTGCCAAAATCTAAAACAGTAACGAAACATAAGGACCATGCCCTCCCATTGAGCATCGCTTCGACATTACAATATTGTGCTAGTAAATTGAGACAACCACAAAATATAAGAACCGGTCTGCAATCCTAACAATTACTTCGATAGGCATAACTATGGCAAAGCCATTAACTATCAAAAATAAAAGTTGTGTCGCGGTTCCAAAAAGCAGACCTTAATAAGTTAGAACTGCGGCATAATCTTTAAGTAACGACAAGATGTAGAGATTGTGCCGCGGCCCCAAAAGAACACTAATAATATAGAACTATGGCATAAATCTCAAAGCAACTATATGCGATAGAGATGTGCCACCCTCTTAAACTAACGTTAAAAGTGGCAGAGTTGTGCTGCAATTTTATATTTACATTAAAAGCGATAAGGATGCGTCACCATCTTGATTTGACATTGAAGTGACAGAATAGCGTCGCAATTTCAAAAAGGATACAACACACAGATACAAAGAATCAAAGGAGAGGCTATGGGAAAACTGCTTTGCCACCATAAGCCATAGTACGATCCCCTAAAGCAAGCCAAGAAGCATTGATTTCATGTTCAAAATCCCAAAATGCAGCTTCAAAACAAGGGTGATGGCGCAGTCCTCTATTGACTAGGACAGCTCAGAATGAGTTCATGTGATATGACCTCCCTTCAAAATGGTGATGTAGTTTATTTACTGAGCCATATAGCTCAGCCTGTTACCCCAAACATGTGCTTTGTTTCTATTTTTATAAACGATGCAACATGGCTTCAAGAATATTGACGTAGTTCAGATGCTGTATAATATTGTCACCCAGCATAATCACGAAGGCGCGGTTCTCAATGGCTCATTCCCAATAGCGAAGTCCTAGAATGCTTAAAACTATATAGCTTTCCTTAAATGAGGGCAGTTTCTCATCGCAGTTTCGCCTACACATGTATGTAGTCCATTGGCTCGATGCTTCATGAAACCATCAGATCGTGGTCTATTCAAAATTGGGACCCGCTTCAATCTCAAGCTTCCCACCCAAAGTCAAAATTCACCAACTCAAATTACAGTTTTCCGTCAAAGACCATGTTAGCAATCCATGTATAGAAAATAAGCAAGATAGATGATCGACACACGGCATAATCCAAAGGCAGGAATCAATAGAGTGGAAGAATGACATTGGCAATCCATGTGAATCTCTATGTACTATAAATAAAAAGGGTACTATTGTAGAAAAGGGGAGGATTTTCTGGCTTTACTCTTTTTAGAAACACAAAAATAAAAAGTTGTACTCTCTGCTATTGTTTGTTTGTACTAAGACTGAAAGAAGAAGGAAATGACATTTTCCCATGGATGTAGGATTCATTAACATCTGAACCACGTAAATTCTCTGTGTCATTTATTGCTTTTAGTACTTTATTTTTTCTGTTTTTAATGCTAAATTTGGAATACATTGCTTATCTAATTGGTTAAGGACTTGTCATAAAATCTGGATATTTTCCCTCATAATTGTGTAAGCATTATTGCACATTATTACTTCCTTTAAAAGCAATCTTAACCTTACTTTATTTTGTCGATTCCTAATCACGTAAGCATTCAACGTCCTAATTACTTCAAAAAATACTTGGGTGTTTCTGAGATGAAAAATCTCATTAACATTTATTATTATGTTACTTTTATATTTCATATTACTTATATAATAGTCTTATGTATAATATTATATTAATTAAATCTTACTTAATTAAATTTAACTATTAACATTTTAATTAATATTATATTTTAATATAACATTTATATTGAATATTGATTATATACTATAACCTCTATAGTATAACACATATATCATATACATGTATATTTTTTTTAATTAATTAACCTTTTAATTTATTTATTTAATTAAATTATATTAATTTCAAAATTCACACCTTATACATATATGTACACTTATGTTATTTTAAACATTTTAAAACAACACAACACATATCATAATATATAATACATGTATACATTTATTAATTAATTAACTTATTTAATTAATTTATTTTATTAATCTTATTAATAAATTTTTAAAATTTTCAAAATTAATTTATATTATTTTTCAAACATTTCAAAAATAAAAATTATATTATAACTTTTATAACATGTATATATTTTATTTAAATTAATAAATTTAAAATCTTATATTATTTTAATTTTCAAACAATTCTGAAATTAGCCCAAGGCCCAATTCAAATTGGGTCTTTCCTATTAGGGACAACCTTTAGGCTCATAAATCTATTCGAGCCAGGCTGGTACATAAGTTGGGCAGAGTACTTGATTTCCCAAACCCAATCCTAGACAATACTTTTTTAGACACCCTACTACACGGGTTGTGAGCTTAATAGTTAACCTTAATATGATAAATTTAGATCGCATAGGTTTTTTTATCTCTGGTACCACTATTGGAATAGGGCTAGACCGCAGCGGAAGTAATGGGTGAATTTCAAATTTTCTTTACCATTTTGGATCTTTATCAGGCCTATGAAGTCTAATCTATTTAGAACATTTCAATATTTCATTCTAAATAAAACCCTAATTTTATTTAGATTTCTAAAATGATTTTATATTATTTAATTAATATTATAATATATATATATAAAGGAGTATATCATATACACATATACATGTGTGTGCATATGTAACATATCAATCCATGCAAGGTATAACATGTCAGTATATAGGTGTTGGGATTTACACCGCAACGGGCACATTAGCTCATCTAATATACAAATACATTATCCAAATGTATGTTTATATGATTTTATTTTTATATATAAGTTACAAATACATACACACATGCGTACATACATACATACATATATATATATCTATGTATGTATGTATGTATGTGTGTTTGTGTGTGTATGTATGCGTGTATTTATATGTATATGTGTATGTGTATGTTATTATATAAACTATGTTTTTATTAAAATAATTTTGTATGAATATATATATATATATATATGTTAAAAAATATCTTCGTTAACCTAAAGTGTTATAAAAGTGTGCTTGGTCAAGAAGATGCTAGGTCGATCCTAGACTAATAAGCTAGGACGACATAGGCTCCATGTCGAACTCATGATTATCTTGGGCATGTTCAATACCAAAGCTATGTTGATAATCATAACGGCATAAGAATCAAGAGTTCAGGCAATATTTATTCAATATACAAGCCATAAATCAATTCTTGAGTCAAAAGCCATTGTATATATAAGATTATGCTATGCAGTTATTGATTGTTCAAATCCTTATATATATATATATATAAATCAAGTTTGAGTGTTAGAATCGACAAAATCCTCAAATCAATTTATGGTTACAAAGTTTAAAATATAAGAAGTGAGAAAAGGATCATTCGTGCCTTCTCCATTACCCCTAGGTTCGTATTTATAGAGGTTAAGGGATGCGGTATTATTGCCATGTGTCCATGCAGCATGCTTGGCTTCCAACATCGATATTGATGGCGCACACTATATCTTGGTTGATGATGAACTTCGGAATGGTGTGCTAGCACTTTGCATCTATATCGCCATGATAGTCTTCATTTATGGTATCCATTATCAGCATTCCTTAAAGGTTGATAGAGTGCGATATCACTAAAGCACGGCATTGATAACTGGTGCCATTAATAAGTGGCAACATTAGCAATGAGCGGTATTGAATTGAGTCAACATTGAGAAAAATCGACATGGATGTAGAAGTGACATCGATAGGAACCAACATTAATGTAGGTGCGGTGTTGATAAGAGCTGGCATCCATTTTAAGCAGAATTGATAACATGCAACATGGATCATAAGTGGCAGTGATAGCAAGCGATATTGATAACAAGCAGCATTAGTGATTAGCGACATTAATGGGAGATGGAATTGGAAAGATGTGATATTACTTTAAAGGGTGACGTCGGAATAAAGCGGCGTAACTCTAATGCAATATTGATTATTTTGGTTTCATGAAGTAAATGCTTCATTGATAGAATGCAGCATCAATATGAGGCGGCATCAATGTTGTTATAACATTGATGGCTTATGACATAAGATCCTTCGGCATCACTCATTCATTTTTATGGGTGATATGTGGCATTGACGACCTTCAGCACTCTTAGCTTTATTGATGCGGGATCATGACTATATCGCCATGCTGCATTCCTTCAGGATTGATAATGATAGTAACATTTTCCCCCTAGTATGAAGAAAGCATTGACTTTTCAAGTCAACATTTTTGGCATTGAATTTTTACCGCCTATTAGTATTCTGGTTTGATTCTGACCGTTTATTTGGACCATATCCAACGGCCTCTACTTGCTTTCTTCCTTCTATAAATACTAAAGCTCCTCTTTTAGTCCTCATTCACCTATAACCAAAAGCTCGAGCAAACAAAATTAAATCCCTCAAATTTCCAAAAAGTCTCAGTCTTCAGGTATTAATGCTGAAACTAATGTATAAATCTTATTTTGATAGATTAAATCGGCGAGCTTAATTCAAGTTTTTATTCGATTAACTCCTAGTGTTTAATTTTAGGGATTTTGAATTCAAATTGATGCTTAGGTTTTGATATTAGATTGAGGTAGCTAATCCTCACATTTTCGGTTAAATGAATAATCTGTTATGCTTATCAATTGAATTAGCAATGAATTTCTCTGTTACGCAGATCGTTTACTTGATTAATCAATATTGAATGACATCGTTTTGGGAACCTGGGTATTTTTAGCGAGTAAATTATTAGACTCATTACCTAACACCGTTTTTCTTAATTTTCAAAATTGGTACTTTATAGTGTTACTTAGTAGTTGGAAACTGTTACAGTGCAAGATACACATGTCGTCGTAGATATCATATATTATTCATGTCGTATGTTTTATATTGTGCTTTATTAATTCCGTGTTGTCTTCATAACACATTGATCCTATATTATATACGATATTGACACTATGCTACATCTAACCAATGCTGCATTGACTTCAAACCACATTAATTCTATGGCGTGTTTAATTAATACTGCATAAATTTTATGCCGCATGGGTTCTATGTCGTATTTTATTAATGTTGTTCATACTGCACTTTATCAATGGCGCATTCATTTTGTAACGCAGTTGTTGTGACAAACTCATGGGTTATTTATACTCTACAAAAATATATTGTTTATTTATATAAAATATTTTGACATTGATTTATCAACTGTTTTGACATTACTTATTAATGTTGGCTAATTCTTATTTCGATATTGAGTACTATTGCGACATTGCGTTATAGCTTCAATGACGTTCGACATTGTCTTGTAAATTCATTGATTTAATCCTGATATTTAAAATACATTTAGGATGATTAACTTTTACACAACCATAAATTTACCTTTTTTATAATGATCTTAACATTCACTCGTACACCTTTAATTGATTAAAAGCTTAAGTATTATATGAGTTTAATATTGATTATTCAATGGTCATCGGCTTGTCGTGAGTATTATGTTGGTTCTTAGTTCTCTATCTTCTTGGTATTATGATTTGGATATCACATGAATCAATTTATCCTCCTTTTTTTAGCATGTAAAACTTATTATGATTGTTTTAATCAACGTCCTTTTGATTTGGTGTAATATCACTTGGCAGGCAAATGGAAAGCAAGAAACCAATCACAAAAGCAGTCAAGAAGGCCATTAAGAGCTTGAAAGCCTCTCCTTCTTCTAAGAAAGTGGATAATCTTCTTAACCAGTCATTTATTACCAGTCAAGAGGAAGTAGATTCCATCCTTAAGCAATTTGGAATTGAAGGCATAGAATTTATTCCAACTGGTCCTTCCGGTAGAATCGATAACCTTCTAGAAGGGCTTCTCTCCTTCACTCCAATCCACATATGGCATTCGACGTATCTTCCTTTCGAGGCTTTATCTAAAGATTCTTGGAAAACTTGAATATTGCTCCAATCCAATTATCTCCAAACTCATATACTTACTTAACTTGCTTGGAACTTCTTGCCAGGGAGGCTAAAATTCCCTCCTTAAATGCTAAAGTTCTTCATTACATAGCTTGCCCTACATAACTCAGTGAGCAGTGGGGTAACCTATTGTATCACATTCATCCCCTCCCGAAGTGCTTAATTGCCAATGTTATCAGCAAAACCAAGGATTGTGAGACCCAATTCTTCTACATCAAATGCTACTCTGGATTAGGGGAACTCTTTTTGTTGTGAGTAGGTTTCTATTCCCTATTACCTATGTCATATTCATCACTTTCTTACAATAGGTATTTTCTTTTAAATCCGACTCCTAAGCAATTAAGCCTTGCCGATAGTGAAACTATCCAATCCTTGACTGTGGCATCTAAGAGCAAGGGTGATAGAATATGCTTTTGACGATTGTAAATTTCCTTCTGTAACGACTCGTAAATTTTAACTGTTTTAATAATGTAACTAGTTGAAATTTTGTGAAATTTTAAACGATAAAATTTTGAAATAAAAATTTGATATTTGGAATGCGTCTAATTAATCATAACAACTGGTAAATTTTCATCAGATTATTTGGAAGTTTATTTTCTAGTGTAATTTTATTTCAAGTTATATCAGTTAAAATTGATGATAATAAAATGTTTTCCAAACCTGAATATTTTTACATAGAAAAATTCTAATTCATCTTCTGACTAAGACGTCATTTTTCGTTTTTCCAAATTCGGACTTCTTTAGCTCCGTCGATCTTATTTTTCTGCGTTTTGCTGCATTTTCCGCTAGTAGAAAATTCGAATTTTTATAATTCAATTGTACCACCGATATCTTTATACCATTTTGATCGTCTCGTCATGCTGATCTCTGCAGTATATTCAATTCTGTGTTTTGAAGCCTAATACGCAGCGAAATTCGTGAAAAACAATTTTGTATTAGTATCGGTTTTAAAACCTTTTGGTTTTCCCTTTGCTTTTTATATTTCACCGTCTTTAAACCAATAGCCTTTTTATTTCATATTCCCAGATAATTTACATTGACCATCTATTTTCTTGAACATTTATTTCTATCATCTACTTTATGGCTGCTTGTTTCTTTATCCACCCTTTCGTTTCTAGTTGATAGCTTTGAATAGGAAATTTTACATATGAGTTATAATATGAGTTTTATACTACTTTTGCATCTTTCTATACCTCCACCTAACAACACGCAGTACTCGCCTACTTCTTCCCGATAGTCGCTTCCACCAAAACCCATGCAAGTGTTGAACTCCACTAACAACCAAACCCATCTCCCCTCACCTCTACTTCGCCATCCTCTTTCTACCATGCTCCTCCACATCATCATGCCCTCTACCATGAAACCAGACCCACCTCAAAGCAACGCAAGTAGCCGAAGTCGCTCTACAGCCGTGTCCCTCCAAAGCAGCCACCGCCTCGGCCACCAAGCTCCTCCTCTCTTCCTCCTATCGCCAAGCGGCCCCAAGCGCCAACAAATGCACCGGCCAACGTAGCCCGACACCTCAGTTTTCACGCACGCCTTTACTCGTTCGCCTGCATCTCCACCACAGCCCGATTTGCTTCCCCTCTTTGTCATTCGCCAGTAAGCATTTATAAGTTTGTTTATATAATTGTTTGGTATGTGTTGTGTTTGAATTAATGATATCTATTGTTTAAATATAGTTACAAAAGTATGTTTATATAATAAGATTTTTGTTATCGTATTCAATCTGTTGTATATATACTTATATCTTATAATTGTTAGTTATATATAGCTATGTGTTAGTTTATATTATTTTATGTAAGAATATATATATACCTATTGTTTAGGTGCAGGCATTTTAAGTAAAATATGTATATAGGCTTTGATTCTGACATATGTTATATTGGTTTACAAAAGTATATATGCATTGGCTCACATATCTAAAGTAGGATAAGTTTAAAGTATATAATATGTTATATATCTGTTTACACTTCTTCGGTTAATAAGATTCATAGGTATATGTAAAGATTTTTCATAACGGTGATTTATATTTATACTTTTTTTAAGAAAGTTTTACGTTTAGTTTGCTGGTCGTGTATGTATTTGAGAAACATGTACTATATATATTTATATATATATAGTGGATTTTCGTTTTTTTGGTTTTGAGTCTGCACATATACATATATATTGTTATGAGTTATTTAAGTATCATTTTATAATAAGCATATATATATATATAAGTTATATATATATATATATATCATTAATATAATCTGTAAAGTTTATAAGTTGTATGCATCTGCTTATATATTAGTTATATATAAGTATTGTTGATATCAAAGTATTTATTTCAAATTTTATTATGATTATATGTTTGATTGTAATATGAGTTTTAATTTAAATTAATGATTTGGAAATGCATATATATTTAAATTTAAATGTGTTTGAATTTAGAATAAGATGTAAATAGATATATATATATATATAGTTACATATATATATATATATGAGTTCATTATACAAATATTCTTCATCGACCTAGTTCTGATTTATTTCATCTATTCGTATTATCAGCTTGTCCGTCAAATTCGTACCAATCCAGCTTTGTTTCGGAATTCGTGCTTGGATCCGTAGCTTAGTTCATTTTCAAATTTCTCTAGCCTCGAAAGGTGAGCAATCACTCACGATTAACATTCTTTTATTTATTAAATTTGATTTCAATTGAAACGACAATTGAAATATGCTGCTGCTAGTTATTTACATTGCTATATATATGCCATCATCTGTATCTGTTCACATGTGACATTTGACACCATTATCTGTAATTTATATTTCTATTTATATGCCATTATCTGTATCTGTTCACCTGTGACATCTGACACCATTATCTTTTATTTACCACTGATGATATATGCCAGTTACTGTTGTTATATTTTTATCATATCTGTTATAACTTTGCAAGTTCCCTATTAATATAGAATTCACTATGGGTTGAAATGATACATACCCGAACGATCTGTAGAATAGGAGAAAATCGTTATGGGTTGAAATGATAAACCTAAGCGATTTTCATTTGAATTGAATTTGGGGTTACGGGTTGAAAAGATATATACCCGTATATATATATTTAAATTACGGATTGAAATGATAAATATCTGTATCACTTGACCATAGGGTAGAAAATTATATAAAGACACCGTGGTCTATATATAAATATTTGAAAAATGATTTCTATGGTTTTGAAGGAAATATATGGTTGTAATAAATATTGATTTTTTTAGATCTAATAAAGTTGATTTAATAAAGTCGATTTAATCAATATAAAATAATGTTTAAGTATTTATGTAAATTTATATTTTCAAATATAGAGTTTATAATGATTCAGGTTGGAAAGACAAATTGAAATTGATTTGAAATTTATATATTTAAGAATTTTACTTAAATAAGGTGGATTTGAAATTTATTAAATTTGAAAATTGAAAGATATGTTTTATAACTTGAATTTGATTAAAAGTGACTTAAATGAATATTTCAAACTTATATAAATTTAAATAGGATATTTTGTTTATTTAAATTTTTAAATTGAAGTCGTATTTGGATGTATTGAAATGATTAAAGAAATATCTCAGAAACAAAATGTAATGAAATTAAATTGAGACATAAATGGAATTATCAAATTTAGTTTTGAAATGTGAATATTTAAAGCTTTGAAATATATTGAAATTGAAATGGCTTATTTTGTGGTTCATATATGTATTTGAAATTGATAATTTGAAATGGTTTATTGAGAAGCTGAATCGAGTTGAAATTGATGATTTGAGATTTGATTAAATTTTAATTTTGGAATTCGAGTTTATGTGAATTGATTTGTGAAATTTGAGGAAGCTATTTTATATAAAGTATTTTAAACTATATCTAAAACTATTTATATTTTACTTTATAAATTTTAATATAAATTATTTTAATATAAATCATTTTCAATATAAATTATTTTATTATAAACTATTTTAACTTATAACTATTTTATATAAACTATTTTATTGTATAAACTATTTTTCTATATATACAAATTTTAATATCTAAACTGTTTAATAGGAAAGTGTTAGGATTCCAAAATCTTATGATTTCAAGCCATGATTTCAAAGTGTTATGAATTTCAAGGTTTTGTTTCCAAAGTGTTTGATTTTATAAGACTTATGATTTCGAAAGCGATATAACTTTGGAAAGTGATATGATTTTGGAAATGGATTTATTTGAAGTGAAAGTGATATTGTATTGATATGGTTTTGAAATGGCAATGATCTGTCGGTTTTGAAATATAACTATTTTGAAAGTTTATTAAATGACCATCGGTGTAATAATACGTAGTTATTAAAGAGACCGGGATCAGATATGGACATACTCTCTGTCGATACCGAAACCACTTTAATAACTAATATACGTGGAGTGTTGATCCAGAACGAAGTGGATGGTTTTGATGAACGCGTTGACTGAAGAAAGAGAACGATTTTGGATGACCCCTGACATGACTAAAATAGGAGCCGCGCCGGGCCATTGAGGATCGCCATCTCTAGCGGACACACTTCTTCGATACCTTATCTATTACTTATGTGATTCGATTTGGGTGCACCCCTTGATTTGGGAGTGTTGTTTCGCGGTGTTGGGGTAGTAGCTGCTATGCCCAACATCAGTCCGGATCAGGCAACTACTAGTGTCCTAGTTGGTATTGCCTCATGTACCTTGTCATACTGTTTATCCTATCGCGACCACTACGATTTGTTTTTTGTTATACCTATGGGGTACCCTCTGATAACCACTAGTTTACGGTGGGGATTACGGTGCTTTATAGACTATGACATTATAAAAATGTGTTAAGGGGGATTATGGTAACGCCTTAACGCTATTTTGATACTTTATATTACTGATAGGCATTATCTACTTAGCGTACACTATTACATAGTAGATAGTTTAACGGATCCTTAGAGGATGGTTATCCCAAACATCCTTTGAGTTACTTATATTTCAGTTGTTATTTCACTTGAGTTGGATTTATTGATAAAAGAATGTTAATCCTGACTCGAGTGTTTGTGTTTTGCTTTACGCTCGGGTCAGACTGAGTGTACCAGTGTTCGAGACTCACCTTTGGAGTTGGAGCTTCGCTTGGAGATCCAGCTATCTATCGATTCTACTATCAGTTATCCAGTTGATTCCAGTGATGTATTCAGATCTTGTATTTAGGTATCTTTATATTCGAGACTTCTGTTGTATCTTGTTTAACTCTGTTATATATATATAGTAGCTTCATGAACTACTATTCTTTTGTTTCCGCTGCATTATTGTTATATTACTCTGTGTCTTTGATCTGTGATTATTTTATTTACTGTATATGCTGAGTTTTGCCAATTTAAATTAACAATCTATTGTTTTGAATTATTCAAGTCGGACATGTGTGGATTTATTGTCGATTTGAATGGTCCAAAATAGTGGGTTGTTACACCTTCAATACTCGCTGATTCAAGATAATCATATAGTACTTGGAGAACCCCCAATGATGAAAGGAAATGCTCGAGCGAAATTATCGTTGGTTACCAAAAATAGAAATGTTTTCTCCACTTCTTTTCAAATTCAACTTGGGCCTACCAGTAAATTTCATATAACTAATATGGAATCCCTAACATTATTATTTTATTAACTTTTATTTTTGTTTTAGGCTCGTCTGCTCTTTTCGTTGCTTCTAAAGAGGCAAGTGTTAAATATGATGTTCCTAAAATGTGGAAAAATAAAGATAAAGCTTTCGATTCGTCTCAGTTGAGCAAACCCATTTCTATTAAGGACTCCGTCGCTAGGACCATTGAAGTGTTAGAAGAATAAGAAATGGGCAATGATGTTCTTATTAATATTCCTCCTCCTTCTTAAAGTAAGAGGCCAAAACTTGTGGGTGACAACAACCCCATTACCGTGGACAAGGGGGAGCATATAAAATCGATTCGGGTCCTGAAGGGTAAAGCTCTGAAGCAACCAAAGGAGGCTCGGACTCCTGAGCCCCTTCTAAATATTACTTTTCCCATCTCTCCAACAGCCATCAATCGCATGTGCACTGATCTTAGTCTGTTTCTTTCTCCAGATGATCCTCTTTCCTCAAAGGCTCAGGCTCAGCCTCCTGTGATAAATTTTGCTGAACTTGTTCAAAGTGCCATTCAATCTCCTTCCATTACTTCTCTTGGATTATCGCAGCCTCCAATTTATTCTGATGATCACCTTTTCATCATTCTTAAATAGCTTATATCAGTACATAGTTTTGTATACTTGGTTAATTTCAACTTTATAGACTCCGTTTTGACTTAGACTTGTTATACAATCTAGGTAGGAAAGCATATGTTTCTCCTTTAAGAAGCTTCTCAAGGGCCTTCCAATGAAGTGGTTGAGCTTAAAGTAAAAATCTCTTTTCTTCACAATGGTATGATTGATGTCGGTGAGGCAAGAGATAAGGTTGTTCTTAAAAAGAATAAAGCCACTTTATCTCTTGATGAGGAAAGAAAGCTAGGCAACTGTTGGAAGAAGAAGTGAAAAACTTGAAGGCTGGCCTTGAGAAGGCTAATAAATTCAAAGTAGATCTCATGAAGGTGATTGAAGAAAAATCCAAGAAAAGAAGAACAAATCGCTAGAAGATAGGTTACAAAGGAAGACCAACATCCTAGCGTATTCAAATAACATTGCTACTGATGCATGCTAAGAAGAAAGTCACTTCCTTTCTCAATAATGCTCTTCCTAAAATCACTGTAAAGTGTTATGAGGATGCTTTGTTTGTGGCGTATTCTAATAATATCCTAAAATACCTAGATTTGGACTTTCCATCCCTTCTGTATTGGAATGATAAATTTAAAAGAAATTCCAAACTTAAGACAAAGAAGGACAAGAAGACTCTTTAGGAAGAATTTCCTATTGAAGAGGAAATTAATGCTGAAAAAAGGTTAACGTTTGATGAACCTCCAATTGATGAAGAACAAAGTCTGATGAGGAGGAAGATGATGATGATGATGGTAAAGGTGATGATGATCGTGATGGTGACGATGATGACGATGATAATAACAACGATAATGATAATGATGGTGGTGATGGGAAGGGTCATCCAGGACTGTCAGACGAAAAGGATGGATTAGGAGATGTTAACCTTGACTCAATAGTCCAAGCCACAGAGGTCGCCGATATCCCTGATTCTCCATAGAAGGATAGTGCTTCCCAAAGTATCCAAAGGGAAGGAGCAAATTTCATCACCTCAAATTTCACTTTCTTTGGTATGGATTTCCTTATTTAAATGTTTTAAATTATCATATAGTTCTTAGTTAATTAATTAATCATTTTAGTCAAGGAAGAATTCAAAAGATCATTATGAAGTTATGCTTGAAAAGAAAAAAATGGAAATAAATTGACTGAATAGGGAGTTTGATAGACAATTGAAAGAGTATAATGATTTGTCCGAGAAATATAAGAGTCTTGCTGCTAGTGCATCAAAATTAATACTTTTTAAAGAAAGGCAGGTTGCTCCACGAATGAAGAATGTAGGCTTTCATCAGGAGAGACTAGATTGATGCCGAAATGGCTAGATTGCATCAGCAAATAAATGACCTTGAAGTGGGGTTAATGAAATGTCTAGTCAACTGCCAGTCGTTAGAGCATATCTCAAGCGGAGGCGAGTTCGGCCTTCCTATTCCTACTCCCATTAGAACAACTAAATCTCGAACTTTGGCTAGTTAAGGATTTCCTACTTTGCTAAACCCCCCTCTGGGCCTAAGTAATGTTGCAATCTCCAAATGAACAAACAAGTCAAATTTGAGTGAAAGCAATATTTCAGTAAGCAATGGAATGAAAATGTTTCTTAACATCTCAATAACTATGAAAACCAGGTTGAAAAGCTTGGGCACGAGAAGTATATTCTTAAATAGGAAATTGAAGAGATAAATAGTGTGGTTCAAACTCTTAAAGGAGACAATATCACTCTGTAGTATGCTTTAAAAAATTTTACTTGATTAATTTGATGATGCAAATACTATTCAAAGAAAGGAAGAGAAAATCAAAGACCTTTTGGGTGTAGTTATTCGCTACATTACTGATCATTTAATTGCTAAAGATTTGGTAAGGACAGCACAGAACTTTGACCTTTAGCAACGAATTGCTTTAAACACACTCTTCTTTTGTCTAATTTATGTACCTACAACTTTGCACATAATGTATTAGATTGTAAATAAATTTATATTTGAACGTATGTTACCTCGAATATATTGTATGCACTTTTTTCTTTCTTAGTTTGTTGAATTATCCGAGATGCATTGTTCGCTTTGCAGTATTTCGAGGTTTTGCTAAACAATTTGCTTGTTAAAAGGACCATAAGTTTAGCTGACTAAGCATTCATCATTATCAGTAGACCATGAGTTTTTATCCTAATGTAAGAGTTTGCTTTTTCATTTATCGATGCTCCATAGCTTGTTTAGTAACGGAGATTCCCATGTAATAACAAAATTGAATTTCAATCTTTACAAAAGATTAAGAGCTAATTTAAGGAAGCTCCGCTGTCAAAAAATCCTTATGATAACTATTTGAATAGAAGTCCATAGAACTATTCTGGTTATTGTGTGAATAGAGGACCAGAAAACCATCTAGAGATAGGAACAGAAGATCGAAAAACTCATATGTCGGTAGAAGATCAGAAAACCCATCTGGTAATGATGAAGGAAGACCAGAAAACCCATTTGGTAATTAATAAGGAAGATTAGAAAACCCATCTGGAATCTGAAAATTGCTTTTGCTTTGGAGCATAAACGGCTCATATTTCACAGATCTTCCTCTAGAAGATTGATTGATTTTGTTTCGGAGCACAAATGGCTTGTTTTTGACATATCCTCCTCTAAAAGATTATTTTTGATCAATTCTTTAGGATATAGTTAGGTTTGCTTTTGAATTTTATTGGCACCATCTTAGGCGAGATTGTTGTCTGGTGCGTTTGGTTTGTTATCTTAAGCAGAACCAGAGACTTAACCAACCTCCCTCTAGAACGCGCTTTAGCAAGGCCTTGGAGATGGTACTAAAGGCTTGTCTGGTGTGTTTGGTTAGAATTTCCTAAGAGGAACCAAAGACATACCCGACCTCCCACTAGGAGGCACTTCAACGAGGCCTTCAATGATGGCACTGAAGGCTGGTTTGATGCTTCAGCCAGGTATCGAGACTAACTCCATCCTCTCTCTAGGAGGTGCCTTGGCCAGGCTGGGTAGGCGAGACCAAGAGCTTGCATAAACTTTGGACAGGCTGCTTTCAAGCGAGATCAAAGGATTACTCTGACCTCACTCTAGGAGATGCCATACTCAGGCCATAGAGACGGGATTAACGGCTTATGCTCCAGCCAGGCCGCATAGGTGGGACCAAAGGCTTAGACGGTGCTTTGGCCAGGCCATCTCAAGCGGGACCAAAGGCTTACTCCTTCCTCCCTCTAGGAGGTGCTTTGACCAGGCCATCTTGGCAAAATCAAAAGCCTTTTCCTTTGTTTTAGGAGTTTGTTTTCCTCCTTAACCATGTAGATGCTATCGGAAAATCTTATTTTATTAATGCCTTGTCTAACGTCTTCTTACAAATTCATCAAGCTTCCCTTACCCTAGAAAATGGTTAATCAAACCTTCTAAGCTTCAACATTGGTTTGTGCTATGTCCATTGGAGCGATGATAATGGTAGTATAATACTCCGAGGTTCCGTTCATTCTTTGGTCGCTTCTTT
Organism: Allium fistulosum; assembly: GCA_030737815.1. Taxonomy (NCBI): domain Eukaryota; kingdom Viridiplantae; phylum Streptophyta; class Magnoliopsida; order Asparagales; family Amaryllidaceae; genus Allium; species Allium fistulosum. Next base: position 950,323,510 of record CM060907.1, on the reverse strand, counting down.
GGGAAGGCCAGTAATTAAGTTAGTCTTTCGTCAAGAGGTAGATATTCTTATAGGAAATAGTAAGGGAGCAATTCTTGGAAAGCCTTATTCTTTTGGAAGACGATTCTTTCTTAGCTATTTTGTTATATGTGATGGGTTTCTTAACTTCTATAGCAAACTTTCTTTTCAAATTTCTTTAAGATTCGTTCAATTTATTGGAATGACTAAGATATCCTCCTATCTCTTAGTGAATTGATCGAAGCCTTTTGTTATCATTCTTTCAAAAACTGTTTCCCTTGCTTGGAGCTGGATTTCTTTTCTTATCTTCATGAAAAAGCTATCCTTTTTATACTGCCTCCCTAGGGAGAAGATTGGTGTTGACCCCACATGAAATGGATTAAAGCTCCATTTTTCTAAATTATAAGGAGTCGTTTGTCTTTTCTTCTCTTCCATAGCTTTTAGTGCCATAAGCCTTAAAGTTTTCCCTTCACGAAGTCGGGGATTATCGGTAATTTGGTAAGTTGGCCTACTCACTTGAGGCTTGGAGGATCCTTGTTCGAAGATTTTAACATGATTAGTTGGCACGACTAAGTAAAACTTATTTGATGCAATTAATTAGTGTTAAAAAACAAAGGCAAGTTAGCTAGGTATGAGATATGGCTAGTAAGGGCAAGCCCTTTAATCCCTATATATGCAAGCTAGGGTAGTTCCACTTAAGGTTTTAACGTAGTCGGAGATTCAAACCCTCCTTCTAGTGCCAAAATATTAACGAATTTCTTCGTCAACCCAAGAAAGTGTTAGAAAAGTGAGCTTGGTCAAGAAGATGCTAAGGCTATCCTAGACTAATAGGCTAGGACGACACAGGCTCCATGTCCAACTCATGATTATCTTGGGCATGTTTAATATCAATACCAAAGTCATGTTGATATTCATAACGACATAAGAATCAAGAATTTAGGCTATATTTATTCAATATACAAGCCAAAAATCAATTCTTGAGTCAAAAGACATTGTACATGTGAGATTATGCTATGCAATTGTTGATTGTTCAAATCCTTATGTGTACAAAGTTTGAGTGTTACAATCGGAAAAAATCCCCAAATCAATTTAGGGTAATAGAGTTTAAAATGTAAGAAGTGAGAAAAGAATTATTCGTGCCTTCTTCGTTACCCCTAGGTCCATATTTATAGGGGTTGAGGGATGCATTATTATTGCCATGTGTCCATGTGGCATGCTTGGCTTCCGGCATCAATATTAATGGTGAATGGCACTATATCTTAGTAAATGATGAACTTTGGAATGATGTGCTAGCACTTTGCATCTTATATCGCCATGATAGTCTTCATTCATGATATCTATTATTAGCATTTCTTGAAGGTTGATAGAGCGCAGTATAAATAACGCACGGCATTGATAACTGGCGTCATTAATAAGCGGCAACAATAGCAATGAGCGATATTGATTTGAGTCAGCATTGACAAGAATCGGAATGGATGTTAAGCTGACATTGGTAGGAACCAACATCAATGTAGGTGCAGCATTAATAAGACCCGGCATCCATTTCAGGTAGAATTTATAACATGCGACATGGATCATAAGTGGCATTGATAACAAGCGATATTGATAATAAGCAGCATTGATGATTGGCAGCATTAATGGAAGACAACATTGGAGAGATGCAATATTACTTTAGAGGGTGATATTGGAATAAAGCGGCGTAACTCTGATGCGATATAGATTATTACGGTTTCATGAAGTAAATGCTTCATTGATCGAATGCAGCATCAATATGAAGCGGCATCAATGTTGCTATAACATTGATGGCTTACGACATAATACCTTTAGCATCACTCAATCATTTTTATGGGCAATATGTGGCATTACCGACCCTCAACACTCTAAGCTTTATTGATGCGAGATCATGACTATATCGCCATGCCGCATCCTTCGGGATTGATAATGGTAGTAACAATATATATTTATAAATATAAGCATTGAATATTAATATTATATATATATATATATAACTATACGAATATATTTTAATCATTTATAAATTATACTAAATATTTATTTTGCCGCAAAGCCAAGAAGAATATATATATATATATATGAATATATATATGTATATATATATAGATGTAACGACCCATAAAATTTTAATAATTTTTAATTGGTTTTATAACGTATTTAATTGAATTTTTGAGAAATTTTTAATAATAATATTTTGAAATAAAAAATTTATATTTGGATTACGTATAATTAAATATAGCAAATGGTAAGTTTTCATCAGAAATTATGGAAGCATATTTTATTGTGTAATTCTATTTGATTCAAATCTGTTAATAATTGATGATAATAAATTTATTTCTAAACCTGAATATTTTTGTATAGAAAATTTCTAAATCATCTTCTGAGAGAGACGTCATATCTCGTTTCTCCAAATTTGGACTTCTATTGCTCCATTTATCTTATTTCCGACCAAATTGCAGCATTTCCGGTATCGATTATTGACTTTTGATTGGATGATCGTATCACTGATATCTGTATATCGTTTTGATCGTCTCGTCGTGTTGATCTCCGTAGTACTTATGTGTTTTGAGGTCCGATGCGCGACGAGATGATTTAGCAATTTGTTGTAACGGTACGCATTTGAAACCTTGACTTTTAAAATTCTGCCAACGGTGTGAAATCAAGCTGTCACTACATTATTGCTCCCTGAATTCCCGTGCTTGACGGTATCCTTTCAGTTTCTTTTTATTGAATGTGGCACATTTCATTCTTAACGTTTTATTTCATTTTATACGTATGGCTTTCCTATTTGCAACCTGTTCTCTTATTCTCTCTGAAACCTTGTCCTCTTCCTTTAATTTATTCTTCTACCTGCTTGAAGATTTTTCCACCGTCTTTCTTCAATCAATTCAAAACCCGAGACCACCATCGCCCTTCCTCCCGCTGCAACCACCGTGAGCAGCAGCCGCCTCCTCCCCACGTCACCGACTTCCACCTTCAACACGCAACCCCAAGCCTCGCCGACCCGGATGCGAACAACTCAATCGACCTCTCTTCCTTCATTTTCCCCTCCGCTTGCCACCTCTGTTGCCGACACGTCTCCACCCTTCCCTTCCTGACGCAGCAGCACCGAGCACCCCTCCCCCAAAATCAGTAGTCCTCCGCCAAAGCCCACCTCTTCCACCTTTGCTTTACACCATCCCCTCCAACCCGAGCTGCCTCCTATTTCCAACCAGTTTGCCGCTTCTCCCCATCCTTTTCCCACCGAGCTTCACCTCCGAACACATCTCTCCTCCGCAGCCTGGCGATCAACTCCCCTCTGTCCGCCTTATGGCCTTGGCTCTTTCGTTTTAAGGTAAGTGTGCCTTTGAGTAGTATGCGCGCGTATTATTATTATAAGTTGTTTGTTCTGTTCAAAGCTTTCATGCATATATATATGTACGTTTCTGATATCTTATATAAATTCATATCATGCTAAGTTTTCAAATGGTCAGTATATGTTTGTATAACTTGTATTTTTAACTGTTAAAGCTTAAATATGTTAATATAATCAGTATAGGATAGTATGTATAGTCATATAGGTTATAATCTGTTATTTACATATTTTATATATATTTTATATAGGGGCAAGTTTACAGACATAGGTCTGTTTATATGTTCTAAATATATATATATATGCTAGTCTATGAATACTTGTTTTAATAATAATAGTTTATAAAAGTTATTTCTATTTGATTTTTACGTATAATTATATATATTAGTTTTGGATTTTATAAGTTGTAGATTGTATGTAAGGCACAATTGCTGTATGTATGTTTACAGTCGCACATATGTGTATTATACAGTATTCTATAATACATTTGATGCTATATAGTATTTTACAATATATATATTTTATGCTATATAGTAGGATTTGTTATAAAGTATATTTAGTTAAAATATGTAAAGGTTTATATTTCAAGTTTATATACATTACTACCTGGTCTGTATTTTATAAAGCTTTGACAATTAGACTTTTAAAAGAATATGCTATGTTATATATATAAAAATGTATAGCAATATTAATATAAAAAGTTTGAACGCTCTGTTATATATATTTCAAGATATATAATGTATATATGTTGATTTATATATGTGTTTTAGTTAAAGCTATGATTTTGAAAACGTATATAATTTTAATGAGTTTCAAAATTTAATATTGGCTAAGAAAATAATATATTAGAATAATATTTTTTTTTGTTTCGGTCTACATCAGGCAGTTTCTAATCTATTTTCATCGATATCTATTTATCAGCCCTGTTCGTCCAATTCGTGCCAATCTTGTTCATTTTGGAAATTTTGTTCTTGGATTTGTAACCCATTTCAAATCTCTCTAGCCTCGAAAGGTGAGTAATCACTCACGATTTAGCGTTCTTATATTTATTAAATTTGATTTCAATTGAAACGACAATTGAAATATGATGTTGTAGTTATTTAACTTGTTATATATGGTATTATCTGTAACTGTTCACCTGTGGGATATGACACCATATCCTGTTGTTTATATTTTATTTAAATTATTGATGATATATGTCTGTTATTATTTTATTATCTGCTATCACTCTGCAAGTTCCCCGTTAGTATAGAATTCACTATGGGTTGAAATGATACATACCCGAACGGACTTTAGAATAGGAGAAAATTGTTATGGGTTGAAATGATAGACCCAAGCGATTTTCATTTGAATTGAATTTGGGATTGCGGGTCGAAATGATATCTACCCATATATACTTAAATTACGGATTGAAATGATAAATATCCGTATCACTTGACCATAGGATATGAAATTATATACAGACACCTTTGGTCCACATATAAGTATTTTGAAAATAAATTCTATGGTTTTGGGAAAGAAACATATAGTTTTAAAAAATGTTGATTCTTAAATAATTATCTATGTATGGTAATGATGTATATAGATTTAATAATAATATTTAATTTAATTAAGATTGAGTTAATACATATAATATGGTTTAGTATGTAAATTTATATTTCAAAATAGATTTTGGTAATGATTTGAATAAGTTAAGGTTGGGAAGATAATTTTATTTAATTAAACCGATTTGAAACTTATTGAAATTGAGATTTAAGGTCCGATTTATAACTAGGGTTTGATTTAAGTAATTTAATGAATATCTCTTGTTTAACTAAATTTAAGGAAATATTTGGTAAAAATGTAATTTAAGGCTAGTTAATGGATATTGAATTTATTAAGTGAATATTCCCTGATTAAATAATAATGAAGTTAAATCAAGAGCTATATGAAACTGTTAAATTTAACTTTGAAAATATTGAATATTTAAGCCTGAAAAATATTAAAAATTTAAATGGTCTATTGAGAACTAAATTGAATTGATGATTTGAGCTTTGAATAAATTTGGATTTGGAATTTGAGTTGATTTGTGAGACTTGAGGAAATTATAAATACTTTACTTTATAAATTATTTAATCTATATATACTATTTTGGAAAATAAATATATTTGAAATGAAAATGATATTTTGGTTTTGAAGTATAATAAATTTGAAATGACCATGGTGTTAGAGTGTATATTTCTACATTTTAGATAGTTCCACGGATCCTTAGAGGATGGTTATCCCAAACATCCTTTAAGTTACTTGTATTTCAGTTAATATTTCACTTGAGTTGGATTTATTGATATAAGAATGTTAATCCTGACTCGAGTGTTTTTTGTTTTGCTTTACGCTCGGGTCAGACCGAGTGATACAACGTTTGAGACTCACCTGTGGAGTTTGGAGCTTCCTTTGGAGATCCAACTATCGGCTCAGCTTTCAGCTCTTCTAGTTGATTTGTTCAGAGAAGTCATCTGTTGTACTGGAGACTTCACTGCATTTGAGATATTCTGTTGTATTTTATTTCTAACTCTGATGTTTATATAGTAGCTTCATGAACTACTATTTTATCTATTCCGCTGCGTATTATTGTATTACTTTGTGTCTGTGATTCTGTGATTGATTTATTTACTGTATATTCTGAGTTTTGCCGAATTTTAAATTAACAATCTGATATTTTGAATTATTCAAGTCAGACATGTGTGGATTATTGTCGATTTGAATGGTCCAAAATAGTGTGTCGTTACAGTTGGTATCAAAGCTTTGGCTCTAGGAAAAACTTAGCATATATAGTAAATTTATTTACAGAATCACTTTCGTTCGAGTTGAATCTCTTCCTTTTGACTCGATTTTCTTTGAACTTTGGAACGTTCCCTACGGTTCCAAAATTCATTCTTGTCTCTCCATATTTGTATTCTTTTGATTCTGGAGTATCCCATTACACCACTTTGAATGATCTCTATATGAATAAGCCATCCCACCAATCTTTGAATGAATTGTGAAGGGGTGAAACTCCTTTACAATTGGCATTGATTCACTGGAGATTTATATATCCCTCGGTTTAGATGCTGCTATCTCTTGTTATGCCGAATTCTTTCTCTGGCGATCGAATGTCGATTTGCCTTAGAATTCTGCACCAATCTTATTTTGAAGTCACGGTTGACCCTAGTGTCATCCGCGATTTATAAAAATATATCTATCTTGTATTTTGTAATCTCATCTTCGTTCAAGACTATCTTCAAGTCAGAATTCTATCTGATTGGAGTCCCTCTAATTTGAATCTCTATCATTGTTTTGAAATACATTTTTGAATCATCCTTTGAAAATCGAGTTTGTTTGTATTTTTAGAAAGTGTTTTATATACAGAAAAATTTTATTTTGATAAGTATGATTATATTCTACATATAAAAGTGAAATGTTTTCGATAAAGATTACATACTTTTTCTAAAATGAGAATTTGAGGTTTCGAAAGGATTTGTAATTTTGAAAAATTATATAAGAAATTTGATTTATCTAAAAATGATTTATAACAGAAGGATATTAAAATTTGAAATTCGAGAATTGAACCCCGGTGTTTTGAAATTGGTTTTAAGATTTTTGAAATATATAATAATAACATGATTTAAAAGTATTTTTTCGAATAAGAAATGTTTCAAATGAATTTAATGAGTTTCGAATGATTTCGAAGAAATTTCAAAAGAAGTTTGAGAAAATAGAAGTCCAGAACTCACTTATTTCGCTGGAAAATAATTTCGGTGATGAGTGCACCCATCATCGACATTGATTTTCGAGTTTCAGAGTGAGAGAGAGGCCACTTTAATAGCTTTGCTATGCGAGTGATTTTGTGAAACCAATTTTGATTTCAAATTCAGAAGTAAGATTTGATATTCGAAAGATATATGTATATGTATATTTGAAATGATTTAAAGTAAGCCGGTGTTCAATCCTTGAGTTTCGGATTTGAAACCTATCCTTTGAAATTGATTTACTAATTTGTTGTTGATTTCCAACTCTTGAATTTGAAAATGATTTCTTCAACTATTTTGAAGGTTCGAGCACTTCCAAATCAAGGTTAACTTTTCAAAACTAAGAAATTTTGAAAAGTATAAAGTATATAAGTTTGGTATGTATGTTAAAGTATGTAGTAATATGATTTAAATAAGTTGAAACAGTTTTGTTAAGTAAATGAATAAGGCAATTTTAAAATTTTTTAATATGAAATTTAGATTTGAAATGTTTTGAAAAGAATTTGGTCTTCAAAATATTTGAATAAAATTTAGTTTAAATGTTTTAACTTAGTAACATCTTTATGAAACTATATATTTAACAAGTTGGAATAAATATATAAGTTGTACGTATGCTGTTTTATTCGCATAATTAATTTGATCTAGGTTTGAGTACACAAGTTCGAGGTGAATTACACCATTTCGTGTTAGGATTTTTCATTCGATTCTTAACGGCGAATATTTGATATGGATTTTGGGCTTGATTCTAGAATTCTCTATCATAGTATATGGCTATGCAAGGAGACGGATGGCTTCTAGTCGAGAAATCATATCGAAGTCCGCATTAGGGAAGTCGAAAGGACAATACTAGTTCGAAAGCGAACTTGTGTGATCGAGCGAGCGATCGAATGTGATTTTGCGAAATGATGACATATGTACATCTTATATTCTAATATCATTGATATACTTGACGCTGAAATTGGAAGTTGTTGGGTTGGATATCTTTGTAATTTAATTGGAATTTTTCTTTTATGCAAAACTACTATCAATTTAAAACCATTTTTCAAAACTAATTTTCCTTTTATTCTTCTTAAAACAAACTATTTTAAACTATTTTATTTACAAAACTATTTTATTTACAAAACTATTTTTCAAACTATTTTATATACAAAACTATTCTAAATTCAAAACCTTTTAGTAAGCAAAGATGTTCAATCCCATATAGCTCTTCGTACAGCGAAATTTATTTTTGAAAATTTTGATAGTTATATAAGATGGACTTTGTGTAAATATAAGATGATTTTGGAAATGAATTGTTTGACTTAACTTATATTGATTTGGAAATTTGGATTTATTTTCTAAATTTATTATTTTGGAAACTTTGGAACTGAAGATATTTAATTTGGAAGAATAATTTGGTGAAAGCGTATATGTTTTTGAGAATTGTATTGATATTGAAACAAATTGAAATTTGAGAACCTTGTGTTACTAAATACTTGATTTGGGAGTTATTGAACTTATATAAAAATTGGTTTGTATAAGTATGATGTTGATTTGAAGACTATGGATTTGAAAGGGTACTCAATTTGAAAAGTGAAATCTTATATAATTGAAGTCTATATAAGTGTGATTTGATATACTATTGATTTTGGAAAGTATTTGATTTGAAAATGAAATCTTATATATAATGGACTTTATATAAGTATGATATTTGAAAGTGATTTGAAAAGGTACTATATGATACATATTTTCGAAGTAAAGATAAAGAAAGTGCCTTCTGCTTGATATCCGCTTTGTGGCCACATTGTGGATTCATTCTATCGATATTTCTCTGATTTTTGGTTTTCCGGATATGATACTCGAGTTTCCATCGAATTCCATGGCGTTACCCATGGTCTTACGAACGCGGATGCATAGCGCAACTGCCTGGCTAAGATGGCCTAGGGGTACGGATTGTTTCCTGGGGGATCCAGGCGTAACCATTGTGTATCCTGCATCTATGTAGGTCGCATTAGTAGCGAAACCGCCTGGCTGAGATGGCCTAGGGGTACGGATTGTTTCCTGGGGGACCCAGGCGTAACCAATGTGTATCCTGCATTCTACTAGTCATCATGGCGTAACTCGCAGGGCTGAGAAAGCTTACGGATATGGATTGTTTCCTGGGGGATCCTGGCGTAACCATTGTGTATCTGCGAACCATGGTTAGACAAAGGTTTTGTTTGTTTTTTTTGTTTGGATTGTACTTTCCATATCTGTTTTTTTTCTAAAAAGTTTTCCAGTATTTTCACTGGGTGTTGAAACAGGTCTACTAAGTACCTGGAGAATTCTAGTTTTGCGACTGATCAACGCACTACCAGAGTCTACAGGAACAAGGATAAACCTGTTGAAACATCGAGTTATAAAAGTATTTTTTTTATAAAGGTATTTTGAACAAAGGAATTCTGTATTAATATTAATATTTGAAATTGAAATTCTTATGTTTTGAATTAATTATTCATGCCCGATAATATTCTTTTGAATCTACCTTATCTGCTCAGCTTTATTTATTCACATATATTCTGTTTTTCCAAATCCTCCTCTTTTTCCTTGTTGACTATATCCTTTTTAAATATTGTTTATTTATATACAACATGGTTTAATAGAAAAATTTAGTGTTATAAATATTTTAGAAGTTATTAATTAAATAAAACATATTTAAAGTAAATGATTATTGATTTATTAATAATATTTGAAAAGTATTTTGAGATAAAAATTAATAAATTAATAAATTTATGAATTATGGATTTAATGTTTTCAATAGCTCCTTTGTAAATATAAGTAATGATGTAAATAATTGTTTTCAAATAGTTTACATATATTTATAAAGGTGTTATTTAAACATATAAATGACATTTATAAAGGAAGCAAGAAATTTTACAAATAGGTTTTGAAAGGTTTTAAAGTATTAAAGATAATTGAATTGCAAATGAAGTTTCAAATGAATATTTCAAGTAAAATTTTATATAGTCTAAAATTAATTGTTTAATCTTGACTTTCAATCTACTTCTATTTCTGGTTGTTCTATTCTCCTACCTCCTTCCTTTTCGGGGACGAAAAGTTTTGAGTGGGGGAGAGTGTAACGACCCATAAAATTTTAATAATTTTTAATTGGTTTTATAACGTATTTAATTGAATTTTTGAGAAATTTTTAATAATAATATTTTGAAATAAAAAATTTATATTTGGATTACGTATAATTAAATATAGCAAATGGTAAGTTTTCATCAGAAATTATGGAAGTATATTTTATTGTGTAATTCTATTTGATTCAAATCTGTTAATAATTGATGATAATAAATTTATTTCTAAACCTGAATATTTTTGTATAGAAAATTTCTAAATCATCTTCTGAGAGAGACGTCATATCTCGTTTCTCCAAATTTGGACTTCTATTGTTCCATTTATCTTATTTCCGACAAAATTGCAACATTTCCGGTATCGATTATCGACTTTTGATCGGATGATCGTATCACTGATATCTGTATATCGTTTTGATCATCTCGTCGTGTTGATCTCTGTAGTATATTTACTTATGTGTATTGAGGTCCGATGCGCGACGAGATGATTTAGCAATTCGTTGTAACGGTACGCATTTGAAACCTTGACTTTTTAAATTCTGCCAACGGTGTGAAATCAAGTTGTCACTGCATTATTTCTCCCTGAATTCCCGTGCATGACGTTATCCTTTCAGTTTCTTTCTATTGAATGTGGCACATTTCATTGTTAACGTTTTATTTCATTTTATACGTATGGCTTTCCTATTTGCAACCTGTTCAATTTCTTATTCTCTCTGAAACCTTGTCCTCTTCCTTTAATTTATTCATCAACCTGCTTGAAGATTTTTCCACCGTCTTTCTTCAATCAATTCAAAACCCGAGACCACCATAGCCCTTCCTCCCGCTGCAACCACCGTGAGCAGCAGCCGCCTCCTCCCCACGTCACCGACTTTCACCTTCAACACGAAACCCCAAGCCTCGCCGACCCGGATGCGAACAACTCAATCGACCTCTCTTCCTTCATTTTCCCCTCCGCTTGCCACCCCTGTTGCCGACACGTCTCCACCCTTCCCTCCCTGACGCAGCAGCACCGAGCACCCCTCCCCCAAAATTAGTAGCCCTCCGCCAAAGCCCACCTCTGCCACCTTTGCTTTACCCCGTCCCCTCCAACCCGAGCTGCCTCCTATTTCCAACCAGTCCGTCACTTCTCCCCATCCTTTTCCCACCGAGCTTCACCTCCGAACACACCTCTCCTCCGCAGCCTGGTGATCAACTCCCCTCTGTCCGCCTTATGGCCTTGGCTCTTTCGTTTTAAGGTAAGTGTGCCTTTGAGTAGTATGCGCGCGTATTATTATTATAAGTTGTTTGTTTTGTTCAAAGCTTTCGTGCATATATATATATGTACGTTTCTGATATCTTATATAAATTCATATCATGCTAAGTTTTCAAATGGTCAGTATATGTTTGTATAACTTGTATTTTTAACTGTTATAGCTTAAATATATTAATATAACCATTATAGGATAGTATGTATAGTCATATAGGTTATAATCTGTTATTTACATATTTTATATATATTTTATATAGGGGCAAGTTTACAGACATAGGTCTGTTTATATGTTCTAAATATATATATATATATATATATATATATGCTAGTCAATGTATACTTGTTTTAATAATAATAGTTTATAAAAGTTATTTCTATTTGATTTTTACGTATAATTATATATATTAGTTTTGGATTTTATAAGTTGTAGATTGTGTGTAAGGCACAATTGTTGTATGTATGTTTACAATCGCCCATATGTGTATTATACAGTATTATATAATATATTTGATGCTACATAGTATTTTACAATATATATTTTTATGCTATATAGTAGGATTTGTTATAAAGTATATTTAGTTATAATATGTAAAGGTTTATATTTCAAGTTTATATACATTACTACCTGGTCTGTATTTTATAAAGCTTTGACAATTAGACTTTCAAAAGAATATGCTCTGTTATATATATAAAAATGTATAGATGTATTAATATAAAAAGTTTAAACACTCTGTTATATATATTTCAAGATATATAATGTATATATGTTGATTTATATATGTGTTTTAGTTAAAGCTATGATTTTGAAAACGTATATAATTTTAATGAGTTTCAAAATTTAATATTGGCTAAGAAAATAATATATTAGAATAATATATTTTTTTTCGGTCTACATCAGGCAGTTTCTAATCTATTTCCATTGATATCTATTTATCAGCCCTGTTCGTCCAATTCGTGCCAATCTTGTTCATTTTGGAATTTTGTTCTTGGATTTGTAACCCATTTCAAATCTCTCTAGCCTCGAAAGGTGAGTAATCACTCAGGATTTAGCGTTCTTATATTTATTAAATTTGATTTCAATTGAAACGACAATTGAAATATGCTGCTGTAGTTATTTAAATTGTTATATATGCTATTATCTGTAACTGTTCACCTGTGGGATATGACACCATATCCTGTTGTTTATATTTTATTTAAATTATTGATGATATATGCCTGTTATTATTTTATTATCTGTTATCACTCTGCAAGTTCCCCGTTAGTATAGAATTCACTATGGGTGGAAATGATACATACCCGAACGGACTTTAGAATAGGAGAAAATTGTTTTGGGTTGAAATGATAGAACCAAGCGATTTTCATTTGAATTGAATTTGGGATTGCGGGTCGAAATGATATCTACCCGTATATACTTAAATTACGGATTGAAATGATAAATATCCGTATCACTTGACCATAGGATATGAAATTATATACAGACACCGTTGGTCCACATATAAGTATTTTGAAAATAAATTCTATGGTTTTGGGAAAGAAACATATAGTTTTAATAAATGTTGATTCTTAAATAATTATCTATGTATGGTAATGATGTATATAGATTTAATAATAATATTTAATTTAATTAAGATTGAGTTAATACATATAATATGGTTAAGTATGTCAATTTATATGTCAAAATATATTTCGGTAATGATTTGAATAAGTTAAGGTTGGGAAGATAATTTTATTTAATTAAACCGATTTGAAACTTATTGAAATTGAGATTTAAGATCTGATTTATAACTAGGGTTTGATTTTGGTAATTTAATGAATATCTCTTGTTTAAATAAATTTAAGGAAATATTTGGTAAAAATGTAATTTAAGGCTAGTTAATGGATATTGAATTTATTAAGTTAATATTCCCTGATTAAATATAATGAAGTTAAATCAAGAGCTATATGAAACTGTTACATTTAACTTTGAAAATATTGAATATTTAAGCCTGAAAAATATTGAAAATTTAAATGGTCTATTGAGAACTGAATTGAATTGATGATTTGAGCTTTGAATAAATTTGGATTTGGAATTTGAGTTGATTTGTGAGACTTGAGGAAATTATAAATACTTTACTTTATAAATTATTTAATATATATATACTATTTTGGAAAATAGATATATTTGAAATGAAAATGATATTTTGGTTTTGAAGTATAAATAAATTTGAAATGACCATGGTTTTAGAGTGTATATTTCTACATTTTAGACAGTTTCACGGATCCTTAGAGGATGGTTATCCCAAACATCCTTTAAGTTACTTGTATTTCAGTTGATATTTCACCTGAGTTGGATTTATTGATATAAGAATGTTAATCCTGACTCGAGTGTTTTGTGTATTGCTTTACGCTCGGGTCAGACCGAGTGATATAGCATTTGAGACTCACCTGTGGAGTTTGGAGCTTCCTTTGGAGATCCTACTATCGCCTCAGCTTTCAGCTCTTCTAGTTGATTTGTTCAGAGAAGTCATCTTTTATACTGGAGACTTCACTGCATTTGAGATATTCTGTTGTATTTTATTTCTAACTCTGATGTTTATATAGTAGCTTCATAAACTACTATTTTATCTATTCCGCTGCGTATTATTGTATTACTCTGTGTCTGTGATTCTGTGATTGATTTATTACTGTATATTCTGAGTTTGCCGAATTTTAAATTAACAATCTGATATTTTGAATTATTCAAGTCAGACATGTGTGGATTATTGTCAATTTGAATGGTCCAAAATAGTGGGTCGTTACAGTTGGTATCAAAACTTTGGCTCTAGGCAAAACATAGCATATATAGTAAATTTGTTTACAGAATCACTTTCGTTCGGGTTGAGTCTCTTCCTTTTGACTCGATTTTCTTTGAACTTTGGAACGTTCCCTACGGTTCCAAAATTCATTCTTGTCTCTCCCTATTTGTATTCTTTTGATTCTGGAGTATCCCATAACTCCACTTTGAATGATCTCTATATGAATAGGCGATCCCACCTATCTTTAAATGAATTGTGAAGTGGTGAAACTCCTTTACAATCGGCATTGAATCACCAGAGATTTATATATCCCTCGATTTAGATGCTGCTATCTCTTGTTATGCCTAATTCTATCTCTAGCGATCGAATGTCGATTTGCCTCAGAATTCTGCACCAATCTTATTTTGAAGTCACGGTTGACCCTAGAGTCATCCGCGATTTATAAAAATATATCTATCTTGTATTTTGTAATCTCATCTTCGTTCGAGACTATCTTCAAGTCAGAATTCTATCCGATTGGAGTGCCTTTAATTTGAATCTCTATCATTGTTTTGATATACATTTTTGAATCATCCTTTGAAAATTGGGTTTGTTTGTATTTTTAGAAAGTGTTTTATATACAGAAATTTTTATTTTGATAAGTATGATTATATTCTACATATAAAAGTGAAATATTTTCGATAAAGATTATATACTTTTTCTAAAATGAGAATTTGAGGTTTCGAAAGGATTTGTAATTTTGAAAAATTATATAAGAAATTTGATTTATCTAAAAATGATTTATAACTGAAGGATATTAAAATTTGAAATTCGAGAATTAAACCCCGGTGTTTTGAAATTGGTTTTTCCGAATAATAATAACATGATTTAAAAGTATTTTTCCGAATAAGAAATGTTTTAAATGATTTTAATGAGTTTCGAATTATTTCGAAGAAATTTCAAAAGAAGTTTGAGAAAATAGAAGTCCAGAACTCACTTATGTCACTGGAAATAATTTCGGTGATGAGTGCACGCATCATCGACATTGATTTTCGAGTTTCAGAGTGAGAGAGAGTCCACTTTAATAGCTTTGCTATGCGAGTGATTTTGTGAAACCAATTTTGATTTCAAATTCAGAAGTAAGATTTGATATTCGAAAGATATATGTATATATATTTGAAATGATTTAAAGTAAGCCGGTGTTCAGTCCTTGAGTTTCGGATTTGAAACCTATCTTTTGAAATTGATTTACTGATTTGTTGTTGATTTCCAACTCTTGAATTTGAAAATGGTTTCTTCAACTATTTTGAAGGTTCGAGCACTTCCAAATCAAGGTTAACTTTTCAAAGCTAAGAAATTTTGAAAAGTATAAAGTATATAAGTTTGGTATGTATGTTAAAGTATGTAGTAATATGATTTAAATAAGTTGAAACAGTTTTGTTAAGTAAATGAATAAGGCAATTTTAAAATTTTCTAATATGAAATTTAGATTTGAAATGTTTTGAAAAGAATTTGGTCTTCAAAATATTTGAATAAAATTTAGTTTAAATGTTTTAACTTAGTAACATCTTTATGAAACTATATATTTAACAAGTTGGAATAAATATATAAGTTGTACGTATGCTGTTTTATTCGCATAATTAATTTGATCTAGGTTTGAGTACACAAGTTCGAGGTGAATTACACCATTTCGTGTTAGGATTTTTCATTCGATTCTTGACGGCGAATATTTGATATGGATTTTGGGCTTGATTCTAGAATTCTCTATCATAGTATATGGCTATGCAAGGAGACGGATGGCTTCTAGTCGAGAAATCATATCGAAGTCCGCATTAGGGAAGTCGAATGGACAATAATAGTTCGAAAGCGAACTTGTGTGATCGAGCGAGCGATCGAATGTGATTTTGCGAAATGATGACATATGTACATCTTATATTCTAAAATCTTTGATATACTTGACGCTGAAATCGGAAGTTGTTGGGTTGGATATCTTTGTAATTTAATTGGAATTTTTCTTTTATGCAAAACTACTATCAATTTAAAACCATTTTTCAAAACTAATTTTCATTTTAATTCTTCTTAAAACAAACTATTTTATTTACAAAACTATTTTATTTACAAAACTATTTTTCAAACTATTTTATATACAAAACTATTCTAAATTCAAAACCTTTTAGTAAGCAAAGATGTTCAATCCCATATAGCTCTTTGTACAACGAAATTTATTTTTGAAAATTTTGATACTTATATAAGATGGACTTTATGTAAATATAAGATGATTTTGGAAATGAATTGTTTGACTTAAATTAAATTAATTTGGAAATTTGGATTTATTTTCTAAATTTATTATTTTGGAAACTTTGGAACTGAAGATATTTGATTTGGAAGAATAATTTGGTGAAAGCGTATATGTTTTTGAGAATTGTATTGATATTGAAACAAATTGAAATTTGAGAACCTTGTGTTACTAAATACTTGATTTGGGAGTTATCGAACTTATATAAAAATTGGTTTGTATAAGTATGATGTTGATTTGAAGACTATGGATTTGAAAGGGTACTCAATTTGAAAAGTGAAATCTTATATAATTGAAGTCTATATAAGTGTGATTTGATATACTATTGATTTTGGAAAGTATTTGATTTGAAAATGAAATCTTATATATAATGGACTTTATATAAGTATGATATTTGAAAGTGATTTGAAAAGGTACTATATGATACATATTTTCGAAGTAAAGATATGGAAAGTGCCTTCTGCTTGATATCCGCTTTGTGGCCACATTGTGGATTCATCCTATCGATATTTCTCTGATTTTTGGTTTTCCGGATATGATACTCGAGTTTCCATTGAATTCCATGGCGTTACCCATGGTCTTACGAACGTGGATGCATAGCGCAACTGCCTGGCTAAGATGGCCTAGGGGTACGGATTGTTTCCTGGGGGATCCAGGTGTAACCATTGTGTATCCTGCATCTATGTAGGTCGCATTAGTAGCGAAACCGCCTGGCTGAGATGGCCTAGGGGTACAGATTGTTTCCTGGGGGACCCAGGCGTAACCATTGTGTATCCTGCATTCTACTAGTCATCATGGCGTAACTCGCATGGCTGAGAAAGCTTGCGGATATGGATTGTTTCCTGAGGGATCCAGGCGTAACCATTGTGTATCTGCGAACCATGGTTAGACAAAGGTTTTGTTTGTTTTTTTTGTTTGGATTCTACTTTCCATATCTTTTTTTCTAAAAAGTTTTCCAGTATTTTCACTGGGTGTTGAAACAGGTCTACTAAGTACCTGGAGAATTCTAGTTTTGCGCTTGATCAACGCACTACCAAAGTCTACAGGAACAGGGATAAACTTGTTGAAACATCGAGTTATAAAAGTATTTTTTTTATAAAGGTATTTTCAACAAAGGAATTCTATATTAATATTTGAAATTGAAATTCTTATGGTTTGAATTAATTATTCATGCCCGATACTATTCTTTTGAATCTACCTTATCTGCTCAGCTTTATTTATTCACCTATATTCTATTTTTCCAAATCCTCCTCTTTTTCCTTGTTGACTATATCCTTTTTAAATATTGTTTATTCATATACAACATGGTTTAATAGAAAAATTTAGTGTTATAAATATTTTAGAAGTTATTAATTAAATAAAACATATTTAAAGTAAATGATTATTGATTTATTAATAATATTTGAAAAGTATTTTGAGATAAAAATTAATAAATTAATAAATTTATGAATTTATGAATTATGGATTTAATGTTTTCAATAGCTCCTTTGTAAATATAAGTAATGATGTAAATAATTATTTTCAAATAGTTTACATATATTTATAAAGGTGTTATTTAAACATATAAATGACATTTATAAAGGAAGCAAGAAATTTTACAAATAGGTTTTGAAAGGTTTAAAATATAATTGAATTGCAAATGAAGTTTTCAAATGAATATTTCAAGTAAAATTTTATATAGTCTAAAATTAATTGTTTAATCTTGACTTTCAATCTACTTCTATTTCTGGTTGTTCTATTCTCCTACCTCCTTCCTTTTCGGGGACGAAAAGTTTTGAGTGGGGGAGAGTGTAACGACCCATAAAATTTTAATAATTTTTAGTTGGTTTTATAACGTATTTAATTGAATTTTTGAGAAATTTTTAATAATAATATTTTGAAATAAAAAAATTATATTTGGATTACGTATAATTAAATATAGCAAATGGTAAGTTTTCATCAGAAATTATGGATGTATATTTTATTGTGTAATTCTACTTGATTCAAATCTGTTAATAATTGATGATAATAAATTTATTTCTAAACCTGAATATTTTTGTATAGAAAATTTCTAAATCATCTTCTGAGTGAGACGTCATATCTCATTTCTCCAAATTTGGACTTATATTGCTTCATTCATCTTATTTCCGACCAAATTCCAGCATTTCTGGTATCGATTATCGACTTTTGATCGGATGATCGTATCACTGATATCTGTATATCGTTTTGATCTTCTCGTCGTGTTGATCTCCGTAGTATATTTACTTATGTGTTTTGAGGTCCGATGCGCGACGAGATGATTTAGCAATTCGTTGTAACGATACATGTAATGACCCGTATTTTTACAGATCGAATGTTTGTAAAACAGTTGTCATTAGGTCGACTAGAGCTTAAGTCGTATAGAGGTTAGGTCGTATAGAAGATAAGCCGTGTGTAGCTTAGGTCGTCTGGAAGATAGGTCGTGTGGTGGCTTAGGTCGTGGGGTAGGTTAGGTTGAGTAGTAGTTAGGTCGGGTGAGCGACTTAAGGAATTGGAGCGACCTAAGGAGGTTTGCGACCTAAGGAAGTGGACGACCTAATAGTTAGCGACCTAAGAGTTAGCGGCAACGACCTAATAGTTAGCGACCTAAGAGTTAGCGGCAATGACCTAATAGTTAGCGACCTAAGAGTTAGCGGCAACGACCTAGTAGTTAGCGGCGACTTAAGAATTAGCAAGTTAACGACCTAGGAGATAAGCGGGTTAACAACTTAAGTAGTTGTGAGCGACCTATGGGGTGTTGTGTTTAGTTAGGTCGTGAGCGACCTAAGTTTAGCAGTTATGAGTAGTAGGTCGTAGACGACCTATGATAGTACTGGGTATAGTTAGGTTGTGAGGTGTTAAGTCGTAACCCAGCCAAGTCGCAAAGATTCGTTAGGTCGTATCTTTGTTAGGTTGCGCGTATAAGTTAAGTTGCGCATGCGTTAAGTCGCATTTCAGTTAGGTCGTAGGTCGCGCATTAGTGTAAAGGCTTAGGTCGTTGGGTAATTAGGTCGCGCAAGTGAGTATCGTTAGGTCGTGGAAGCGCATATGCGTTAGGTCGTAGGTCGCGTAGAGGCTTGAATTGTTAGGTCGGGGATCTGTTAAGTCGTAGGTCGTGGATTTGTTAGGTCGTAGGTCGTGGGATTTTTAGGTCGTGGACGACCTAAGAGCGAACGACCTAAGGAAATCTGCCTATAAATATGCGGGTTCTTCTTCATTTTTGGGATCCGGATTTTGAAGCGACGAAGTGCTGCTATTTTGAGAGCTCGAGTTCTACACTTCTTCACTTCTTTTCTCCACTCTAATCTTGTGATTCCTTCCATCCAAATCGAAGACCAAATCGAAGATCCAAGAGCTTAGATTGAAGATCTTTAACCATCGAAGAGAGATTTCATCGTTTGAAGCGGAGTTTTGATAGATCGAGTTAGATTCTTCGCTGTCCAGATCTGAAGTGTGTTGCTTTTGAGGTGTTTAGGTGATTTGGTGAGTGGTGGTTATCTCTCACACGGATCCAAAGGAGTATATCGGATTGTTGGCTTGATTTGGTGTTAAAATAGTGATTTCCATGCATTTTCTTAAACTTAAGTATAGATCTATTGTTCATGATGATTTGGCATTCATTTTACTACATGTTAACCTAAGCAAGTTCATTCATCAAGTTGTAGAGATATTTGCTCATAATTCATGCTTGTTAGATTTGGACTCTTTATTTACAGAATTGCCATTATTGTTATAATTGTTTATTTGATCATGTTTGAATGCTTGATTACTTGGATTAATGGTTGACTTGATTGATTATTATGTATTAGTTGATTGATGATTTGATTTAGACAAGATGGTCGAAGATGATTCAAAAGCTAAGGGAAAGGCTCTTGAATTGGAAAAGCTGCCCGTGGCATATATGGCTGATGATGAAGCTCATATGGATAGATTTGATGATGATGTTGAGATGAGGCTTTGCTATGATGAGATGAGGCAAGGCATGATATGAGATAGCTTTGGTTTAATCCAGACGGGATCACTCCAAGCATGTTGATAACTGGGTGAAATGGTTCGAGTTGAGGATAATGGTTTGCTCGAGAGGCGCTTGGGCTAGTATGGAAATAGTCGTCGAGGAGGATCACTAGAAGGCTGAGATTTCATCGTTGTTGAAGGTTCTAGCAGGCTCAAAGCAAGAGTACGCTGGGCAGATTCGATAGTCCCTAAAGACTATGATTATAGTCGAGTACTCTGGGCAAATTCGATAGTCCTAGGCACGGGCTGTGACGACGTGCGGAGTTATGTCTAGAACCGAGGTTGCCATTAACCCTTGACGGATGGCTGAAAGAATGTGCCGGTCATTCAATTAACGGTGGTATCGAAGCAATGATAACAGTGATAGCCAGAGTCATGGATGTTTGGTTGTATCGTCATTCGGTCTCAAGAGCGATGTTTTCGAGGTGCTTATCTGATCTTGGTTTAGGCCTTGGGGGTTTGTACTTGGAAAACACCGACCTTGACTCGAGTGATAATTGCTTTACTGTAAATGTCTGCTTTGCTATGTTTACTTCTGCTTAGTGTGTGTCTGGGGGCTATCACTGTAGAAAGAGGTGGAGTGGGAGGGTTGGATTCCTATTCCTTTTTCCTTTATGCTCTTTTGGTATGTTGTTAGTTAATTTACCGCTCACTAAGACTGTTGTCTGACTCAAGGCTTTATGTTTAACTCTTATTGCCTTGGGCTGTTCATCCGCTTTGGGATGGGAAGACTAGGTAGCAGGTGACATGTGGTGTTCTTAGTTTCCGACGATGCTGATGACGAAGACGAGCTGGAGGCTTGCATATTATTTTCTTACTATATGTACTGGATGTTCCGCTGCTTGTATATTCTTTGAGTGATATGTAGTGAGGCTTGATGTATTGACTATTCAGATGTTGTACCAAACTATTATGAAGTTTAATAGAGATTCTGTTCTGTAAAGCTTCACTATATATACCTTTTATTGTATTTTATCCATGCGCTGTGAGTTATACGATATATTTTGCTGTTTTAACTTAACCTTGGCAATCGTCCATGGCTGCCTGGCACACTTTATAGCACACTATTTCTATGTTCAGTGCAGGGGTCATAGGCGGTCGTCACATTTGGTATCAGAGCTTTGGTTAATCGATTTTACCCAACGCTCGCTGACGTAACTACGTATGAGAGACGTAATTGTATTTTGATGGATGATTACTATATATAATATAGTAGCTTAGAAGTGTGTGAGTCCTTTATGCAGTTGTTCTCAAGGTGCATTAATCATTTCTTTTATAGATATAAGGTATGAGTCGAAGAGGGAGACCAGCTGCTAGGGAATGCCGTGCTACTGAGGGGGCTGCTGATTATGTTGCTATGTTCGAAGCTATGATGACTTCGATCATGAGAAGGATGCCAGCTCCGGGGCCATCAGTAGATGTTGGAGTTCAAGTTCAAACTCCAAAACCAGTGGATTTTGCCAAGCTGTGTAAACACTATACTGCTCTTGGAGGAAAGGTTTTCTTGGGAACAGAGTCAACTATTGATGTTCAGAGATGGATAGATGCTTGTAGAAGGATCTTTGGTGATTTGGGAATCGAGGATGCAACCAAAAGGCAGCTATCATCAAGACAGCTTCAAGGGAGAGCTTTTGATTGGTGGAACTCTATCACCATTGATACTCCAGAGGAAGAAATTACTTGGGAGCAATTCCAAGCCAGATTTGAAGCTAAGTTCATTTCTACAGCTCAGAAGTCTGTTCTGTTCAAGAAGTTTGTGGAACTCAAGCAAGGAGGAAGACCAGTTCTTGAGTATGTTTCTGAGTTTGAAGCCTTGTCCAAGTATGCCCGATCGTATATTGAGTCTTCATATCAGATGAATGAGAAGTTTGTGACAGGCTTGGACAGTTATCTTGGGAGGCAGTTGGTAGATCATTTGGACGATCCATTTGAGAAGCTTGTAGAGAAGGCTCTCAGGCATGAGAATCTGTTTCCTAAGGAAAGGTCTGTTGTTGCTGTGACTAAGGAAGAGTCTAAACCACAGTAGGGTGGAAACAAGAAGAGGAAGCAGCAGCAGCAGAAGGGTAAGGATGGCCAGAAGAAGCCGAAGGGCGAAGTAACCTGCTACAATTGTCAGCAGAAGGGTCATTTCTCTAGAGATTGCAAGAATCCGAAGGTGCCGGTGAAGTGCCACAACTGTGACAAGCCGGGGCATATTAGGAAGAATTGTCCAGAACCGCGAAGGGACAAGCAGATTGTGCAAGCCTATGCTTTGGGGGCTGTTCCATCATCTTCGAAAGCTCCTACCGCTGAAGAGAAAGGAAAGAGTGTGGTGGTTCAAGGTACTCTTTCCATATGTGGTGTTCTAGTTAGAGTGTTATTTGATACTGGGGTGTCGCATTCTTTTGTTTGTAATGAACTTGTAGGCCGGTTGGGTTTAGAACCGGATATTGTTGATAGGCCATTGGTTGTGACTAATCCAGTTGGGGGTTCGTCTTGTTTGTGTATGATATGCCGTGGTCTGATTGTATCGAGTCATGATTGCTCTTTTGTTTGTGATTTTTTTGTTCTGAACTTTGCGGGGTTCGGAATTATTTTGGGTATGGACTGGCTTAGGAAGTATGCGGCAAAGGTTGATTGTGATAGGTTGGAAGTGACAGTCGAGAATGTGGAGGGGCGAAAGATTGTGATACGATGTAAGCATGAAGAAGGCGTCTTCATGAGCTTCATGTATTCGCTGGTTGTTCCATGGGATGGACTGTCATCTGTGCAAATCGCTAATGGATTTGAGGATGTCTTTGATGAGGTCAAAGGGTTACCGCCGCATAGGGAGATCGAGTTTCATATCGATCTAGTTGAAGGAGCCAGACCTGTTGTGATGCCTCTTAGGCGGATGGCGCCTAGGGAACAACAAGAGTTGAGGGTTCAAGTTGACGATCTTTTACAGAAAGGATTCATTTGGCGTAGTGTGTCCGAATGGGGTGCACCAGTTGTGTTCGCAACCAAAGCGGATGGATCGTTGAGGTTGTGTGTGGATTATCGTGAGCTGAATAAAGTGACTAAGAAGAACAAGTATCCATTGCCGAGAATAGACGACTTGTTTGATCAGCTTCACGAAGCTAAGGTGTTTTCTCAGATGGATTTGGCAATGGGATTTCACCAGTTAAGAGTGGCTAGGGATAGTGTGCCGAAGACTGCTTTCAGGACACCATCCGGTTTCTTTGAGTGGCTTGTAATGCCGTTTGGATTGACCAATGCACCAGCATATTTTGTGGATCTTATGAATAGAGTGTTCAGAGATCAGTTGAACAAGTTCGTACTACTGTTCGTGGATGATATTTTGATTTATTCCAGAGTTGAAGAAGAGCACAAGACGCACTTGCGTATTGTTTTGGAAATCTTACGGAAACATCAGCTGAAGGCTAAGTTTTCGAAGTGTCACTTCTGGGAGAGTGAAGTGAGGTTCTTAGGCCATATTATCTCTGGAAATGGAATAGCGGTTGATCCCGCTAAGGTAGCAGCAATCCAGGATTGGGGTAGACCTAAGAATGCATCTGATGTGAGAAGTTTTCTTGGATTAGCAGGATACTATCGTCGATTTATCAAAGACTTTTCCAAGGTGGCTGCACCGTTAACAGGATTGACGAAAAAGAACCAAGTATTCAGATGGGATGCTAAGTGTGAGCAAGCTTTCAGAATCCTGAAAGAGCGATTGACAAGTGCTCCTGTTTTGACTATTCCAAGTGGAAATGATGAGATGGTGGTTTACACCGATGCATGTGGTACCGGACTTGGAGCAGTGCTGATGCAGAAGGGTAAAGTTGTTGCGTATGCAAGTCGACAACTGAAGCCGCATGAAAGGAATTATCCAACTCATGATTTGGAGTTAGCGACGATTGTTTTTGCTCTGAAGATATGAAGACATTATCTATTGGGAGTTCGATTCGAGTTGTTTACAGATCATAAGTCGTTGAAGTATCTTTTCTCCCAAAAGGATTTGAATCTTAGGCAGCAACGATGGATAGAGTTTTTAGCATCATATGATTTTGGTATAGCCTATACTCCGGGAAAGGGTAATGCAGTGGCAGATGCGTTGAGTCGAGGACATGCAGGATTGGGAGCCATGTTTTCAGAATGGAAGAATCTCGAGTATTTGGCTGGATTTGACTTCAGGCCCAGATGTGAATTGGAACCTGAGATGTTGGCAAACTTATCTATAAGACCTATTCTTGTGGAAAGGATTGGCGAGAGCCAAAAGCGAGACGATAAGCTTGTCAAGATTATCCGTGATTTGGAATCTGGATTGGACCCATAAAAGGATAAAGGATTCGAGGTCGATCGAGAGGGTTGGCTTCGGAAGCAAGGACGACTAGTTGTTCCCGATATAGATGAATTGAGAAATGAAGTTCTGAAGAAAGTCATCACTCGAAGTTGACAATTCATCCAAGTGGAAATAAGATGTATCGGGATATGAAGAGAACCTATTACTGGGAAGGTATGAAGAAGGATGTTGGAAATTTTATTTCCAAGTGCATGAACTGCCAGTTGGTAAAAGCCGAACAGAAGAAGCCAAGTGGATTGCTTCAGCCATTAGAAGTTCCTACATGGAAGTGGGAGCAAGTATCGATGGATTTTATTGATGGGCTACCTAGAACAAGAACGGGGAATGAAGGGATTTGGGTCATCGTAGATCTTCTGACTAAGAGTGCAAGATTCATTCCTGTTCGATTAGCTAGGACTGCATCAAAGTTGGCTGAGCTGTATGTTAAGTGGATAGTTCGATTCCATGGTATTCCGAAGAGTATAGTGAGCAATCGAGACCCATTGTTCACTGGTGGATTTTGGAAGAGCTTCCAAGAAGTTTTGGGAACTGAGTTGTGTTTGAGTACAGCTTATCATCCCCAAATAGATGGTCAGACCGAGAGAGTCAACCGAGTTTTGGAGGATCTCCTCAAGGCATGTGTTTTGGATTTCGGAGGATCATGGGAAGATCACCTTCATTTGGTGGAATTTTCGTATAATAACAGTTACTAGTCAAGCATTGGTATGGCACCGTATGAAGCATTGTATGGAAGACCGTGTAACTCTCCGACATGTTGGTTAGAAACAGGAGAAAAGCTGATACTTGGGCCAGAAATGATTCGACAGACTTCGGATTGCATAGAGATCATTCGGCAACGAATGAAGGCAGCTCAAGACCGTCAGAAAAGTTATGCCGATAAGCGTCGTAAGGATTTGGAATTCGACGTAGGTGAAATGGTTTTTGTGAAGATTTCTCCACTGAAGAATGTTATTCGATTCGGGAAGAAAGGAAAATTGACTCCAAGATTTGTTGGACCATTCCCGATCATCGAGCGAATTGGAAAGCTCGCCTACAAATTGGAGTTACCAGAAAAGATGGCGGGTGTGCACAATGTTTTTCATGTATCATATCTACGGAAGTATGTGCACGACTCGAATACAGTAGTTTCTGCAGATAGCTGTGAAGATTTTGAGATTGATCTGGTCGATAAGAGACCTCGTAAGTCGCTTCGTGTTGTGGAAACTGACATGAAATAGCTTAGGAGGAAGGTAGTTAGGTTGCTCAAGATACAATGGAGTGATGATGATAACGACTGTACATGGGAGGTGGAAGAGAGGATGAAGGCAGCTCATCCTGAACTCTTCAAGGTATGGCCCTAAGGTGTCGTGTCATCTAACGACATTGTAACTTGTTCTAGTTTTAGAATTCTGCATGCTAAGCTAGAATTGGATGCATGGTTTGTTGATTGCTATGGATGGTAGGCATGCAGAATAGTCTTTGATTGCTCTGTTTGTTTGGAATTTCGAGGGCGAAATTCCTAAGGGGGAGAGAATGTAACGACCCGTATTTTTACGGATCGAATGTTTGTAAAACAGTTGTCATTAGGTCGACTAGAGCTTAAGTTGTATAGAGGTTAGGTCGTATAGAAGATAAGTCGTGTGTAGCTTAGGTCGTTTGGAAGATAGGTCGTGTGGTGGCTTAGGTCGTGGGGTAGGTTAGGTCGAGTAGTATTTAGGTCGGGTAAGCGAATTAAGGAATTGGAGCGACCTAAAGAGGTTTGCGACCTAAGGAAGTGGACGACCTAATAGTTAGCGACCTAAGAGTTAGCAGCAACGACCTAATAGTTAGCGACCTAAGAGTTAGCGGCAACGACCTAATAGTTAGCAACCTAAGAGTTAGCGGCAACGACCTAGTAGTTAGCGGCGACTTAATAATTAGCAAGTTAACGACCTAGGAGATAAGCGGGTTAACAACTTAAGTAGTTGTGAGCGACCTATGGGGTGTTGTGTTTAGTTAGGTCATGAGCGACCTAAGTTTAGCAGTTATGAGTAGTAGGTCGTAGACGACCTATGATAGTACTGGGTATAGTTAGGTCGTGAGGTGTTAAGTCGTAACCCAGCTAAGTCGCAAAGATTCGTTAGGTCGTATCTTTGTTAGGTCGCGCGTATAAGTTAAGTCGCGCATGCGTTAAGTCGCATCTCAGTTAGGTCGTAGGTCGCGCATTAGTGTAAAGGCTTAGGTCGTTGGGTAATTAGGTCGCGCAAGTGAGTATCGTTAGGTCATGGAAGCACATATGCGTTAGGTCGTAGGTCGCATAGAGGCTTGAATTGTTAGGTCGGGGATCTGTTAAGTCGTAGGTCGTGGATTTGTTAGGTCGTAGGTCGTGGGATTTTTAGGTCATGGACGACCTAAGAGCGAACGACCTAAGGAAATCTGCCTATAAATAGGCGGGTTCTTCTTCATTTTTAGGATCCGGATTTTGAAGCGACGAAGTGCTGTTATTTTGAGAGCTCGAGTTCTACACTTCTTCACTTCTTTTCTCCACTCTAATCTTGTGATTCCTTCCATCCAAATCGAAGACCAAATTGAAGATCCAAGAGCTTAGATTGAAGATCTTCAACCATCGAAGAGAGATTTCATCGTTTGAAGCGGAGTTTTGATAGATCGAGTTAGATTCTTCGCTGTCCAGATCTAAAGTGTGTTGCTTTTGAGGTGTTTAGGTGATTTGGTGAGTGGTGGTTATCTCTCACACGGATCCAAAGGAGTATATCGGATTGTTGGCTTGATTTGGTGTTAAAATAGTGATTTCTATGCATTTTCTTAAACTTAAGTATAGATCTATTGTACATGATGATTTGGCATTCATTTTACTACATGTTAACCTAAGCAAGTTCATTCATCAAGTTGTAGAGATATTTGCTCATAATTCATGCTTGTTAGATTTGGACTCTTTATTTACAGAATTGCCATTATTGTTATAATTGTTTATTTGATCATGTTTGAATGCTTGATTACTTGGATTAATGGTTGACTTGATTGATTATTATGTATTAGTTGATTGATGATTTGATTTAGACAAGATGGTCGAAGATGATTCAAAAGCTAAGGGAAAGGCTCTTGAATTGGAAAAGCTGCCAGTGGCATATGTGGCTGATGATGAAGCTCATATGGATAGATTTGATGATGATGATGTTGAGATGAGGCTTTGCTATGATGAGATGAGGCGAGGCATGATATGAGGTAGCTTTGGTTTAATCCAGACGGCATCACTCCAAGCATGTTGATAACTCGGTGAAATGGTTCGAGTTGAGGATAATGGTTTGCTCGAGAGGGCTTGGGCTAGTATGGAAATAGTCATCGAGCAGGATGACTAGAAGGATGAGATTTCATTGTTGTTGAAGGTTCTAGCAGGCTCAAAGCAAGAGTACGCTGGGCAGATTCGATAGTCCCTAAAGACTATGATTGTAGTCGAGTACTCTGGGCAGATTCGATAGTCCTAGGCATGGGCTGCGACGACGTGCGGAGTTATGTCTAGAGCCGGGGTTGCCATTAAGCCTTGACGGACGGCTGAAAGAATGTGCCGGTCATTCAATTAACGGTGGTATCGAAGCAATGATAACAGTGATAGCCAGAGTCATGGATGTTTGGTTGTATCGTCATTCGGTCTCAAGAGCGATGTTTTCGTGGTGCTTATCTGATCTTGGTTTAGGCCTTGGGGGTTTGTACTTGGAAAACACCGACCTTGACTCGAGTGATAATTGCTTTACTTTAAATGTCTGCTTTGCTATGTTTACTTCTGCTTAGTGTGTGTCTGGGGGCTATCACTGTAGAAAGAGGTGGAGTGGGAGGGTTGGATTCCTATTCCTTTTTCCTTTATGCTCTTTTGGTATGTTGTTAGTTAATTTACCGCTCACTAAGACTGTTGTCTGACTCAAGGCTTTATGTTTAACTCTTATTGCCTTGGGCTGTTCATCCGCTTTGGGATGGGCAGACTAGGTAGCAGGTGACAGGTGCTGTTCTTAGTTTTCGACGATGCTGATGACGAAGACGAGCTGGAGGCTTGCATATTATTTTCTTACTATATGTACTGGATGTTCCGCTGCTTGTATATTCTCTGAGTGATATGTAGTGAGGCTTGATGTATTGACTATTCAGATGTTGTACCAAACTATTATGAAGTTTAATAGTGATTCTGTTCTGTAAAGCTTCACTATATATACCTTCTATTGTATTTTATCCATGCGCTGTGAGTTATACGATAGATTCTGCTGTTTTAACTTAACCTTGGCAATCGTCCATGGCTGCCTGGCACACTTTACAGCGCACTATTTCTATGTTCAGTGCAGGGGTCATGGGCGGTCGTCACAGTACGCATTTGAAACCTTGATTTTTTAAATTCTGCCAAAGGTGTGAAATCAAGTTCTCACTGCATTATTGCTCCCTGAATTCCCATGCTTGACGTTATCCTTTCAGTTTCTTTCTATTGAATGTGGCACATTTCATTGTTAACGTTTTATTTCATTTTATACGTATGGCTTTCCTATTTGCAACCTGTTCCATTTCTTATTCTCTCTGAAACCTTGTCCTCTTCCTTTAATTTATTCTTCTACCTGCTTGAAGATTTTTCCACCGTCTTTCTTCAATCAATTCAAAACCCGAGACCACCATCGCCCTTCCTCCCGCTGTGTAACAACCCGTGATTGCGGTTACCAAATAATAAATTAAAATTGGGATTTTAATTTAATTGGAGATATTAATGAATTTTTAATGTGGCTAATTTGTTCAAAATTTAGTCATTTTGAATAAATTAATATTTTGGGCTTAAGTGTAAAATGAAGCATTTCAAGGAAATTAATTAGGGAAATTTGTAATTTATATTATTGCAAAATTTTATACGTGTAAAATAGTGCAATATTTGATTTGGGAAATTAATTTGCAATTTATTTGCAAAATGGTGATTTTGGCTAATATTAACTATAAACGGTGTTTTGGAAAAATTAGGGGTTAAAATGTAAAATATTGTTGATATAGGATTTTATGAAATGGCTAAAAGTAATTGTTAACATATTTTCATAATCTTCTATGGTTTGAAATGTATTTAGTAATTTGTATGTAGAGTGTACTTAGAGAAAATTGCCTATATATGTATGCACATGAATAATACAAAGTCCTAATGGGTATTAGATCCAATAACCCTAACCATTAGCCTATAAAGTATCTTTTACTCTCCCATTTCAGCCAACACTTCATTTCATAACCACTAAAACCTAATTAGAAAGCTCCAAAACCTAGTCATGGCCTCCTAAGCAAGACTCCAATCTACACCAAATCAAAGAGAGTTAATCCAAACTACTAAAAGAGGTAATAGCAATCACACAACCCACCTCTAATTCATTCTTTAATTTCTGAAATTATTTTGTAATCCTCTTTTTTTTGTGCATTTAGATTGTGAAACTCTTTGATCTTCTTTTCATTGCTTGGAAAGAGGTAATATATGCTAGCTGAAATTATAATTAGTTTATTGCTGTTAGTAAATTAGGCATATCTCATTCATCTTAAATCGGAATTAAAATTTTCTTGAAGTTCTGGAAATCTTATTCTGTAGCCTATAACTTTCATGTTTTGAGCTTTGCCTAATTTTGTGGTTTCAATGGTCGAAATTACGTTTGTTTGTCGCTGACCTGACAACAAACTACAAGGTTGATAAAATAAAACCCTAAAATTAATTTGGCCATAAGTTACTCGTTTTTGATCCGAATTAGATAATTTTGGATGTTCCGGAAAGCTTAAAACATATGCTACAATTTTTGTTCAGTGAGTTTTCTGTAATATTGCAATTTAGATGACCTGAAATGCGTTCAAAGACAGAAGACCAATTCTGTCTTTAACAAGTTATCTTGAGTTTCAATCTGATATTGTTTTGCATGTATCTTTCTCGTTTCTTATCCAAATCTAATAATTTTGGATGTTCTGGAAAGCTTAGATTTAGAGCTAAAACTTTCATGTTTTGAGTTTCATGAAATTTCAAAGTTATTTTGGTCAAAATTGTACATTCTTACCACTGTCCCGAGAAAAAAAAAGAAAAAAAAATAATAAATAATTTTTTTTAAACCCTGTTCCAGATTTTTTTTCTCCACTTCGCGATGCCGCCACGATCGCATCCGAAGTCGGAATTCGACGTTTTTGGTCTCGTTGGAAAGGTGGAGTTTCGAACTCCATCTCTATAAAATTTAGGCATCATCGGCATTCTTTTGGTACTTCGAATTTCGTGTCGAATTTGAACTTTTGTCGCTGTTTGTAAACAGTGTGAATCTTGTTCTGGGTCCAACTTTGAGACGTCGCTGCTACTTCGTCTCAACTCGGATTCCAGAAATTCTTTTTGCATCTTATAGTAGGGATGTTGAACTATATTCCTACCAGTTTTCATGTCATTTGGATTCAGTTTGCTGGTCCAAATAAATTGCCGAACTTGGGTTCGTAGCAGTTTTTGAATGGTCAAACACTTGGAATGAAAATCAAATATCCCTTCTGTTTCCAGCTTTTGAGCGCCACTCCGCGATGCCTCCACGTTCGCATCGGAAGTCGGAATTCGACGTTTTTGGTCTCGTTAGAAAGGTGAAGTTCCGAACTCCATCTCAGGAAAATTTGGACAACATTGGAGTTCGTTTGGTACTTCGAATTTCGTGTCGAAGTTGAACTCTAGTAGCTGTTTGTAAACAGTGTAAATCTTGTTCTGGGTCCAACTTTGAGACGTCGCTGCCACTTCGTCTAAACTCCGAATCCAGAAATTCTTTTTGCATATTAAAGTAGGGATGTTGGACTACATGCCTGCAAATTTTCATGACATTTGGACACAGTTTACTGGTCCAAATAAATTATCGAACTTGAGTTCACAGCTATTTTTGAATGGCATTTGGACTCACATGACATTTGGACTCACATGTGGATTTTATATCTGTTATGTGATTCTGTTCATAATAACGAAATTACAAATGGCTAAAGATCTATCAGGACAAAGCATAATAACATAATGAAATAGCATCACAGAACAGAATCACATAACAGATATAAAATCCCAGAACAATACATCATTAATACAGATCCAAATACTATAAGTGGGTACAAAGCCACCGCTCACACATGTGAGTCAAAAATATGTACATATTAAAGTCTGAATGATAATATAGTAGCAGAATAGTGGACAAATAAAGCGCTATCTATCAGCATAGCAGATAATGTCCAAGCGGAAGCACAGAAGCTAAGTCCAGAGACCTAACCTGAAACAACTCGGTCTGACCCGAGCGAAAACACTCAGGTCAGGCTAGCTAAACAATCAGTAATAACTGAGATATATAATAATGCGGTACATAAATAAAATAGTACTTATCCAAAGAGAAGTATATTATGAACCACATGAATATAATGACGATCCCTAATCATCAATAAACAATAAAAATCTCCAAAGAGAAATCAACACCAAAGTGTAGAATAAATAAAGTCGCCTCATGTCATCGTCGTAGCCAAAGCCATAAAAAGATGCCCATAGGCAATAATCCCAATAGTGACCAGAGTCTGTGATCAATGCCCAAGCAAAGATCGATGCTCCAAAGAGCCATGGGGATATACTGAAAAGTCAATGAAATCAAACACTGAAAAGCAGTGTCCAGAGACACTGTGGATCCATAAGGTAATCGCACTTACATCGTATGGTTCCATAGAACCAACACCGAATGGCGGTACTCGAATGGGTATAAAAATAATCAGATAATACAAGTTTTGCACGTGCACCGACCAGAGTCGTTGTTGCCAAGTACTGTAGAGTTGTGATCGATCACTCGCACCGATGCGAAACGCGCGAGACGGCGAGATCCTTCCCAGAAGGATAAAGGCCCAGAGGCACACGCCGAAAAATAAACTGCTCCATAGAGCGGGTGTCCAGAGACGGTTTCCCAGAGGCGTGGTGACCCAGAGGTCCAGTACTGGCCGCCCAGAGGCTAATGTGTCACTAACTTCTTGGAGAGGAACCCGCAAAGTGTTAACAATGAGTCCCATACCCCACGTTCGCACTAAACGGTTTCCTAACCAATAGCAAGCTCACACTCCAAACAATAAAAAGTCTACCTCATATCATCGGTAAACTAGACCCAAAGGTCAAAACGATCAATCGAATAGGTCGAGGATTAACCGGAAAGAAAATACACACGGTTTCCATAGGCCGGAGATTTCCTAACCGTTTAAGCACCTTTCCACTTCGCTCGACGTGCTAAAAGTGAGTGTGAGATTTTTATTATAGAAAATAATGGTGTAAAACGGATTTATAATTGATTTTCGGAATCACTTTTAAAACGGTCTTTTGAAAGGTCTCCTATTATGGAGTAATTAATTTAATAATTAAAATAGTATAATATAATAATTTTCAAAAGCCATTTAGGAGTGAAAAATCTTTTGAAAATGATTCATAAAACCCGTGTACGAAATCTAGAGACAAATCTCAAAGAAATCAATGAAAATCAGAAAATCATCAAAAATATTCTGTAAACATTCAAAAATAGCTGTGAACTCAAGTTCGATAATTTATTTGGACCAGCAAACTGTGTCGAAATGTCCTGAAAATTTGCAGGCATGTAGTCCAACATCCCTACTTTAATATGCAAAAAGAATTTCTGGATTCCGAGTTGAGAGGAAGTGGCAGCGACGTCTCAAAGTTGGACCCAGAACAAGATTTACACTGTTTACAAACAGCGACTAGAGTTCAACTTCGACACGAAATTCGAAGTACCAAATGAACTCCAATGTTGTCCAAATTTTCCTAAGATGGAGTTCGGAACTCCACCTTTCTAACGAGACCAAAAACGTCGAATTCCGACTTCCGATGCGAACGTGGAGGCATCGCGGAGTGGCGCTCAAAAGCTGGAAACAGAAGGGATATTTGATTTTCATTCCAAGTGTTTGACCATTCAAAAACTGCTGCGAACCCAAGTTCGGCAATTTATTCGGATCAGCAAACTGAATCCAAATGACATGAAAACTGGTAGCAATATAGTTCAACATCCCTACTATAAGATGCAAAAAGAATTTCTGTAATCCGAGTTGAGACGAAGTAGCAGCGACGTCTCAAAGTTGGACCCAGAACAAGATTCACACTGTTTACAAACAGCGACAAAAGTTCAACTTCGACACGAAATTCAAAGTACCAAAAGAATGCCGATGATGCCTAAATTTTACAGAGATGGAGTTCGAAACTCCACCTTTCCAACGAGACCAAAAACGTCGAATTCCGACTTCGGATGCGATCGTGGCGGCATCGCGAAGTGGAGAAAAAAAATCTGGAACAGGGTTTAAAAAAAAATTATTTATTATTTTTTTTTTCTTTTTTTTTCTCGGAACAGTGGTAAGAATGTACAATTTTGACCAAAATAATTTCGAAATTTCATGAAACTCAAAACATGAAAGTTTTAGCTCTAAATCTAAGCTTTCCAGAACATCCGAAATTATTAGATTTGGATAAGAAACGAGAGAGATACATGCAAAACAATATCAGATTGAAACTCAAGATAACTTGTTAAAGATAGAATTGGTCTTCTGTCTTTGAATGCATTTCAGGTCATCTAAATGGCAATATTACAGAAAACTCACTGAACAAAAATTGTAGCATATGTTTTAAGCTTTCCGGAACATCCAAAATTATCTAATTCGGATCAAAAACGAGTAACTTATGGCCAAATCAATTTCAGGGTTTTATTTTATCAACCTTGTAGTTTGTTGTCAGGTCAGCGACAAACAAACGTGATTTCGACCATTGAAACCACAGAATTAGGCAAAGCTCAAAACATGAAAGTTATAGGCTATAGAATAAGCTTTCCAGAACTTCAAGAAAATTTTAATTCCGATTTAATATGAATGAGATATGCCTAATTTACTAACAGCAATAAACTAATTATAATTTCAGCTAGCATATATTACCTCTTTCCAAGCAATGAAAAGAAGATCAAAGAGTTTCACAATCTAAATGCACAAAAAAAAAGAGGATTACAAAATAATTTCAGAAATTAAAGAATGAATTAGAGGTGGGTTTTGTGATTGCTATTACCTCTTTTAGTAGTTTGGATTAACTCTTTTTGATTTGGTGTAGATTGGAGTCTTGCTTAGGTGGCCATGACTAGGTTTTGGAGCTTTCTAATTAGGTTTTAGTGGTTATGAAATGAAGTGTTGGCTGAAATGGGAGAGTAAAAGATACTTTATAGGCTAATGGTTAGGGTTATTGGATCTAATACCCATTAGGACTTTGTATTATTCATGTGCATACATATATAGGCAATTTTCTATAAGTACACTCTACATACAAATTACTAAATACATTTCAAACCATAGAAGATTATGAAAATATGTTAACAATTACTTTTAGCCATTTCATAAAATCCTATATCAACAATATTTTACATTTTAACCCCTAATTTTTCCAAAACACCGTTTATAGTTAATATTAGCCAAAATCACCATTTTGCAAATAAATTGCAAATTAATTTCCCAAATCAAATATTGCACTATTTTACACATATAAAATTTTGCAATAATATAAATTACAAATTTCTCTAATTAATTTCCTTGAAATGCTCCATTTTACACTTAAGCCCAAAATATTAATTTATTCAAAATGACTAAATTTTGAACAAATTAGCCACATTAAAAATTCATTAATAGCTCCAATTAAATTAAAATCCCAATTTTAATTTATTATTTGGTAACCGTAATCACGGGTTGTTACACGCTGCAACCACCGTGAGCAGCAGCCGCCTCCTCCCCACGTCACCGACTTCCACCTTCAACACGCAACCCCAAGCCTCGCCGACCCGGATGCGAACAACTCAATCGACCTCTCTTCCTTCATTTTCCCCTCCGCTTGCCACCCCTGTTGCCGACACGTCTCCACCCTTCCCTCCCTGACGCAGCAGCACCGAGCACCCCTCCCCCAAAATCAGTAGCCCTTCGCCAAAGCCCACCTCTGCCACGTTTGCTTTACCTCGTCCCCTCCAACCCGAGCTGCCTCCTATTTCTAACCAGTCCGCCGCTTCTCCCCATCCTTTTCCTACCGAGCTTCACCTCCGAACACACCTCTCCTCCGCAGCCTGGCGATCAACTCCCCTCTATCCGCCTTATGGCCTTGGCTCTTTCGTTTTAAGGTAAGTGTGCCTTTGAGAAGTATGCGCGCGTATTATTATTATAAGTTGTTTGTTCTGTTCAATGCTTTCGTGCATATATATATGTACGTTTCTGATATCTTATATAAATTCATATCATGCTAAGTATTCAAATGGTCAGTATATATTTGTATAACTTGTATTTTTAACTGTTAATGCTTAAATATATTAATATAATCAGTATAGGATAGTATGTATAGTCATATAGGTTATAATCTGTTATTTACATATTTGATATATATTTTATATAGGGGCAAGTTTACAGACATAGGTCTGTTTATATGTTCTAAATATATATATATATATATGCTAGTCTATGTATACTTGTTTTAATAATAATAGTTTATAAAAGTTATTTCTATTTGATTTTTATGTGTAATTATATATATTAGTTTTGGATTTTATAAGTTGTAGATTGTATGTAAGGAACAATTGCTATATGTATGTTTACAGTCGCACATATGTGTATTGTACAGTATTCTATAATATATTTGATAGTATTTTACAATATATATGTATTTTATGCTATATAGTAGGATTTGTTATAAAGTATATTTAGTTATAATATGTAAAGGTTTATATTTCAAGTTTATATACATTACTACCTGGTCTGTATTTTATAAAGCTTTGACAATTAGACTTTTAAAAGAATATGCTCTGTTATATATATATATATATATATATAAATGTATAGCTGTATTAATATAAAAAGTTTGAACACTCTGTTATATATATTTCAAGATATATAATGTATATATGTTGATTTATATATGTGTTTTAGTTAAAGCTATGATTTTGAAAACGTATATAATTTTAATGAGTTTCAAAATTTAATATTGGCTAAGAAAATAATATATTAGAATAATATTTTTTTTGTTTCAGTCTACATCAGGCAGTTTCTAATCTATTTTCATCGATATCTATTTATCAGCCCTGTTCGTCCAATTCGTGCCAATCTTGTTCATTTTGGAAATTTTGTTCTTGGATTTGTAACCCATTTCAAATCTCTCTAGCCTCGAAAGGTGAGTAATCACTCAAGATTTAGCGTTCTTATATTTATTAAATTTGATTTCAATTGAAACGACAATTGAAATATGATGTTGTAGTTATTTAAATTGTTATATATGCTATTATCTGTAACTGTTCACCTGTGGGATATGACACCATATCCTGTTGTTTATATTTTATTTAAATTATTGATGATATATGTCTGTTATTATTTTATTATCTGCTATCACTCTGCAAGTTCCCCGTTAGTATAGAATTCACAATGGGTTGAAATGATAGACCTAAGCGATTTTCATTTGAATTGAATTTGGGATTGCGGGTCGAAATGATATCTACCCGTATATACTTAAATTACGGATTGAAATGATAAATATCTGTATCACTTGACCATAGGATATGAAATTATATACAGACACCGTTGGTCCACATATAAGTATTTTGAAAATAAATTCTATGGTTTTGGGAAAGAAACATATAATTATCTATGTATGGTAATGATGTATATAGATTTAATAATAATATATAATTTAATTAAGATTGAGTTAATACATATAATATGGTTAAGTATGTAAATTTATATTTCAAAATATATTTTGGTAATGATTTGAATAAGTTAAGGTTGGGAAGATAATTTTATTTAATTAAACCGATTTGAAACTTATTAAAATTGAGATTTAAGATCTGATTTATAACTAGGGTTTGATTTAAGTAATTTAATGAATATCTCTTGTTTAAATAAATTTAAGGAAATATTTGGTAAAAATGTAATTTAAGGCTAGTTAATGGATATTGAATTTATTAAGTGAATATTCCCTGATTAAATAATAATGAAGTTAAATCAAGAGCTATATGAAACTGTTAAATTTAACTTTGAAAATATTGAATATTTAAGCCTGAAAAATATTGAAAATTTAAATGGTCTATTGAGAACTGAATTGAATTGATGATTTGAGCTTTGAATAAATTTGGATTTGGAATTTGAGTTGATTTGTGAGACTTGAGGAAATTATAAATACTTTACTTTATAAATTATTTAATCTATATATACTATTTTGGAAAATAGATATATTTGAAATGAAAATGATATTTTGGTTTTGAAGTATATATAAATTTGAAATGACCATGGTGTTAGAGTGTTTATTTCTACATTTTAGATAGTTCCACGGATCCTTAGAGGATGGTTATCCCAAACATCCTTTAAGTTACTTGTATTTCAGTTGATATTACACTTGAGTTGGATTTATTGATATAAGAATGTTAATCCTAACTCGAGTGTTTTGTGTTTTGCTTTACGCTCGGGTCAGACTGAGTGATACAGCGTTTGAGACTCACTTGTGGAGTTTGGAGCTTCCTTTGGAGATCCAACTATCGCCTCAGCTTTTAGCTCTTCTAGTTGATTTGTTCAGAGAAGTCATCTGTTGTACTGGAGACTTCACTGCATTTGAGATATTCTGTTGTATTTTACTTCTAACTCTGATGTTTATATAGTAGCTTCATGAAATACTATTTTATCTTTTCCGCTGCGTATTATTGTATTACTCTATGTCTGTGATTTTGTGATTGATTTATTTACTGTATATTCTGAGTTTTGTCGAATTTTAAACTAACAATCTGATATTTTGAATTATTCAAGTCAGACATGTGTGGATTATTGTCGATTTGAATGGTCCAAAATAGTGGGTCGTTACCATATACGTAATTTTAAACATATATACATATATATATTATAACAGTAAATATAGATTAATACATATATAATACACAAAATACATATAATAAATGTGTATTTTCCTGGTCATGCACACAACTCACATTTTTTTTTTATTTTTTTCAAATTCTTAAAATATATCTTATTGTAAATATCCGTACAAATATAATTAAAATACCAACAAATGATTATTTTCAAAAAAAAAATTAAATTTTTTGCAAAATTCTGAATGATATTTTGTAATTTTGAATACTTAATATATAATTTTAAAATTAAAAATCAATTTTAAAATAAATTTTTAATTTTTAGCCATAATTAAATGTTTTTAAATTAAAAAAATGTTTTTAAAATTTTTCTGTAACGACCCAATATTTTGGACTATTCGCATCCGCACATGTTGGACTTGAATAATTTAAAATACCGAATTGTTAATTAAATTTGGCAAAACTGAGCATATACAGTAAATAAATAATCACAGATCACAGAAACAGAGTAATAAATGCAGCGGAAACAAAAGATAGTAGTTCATGAAGCTACTATATACATATCAGAGTTAAATAAGGTACAACAGATGTCTCGAATAAAATAGTCAAATACAAGAATCAGAATACAATCACTGGAATAACCTGGATATCTGAAAGCTGGATAGATAGTTGGATCTCCAAGCAAAGCTCCAACTCCAAAGGCGAGTCTCGAATACTGGTACACTCAGTCTGACCCGAGCGTAAAGCAAAACACAAAACACTCGAGTCAGGATTAACATTCTTATATCAATAAATCCAACTCAAGTGAAATAACAACCGAAATACAAGTAACTCAAAGAATGTTTGGAATAACCATCCTTTAAGGATCCGTTAAACTATCTACTATTTAGTAGTGTACGATAAGTAGATAATGCCTATCAGTAATATAAAGTATCAAAATAGTGTTAAGGCGTTACCATTATCCCCCTTAACACATTTTATATAAGCGTTATAGTCTATACAGCACTGTAAACTCCACCGTAAACTGGTGGGATATCAGGGAGTACTCCATAGGTATAACACAAAACAAATCGTAGTGGTCGCGTATATTGGGATACAAGTATGACAAGGCACATGAGGCAATACCCAAGGTAGTGAAACTACCGTTTGCCTGATCCGGACTGGTGCGCATCGCCGCAGCGATTGCAAAACCGCGAAACAACACTCCTAAAATTCGAGGGTGCACCAATCGACAACAAGTAATGAGTAGTTTTCGAAGAAGTGCGTTCGCTCGAGGCAGCTAACCCCATTTGGCCCGACACGGCTCCTGTTTTAGTCATTTCCAATTTGACCCAAGTGTCAAGGCTATCCATTATCGTTCTCTTTCTTCAGTCATCACGTACATCATTCCAACCACTTCATTCTGGATCACACTCTGCGTATAGTTATTAAAGTGGTTTTCGATTTAGACAGAGAGTATGTCCCTAACCGATTCCGGTCTCTTTAATAACTTTCGTAATTATTATACTGATTGGTCGTTTAATATATTTCAAAACCAAATCAAATTCAAGTTCAATTAGAATTTGTAAACCAACATTTCATTTGTCTTTCTAAATCAATTTCAATAATTTACGTTTCAAATTCCAAATTACCATTTCAAAATCCTATAATTCAAATTTAATATTTGATTTAAGACAATTCAAGTATTCATTTAAATTCATATATAAGTTTCATCCCGAAATCATTTAAATTACTTTAATTTAACATTCAAATCAATTTAAATTCATTGATCGATTTCATTCAATGTTCGTTAAGTAAATCTATCCTTCAAAACAATTTTCATTTAACTTCCAATTTATTAAATCAATTATTTAAGTTCAACTCCATTATATCAAAACTTAAAATTGCATTAAATTAAATTCATCAAATCCAATTCTTACATTTCAATTCTTACATTAATTTCAATAAACACATTTTTATTTCTTGTTAGAGAAATTCAATTTCACTTATTTATTTACTTAGTTACAATTTCAAAGCTCAATTAATAAAGAACTAAATTTCACTAATTCAAGAGGTTCAATTTTATTTAACTATTAAATAATTCAATTTTATTTAATTATTAAATAATTTCAAACTTAATTATTAAATAATTTCAAACTTAATTATTAATAAAATTTCAAATTTTTATTCAATCGTTTCTCAATTTAAACAACATTCTTTCATCAATTACATTGTTAATATTTTGTTTCATATTATTAAATATTAACCTTTTCCTTTCATAAAAATTCAAATTCCAACTTCATTTCAAAACCTTATCATTTATTCAAATAAAATCTTTATTTTATTTTTAAATCAAATTATTGACCAATCGGGTTTTATTTAATTTTCTATCCTAAGTCAAAGTTTTATTTGGGTATATATCATTTCAACCCGATTCCATTTCAATTCAAAAATCAAAGCATAACGAAGGAAACTTGCAGTGTGATAACTGGGATGGTGTCAAAGTAAATAAACAAGCAATAACAACAATCAATAACAATAATCCAATAATTAATTAAATAATCCCGAAATAATCGTATTAATTCACATGTTATTTGTGTAAATTAATATAATTATTTCTAGAATCTACACTATCATTTCATGTAGATTAAAGATTATTACACTAATATTTATACGGTTCTTCACTTGATATTCATTATTAAATTTCATACTACATCAATCTATACAACATACATTTAAATGGTTCAAGGTGTGATTAACCATATTTCTATGTGTCAATTTATTTGAACATTTAAAGAGGTCATATTATGCAAATGTCATCAAATCAAATTTATCCCATATCAAATCTAACTATCCTACGTCAATTTCAAATTATTTATCACTTACAACATTTACAATTTAACGTCCAATGTCAACATCAACAGTCAATCATTTATCAACCAAACTAGATTATCATCGTATAAATAACAGATAATGGTGTTAGATGTCACAAGTGAACTGATACAGGTAATAGCATATATAACAGTGTAATTAACTAACAGCAGCA
This sequence comes from Allium fistulosum, assembly GCA_030737815.1. Taxonomy (NCBI): domain Eukaryota; kingdom Viridiplantae; phylum Streptophyta; class Magnoliopsida; order Asparagales; family Amaryllidaceae; genus Allium; species Allium fistulosum. Next base: position 950,281,773 of record CM060907.1, on the reverse strand, counting down.
TATTTCAATTGTCATTTCAATTGAAATCAAATTTAATAAATAAAAGAACGTTAATCGTGAGTGATTTCTCACCTTTCGAGGCTAGAGAGAGATGAACTAGAATGGAGTCGAGTTACGAATTCAGGCACGAAATTCCAAATCAAAGCAAGATTGGTACGAATTCGATGAACAGAATCTGATAACAGAGATCAATGGAACAAATCAAATTAGCAAAATTTTAGACGAGATGTATATTATATTATTATTTCACTTAAACCTAATATTCAGTTGAAAATACTTATACATTTTTAAATAAATTTTAAATTTAAATATATATATATATATTAAAATCAAAAATGTTTATAGGTATATACCAAAATCGTTATTATATTTGAACCCATACGTTTATACATATCAAGTATATAATTTAAAAACAATACCACTTATAAAACCAAATAACTTACTTCATTAAGATATATCTATAAACTCAAACAAGTCCAAATATATAAATTGACCTAATAACTAACAAACTATGAAGACTACACATGTGACCCACACCCTATGCAAACCAACCTTGTATACTTGTATAAACTTATATATAAACAAACAAATCTTAGCGTGCAATCTTCATAAACTTATCCATACTACTGCATATAAATATTGACATAGATATCCACAGGCCAAAGCTACTATATAAACATATATAATGCTAATAAAACTTGTCCATAAAATAAAAATGGAATATATACACGCAAATCACAGACGAAGCAAAATAAGCAAACTGGTTAAATGAAATGTATGCAGACTATATATGTAGATTATGCAAAACAAAATATCAACGCCACTTAAAAAATAAAACTATATACAAAAGCAAAACAGCTCAAAGCAATTTTTCCAAAACCTATATGCATACGTAAACAGTCTAAAGCAATATATGTAAAATATAACTAGTTATAAAAATCTAACTTTATATAGATATACACGTAAAACTCATGTTAGAACAGTTATATGTAGATGCTATTTACAAACAAATATATAAATCAGACTATTAACCACAGATATGCAAAATAAAAATATCTCTGACTCGGGTTATAAACAAGATATGCAACCATAACATATGAACCAATATATACATACAAAATAGTGTATATACAAGCTACAATGTGCAACCTACCCATCCATACATATGCAGACTCTACTCAACACAAAACAGCTAGACAAAAATATATGAAACAACTATAACTTAATACATGAACTAATATATAAGACTACAACCTTATATCGAATGACAAGCAAGGATATATTTACACACGAATAGAACAACACACCTCTATGTATAAATTTTATAAAACAAACATCTGTTTGAATTGCTTATAACATATATATTGTTATAACAACTTTGCAAGATTAAAACTATACTACAAAACTGTTAAATATATATAACCTATATATAGCTTTATACACATACAAACTCATGGCCTTATATACAAATATACCCCTTGACAATACTAACTGCACAAGGATATACACAATCAAATAGAATATACTATAACAAAATTTACAAACTTACATACACTTTATATATTTTAAGTTACACAACGTGTTATATATATAAAAAAATCAAAACTAGATATATGTATAAACACTTCAGCTGTAATTTATAAAAAAAATCAAGTTGATTTGTATATATATAATAAGACTTATATAAAACTTTTACTTATATATATCAACATGAACATTACCTGAGAAGAAATAAAGGGAAGGCAAGTGGCAGCGGATCTGGAAGGTGATTAAACGTGGCGAAGATAAGAGGAGGCGGATGATGGCCGGGGAAGAGGGTGGAAAGTCTTGGTGAGGGGTCAGAGATGGACTCGTCAGTGGCTATGACGTAGAGTGGGAGGCCAGTGGAGGAACGACTGTGTTTTTGAAATGGCGGATGAGAATGGGAAGAAGGAAGAAGAGTCGGGTTTGGCATAGAAGTAATAACAGCAGGCTCAGGAACAAAGGAATGAATTGAAAGAGAAAACGAAAGTTACAAACAGATGAAAAGAAACGTATGCATTCAATGTGGAGAATATCAAGGCAAAAGTGAATAATATAAAGTAGAAGAATAGCAGCGGTCTTCTCTAGATTCAGCTGAGAAATTATGGCAATTAATTGCCCGCGTGGGTTGCACGTTTCAAGTCTGATGAGACAAAAGAAAGAAAAGGTCACAAATTTCGGTACGGTATGACGCACAGTCTTTTTGTTTCTGCCATGTACCGGGCCTCGAAATACAGAAAGAAATATACTGCTGAGATCAGCACGACGAGACGGTCAAAATGGTATACAGATATCAGTGGTATGATTGTGTAACGACCCGATATTTTCAACCATTCGCATCTGCACATGTCGGACTTGAATTGCTCAAAATACTGCGTTGTAAATAAAATTTGGCAAATCTCATAATATACAGTAAATAAAAAATCACAGATACAGAGTAAAATAATGCAGCGGAAGTAAAGGAAATAGTTGTTCATGAAGCTACTATGTAAATATATCAGAGTTAAATAAGATACAACGGAAGAAATAAAGTACAACAGAAGTCTCAATAAAATAACCAAGTACAAGCTGAGTAAAACAACGGAACTGAAATAGATAGGACAAGACAAGCAGATAATCTCCAGCGATTCAAATCTCCAAGAGAGTGGAAATCCAAATCTATGAATAACTCAGGCTGACCCGAGCGTAAAGCAAAACACAAAATACTCGAGTCAGGACAATATATACTTATATAATGTAAACTAACTCAAGTGAACTGTAATAAGGTACAAGTAACTTAAAGAATGCTTGGGATCGCCCATTCTTTAAGGATCCGTTAAACTATCTACTATGTAGTAATATTCGCTATTATAATAATGTCTAATATAAAATAAACATACTTTTAAATAGCATTAAGGCTTTACATTTTCCACCTTAACACGTAATAGTCCTAGTAGTCTATCCAGTATTAGCATACTCCCAAAATGGGGGCTACCCTCGATACTCCACAGGCTACAGGAGAAATCACAAATCGTATTAAAGCTCGATATGGTAGGTGACACGGCACACAAGGCAATGCCAGGGTAGATATACCAATTACGCATCCGGACTGGTGGTGACGAATAGCATCCACTATCGCCCACCTCGAACAACACTCCCAAATCAAGGGTGCGCACCAAATCAATCACAAGTAATAGAATGGTATCGAAGAAGTGTGTCCGATCAGAGGTGCTACCTCCTTGGCCCGTCGATCGCTCCTGTTTTAGCCACCTTATGCCAACTCACGGGAGTTGGGTCCACGTATATACCTTAAGATCATCGCCACCATCCTACTTCATTCTGGAAACTCCACCGCGTACACAGTTGTCAAAGTGGTTTTCAGTATCGACAGAGAGTATGTCCATATCCGATCCCGGTCTCTTTAACAACCAATCGTTATTATAACCCATGGTTATAATTTAAAACGGTATTTTTTTACTTCAAAATAGAATATCATTTCAAATCCAAATCTTTATCAAAATAAAGATTAAATCAATTCCAAACCATTTCAATATATTTAAAATATCATATCATTTCAAAACTTCATTTCAAATCATTTCAATATATCAAAATATCACATCTTTCTAAAACTTCATTTCAAATCATTTAATATATCAAAATATCACATCTTTCCAAAACTTCATTTCAAATTATTTAATATATCAAAATTTCACATTTTCCAAAACTACATTTCAAATCATCATTTGAGTTCAAATCCAAATATTCAACTTTAAATACCTTTTTAAATTCAAAGATATCATTCATTTATTTTCATTACAAGTCACCTTTAAATAATTTATATTCCAACAAATTAATTCGTTTAAATTCATTAAAAGTGTAAGTATTATATTTCAAATCAATTATTCAATTTCCAAAGTTTCAATTCAATTCAATCATTTATTTCAATTAAATTTCCATAGACCATTTCAAATTAAATTTCAAATATAGATTTAATCCACAAAATAACCATTCAAATTTTAAAATAAATTCCAAAGCTTTATTATACTATATTTCATAAGTCCAATATCTTTTAAATAGATTCAAATTACAAGTAAACCAAATATTTTTCATACTAATATAAACTTCAATTATTCATTCCAAGATTTAATATCATTTATTTAATTTAAATTTAAATACCATTTAATCACATTTCAAAATAGTTGTATTTCACAAATCAACCATTCCATTTAAATCATTTAAAGTCAATTCATTATTTTAATAATTAACTATTTAATTTACAAAATTTAATCTTTTCAAAGATCATTTATCCATTTAAGTTTATTAAAACAATGAAAATTCAACTTTCGCAGCACTTAGGAAATGCTACGAAATGTTATGTTTTAAAACAGTTCATTAACAAAAGACAGCATTAAATATGCGGTAATATCTTAATTTAGTTTCAAGTGAAATTTTAGTTAAATTTAACAACTATAGCACTAACAAAGTGCTATAATATCCTTTAGTTCAAATTTGCTATATGGTCCATTTAAAACAACTACAGCATTTACCAATGCTGTAATATCTTTACATTACATTTCAAAAATGGTGTCAAATCAAATTCAGAGTTTTATTTACAGTTTCACACATAATTAACTTTAATATAAATCATTTTAACTTATAAAATCATATATTTTCACATTTAAAAACAATCATTTAAATACCTTTATTTCTATGATTTTACAAAGTCAAATTTCCATACAAAAATCAAATTAAATAACAATTAAATTTTCATTTCTTTAATTAAGTTCTTAACTTAACAACTAAGTTTAAATTTCCAAAATATAACTTATTTCCATTTATTTTACTTAATTAAATTTTCACTTTTAACAAAATTCACAATTTCCCCATTTAAGTTATATTTCAAAAAATTCAACTTAAGCATTCATTTATTCCATATTTTAATTTATACAAAATCATTTACACCTTTAAAACATTATTATTACTTAATAAAAATCATTAAATTCATCTTTAAATCAAATTTGTCATATTTCCTTAGCTTACATAAATTCCATTTATAAACAAAATCATAAATTCCAAAATTAACTTATATTTCAAATTCTACTTCACCATTTACTTAATTCACTTATTTAATTTGCAGAAAATCACAAATATTTTATTGTAATGACCCAAGATTTTAGGAATTTATCTTGGAAAATATAAATAAGATTAAAATAATTTTTAAGTAGTTTTTAAAACCATGTTTAAGGGAAAGATGAGATAGCTTGATGTGGTATAATAAAATGATGCGCATTTGTGCACAGAATATACACATGAGTAAAGCTAGATCCCTGGATACTATGAATGAGTACATGATGCTATGTATGGAAAATGTATATATATGTATATATATATATATATATTTGCTGATAAATAAAGAAAACCCTCAAATGTGCTATATGCAAAAATATAACTAAGTATACATGTGCATATGTGTATCAGTATAAAATAATATAGATGTATATATGTATATAAGTTATTGTCTGTAAAACATATATGTAAGTATACTAACTAAGTATTAGAATTTAAACTAGTAAGATGAAACACACAAATATGTTTTTCCTCTGGTGGATAAATAAAAAGGAAACACCAGATAATAAAGTGAAGGCTAAAAATAGAAAATGGGAGGAAAACAAAAATGTATTTTGTATGGGCTGAATTAAGAAAAAAAAAGAAATATGTGTATAATATTGCTGGAAATCACATCACACATTTAGCATGCAAATAGACAAGAGAAAAAGCATTTTATGGAAAAGTAAGATTTCTGAAAATAACCAAAGTAGATAACCACTTTTCTCTTCACCAAATTAAGCCGGGGAGGGTAGAATCTTGGGTTCAAACAAATGCAGATAACATAATTTTCTGGTGGGCAAAAATGGCTTTAGCCAATACCCAAAACCCTAAGGAGAACTCTGTATATATATATAAGCAGCAGCCTCCTCTCCTTCTCAAAAAGAACTTTGAAAAAAAAACACCATATAAAACATAAGGCAAGTGAAGGAAAAGAGCTTGAGGCAAAAGGCAGAAGTTTATCAATTAATTAAGGAAGCAAAGAAGAGAGCTAGGTGAGAAAACTCACTCAACAACTTAAGGCACTAAGTCCTAATGAAGGCAGCCAGTTATAAATTAATTTTTCTTAAAAGTGTATGTGATTTTCTTTCAGAAATTAAGGATGCTTTAATGCTAGATGGTTGTTCTGGTTGTTTTATTTTGTGAATATTCTAAACATGATCAGTATGCATGAATAAGTATCTTAAAAACCCAGATCTCTTTCTGATATGATACTGGTTAGAAATATAAATAAATACCCAGAAAATAAAATGTTGAATATAAGCAAGTAGTGTTGGTTTTGGCTCAACCCAGAAGAATTGATGAGCATATGGGCTGCAATATACATATGTATATGTGCTGAGGCTTAAGTTGAAATGGAATTAGGAGTGCAATAGGCTTGCCTATGTGCTGATACTCCTGATTCAAAGAAAATATACAATAACCACCTAGCAAATAGATTTTGTGATTTAGGAAGCTTGGTCAATCTGAGTTTAACTAAAGCACAGATGTTTGCAACAAAATCTTCCCATAGAGCCATAAACCAATGTTAGTTGTCTATACCTCTTTTAAATTGCAAGAACATGTTTTAATAAGTACCAATACTTAAATTGCTTGATTGATTCTGTTTTTTTATATGAATGATGAGGAATGCTTGTTTTAGCGAAATGACTCACTGATTGGGTTTGCCCTGAATTTTTTTAAAGAGCAAGTACCTGAGAACTTGATTAGGAAATGGGGTCAAGATTACTGCAGGAATGACTTGTGTTCTTGAGTAATGCAAGTTGACACATGGCTTGTTTAAGTCCTGAGATCTTTGTGTAATGGAGTGAATTAGTTCATTACAGTGTGTCCATTGATTCATAAAATTGCAGACGAGACCAGGGTAGATAGATATATCAAGGGAAGAATATTTGACATGATGAGGAACTAGAGTTTTCCCAGAAATGAAATATGAGGAGGGAATAAATGATTTAACTCATGTTGGTTATTTTTCTGTTTTGTGTGAATGATTATTTGATTTATGACTGAATTGTATGCCTGAATGTATGTGCCATATCTATATAAAGTCTCTGGAAAGAAAGATTAAAGTGTGCACATGCACAATGACACAGAACATGCACACAAGTATTACTTGTTTTCAGAGGGCAGAACTATATGCATATGTACTTAATTCAATTTTAACTTAATTAATTAATTGCTTTAGTGGATTTTCTCATACCAGACATGTGTCTGACCCTAGTGTGCTAGTGGCATCTGGGGTGTCTCATTTAAAATGAGGCAGCTTCAAATGCTTTTTCAGGAACAGCAGCCTCTAGGTAGGAGTAGAAGCAAGGCATTGAGAAGAAGATTATAGCATGCTAGAATTAGATAGATAAGAGCTTAAAAGATGAAATTTGCATGTATTGATATTTTAAATTTTTCCATTGTAGCAAGTACTGAGTGATGATGGATATTTGGTTAAGTATTTTAAGAATTTGACTTGTAACTGGAATTTAAAATATCTGAGTTCCATTATCTGGAATGTTGAAAAGTTTTTATCTATAATTTTGTAAGTTAGATCCATAATAGTGATTTTATAAGAGGGTGAAGTTAGATCCATATTAGTGATTTTATACATGTTCAGACATGTTTTGTTCAGATATTGTCACACCAGTACCTTTGCAATTTTAACATGAATCTGAATTTCTTTTTACTAAAGTTTTGGGCAAAATGCATTTTAAGACCCTCTGAAATATGCCTGAACAGAGAGTCTATTTAACCCATGTTTTTCTTTGTTGAGTATCCACATGTCCTAGGAAACTCACCCTGGACTGCATTTCATTTAGCCTAGTATCTTGGTATCAAGGAATCAAGTTTCTGGAATATGATAATTCACTTAAAAATATCCCATATATGAGATTGCATATAAGGCAGATTTTATAGGAAAGCAAACATAGAAAATGATAGAAGCTTATTATATCATTTTCAGAGAACAGACACTACACTATTAATTTTATAGATAATCATAACATAATTATCTGGTTTCTATGGATCATATTTCATAGAGGATCCAGCAAGCTATCAAAGATTAAAAATCATACTGTTACCTATATGAATAAAATTTCAATCAATGTAACCTCTTGTTTGTCATAACCTGATTAAACAAGAGGGGCACATGCATCTTCATATGTGTGTGCATATCCTTGTGGTTGTACTGATATATCTATATTGGTAAATCTTTTGATCCTGGATAAAGTTTGTTTATTGGAAAAAAGAAAATGACCCTGGGAAAATATATTTGTTAATAAATGATACATATATATATATATATATATCACTTTGTAAAAAAAATCCTTACAAAATTAAGGTAGAAAAGAGAGGGTCATTCCATTTGGTATCAGAGCTATGTTATTAAACATAGCAGAAATAAAGATCAAGTTCTCTGATAGAAATAAAATTTAAAGAGACTAAATATATAACAATGTTTTCAGTGTAAATTAAACCTCTGAAATAATAAAATTACCAATCAAACTAACCAGCTATGTAAATTATTATTAGCAAACTATGGTAGGAAGACCACCAAATCAGGGAGCAGGATCTTCCAATGCACCACCAATGGTCAATCTGCAAGACTTGGTGAGAGCATTTAGGGATGGGGCAGGACAAAGGCAAGGAAATCCCTATGAAGAGCTCTCAAAATTACTTAAGACATATACTCATTTAGGAGGCAAAAGCTTTGAAGAGACAGAGAGTATTATGGAAATTCAAGCATGGTTGAGAACACTGGATAGAATTTTCAATGACATGCAACTTGATGATCAAAGAAAGAGGCAAGTGGGTTCGAGACAGCTAAAAGGAGTAGCTTTAAGCTGGTGGGAAGTAATCATTGCAGGAAGAAATGATAATGAAATCACTTGGAATCAATTCAAAGAGATGTTGGAAGCAAGGTTTGTACCAGCATCAGCTAAGACTACCTTGCTAGAAGAATTTATTAGACTTAGGCAAGGAACTATGACTGTCACAGAATACACTCAAAAGTTTGAGGGGCTTTCCACATATGGAGCAATGCTTGTGGCAGATGAAGCATCCAAAAATGATAGGTACATAAAAGGTTTGAACCCAGGACTTAGCAGAGCTATGTTACCTTATGCTGACAGGACCTTTGACCACGTGATAGACTTAGCTTTGAGATTGGAGCAGCATGACAAGGAAAGGGAAAAATTCAGAAATTTCAAGAACAATAACAGTAAGAAGGGTAAGGGGAGATATCATCCTTATGATAAGAAGAAAGAAGAGGCCAGTACTAAGTCTACTGGGGATATTAAAGCTAAGGAAACCAAGAAGATTATGTGTCATCAATGGGAAAAGAAGGACATATCAAACCAAGATGTCCAGAATTGAAAGGAGGAGCTTTCAAGTGTTATTTATGTGGGAAAGAAGGGCACATGAAAAGAAATTGTCCTGAGAATAAGCAGCAAGGAAAATTAGCAAACTTGGAAGAAAAAGACAAAACAGTGGAGATCAATGCTGAGAAGCTCAGTCAAGTGGAAGGTACACTATTTATTTGTAATGTACCCATAGCAGTAGTATATGATACTGGAGCAACTCATTCTTTAATTTCATATGAATTAGTTAAAATGCTGAAATTAAGTTGCATATTGGTTGAAACCCCTTTACATATACAAAGTCCACTGGGAAGTTCTAGTGTTTTAAACATGATCTGTGTGGATGTGGAATTAAACATAGGAGGAGATACTTTTATTTCCAATTTATATGTTTTAAATTACCCAAACATAGGTGTTATTTTGGGAGTAGACTGGTTAAGGCAATTCGAGGCCATAATTAACTTAGACTCATCCACCATATCATTGCAAAACCATGGAAGCCAGAGGATCACAATTTTGTGTGAAGTGTCCAAGGGAAGAAAATTGTGTCATTTGATTGATTTGGGTAAATATTTCGGTGAACATATTATTGAGGAAATTCCCATAGTCAATGAATACTTGGATGTTTTTGAGGAGGTTGATGGTGTTCCAAACCATAGGCCAGTGGAATTCCAAATTCATTTAGTTCCAGGAGCAAGCCAGTGATTAAAAAGCCAACAAGAATGGGGCCAAATGAACTAAAAGAATTAAAGAAACAATTAGAGGAATTAGAAAATAAGGGTTTTATAAGACCCAGTAATTCTTGCTGGGGGGGCACCAGTGGTGTTTGTTAAGAAACAAGATGGTACCTTGAGACTCTGCATAGATTATAGGGAATTAAACAAGGTAACCATTAAAAATAAATACCCACTGCCAAGAATAGATGATCTTTTTGATCAATTGGCTGGAGCAAGAGTATTCTCTAGGCTAGATTTAGCATCTGGTTTTCATCAAATGAAGGTGGAAGAATCAAGCATCAAGTACACTGCCTTTAACACTAGATATGGGTTGTATGAATTTTTGGTTATGCCATTTGGCTTGACCAATGCACCATCATACTTTGTAGATTTAATGAACAGAACCTTTAGAGATTATTTAGACAAGTTTGTGCTTATTTTTATAGATGACATTTTAATTTATTCCAAAACAATGGAAGAGCATGAAAGTCATCTGCACATGGTTTTGTCTAGACTAAGGGAAAAAGACTTAAAGGCAAAATACTCAAAATGTGAATTTTGGAAAGAGGAAGTGCATTTTCTTGGCCATGTTATATCTTCCCAAGGAATTTCTATGAACCCCAATAAAGTAGTGGCTATTCAAGCATGGAAAAGGCCAAGCACTGTGAGTGAAGTGAGGTCATTTATGGGGATGGCAGGGTATTATAGGAGATTTATAAAAGATTTTTCAAAAATTTCTACACCACTTACTAACCTAACCAGGAAGAACCAAGCTTTTGTTTGGTCAGAAAAATGTGAAAAGTCTTTTGAACAGTTGAAGGAGGCATTGGTTAATGCTCCAATTTTAAAAGTACCTCATGGAAATGAAGAATTAGTTGTATACACTGATGCTAGTGGATTTGGCTTGGGTGCAGTGTTGATGCAATAAGGCCAAGTCATTGCATATGCATCCAGACAACTTAAACCCCATGAAGTTAGGTATGCCACACATGATCTTGAATTAGCAGCTGTGATCTATGCTTTGAAACTTTGGAGACATTATTTGTTAGGCACTAAGTTTGAACTTTACACTGACCACAAGTCTCTAAAATATTTATTTTCACAAAAAGATTTGAACAGGAGGCAACATAGATGGGTGGAGTTCTTAGCTGCCTATGACTTTGACATACTCTATACACCAGGCAAAGCAAACAAAGTTGCAGATGCTCTAAGTAGACAGCATGCTAAATTGGCTATGATGATGATAAGAGAATTTAAGGACTTGTCTTTACTAACTGAGTTAGAAATTGGGGAGAATGGTTGTGTGCACATTGATGAGCAGGTGCATGGTGCACAAGAAAATAAAGGGAAGTTAAGCTTAATGACACTTCAACCAGATTTAATTCTGAAGGTAGAAAAAATGCCAGAACAAGATGCAAACTTATTAGAGAAGAAAATTCTCCTCTCAGAAGGGGAGGAAGTGATGAATCACCATATTGATAAAAATGGTTATATGAGATACCAAAATAGGATGTGTGTGCCAGAGGACACCGAATTAAAGAAAGAGATATTGAATGAATATCACAGAAGTAAATATTCCATACACCCAGGCAACACAAAAATGTACCAAAATTTGAAAAGAGACTTCTGGTGGAAGGGGATGAAATCAGATGTAGCTAAATACATTGCCAAATGTATGACTTGCCAACAAGTCAAGGCTGAAACCCAAAGGCCATCAAGGTTGATGCAGCCTCTTAGTGTACCACAGTGGAAGTGGGAAGATATATCTATGGATTTCATAGATGGGCTGCCTAGATCTAAGAGAGGAAATACAAGTATATGGGTGATAGTTGATAGGCTAACCAAAGTAGCACACTTCATCCCAGTCAAGTCAGAAAGGACATCACCAAAGTTAGCTCAAATTTTTATGAAGGAAGTGGTAAAATTGCATGGCATTCCCAAAACCATTGTGAGTGATAGGGATACCATCTTCACCTCAAAATTCTGGAGAAGCTTTCAAGAAGCAATGTGAAGTGAACTATGCTTAAGTACTGCCTACTATCCTCAGTCAGATGGGCAGACTGAGGTTGTAAACAAGGTTTTGGAGGACATGTTGAGAGCATGTGTATTGGATTTTGGGGGCAACTGGGAAGATTATCTTCATCTAGTTGAATTTACATACAACAACAGCTATCAAAGCACCATAGGAATGGCTCCATTTGAAGCCTTATATGGTAAGCCTTGTTTGTCACCTGTTTGTTGGGTAGAAGCAGGAGAAAGGGCTATTTTAGGGCCTGATTACATACAAGAAACTAAGGAGAAAATTGAGTTGATAAGGAGAAGAATGGCAGCAGCATAAGATAGGCAAAAGAAATTTGCAAACAGGAAAAGGAGGCAGGTAGAATATGAAGTGGGAAATTTTGTTTTCATCAAAATCTCACTTATGAAAAATGTGCTGAGATTTGGGAAACAAGGCAAGTTAACCCCAAGATATATTGGACCATACGAAATTCTGGAAAGAATTGGTTCCTTGGCATATAAGTTGGAATTGCCAGAAAACATGCAAGGCATACATGATGTTTTTCATGTATCACAACTGAGAAGGTGGGTACATGACAAGGCAGAAATTCTGGAGACCCCAACCCAAGTGCAGATAAATCCTAATTTGATTTATGAAAAATATCCAGTAGGGATTTTGGCAAAGGATGTGAAGAAATTAAGAAATAAATCACTGAAACTTGTGAAAGTACAGTGGAGTCTTGATCCCAGTGATTGCACATGGGAATTATAGGACAAGGTTAGGATGAACTACCCTAAGCTATTCTCATATTAGAGGTAAATCTTTTTTTTTAATTTGCTTTTCTTTTGGATGCATGTATTTTTTAGTTATTATCATAGAACTAGAAATCTAAGTGGTTGAGGAGTACTTGTTTTCTGATTTAAGCTTGCAAAAATTGTGGGAGACAATTCCTAAAAGGTGGGGTGTATGTAATGACCCAAGATTTTAGGAATTTATCTTGGAAAATATAAATAAGATTAAAATAATTTTTAAGTAGTTTTTAAAACCATGTTTAAGGGAAAGATGAGATAGCTTGATGTGGTATAATAAAATGATGTGCATTTGTGCACAGAAAATACACATGAGTAAAGCTAGATCCCTGGATACTATGAATGAGTACATGATGCTATGTATGGAAAATGTATATATAAGTATGTATACATATATACTGATAAATAAAGAAAACCCTCAAATGTGCTATATGCAGAAATATAACTAAGTATACATGTGCATATGTGTATCAGTATAAAATAATACAGATGTATATATGTATATAAGTTATTGTCTGTAAAACATATATGTAAGTATACTAACTAAGTATTAGAATTTAAACTAGTAAGATGAAACACACAAATATGTGTTTCCTCTGGTGGAAAAATAAAAAGGAAACACCAGATAATAAAGTGAAGGCTAAAAATAGAAAATGGGAGGAAAACAAAAATGTATTTTGTATAGGCTGAATTAAGAAAAAAAAAGAAATATGTGTATAATATTGCTGGAAATCAGATCACACATTTAGCATGCAAATAGACAAGAGAAAAAGCATTTTATGGAAAAGTAAGATTTCTGAAAATAACCAAAGTAGATAACCACTTTTCTCTTCACCAAATTAAGCTGGGGAGGGTAGAATCTTGGGTTCAAATAAATGCAGATAACATAATTTTCTGGTGGGCAAAAATGGCTTTAGCCAATACCCAAAACCCTAAGGAGAACTCTGTATATATATAAGCAGCAGCCTCCTCTCCTTCTCAAAAAGAACTTTGAAAAAAAAAACACCATATAAAACATAAGGCAAGTGAAGGAAAAGAGCTTGAGGCTAAAGGCAGAAGTTTATCAATTAATTAAGGAAGCAAAGAAGAGAGCTAGGTGAGAAAACTCACTCAACAACTTAAGGCACTAAGTCCTAATGAAGGCAGCCAGTTATAAATTAATTTTTCTTAAAAGTGTATGTGATTGTCTTTCAGAAATTAAGGATGCTTTAATGCTAGATGGTTGTTCTGGTTGTTTTATTTTATGAATATTCTAAACATGATCAGTATGCATGAATAAGTATCTTAAAAACCCAGATCTCTTTCTCATATGATACTGGTTAGAAATATAAATAAATACCCAGAAAATAAAATGTTGAATATAAGCAAGTAGTGTTGGTTTTGGCTCAACCCAGAAGAATTAATGAGCATATGGGCTGCAATATACATATGTATATGTGCTAAGGCTTAAGATGAAAAGGAATTAGGAGTGCAATAGGCTTGCCTATATGCTGATACTCATGATTCAAAGAAAATATACAATAACCACCTAGCAAATAGATTTTGTGCTTTAGGAAGCTTGGTCAATCTGAGTTTAACTAAAGCACAGATGTTTGCAACAAAATCTTCCCTTAGAGCCATAAACTAATGTTAGTTGTCTATACCTCTTCTAAATTGCAAGAACATGTTTTAATAAGTACCAATACTTAAATTGCTTGATTGCCTCTGTTTGTTTATATGAATGATGAGGAATGCTATGAGATGAATGCTTGTTTTAGTGAAATGACTCACTGATTGGGTTTGCCCTGAAATTTTTTAAAGAGAAAGTACCTGAGAACTTGATTAGGAAATGGGGTCAAGATTACTGCAGGAATGACTTGTGTTCTTGAGTAATGCAAGTTGACACATGGCTTGTTTAAGTCCTAAGATCTTTGTGTAATGGAGTGAATTAGTTCATTACAGTGTGTCCATTGATTCATCAAATTGCAGATGAGACCAGGGTAGATAAATATATCAAGGGAAGAATATTTGACATGATGAGGAACTAGAGTTTTCCCAGAAATGAAATATGAGGAGGGAATAAATGATTTAACTCATGTTGGTTATTTTTCTGTTTTGTGTGAATGATTATTTGATTTATGACTGAATTGTATGCCTGAATGTATGTGCCATATCTATATAAAGTCTCTGGAAAGAAAGATTAAAGTGTGCACATGCACAATGACACAGAACATGCACACAAGTATTACTTGTTTTCAAAGGGCAGAACTATATGCATATGTACTTAATTCAATTTTAACTTAATTAATTAATTGCTTTAGTGGATTTTCTCATACCAGACATGTGTCTGACCCTAGTGTGCTAATGGCATCTGGGGTGTCTCATTTAAAATGAGGCAGCTTCAAATGCTTTTTCAGGAACAGCAGCCTCTAGGTAGGAGTAGAAGCAAGGCATTGAGAAGAAGATTATAGCATGCTAGAATTAGATAGATAAGAGCTTAAAAGATGAAATTTGCATGTATTGATATTTTAAAAATTTCCATTGTAGCAAGTACTGAGTGATGTTGGATATTTGGTTAAGTATTTTAAGAATTTGACTTGTAACAGAAATTTAAAATATCTGAGTTCCATTATCTGGAATGTTGAAAAGTTTTTATCTATAATTTTGTAAGTTAGATCCATAATAGTGATTTTATAAGAGGGTGAAGTTAGATCCATATTAGTGATTTTATACATGTTCAGACATGTTTTGTTCAGATATTGTCACACCAGTACCTTTGCAATTTTAACATGAATCTGAATTTCTTTTTACTAAAGTTTTGGGCAAAATGCATTTTAAGACCCTCTGAAATATGCCTGAACAGAGAGTCTATTTAACCCATGTTTTTCTTTGCTGAGTATCCACATGTCCCAGGAAACTCACCCTGGACTGCATTTCATTTAGCCTAGTATCTTGGTATCAAGGAATCAAGTTTCTGGAATATGATAATTCACTTAAAAATATCCCAGATATGAGATTGCATATTAGGTAGATTTTATAGGAAAGCAAACATAGAAAATGATAGAAGCTTATATCATTTTCAGAGCACAGACACTACACTATTAATTTTATAGATAATCATAACATAATTATCTGGTTTCTATGGATCATATTTCATAGAGGATCTAGCAAGCTATCAAAGATTAAAAATCATACTGTTACCTATATGAATAAAATTTTATTACATAAATAAAATTGAGCTATGTGGGGATTGATTAAATTAAATCAATCAGTGTAAACTCTTGTTTGCCATAACCTGATTTTATAGAAATCATTTTAAATAAAATTTAAATCAAAATATCATAATATTTACATTTTTTAAATATTTTAAAATTTTCAGAAAAATTTATAAACCATGGGTCTGTATAAAATTTTCTAGCCTAGGTCAAGTGATACGGATATGTATCATTTCAATCCGCAGTTTACAAAGAAAAACCGGGTTTTATCATTTCAAACCCGCAATCCCAATTTAAATAAATAAAAACCGTTCAGGCCTATCATTTCAGCCCATAACGATTTTTCCCTATTCTAAAGTCCGTTCGGGTATGTATCATTTCAACCCATAGTGATTTCTAGTCTATAGGGAACTTGCAGTGTGATAAACTGATAAAATAACAGAATAGCATGAAATAACAGTAACATATGGTATAACAGGTGTAAATACAGGTGTGATCATCATATGATTATAATATAGCAGGTACAACAGGATGATATGCATTTACAGATTCAAGTGATGTCAGTTTATCAACTATATAATTACATATTAGTCTGGTGAGATTTACTCACTTGTTTAAGCTGGAGATGACGACCAAAACACACAACACAGAAACTTCAAAATCACGAGAGCACGATAATGATTTGAGTGTGGGAGAGCCAAAGCTAATTGCCTTGTCACATTCAAACCAAACAATTACAAACAACATAAGATTTCAACCCAAAAATTCAATAAACAATGCTAGAAACGATTGTATAAAACCAATCCAAATCATTGCACTTGCTTTCAACCTCCTATACTTCAGCTACAGGTCTGAAATGTACTGTCAAGGGTTGAGTTTGGATCTGGTCTTGGGTCCATAGGGTCGGCCTAGCATGGTGTTTGAAGGTGGTGAAGTCTAGGTGCACTAGTTGGTGAGGCAAGGGGCTAACAACACAAGGCAAAAGCATGGATTTTCTATGCCACTTTGGGCTTGGCCAAGGCTAAGGAAGACATGGATATTTCAGGTGTGGTCAGTAGGGGTTGTCCAGAGGTGTCTCAGGTCAGAATTTGGCTGGTGGAGGTGGAGCAAGTGGCGGCAAGGAGGAGTTTAAAGGTGATGACTAGGTAGGCTCGGTTTGACATGTATGGATGATGTTGTTCAAAACTTTGGTCGAGATTCTTCATTATGGCTCAAGGCAATGGGATTGGGAGGGGCTGGAGGAGGTGCTGGTCAGAGGGGATGGTGGTGGAGGTGGCTAAGGTGGTGGATGAGCGCAGGCCGATCCAAAGAAGGGGATGAAGGCAAGTGCAAATCAATGTAAAACAAAGAAACATGAAAAAGAAAAGGAGTTTTTACCAAATTTTTGCAAGATGGAGGCCGTGATTTTTTTTTAGGGTTAAGAAGCTTTGATAATGCGTGAAAAGATGAGGAAGTCAGCTGAAAAATATGAGGAAAAGAACGGCCAAAAATAAAATAAAAATAAAAGATGTATTGATTAAAATGAAACGGTGGAATACAAAAGGACTTAGACAAATCAAAGGTCACAACTTTTCAAATTTCTTTTATTTATTTTGTAATTTATAAATACATATAAAAACTGAGAAATAAAGATGACCACTCAGATATGAAAATAAAAATATAAAATAAATAATTAAATTTTAATTAAATAGAATTTAAATTAAGAAAATGGCTTTAAAATGCAAACTAGGCTTTAAAAATTAGAAATAACTTCAGTACACTTTGGAAAAATCTATTTTAATTTAAATACATGTAGAATGAATATAAATAAAGTAAAAACAGCAAATAAAAGTGAATGCATAAAATAAATAAATAATTTTTAATTATATATAATTAAATTAAGAAAATAGCAAAGAAAATGGAAACTAGGTTTCATAAATTGAAATAAATTCAAGTAAACTTTAGAAAAATTATACTATCACTTTAAAATTATTAAAAGATAATAATATTCATAAAATAACATATTAACACATATTAAAATAAAATATGACAAAGAAAATACAATTTATACAATTTAAAATAACAAAATTGCAGAATAAAACAAATTGCACTCAAAATTGAAATGTACATAACTTTCACAATTTAATTCTGTTTCCAATGAAACGAAAAGTAGTATTCATGTTATTGTATCTATTTTCATAATAAAAGATAAAATTTAAGATTTAAATAATTAAAATTTGAAGTCTAAAAGCCAAAGATTTAACAGTTTGAACAGAAATTCACTTTTCAGTAAAATAACCAATTTATACTAGTTTGAAATTATAGTTCACATAATAATTAACATTTATTTTAAAAATGAAATGTTTGAAATCAAACAAGTTTAAAATAGTTATAAAATAAAATAAAGTCACATTTTAAAATATAGGCCAAAATCTAGGGTTGTTACAGATTGAATCATAAAAGTTCGAATTTTCTACTAGCGGAAAATGCAGCAAAAACGTAGAAAAATAAGATCGACGGAGTTAAAGAAGTCCGAATTTGGCAAAACGAAAAAATGACGTCCTGCTCAGAAGATGATTTAAAAAATTTCTATGTAAAAATATTTAGGTTTGAAAACGTTTTATTTTCATCGATTTTTAACTGATTAAATTGAAGTAATTTTACGCACGAAATAAACTTTCATATTTTTGGATGAAAATTTACCAGTTGCTATGTTTAACTAGATGCGTTTCAAATATTTAATTTTTATTTCAAATTTTATCGTTTAAAATTTCACAAAATTTCAACTAATTACGTTATTAGAACGATTAAAATTTACGGGTCGTTACACTCTCCCCCACTCAAAACTTTTCGTCCCCGAAAAGGAAGGAGGTAGGGGAATGGAAACAACCAGAAAGAAAATAGATTGAAACAAAGCAAAACAATTAGTTCAAACCATATAAATTCAATTTACCTTAATTAATACTCAGTATTTGATATAAATTCAAGGTATTTCAATAAGTTGATTAAATTTCAATTTATTAATATTTGATACCAAAAGATTTCTTCCAAACAAAATTTTATTTAATTTGACCCATTTACCATTCATTCAACTTATTATTATTCTATTTACCTCTATTAACATTTTATAATTAAAAGTCAAGTGTATTCAATTAAATTGAATAATTTACATTTTAAATTTCTAATTCAATTCTTTCAACTTTAAATATTTATTCAAAATTTTCGACTTCATTTTATAATTGAAAACATCTTTTAACACAAATTTAAGAATTAAATTTTTGATTTTAATATTTAACAATTTGGTTAAATCCCTTTGCGTTTACTTAAGTTAAATCAATCTATCTATTTCTAAATTCATTATCTTATTATCTAGTCATCCTCAATTAACCATTTCTAAATCATCAATTTGTATAATCATTTATTATACTCATATTTTATTCTACAAATTTAATTCTTTTATTCCAAATTATTATTAAGTTTATTCCACTTAATATATCTTATTACATATATTTAAACCATATAAATTAATTTAAACCATATAAATTTCAATTTAAATTAATTTATATTCAATAATTGGTTTAAATTCTAAGGTATTTCCATAAGTTGATCTAATTTCAATTTGTTAATCCTTTCAGAACAAAATTTATTATATTCATCTCATTCAATTAACTTATTATTCTATCATCTTTATTAGCATTTT
Organism: Allium fistulosum; assembly: GCA_030737815.1. Taxonomy (NCBI): domain Eukaryota; kingdom Viridiplantae; phylum Streptophyta; class Magnoliopsida; order Asparagales; family Amaryllidaceae; genus Allium; species Allium fistulosum. The sequence goes on along the minus strand of CM060907.1, from coordinate 950,261,924 downwards.
TTTTATATAATTAAAATCTATGTGTATAATATTTATTATAAACACTCAAATTTTATTTATAAATCCTTTTATATTGTATATTATCCAATTACATTTTAACTTCTGTATAATTTAGGTAAGTTATATTGAAATGCAATTTAGTATTATACAAATAAAATTTTCAAATTCAATTATTTCAAGTTTAAATATTTATCCAAAATTTAGCTTTATTTAAAATTGAAAACATCCTTTAACATAATTTTAAGAATTAAATTGCAAACCCTTTAGAGATAATTATGTATATACTATATATATTAAATCAAATTAAATTTAAAATAATATACCCATATTTATATATATATATATATATATAAATCAAGTCATACTTAAGAAATTCAAATTAAAATATTTTTTCCAAACAAAACCGTAGCAAAGTTACATAATGGTTTCTCCACTTCGAAACTCGAAAATGAATGTCGATGATGCGGCCGTCATCATCGAAATTATTTTCCAGTGACAAAGAGAAGAGCACTGATTAAACATCTAAAATTCCTTTGGAATGATTTCTATTTGAAAATATTTAAATACTATACACTTTAAAACTTTCAAATCAAAGTTTGAAATCACCGGAAATTTAAATTCTCAGTTTCTTGATTTAAATTCATTACAATTTTCAAATAAATTATAAACCATGTTTTTATTTCAATTATTTATATAAGAGACAAAAGCCAATGGTTTAAGTGACATATTTAAAATCCAATATTATTTATTAACAAACAATTCAATTAACCATCAAAATTCAGAAAATCATACTTATATATATAATATAATTATTCAAAATTTATTTCATTTATCAAATTTAAAAATAATATTGTGTCAGTTTGCTCTGTTCAAGCGTTTTGGAAATCCTATTGATAGCGTTGATCAGACGAATCGATCGAAAATCCAAATCAACATCAACAACTCAAACAACACAATATCTAAAACATTTAAATATAGATTTACAAATACCCTATACAAGAATAAATTTCAAAGCAAGGATAGAGATTTAAATTTGATTAATTCAATCAAAGAAAATTTTGATTTGAGAATAAGTTGGAACGAAAGATAAGATGATTATTTAACCGAATAAGGAAATAGATAATCTTATATAAATCGCGGGCAACCATAACCGGGTCGACCGTGACTTCAAGAATAAGATCGATGTGGAATTCTGAGGTAAATCGACATTCGATCTCAAGAAATAGAATTCAGGTATAACAGGAGATAGATAGCATCGTAAATCGAGGATATAGAAATCTCCGGTAAATCAATGCCTATTGTAAAGGAGTTTCACCCCTTTACAAATCATTCGAAGTTTGGCGAGACCACTGATTCATTATAAGGGTCATTCGAAGTGGAGCTATGTGATGCTCCAGAATTGAAAGAAGACGAATAGTGAGGGACACGAATGAATTTTTGGAACCGCAGGGAACGTTCCAAAATTCAAAGGAATCGAGTCAAAAGGAAGAGATTGAAACTCGAATGAGAGTGATTCTATAAATACATTTACCCTATATGCTAAGTTTTACCTAGAGCTACCAAAGCTCTGATACCAACTGTAACGATCCAATATTTTGGACTATTTGCATCCGCACATGTCGGACTTGAATAATTCAAAATACCGAATTGTTAATTAAATTTGGCAAAACTGAGCATATACAGTAAATAAATAATCACAGATCACAGACACAGAGTAATAAATGCAGCGGAAACAAAAGATAGTAGTTCACGAAGCTACTATATACATATCAGAGTTAAATAAGGTACAACAGATGTCTCGAATAAAATAGTCAAATACAAGAATCAGAATACAATCACTGGAATCAACTGGATATCTGAAAGCTGGATAGATAGCTGGATCTCCAAGCGAAGCTCCAACTCCAAAGGCGAGTCTCGAATACTGGTACACTCAGTCTGACCCGAGCGTAAAGCAAAACACAAAACACTCGAGTCAGGATTAACATTCTTATATCAATAAATCCAACTCAAGTGAAATAACAACCGAAATACAAGTAACTCAAAGGATGTTTGGAATAACCATCCTTTAAGGATCTGTTAAACTATCTACTATGTAGTAGTGTACGATAAGTAGATAATGCCTATCAGTAATATAAAGTATCAAAATAGTGTTAAGGCGTTACCATAATCCCCCTTAACACATTTTATATAAGCGTTATAGTCTATACAGCACTGTAAACTCCGCCGTAAACTGGTGGGATATCAGGGAGTACTCCATAGGTATAACACAAAACAAATCGTAGTGGTCGCGTATATAGGGATACAAGTATGACAAGGCACATGAGGCAATACCCAAAGTAGTGAAACTACCGTTTGCCTGATCCGGACTGGTGAGAACGCATCGCCGCAGCGATTGCAACACCGCGAAACAACACTCCCAAAATTCGAGGGTGCACCAATCGACAACAAGTAATGAGTAGTTTTAGAAGAAGTGTGTTCGCTCGAGGCAGCTAACCCCATTTGGCCCGACACGGCTCCTGTTTTAGTCATTTCCAATTTGACCCAAGTGTCAAGGCTATCCATTATCGTTCTCTTTCTTCAGTCATCACGTACATCATTCCAACCACTTCATTCTGGATCACACTCCACGTATAGTTATTAAAGTGGTTTTCGGTTTAGACAGAGAGTATGTCCCTAACCGATTCCGGTCTCTTTAATAACTTTCGTAATTATTATACCGATTGGTCGTTTAATATATTTCAAAACCAAATCAAATTCAAGTTCAATTAGAATTTGTAAACCAACATTTCATTTGTCTTTCTAAATCAATTTCAATAATTTACGTTTCAAACTTCCAAATTACCATTTCAAAATCCTATAATTCAAATTTAATATTTGATTTAAGTCAATTCAAGTATTCATTCAAATTCATATATAAGTTTCATCCCGAAATCATTTAAATTACTTTAATTTAACATTCAAATCAATTTAAATTCATTGATCGATTTCATTCAATGTTCGTTAAGTAAATCTATCCTTCAAAATAATTTTCATTTAACTTCCAATTTATTAAATCAATTATTTAAGTTCAACTCCATTATATCAAAACTTACAAATTGCATTAAATTAAATTCATCTAATCCAATTCTTACATTTCAAGTCTTACATTAATTTCAATAAACACATTTTTATTTCTTGTTAGAGAAATTCAATTTCACTTATTTATTTACTTAGTTACAATTTCAAAGCTCAATTAATAAAGAACTAAATTTCACTAATTCAAGAGGTTCAATTTTATTTAACTATTAAATAATTCAATTTTATTTAATTATTAAATAATTTCAAACTTAATTATTAAATAATTTCAAACTTAATTATTAATAAAATTTCAAAACTTTATTCAATTGTTTCTCAATTTAAACAACGTTCTTTCATCAATTACATTGTTAATATTTTGTTTCATATTATTAAATATTAACCTTTTCCTTTCATAAAAATTCAAATTCCAACTTCATTTCAAAACATTATCATTTATTCAAATAAAATCTTTATTTTATTTTTAAATCAAATTATTGACCAATCGGGTTTTATTTAATTTTCTATCCTAAGTCAAAGTTTTATTTGGGTATATATCATTTCAACCCGATTCCATTTCAATTCAAAAATCAAAGCATAACGAAGGGAACTTGCAGTGTGATAACTGGGATGGTGTCAAAGTAAATAAACAAGCAATAACAACAATCAATACCAATAATCCAATAATTAATTAAATAATCCCGAAATAATCGTATTAATTCACATTGTTATTTGTGTAAATTAATATAATTATTTCTAGAATCTACACTATCATTTCATGTAGATTAAAGATTATTACACTAATATTTATATGGTTCTTCACTTGATATTCATTATTAAATTTCATACTACATCAATCTATACAACATACATTTAAATGGTTCAAGGTGTGATTAACCATATTTCTACGTGTCAATTTATTTGAACATTTAAAGAGGTCATATTATGCAAATGTCATCAAATCAAATTTATCCCATATCAAATCTAACTATCCTACGTCAATTTCAAATTATTTATCACTTACAACATTTATAATTTAACGTCCAATGTCAACATCAACAATCAATCATTTATCAACCAAACTGGATTATCATCGTATAAATAACAGATAATGGTGTTAGATGTCACAAGTGAACTGATACAGGTAATAGCATATATAACAGTGTAATTAACTAACAGCAGCATATTTCAATTGTCATTTCAATTGAAATCAAATTTAATAAATAAAAGAACGTTAATCGTGAGTGATTGCTCACCTTTTGAGGCTAGAGAGAGATGAACTAGAATGGAGTCAAGTTACGAATTCAGGCACGAAATTCCAAATCAAAGCAAGATTGGTACGAATTCGACGAACAGAATCTGATAACAGAGATCAATGGAACAAATCAAATTAGCAAAATTTTAGACGAGATGTATATTATATTATTATTTCACTTAAACCTAAAATTCAGTTGAAAATACTTATACATTTTTAAATAAATCTTAAATTTAAATATATATATATATATATTAAAATCAAAAATGTTTATAGGTATATACCAAAATCGTTATTATATTTGAACCCATACGTTTATACATATCAAGTATATAATTTAAAAACAATACCACTTATAAAACCAAATAACTTACTTCATTAAGATATATCTATAAACTCAAACAAGTCCAAATATATAAATTGACCTGATAACTAACAAACTATGCAGACTACACATGTGACCCACACCCTATGCAAACCAACCTTGTATACTTGTATAAACTTATATATAAACAAACAAATCGTAGCGTGCAATCTTCATAAACTTATCCATACTGCTGCATATAAATATTGACATAGATATCCACATGCCAATGCTACTATATAAACATATATAATGCTAATAAAACTTGTCCATAAAATAAAAATGGAATATATACACGCAAATCACAGACGAAGCAAAATAAGAAGACTGGTTAAATGAATTGTATGTAGACTATATATGTAGATTATGCGAAACAAAATATCAACGCCACTTAAAAAAAACTATATACAAAAGAAAAACAGCTCAAAGCAATTTTTCCAAAACCTATATGCATACGTAAACAGTCTAAAGAAATATATGTAAAATATAACTGGTTATAAAAATTTAACTTTATATAGATATACACGTAAAACTCATGTTAGAACAGTTATATGTAGATGCTATTTACAAACAAATATATAAATCAGACTATTAACCACAGATATGCAAAATAAAAATATCTTTGACTCGGGTTATAAACAAGATATGCAACCATAACATATGAACCAATATATACATACAAAACAATGTATATACAAGCTACAATGTGCAGACTACCCATCCATACATATGCAGACTCTACTCGACACAAAACAGCTAGACAAAAATATATGAAACAACTATAACTTAATACATGAACTAATATATAAGAATACAAACTTATATCGAATGACAAGCAAGGATATATATACACACAAATAGAACAACACACCTCTATGTATAAATTTTATAAAACAAACATCTGTTTGAATTGCTTATAACATATATATTGCTATAACAACTTTGCAAGATCAAAACTATACTACAAAACTGTTAAATATATATAACCTATATATAGCTTTATACACATACAAACTCACGGCCTTATATACAAATATACCCCCTGACAATACTAACAGCACAAGGATATACACAATCAAATAGAAAATACTATAACAAAATTTACAAACTTACATACACTTTATATATTTTAAGTTACACAACGTGTTATATATATAAAAAAAATCAAAACTAGATATATGTATAAACACTTCAGCTGTAATTTATAAAAAAAAATCAAGTTGATTTGTATATATATAATAAGACTTATATAAAACTTTAACTTATATATATCAACATCTACATTACCTGAGAAGAAATAAAGGGAAGGCAAGTGGCAGCGGATCTAGAAGGTGATTAAACGTGGCGAAGATAAGAGGAGGCGGATGATGTTCGGGGAAGAGGGCGGCAAGTCTTGGTGAGGGGTCGGAGATGGACTCGTCAGTGGCTATGACGTGGAGTGGGAGGCCAGTGGAGGAACGGCTGTGTTTTTGAAATGGCGGATGAGAATGGGAAGAAGGAAGAAGAGTCGGGTTTGGCATAGAAGTAATAAGAGCAGGCTCAGGAACAAAGGAATGAATTGAAAGAGAAAACGAAAGTTACAAACAGATGAAAAGAAACGTATGCATTCAATGTTGAGAATATCAAGGCAAAAGTGAATAATATAAAGTAGAAGAATAGCAGCGGTCTTCTCTAGATTCAGGTGAGAAATTATGGCAATTAATTGCCCGCGTGGGTTGCACGTTTCAAGTCTGAAGAGACAAAAGACACAAAAGGTCACAAATTTCGGTACGGTATGACGCACAGTCTTTCTGTTTCTGTCGCGTACCGGGCCTCGAAATACAGAAAGAAATATACTACTGAGATCAGCACGACAAGACGGTCAAAATGGTATACAGATATCAGTGGTATGATTGAATCATAAAAGTTCGAATTTTCTACTAGCGGAAAATGCAGCAAAAATGCAGAAAAATAAGATCGACGGAGTTAAAGAAGTCCGAATTTTGAAAAAACGAAAAATGACGTCTTGCTCAGAAGATGATTTAAAAATTTTTTATGTAAAAATATTTAGGTTTGAAAACGTTTTATTTTCATCGATTTTTAACTGATTAAATTGAAGTAATTTTACACACGAAATAAACTTTCATATTTTTGGATGAAAATTTACCAGTTGCTATGTTTAACTAGACGCGTTTCAAATATTAAATTTTTATATCAAATTTTATCGTTTAAAATTTCACAAAATTTCAACTAATTACGTTATTAGAACGGTTAAAATTTACGGGTCGTTACATTTTCCAAGAGTATGTTATGTATAATTTAATTCTATAAATATAAAACATAATTTATTATATATATATTAATATAATTAATTTATATGATTAAATAATTTAAATATTATTTAAACAAAATTTATTTGTTTGTTTATTTATTTATTTCTACCAAAAATATTATACCCATTAAACTTTGTATATAAAATATGTAACCATGTTTTGTATAAAGTATGATGTATTTAAATTATAAACTGTATATATATATATATAATTAATTATAATAAAAAACTATTTTTTTTAATTTGAGCCAAGCTGCATATAGGTGTATACATGATTAAATTTTTTTATAAATATAAAATTATATACAAACATACAACGAATCTAATTGTGATAATCTATTTATATATTAGAATTGTCACCTAACTAATAATATAATATATATGAAATAAACATTATATGTAAATATTAATATTCATAAATTAGTTAGGAATATATAAGCAATGCCTGTAAGTACACCTTGAAAAGATGAGATTTGCTCCTTGAACTGATTTCCAATCCAGTAGAGTGCTAGTCTCTGAACCAATGACCACCAACTGTCGAATAGAACTTTTTTACTTTTATTGGAACTTGAAATGTCAAAGGATAGGGGAGATATGGTTTGGCCAGAAATATATATGTATGGAGACTTCAAAAAGTATGAAATAGATGTGGGTTGAGATGTTTATATAGAGGAAGAAAATGAGACAAGTTAGGATTTGAATCTTTACCTATTCTCCATGCCTTATCTCCACCAACCTAGCCCACCAAGATGCCATCATATAGCCGCCTATCATGCCCTACTAGAGCCAAACCAACCACCCCATATTGGCTTAAACCCATTTAAAGCCTAAACAAAATATTTTGTAGTTAAATCCAATTTAACGTGTATCGATATCGTATGTCGATCAATATACTTATAACTATTATAAATATATTCAATAATATTTGTTCCTCAAGTCAAAATAAAATTTTGTAATTAATATTTCATAAATATTAATTAATTAATAATAATTAAAAATTAATTAAATCGTTTGGTAGTATTCATCATTTCGGTTGTGTGACCCGTTAGGTGTAAATTTGGTCAGTGATTTATATCGAACTATCTAAATATTAACGTTCACACGTCACTTAGCAGGTGATGTGATATTTTGGTCAAATTTATTGCTTGCTTGGTTTTGGTAAAATCAAATTTTACTTTGTTAAGCGATACCCGATTGTGACAATTATTTACACAAATTCTCTTTGTTAAAACTATTTCACTTTAGACTTATAGAATTTGGTAATGGTCAAAATTCCAATATCATCCATATTCAACTTTACAGTTCAAACACAAAGTCCTTGGTTCAATAATAACAATTATTATTAACCAAACTACTCTGGTCGGAGATTTTGACTTTGAATCGACCGTGATACTAACCCCATATAACTGAGAAGACAAATCATTTCTTCAATAGTGCTTCACTTCCAATACTTCCACTTGGTCCAACTATAGTCACTTAATGGACGTCATGCCATGATTTGACTACAATCAAAGCATAGCTTTCATATTGAAAATCAATAGTATTCTCAAGTTGAGAGAACTTTATAAATTAATCACATTGATATTTTCTTGTTGACCTTAGTTATATTAACCAACAGAAACTATCGAGTGAGTCGTTCCATAGTTATTCAGTAACTATTAGTACGTAACTCCTAAGTGCTTCTAGCAATCATGAGTAATACACTGCCCAACATTTGGAAAGCATTACGTACTCTAGTCTAAACGAATACATCGATATCCAGTCTCGATGCATCTTGACTACGAATATTTAAAATGATGTGTTTATTATATTGTGATACGATAATCATGATTACAACTATTTGTAATTACTATAACAAACACACCATTATGGATTTTCTGTTGAATATATTCAACTAAATATTTAATAATTTATAACACATTATAAAAAGTACATAACAGAAAGAAAAACACCTTTACTATGAACGAGAATTGATTACTGAGTTAATTAATCTACAATAAATTACAGAATTGTCATTAGAGCATACCCCTAGCTCTATCAAAGACCATATCTAAAAAAAGTATAAAGCAAATTTCAAAGAGTTAGTGCCAAAGAAGTATCTATATTAAATAGTGTCAATTTACTTAATTTACATAGCATCACCATTACATATTGTAGAGTGCTTAAGGTACCAAATCAAAAGCTTTTATCACCTCCTAGTGATATTTTGGATACATTTCAATTTGCATCGGTACTTAACTATTACCTTTTATCTTAAAAGTTATATTCTCCACAGGACCTCCTCTACAAAGTATGTCACTCTAGTGAAAATTCTTGTTTTTCCTCTTTACTTTTAAATATAACTGAAAATACAGTTCGTTGATTAAAGTGAATAAAACAAACTGAATGGATAGTGAATTTTTTTCACCTAAAGCATATTAGTTAACTTAAGAGAAGAAAACTAAAGTATTTGATAGTATGGAGTATAGAAAAGCACATAATTGTGCAATTGTGGTTGTATAGTCAAACAAAAATACAAAGAAACATAGCAACACATATTCATCATTTGAAAAAATATATACCGATACATATAGACACATACACATATATATACATACACATACATATGTGTGTATGTGTATGTATGTATGTATGTATGTATGTATGCATAACAATGTCATGGAAGACTACTAGCACCAAATGTAATATTTCAAGAAAATGATTATAATGGTTCGTAATTTTTATGATCTTTCAAAATATTACCTTCTAATTAAATTTTTTGAAGTAATGGATATTTATATTAAGCACGCAACTAAATTAAAATAAGCTCCAAATTGGTAAAAGGCTAATAATTAGGCAAATGATAAAAAGAAATAGTGTTTGTTATCCCTTTCTTCTCAAAATAGTGAGAGATATTTACTCATGCCACTAGAAGATATTTCCATTAAATTAGTTAGATGGTATCAATTTAAGAATTTAAAAATCCTTTAAGAAATGCACAACATAGAAGGAAAGAATAGTAAACTTCATTTTAAAAGTAAGACAAAGGTATCGTATGTCATGTAAAAAAGGATTTGCAGAAGCAGAAAGACTGGCAACACATGCAAACACTTTTGATAAGAGTCCAAACAATTTTTTATGCAAAAGGAAGGCTAAATGTGGTTGATTTGTAATATAAACCATGCAGTTGTTATCAACTTGTAAATTAATGCATTTAGTTATCCTACAAAGAATGTTCATATTCATCGTTATAGAAGCGGAGGTTGTAATAAGTAAAAACATAAAAACACACACATACATATGTATATATAACATATAAATATAACATACATATAATATATATATATATGTATGTATGTATGTACACACACACACACACACACACATATATATATATCATTATATGTATGTACAGACATATATAAATATAAATGATAAAAAAGAATAATACATGTTATCTCCTTCTTCACAAAATATTATGTGCTTGTATAGGAGAATTCTACTTCTATTGCTATGTAAAAATGCCATTAACATAAAAATATGGTAAAATTGAGTTTTGAAAGTAAGATAAGATAAAAATATCATATGTTAAGTGTAAATAAAAGATTTGCAAAAGCTTAAATTACTGTTGTTATCCGACCTTTTCACCCGGGTATATTCAGCCTGACTGGACAAGTTAGATTCGACGATTATCGAGGCAAGCAGCTCAGAGAGATGATCATAGGGTCGAGATACCAAGTATAAACAAGACCACAAATTAGAGGCAAACAATTCCAAGAAATTCCAAAGTCATAAAATTATTAGGTGAGGGATCATCACAGATCCCGAACTTAGGGAAGAAAATCACTATATGATGGATCATCGTCGATCCCGCACCTAGGGAAGAAAATTACTGGGTGAGAGATCATCACTGATCCCACACCTAGGGCAAAACCAACCCAAGTGTTGAATCCCATTAAGTGTGGGATCAGTATCCCTTCCCTAGGTGTCCGGTACTGATCATCAAATCTTCATCCAAAGTAACCTCACTCCTTCCACTCACTGATGATGATGCCAGGAGCCTGTTTCATGTTCCCTTCCTATGATTCTATGCAATTCTATGTCGATCTCTATGAGTACTAGAGTCGACAACTCCATTCTTCCATAGAGCCTATTTGGACTCAAAAAACACCTAAGAAATTATGTAAATCAACCTTGGAATCACGAAGTCAACGAGAAGACGAACCAATGCAAAAAGTTGCTAGGTGTCCCTGCCTATATATAAGGATCGGCACTGATGCCCACTATAGGGGTCGGTACTAATCCTCAACCCTAGGAGATATGAAGTTGATATTTTTTAGGCGAATCGGTCTTAGCGGCGAGGTTCTGTAGGAAAAATATCAGCGAGATATTTGGTTGTTGCCCCTATAAATACATGGGCAATCCTTCATTCTAAGGATCTCTTGACGCTGCCATTACACTCTTACTCCATTGTACTCTAAGATCCCTGCCAATCCCTCCTACTTGTGATCACAAAAACTAATACAAAAGCAATAATCATTCAAGTGGACATAGACCAAGATTGCTGAACCATAAATTTGTGTATGCTTGTTTATTACTCAGTTTTCATTTGCTTTCTTTGTTTAATCTCTACTCTCTTACTCTTTTGGGTGTTTGTGCTATTTTTGGTTCAAATATTTTGATGCTTTCACTGAGAACTCGATTCTCGGGCTATTTGAATCCTTGTCTACTATCGGATCGCCTATAATCCAAGAAAGAGAATTAATTCCTTCTCAACTACTTTCTATGCTATTCACATTTGCATAAAGGAAGCTATCTTCAACGGTCTCCATGAAAGACAAAGTTGTTGCCTTCTCAAGAGCTACTGATGAAATAGAGAATGCTAACATTCACATCCTGGATAAAGATGCGCAGCAAGAAGATGTTAATGTCCAGAATCCTTCAGATGTTATCACCAGGATTGATTTTGAGCGTATGATAAAAGAGCTACATGATAGCCATGCAGAGTTGAACCAGAAAATCGAAGAAAATAGAAACTTGATGACTCAGTTGACTACCTGTTATAGGAAGAGTAGGAGAGAGCCAACTCCTCCATACTCTGAATTAGGCAGTTCTTCATCATCTGACAATTTCCGAAGGAACAGAAGGCAAAGGATAGAGGCATATGAAGCAAGAACCTCTAGGCGGGAGTATGCGACCGACCCTTACCAAGGCATAGGGTTCGGTACCGATCCCACCAGAGTGGTCGGTACCGAACCCACTCACCAAGGGTCAGGACTTAGAGCTGGTGATGGCATGCAGCATGGGCGCACCGTGACTGACCAGGGTGCCGGAGGTCAAGAGTTTGTGGCTGAATTTCCCCTAAGGAATGAACGTGGAGCTGCTGGGCACTTCTAGAGTTAGGAGAACCTAGACGACGATGCACGAATCGAGATCATTTACCGGGCCAAGCACAAGGAATAGATTACGATTGCCACAACCCAGCAGGTTCCCAAGAGCTGAAATTGGCCAAGATGGTGAAATAACTTGTGAGAGAAAGTCAAGGCAAAACTAACGACGACTGGGGTACCTCCCTGACTCGTAATCCATTCACTGAAGCCATTTTGCATGAAGAGTATCCATGGAGATTCAATATACCAATCATGTTGGCATATTCAAGGAAGACAGACCCATAACAACACCTTATTAAGTATGAGTGGCACATGGATTCTTCCAGGGCCATGAATGTCGTCAAGTGTAGATGCTTTCCTATTTTCCTAGAAGGAATAGCGACCATGTGGTTTACTCGATTACCACTGATGTCCATCTCATTGTTTGATCAACTGGTGAGGAAATTTATCGAGCAATTGAGAATGCATGCGACTCACCCTAAGGATGTCATGTCGTTGTCGAACTTATTCTAAGGACTAGGGGAGTCGCTCAAGGATTTTTTGCAAAGATTCAATACCGTTGTGATTAAGGTGAGCAACTCTCAAGAGAACATAATCTTAATGGCTCTGATCAGGGGAATCCACCCCGATATAGACTTTGGTTAATGGTTATCAAGAAAGCCTCCTACTATTCTGGATCTTTTTACAATAAGGCAGCCTTATGCTAGGGAAACAAATTTGACAAGAAGAAGGAATGGTATAGGACATTAGGCCAAAGCAGTGCAAAGCAATGTTGCTAAGAAACAGTCCAGAGCAAGTTCCAAAAATATTAACGTAAATGTGCAAAATAAGAGTGGGTGTCTGAACAAGGGCCATAGTGGGGCCCTAGACAAGAACCTGGATCCTATGAGACGACTGAGAACCCCAAGATTTGACACATACACCCCCTAAATGACTCGGTTGAAAATATTTACTTGGATACTCACGTCTCGGAGCAGTACAGGAAACCAACCCTAAGAGCGTCAACTCAGAACCAAAGGAAGTCTGGAAAGTTCTATGGATTTCACGAGATATATAGTCATGATACAAACTAGTGTATACACCTCTATGATATAATAAAAGACCTGATCCAAAAGAAAACGCTCTAATAGTTTGTGAAAGAGCCGCAGGATGGCGGGCATGGAACATCTGACCCCTAACGAGGACAGACCGCTCCTAGTGCTGACGAATCTAGGCGGCCTGAAAGGAGATTGATTATAAACTAGACCAATGACGGTCATCTTCTAGTTGAGAAGGGTTGGAGTGAGATGGAGTGACGAGAATAACGGTGTCATTTCATCCTAGAATAAAGCTTATTCTTATTTGCTTAGAGCTATCTAATAAGATGGACTCTGTTATTTTTTGTTTTCAATAAAGTTGCTTTCCAGTCATGCAACCTTGTCTTTGCGTGCTATATGAATCATGAAACATGACCAACTTCAATGAAATTGCATGTGATAAATGCAGGTATCTAGAATTAGGTGCCAACCAAATCTCCATGGCCCATGACCAGATCTATGGAGCTCTACCAAGACAAGCATGATTTGACCGCTCATCGGCCAACTCTTGCCCTTGACTTGGGGGCAAGAATATCATCCAAAGTGGGTGTGACTCAACCATCCACTCTCAAGCTCATGCCTGGAGTTTTCCAGAACATTTATGCCTAGCTTGGAGCTCGACGGGCTTGGAATCTAATCTAAAGTGGACGTGACATGACTGTCCATGCAATAACTCTTACCCTTGACCCTATAGAGGGAGTATAAACCACAAAAGGATGTGATTTGACCATCCATCGACGAACTCGAAATGGATTTGACCCTACCATCAGTCACCTAACTCTTACCCTTGACCGAATTGGGGGAGTATAAATCAAAAAAGGTCGTGATTCGACCGTCCATCGACGAACTCAAAACGGATGTGGCTCGACCATCCGTCACCTAACTCTTACCCTTGACCCAACAGGAGGAGTATAAATCACAAATGGACATGACTTAACCATCCAATATGAGATGGATGTGACCCGACCATCCATCAACTAACTCTATCCTATGACCCGATGGGAAAGGTATAAAATCATAAAGACGAGGGTAGACCATCCATGCACTAACTCCGTTAAACTAAGACTGGGGGCAGGGGTATAATCACCTAAAAGCTGAATATGACAGCTAAAACTAGCTTATGCCTAATGTTTGATACAACATAAGGCTACAACAAAAAGGATGCCTTAAGATGGAACAATCAGAATCGCTCGATCACTGGCTCATGACTTGAATCCATGTCGTCATGGCCTGCCTCATTGCCACCATCTACTATTTCATCTTCCTCAACATCATCTTGAGCTTCCTCGACCTCCAAACTGGGGACTTGGCGGCACGACAACGATGGCGTGACCTACTTCTGGGTTTACATGCCACCTACAACTTCTTCATGAGCATCCCCTACTTGGCCAATAATACGACCCCCTACAGTTGTTAGTACCGAGTCCTAGTCGTAAAGAAAAAAAGACAAAAAAATAACTTGTCATTACAATTCCAAGGAACTTGACAATGACCTATAAGCATATAAACATGCTTGGGAGCTAGTGGCAAAAGTATGTACATGGACATACAAGCGCATATGCATACTCAACGTGCAATTTCCTAGATCGACGGAAATTCAATCCTTACCTAGGAATTTCAAAAAAGAAACTAGTTCAGATAATTGAGGCCTACTAGTTCAATCAACTAGCTTAATAAAATCGAGCACATATAATTACCGAGAGAATACATTTTGATTTTACAATGTCAGATATCGTCCAAGCATCGTAACGAATGGTTAGAGATATGGCTTTTCATAAAAAGAAACTCAACGGAAGGATAACAATCATTTGAGGGACAAAGTGAAATCCTTTCCGATGATCCTAACCTGTCTCGGTTCAAAGCACATCATATTTGAAACAAGACATACTTTGGGAGGCAAGCATTATCGGCCTTTTAACCCGGCTATATTGAAACTGACTGGACAAGTTAGATTCGATGATTATCGAGCCAAGCAGCTTAGAGAGATGATCTTAGGGTCCAGATACCAAGTATAAACATGACCACAAATTAGAGGCAAACCATCCCAAGAAATTCCAAAGTCATAAAATCACTAAGCGAGGGATCATCACCGACCCCACACCCAGGGAAGAAAATCACTATGTGATAGATCATCACCGATCCCACACCTAAGGAAGAAAATCATTGGGTGAGGGATCATCGTCGATCCCGCACCTAGGGAAGAAAATCATTGGGTGAGGGATCATCGCCGATCATCCACCTAGGGAAGAAAATCACACTTACGGTAAGACCAACTCAAGTGCTAAATCCCACAAACTGTGGGATCGGTACCGATCCCTTCCATAGGCGACCGGTACCGATCCCCAAATCTTCATCCAAAGTGACCCCTACTCCTTCCACTCACTACTGATGATGCCAAGAGCCTATTTCAAGCTCCCTTCCTTTGATTCTATGCATTCTTTGTCAATCTCCATGAGTACTAGAGTACGCAACTCCATTCTTCCATATATCCTATTTGGAATCAAAAAATACCTAGGCAACTATGTAAATCAACCTTGGAATCAAGAAGTCAACGAGAAGATGAACCAGTGTAAAAAGTTGCTAGTGTTCATGCTTATATGTAAGGATTTGTACCGATCCCCCTATATCCAATTCAATCACAGAAATATGAAGAGAAATAAATGAAGGACAAAATTAAAACAATTAGAAAGCAAGTAAAAGGAGATAAAATTTATAGTGGTTTGGTTAACTCTGGCCTACGTCCACTCTCAAATAGTCCTTTTTATTATACTGAAGTTTATTTACAGTTACAACCCAAAATCCAAGAATAAAATTGACAGAGTGTAGCCTCGGTTAAAGATAAAGAGAAGCAGAAAAAAAATCCCTTTTTTGACACCATTCCTGCTATATTTATAGGGGAAGACGTGCACGGATCTAGCTGAAATTTCGATAGAAGGTTCGGGAGACTAAGACATGGCCACCCAAAAATTTCCAGTTCCATTAGGGCCCACAATAGGGATCGGAAACAATCTCTATTTTGGTGTCCAAATGGGGTACGATCTCTCTGGGGTTTCCCTATGATGTTAGCTACTTGTCCTCTAAATTTTGTGCCATTTTGACTTAGGGCTTGTGAGATATCGCGTTTTCCGTGAAGTGGTGTTGTTTAAATCCTGACTTCTACCGATCCCTATAAAGGAATAGGTACCGATCCCTCCAGTTTACTCCAAATGCCCTGCGATCTCTATATGAGCTTCTCCATGTTGAATTATGCTTAGCTTCCAAGTTTCATGCCAATTGGATTAGTAGATGTAACATCCGCCACGTGGAGGCCCAAAACAACGGCTACGGATGCTGCAGTCATCCATTGCTATTAATCCTCGACAACCAAATACGGTAATGTTAGATTCTTTGATATATTAGAAACACATGTGTTAGCGCCAAAATTGGTCACTAACCCCCAAATCCAGATGAAAGCACCAAATACCAATCACAGCTCAAAGATAGAATGTATGTAGAGAGTAATAATGTGAAGAACAGTTAAAACTGAAATGAAAGCAGTAAAGAACAACGGATTTTATAGTGGTTCGGCTAACTCCGGCCTACGTCCACTCCAGAAGTTTTCTTTTTATTGCTGTAATAATCGATTACAGTTACAAAATGGCAGAGTTGCCTTAGCCTTCGAAAAGAGAAAGTAAGAGAGCAGAAAGAAGATCCCCTTTTACTTTGCCCCTGCCTCTCTATTTATAGACAAAGATGGGTTGGACTTCCCTGGTGGGCCTGGCAGTCGAGTACCTCAGCCCAAATGGAGTGGTCTCCATATGCCGAACCATAGATGTCGAATGCTGAATGTCGAACAAGGTGTGAATGCCGAACAATCTCCTCATGCCGGACGTTGGGAGGTGCGAGGTACCGAGGTATCGAGGTACGGAGGTGCGAGGTACCGAGGTATGGAGGTGCGAGGTACCGAGGTATGGAGGTGCGAGGTACCGAGGTATCGAGGTGCGAGGTACCGAGACATGGAGGTGCGAGGTACCGAGACATGGAGGTGCGAGGTATGGAGGTGCAAGGTGCAGAGGTATTGAGGTGCGAGGTACCGGGGTATGGAGGTGCAAGGTGCAATGCCGAGCGAGGTGAGGTGTGCCGAACGAGGTGAGGTATGCCGAACGACCCATCCAATGTCGAACGCTACTTAATGCCGAACCTCTGCCATGCCGAACCATGTCTGATGCCGAACAGTTTCTAATGCCGAGCGCCCATCATGCCGAACGATCTCTAATGCCGAGCACCTCTAAATGCCGAGCGCTCCTGGATGCCGAGCGCTACTGAATGTCGAGTGCTCCTGGAATGCCGAACGATCCCTCTATATCGAACGACGATCTCTCTATGCCGAACAACCTCCAACGCCGAACCATCCCAATGCCGAGCGACATCTGCCACACTGCCTAGGCCGAGCCATGTAATTTCTCCACTCCTTTTCCCAACGACATATTCAATTGAACTTCATCATTTTAAACCGAACCCATCATACTTTAGTCTCGATAGTTGTGAAGTTGTTTAAGTTAAATTCGTCTGTCCACGGCCTTGCCAAAAGGCGGGTTAACACTTGCCCCCCAAAACATGCCTTGCTATGAAAGGTGTGTTTTGAATAGCCTCAAGTCCAATATCCCAAGTATGTATGTTATCCACATCCATACTTTCCGATTCATAATCCAATCCATTACCAAGCCATCTTATCCGAGTGCCACGGCCATATCCTGATCCATTTCCGCGACTGTTCCGAGTCGATGTCTGATTCTTATCCAGTAACCAAGTCCTTACCCAATTCCAGATCCATCTGAACTCGACTACCGAGTTCCAATCCATCCATATCCAATAACCTATAACCATATCCGTGACCTCTCCGGGTCGATATCCAAATCCGGGACCGCTCCGGGTCCTTGTCTGAATCCTTAGCTATTCATAGCCAATATCCAAATCCGTAACCTCTCCGGGTTCTTGCCAAGCGCAATCCACACTTGACGACCTACGTTAAGTAATTCCATGGTGTTCATGGTTCAGTGTCCCTGAAAGTCGAAGAATGCCGTGGCTTAAGTCCTAAGCTGAATCCTGTCACTCCGGACCCTTGCCGAGCATAGTCCCTACTCGACAACCTAAAATAGTAACCGATAATATATGGCCTAAGTCCTAGGCCGAATCCTGGTCTCTTCGGACCCTTGCCGAGCATAGTCCATACTCGACGACCTTTTAGCCAAAATCCAGAGAAAATCCAATCAAAATCCGATCCGAAATCCAAATCCAAAATAGAAAACCAGAAACCCATATCGAAAATCCATACCAAAAAACAAACATCCAAACCAGAATCCAAACCAGAAAACGAGCAAAACAGGGAGTTCAAACCAAACTCCAAAACCAAACCAGAAAAAGCAAATGTCCAAGTCAAAGGAAAAAACAGATTTCGCAAACCCGGGCGTCTCGGTAAGCCATCATCTCAGAGCATGCCTGAGGGTTATCTCCGACCCCGTACATGAGTAAGTGATTTAACTGTTTGCCCGGAGTTTGTTACTTATTCCAAACCATTAAAATTAGTTGATGACCAATCGGCCACCATTCCTGGGCCTCATGCCCTCGTCGTTCAAGGTAGGCGGTGGCTGCTCTTGTTCCACCGCCGCATTCTGAGTTCCGACATACTGTCGCAACTGACCATTCCTTATATGCTCCTCGATTATATCCTTTAGATGTCGGCAGCTGTTAGTGTCATGCCCGTCCAGGTCATGAAAGAGACAGTGCCTTCCTGACGCCCTTTCACGTTCTGTGGGTTCCCTCCTCGATGGCCTTCGATAGGGAAGGCGATCTCGAGTATCTAAGAAAATCCGCTCCAACGTTGCGTTCAATCCTGTGTAAGTGGAGAACTTTGGTTCTCCCCAGCGCTTCCTTTTCCCTTTATCCTAGCCCCCACCCGAGCTTTCGCAGGATAGTCCTCCATCCTTAGTCGTGTTTACTCCCTTTGGCCTATGTCCAAACATGCATCCTCTTGTCGAAGAAATCTTTCAGCTTCATGAAATAATTCCCCAAGATCCAACAGTGGGTCCCGTATCAATGATACTTTGAAATTCGAATTATCTCTGACTCCTGATACCGCAGCCATCAGAACCATTGATGGATCTGGCCGATCCACCAAAGCAACTTCTGCATTAAATCGAGTTAAGAATGTCCTGAGCGATTCATTTGCCCCCTGTTTGATTGACGTTAGCGTCATCACGTTCTTTGGCCTTTTTATGTGAACTCGAAACTGACTTAAGAACTTGTCCACCAGTTCTGTCCATGTTCCAATGGATCCATCCTCCAGCTGTCTAAACCACATAGCAGCAATTTCAGTCAAGTACAGGGGGAAACATCGGGCCATAACCTCCTCCGTTGCCCCCAGAACTTCCATATGCCTAGTGTATCTCATCAAGTGGTCGGTGGGATCCGTCTTCCCGTTGTATACTTCCAGAGTGGGTAGTTTGAAATCGGATGGATTCCTAGCTGTCCTGATGTTCCGGGTAAACGGGCTTTTGTTAACTCCCTCTGAATCCCTATTTGTCAAACCTCCGCGAATAGTCCGCCTGATAATGTCAGCCAATCCAGTGTTTCCAACTAATCCAGACTGCGCCCCAAGTCCCCGAGGAAATTCTGGCACATATTCTTCATCACGTACTCCTGGTGGCGTGCCCCCGAGTCTAGGTCCATCTAGATAGTTAACTATTTGTTGATTGGGAGCTGCCCCCTGTTGATTCACTCCATCCGTCCGTTGGTTGAGTTCCTCTGGTCCAGCTCCATGATCTTGAGCACCTGCAGTTCCTGGTTGTCCAAATTGCCTAAGAAGAGCCTGCATCATCTCCTCATGCCGTTTCATCATCTGCACTTGCATAGAATTCATCATCACTTGCATCTCGTCCCAAGTTATGTAGATGGATGCATGACCCTCTCCAGCTCTAGAAGATGCCGCTTGACTTCCATCCTGATTGCTCCTTTCCACTGCTTGCATCTTAGTTGGTGGTCTTACCATTGCTTTCTAAGATCCAAGTTCCTAACTCCAAAATTCCTGAGTGTTTCAATCTCTCAGTGAAAGCACCAAAGTGTTAGCGCCAAAATTGGTCACTAACCCCCAAATCCAGATGAAAGCACCAAATACCAATCACAGCTCAGAGATAGAATGTATGTAGAGAGTAATAATGTGAAGAACAGTTAAAACTGAAATGAAAGCAGTAAAGAACAACGGATTTTATAGTGGTTCGGCTAACTCCGGCCTACGTCCACTCTAGAAGTTTGCTTTTTATTGCTGTAATAATCGATTACAGTTACAAAATGGCAGAGTTGCCTTAGCCTTCGAAAAGAGAAAGTAAGAGAGTAGAAAGAAGATCCCCTTTTACTGTGCCCCTGCCTCTCTATTTATAGACAAAGATGGGTTGGACTTCCCTGGTGGGCCTGGCAGCCGAGTACCTTAGCCCAAATGGAGTGGTCTCCATATGCCGA
Organism: Allium fistulosum; assembly: GCA_030737815.1. NCBI lineage: Eukaryota > Viridiplantae > Streptophyta > Magnoliopsida > Asparagales > Amaryllidaceae > Allium > Allium fistulosum. The sequence continues at coordinate 950,241,001 of CM060907.1, read as the reverse complement.
ACCATAGATGCCGAATGCTGAATGCCGAACAAGGTGTGAATGCCGAACGATCTCCACATGTCGAACGTTGGGAGGTGCGAGGTACCGAGGTATCGAGGTACGGAGTTGCGAGGTACCGAGGTATGGAGGTGCGAGGTACCGAGGTATGGAGGTGCGAGGTACCAAGGTATCGAGGTGCGAGGTACCCAGACATGGAGGTGCGAGGTACCGAGACATGGAGGTGCGAGGTATGGAGGTGCGAGGTGCAGAGGTATCGAGGTGCGAGGTACCGGGGTATGGAGGTGCGAGGTGCAATGCCGAGCGAGGTGAGGTATGCCGAACGAGGTGAGGTATGCCGAATGACCCATCCAATGTCGAACGCTACTTAATGCCGAACCTCCGCCATGCCGAACCATGTCTGATGCCGAACAGTTTCTAATGCCGAGCGCCCATCATGCCGAACGATCTCTAATGCCGAGCGCCTCTAAATGCCGAGCGCTCCTGGATGCCGAGCGCTACTGAATGCCGAGTGCTCCTGGAATGTCGAACAATCCCTCTATGTCAAACGACGATCTCTCTATGCCGAACAGCCTCCAACGCCGAACCATCCCAATGCCGAGCGACATCTGCCAAACTGCCTAGGCCGAGCCATGTAATTTCTCCACTCCTTTTCCCAACGACATATTCAAGTGAACTTCATCATTTTAAACCAAACCCATCATACTTTAGTCTCGATAGTTGTGAAGTTGTTTAAGTTAAATCCGTCTGTCCGTGGCCTTGCCAAAAGGCGGGTTAACAACATGGATATGGAAAATTTTAAAATCATTAAACAACTTTCACATTCCATTTCAAAACATTTCAAATTCATTACATAATCCAATATTCGAAAACCACGTTCAGAGAAAATATAATTATTACAACATAGCCAAGAGCAACATATGAAGATGACCCCTTGGATGATCAAAGTATATGGCTAGGAAATTAAACATCTTTTCCTTTACGACAAAAAATAGTGGAATCTAGAATAGAAAATAACTCTAAATAGTTATCATGCCTCATGCACGTCTCCGGAAGCTTGTTCGTCTAAGGAGGTACCTGAAAACCTCAACTCTCAAATCACTCAAAGTTAATTGAGCACCCGAGAGTTTAAAGGGAAATATAAACTTCGAGTCGGATATAAAGCCTGTTATGAATAATAATCTACCATCTCAAACCACTTAGATATCTAGTGAGACCACGCCGCTTAGCGGCATGGGTTTTCCCCTCACTAGTATCTTATCCAAAACTTTATAAAAAACCATATACTGTGCTCCTGCATCCACAATGGTTAAAACATAACAATTCAAAATATTATGATGATATACAAACAAGTAAATCAATTCTGGATTACCCATCCCATTCATTCTAAATATATTTCTTAATTATAGTTTCTAGGGTCATTATTAACCTAATAGTTTTCATGGGCTGACTAATAACATGTTTAAAGTTTATGGACTCCCTATCCGATTTTATAGTTTTCATGGGATCACTAAGAACCTATTGGCCCCTGCTAATAACTCCCTTATTCATGGTTCTTCCTGAACCTATTGGTATCTCCAATAATTTTCCCCTTATCCTAGTTTCCATGGGTTGACTAGGAACCTATTAACTTCTGCCAATAACTTAATCCGAATATAGTTTTCATGGGTTCACTCCAAACCTATTGGCCCCTGCCAATACTCTTTCTAATCAAATTTTTCATGGGTTTACTATGAACCTATTGGCCCCTGCTAATAACTTATTCTAGGCATACTTTTCATGAGTTTACTATGAACCTGTCTATCTGACAACTCCTTTACTTAGTATTTAGGCATCCTATATTCTGGTCTTCCTGACCTCCTGGATGCAATTCTACTCATTCAGGAGTTAACTCAATTTATATTCACTACTGGGTCAACTGGCTGGTTATTCTGCCCCTTCTCCCCAAAATACAGTTACAGGTCCATATTAAAGTGAATATGTATATTAGAAGAAGCAAACATAATAATACCAACACATGTGGTTTAATATCCTTGAGATCATTTACATATGAAACATGGTCAATCCCTTTAACCTATTATTTTATCAAGGAAAGCTTCTTCAAAGACTTCATAGTTAAAACCATTTCAAAACTCCTTTATTTTATCCATGGGTTTTCCTTTAAAATGAGATTAGGTTCTTTATTTAGAAAACTAAGGCTTTCAAAACCTTAAACCTTTTACTTTCGAAACCATTGGATAACCTCCTTAAAAAGCATTTAATCGTCTTTCCGAAACACTAAGCATATGCCTTTCAAAACTCTTTAAATCATCTCTTTCGAAACCATCAAAACATACCTTTCGAAAGTATTGAAGTATTACTTATTAATTCTTAGAAGCATAGCTTCGACACCAATGAAAGTACCCCTTTCGAAACCTTTTGAAAGTATCCCTTTCGAGAGCATTGGGTTTATTTTTAAAAAATATCTTTTGGGTTAAAGTGAATATATACGAAAGTATCCCTTTCGAAACCTTTAATCTTCATATAAAATGGTTTGGGGAAAACTGATGGCTTTGGAACCATCCTTTCGAAAGCTCAAAACATTTAAGTAAAACATTTGAAGGATAGCTTCGAAACCCCTTTCGAAGCCATTGCCTTCGAAACCCTTGAAAGCTTTCATAAGCTTTAGGAAGTGGCTTAGTACAGGTTTTAAAACAAAAGATACCTTTCGAATTGGTTGATGAATTCAATCCATTCGAAAGGCATAGGGACGGCAGCAAGGTTTCGATTGGGTTGAGACCATCCTTTCGAAAGTATTAGTTTAAAACATAGGTACCCATTTGAAAGCTACACTTAAACAAAAAGGTGGCAACCCCCTCAAAAGCTATTTGGGAAACCCTTTCAAAAGCATTTGTTTCGACTCCTTCAGAAGCTTTTAGTAAAAACAGGCAAGCGCATTTCTTTAGAAAGTAAAACAAAGGGTTTGATCCCATCGAAAGCAAGGGTTTCGACACCATACCTTCCGCCCTTCTCCAATCCACTACATACCTATCATATTGATACCATGTGTATTGGTTTCGACATTGGTTGGTTTCGACTTGGTTGGTTTCTACTTGGTCGAGGCGGAAGCATAAAGTCAAAAGGTTGCTTCTAAAAGAGGCGGAACATATTTTTTGAATAAAGTCTTATTTAATGCCATTTAAAGTAATTACTTTATAGCTAACCTGCCTATTTGTACACATTTAATTGATTGCCATAAACTTTTCAAATTCTTTACCAAAATAACTACCGCATAATTTCAGATCCAAACAAAGATTAGTTTAACAATTAAGCCATTCCAATAAGCAAAACAATTAAAACAATTAAGTCCTCCTTCTAAAATAATTTTATTTTCATAGTAAATTACTTAGGAAAAATCACAAAAGTTCACTTTTAATATGTTATCCAATATATATAAATTTCAGACCCGAATTCTTTATATAATTTCTGAAATTAATTTATAAACCCTACTGTTCATATATTCCTTCGAAAATTTATAATCAATTTTCCATAGCTTGGAAAATTATACAAATTAAAACCCAACTCCAAAATGATGTTTTACATAACATATAAATTCCTCATGGCATTCAAAATCCAAAATAAACGATTTTAGCCTTAAAACCGTATAAAACACTTATCAAACAATCTCGTTTGAATCAAACATATCATAAAATCCAAGCATATCTTATCATATTGGATTTAAACTTAAACCCGAAAACCAAGTGATCATAGAAACAAAATAGAGATGGTTTTGATTATTATTCACCTTGATTAGGATAAGGACTTTGAGATTTGATAGAGATTAATTCCCCTTGCTTAAATCCTTAGCTTTAATTTGATTTCCTCCTCTTTTCTCCTAAGTAGTGGCGGGTTCTCTTTCTATTTTTTGCATTTTATGTTTTAAGAAAAATGAATGTGAATGGATAGGAAACAAGAATATTAATGGTATGGGATTATGGTGTGGTTATTTCCTAATATGCCCTTGTTTTAATTAAGTAACATATAAAACCATTTCTAAGCCCATTTATATAATTAAGCTCGGCCTCTAAGTATTTTTCAAATCTCAATCCCCTTGTCTCTCTAATATTTAATTTATTTTATTTATCTAATTAAATCTCCTGATTAATGTTATTAAAAATTAGGGATGTTACAGTAGAACTCGAGTTATTGACCGGTCTTTGTTGCAATATGGTGTTAAGGCTGATTATAGTCGGTCCTTATGAAGGGATAGGTAACAATCCCTCCAACTTGCTCCAAATATCATGCAATCACTATGACATGTTCGAAATGTTCTAACTAGCTTGTCCTCCAAGTTTCGTGTCAATTGGATGTGTAGATGTTGAGATATTGATCGATCCTTGTTATGAAGTTGGGCTTAGCCGATCCATAAGAGGGATAGAACCGATCCTTATTGATGGACAGATGTCGATCCCTCCAACTTCCCTAAATTCCATGAGTCCCTAGAGTAGACTCCCTAGGGACCCTCTTCTTGTTTCCAAAGTTTCACTTTAATCCGTCTTGTGGTTGTTGAGTTATGGAGCGATCATCGTTGATTCGTGCTGTTGAGCTGAATATGATCTAATCCCTCTTCTTTTGCCCATAACTCTTGCATACGAACTTCAATCAACTTGAAATTTTAAATGTAGCCTCAAGAGGCCTTCCTTCTCACTTCATACCAATTGCAACTTGATTAGGACAAAAAATAGGGATTTGATCCGAATCTGCTTGACCATCATCCATAGTCTTGTTTATAGCCGATCTCCGAGCTTGGTAATCGTTTCTCCAGGCCTCCCGCCTTAATGATCATGATGTCCATTGGGTTAAATCTTCATGTGTACTGCTTTGCCAAAAGGCGGGTTAACACTTTTCCCCTAAAACATGCCTTGCGATAGGAAGGCTTGTTTTGAATTTCCATAAATCTAAAATCTGAAGTCCATAATCAATCAATAGCCATATTATCCAATCCGTGGCCAGTCCAAATCCATGATCTCTCCAGATCGTTAGTGAAATCCATGACCATTCCGAGTCAATATCCAATTTCGAATCCACGATCTCTTCGGATCGTTTTATCCAAACCATCGACCTCACCGAGTCGTTAGCCAAATCCCAAACTACTCTGGTCCTATATCCAAATCCCTAGCTATTCGAAGCTGATATACAAATCCATAACCTCTCTAGGTTGTTATCCTAATCCAAGTCCTCGATCTCACTGGATCCTTGCCGAGCACAATCCATACTCAACGACCTGAGCAAGCCAATCCATTGCGTTCAAGCAAAGGGAACTACCCCTTGCTAGGCATAGTCCATACCTAACGACCTTGTTCTCTTCGGATCCTTGCTAAGCACAATCCATACTCGACGACCTGAGTAGGTCAATCCATCGCGTTCGAGCAAAGCGACCTACCCCTTGCCAGGCATAGTCCATACCTGACAACCTTGATCTGTTTGGATCCTTATCGAGCATAATCCATACTCGATGGCCTGATTAGGTCGATTCATACCTACCCCTTGCCAGGCATAATTCATACCTAACCACCTATGTTATCCATTACATTGATCCAAATTTAAGCATTCCTAAGTCTATAAAATAAGAGTCCGTACAACCAATAAACAAGAGTTCAAATAAAACCAGAAAAACAAGAGTTCAAAGCAAACCAGAAGAAAGGGAAAGAACAAATTTCACAAACCCTAGCATTATGGTTTATCATCATCTCAGAGCATGCCTAGGGACCGTCCTCGGTCTCGTACATGTGTAAGTGACTTAGCCGTCTTATTGTGGAGTTTGCTACTTATTCCATGCCATCTCGATCAATTGATGACAAGTTGATGATGATGCCTTGATCCAGTGTCATTTTCATTTGAAGTGGATAGTGGCTGTTTCTGTTTCACCGTTGTAGCCCGAGTCCTTACATATTATTACAACTGACCATTCCTCACATGTTCCTCAATGATATCCTTCGAATGCCTACAGTCATTTGTATTGTGCCCATCCAGCTCATGGAATGTGTAGCACTTTCCTGATTTCCATTTGTGTTCGGAGGGTTCCCTCATTTTCGGCCTACGATATGGAAGGCGCCCTCGAGTATCCAGATATATCCGTTCTACGGTTTCATTCAATTCCGAGTAAGAAGAGAATTTGGGTTCCCTCCTCTATCGCTTTGATCCATGAAGCTATTATCCATTTTCCTTTTACCCTTGCCATTTCCTGAGCTTTCACCGAGCCGTAGAATTCCTCTCTACTTCATGGTAGAATTCTTTGAGATCCATCGGTGGATCTCCTATCAGTGATATCTTAAAACCTAAATTATTTGCAACCCTTGACACTACCGCCACTAAAACCATCGATGGATCTGGTCGATCCACCGAAACAACTACTGCGTTGAACCTGGTTAAGAAATCCTTGAGTGATTCTCCTGCTCATTGCTTTACTGATGTCAATGTCATCACATTCTTAGATCTCGTAATGTGAACCCGAAACTGCTTCATGAGTCTTTCGACCAATTCTATCCATGTGTTAATAGAACCGTTTTCCAACTACCTGAACTGTAGCGTAGCTACATCCGTTAAGTATAAGGGGAAACATCATGCTAGGACTTCTTTTGATGCCCCTGGTACTTCCATGTGCCATATATACCTCATCATATGCATAGTTGGATCCGACTTTCCGTCATAAGCTTCCAGTGTTGGTAGTTTGAATTCTAGTGGATTCCTAGCATTCCTGATATTTGGAGTGAATGGACTTCTATTTACATCCTCCAGATCCCTGTTCACTAATCCTCCATGCATAGTTCACCTTATTATCTCTGCAAACTTATCATTGTCTTCTAATGGTAGTCTCCTATCATTATGTCCAAGCTGCCCCCCGAGTCTACGAGTGAATTCTAGAACGTATTTCTCCGGACGAGCATCCAAATTCTGATTCGCACCAAGCTCCATGTGATCAATCGTAGGTCCTCCAGTATCATGATCAACCAGACCCAGGGACATGCCCCCTAGCCTTTAGGGATCGGTACCGATCCCTTTGGACTCGGTTGAAGATAAAGAGAAGAAAAAAGAAGATCCCTTTTTGACGCTATATCTGCTTTATTTATAGGGGAAGACGTGCACAGATCGAGTTGAAATTTTGATAGAAGGTTCGGGAGACCAAGACAAGGCCACCCAAAAATTTCCAGGCCCATTGGGGCTTATAATTGGGATCGGTACCGATCCCTATTTTTGTGTCCAGATTGAATGCAATCCCTTTGGAGGGTTCCCCATGATGTTAGCTACTTGCTTTCCAAATTTCGTATCATTTAGACTTATGGTTTGTGAGATGTCGTATTTTCCGTGAAGTGGTGTTGTTTAAATCCTGACTTCTGTTGATCCCTATGGAGGAATAGGTACCGATCCCTCCAATTTCTTACAAATGACATGCAATCCCTATGGGAGCTTCTCCATGTTGTATTATGCTTAGCTTCCAAGTTCCATGCCAATTGGATTAGTAGAACTCAAGTTATTGACCGATCTTTGTTGCAATATGGTGTTAAGGCTGATTATAGCCGATCCCTATATAGGGATAGGTACCGATCCCTCCAAATTGCTCCAAATGCTATCCAACCCCTATGGGGTGTTCCACATGTTCTAATTAACTTTTGCTTCAAGTTTCATGTCAATTGGATGTGTAAATGTTGAGATATTGATTGATCCTTGTTACGAAGTTAGGCTTAGCTGATTCCTAAGAGGGATAAGTACCGATCGCTATTGAGGGACAAATGTCGATCCCTCCAACTTCTCAAAATGCCATGTGATCCTTAAGGTAGACTCCCTAGAGTTCTCTCTTCTTGTCCAAAGTTTCACTTCAATCCGCCTTGTGCTTGTTGAGTTATGGAGCGATCATCTATGAGTTGTGCTGTTGAGCTGAATATGATCTGATCCCTCTTCTTTTGCCCATAACTCGAGCATACGAACTCCGATCAACTTGAAATTTTAAATGTAGCCTCATGAGGCCTTCCTTATCACTTCATACCAATTTCAACTTGGTTAGGACAAAAATTAGGGATCCGAATCCACTTGACCATCATCCATAGTCTCGTTTATAGCTGATCTTCGAGCTTGGTAACCGTTTCTCCGGGCCTCCCACCTTGTTGATCATTATGTCCGTTGGGTTAAATCCTCTTATGCACTGCTTTGCCAAAAGACGGGTTTATCTTGTGGTGATTATTTAATTAGCGATGGTATAGGCTTTAATATAGAATTTGAGTACCATTTAAACCTGCAAATAAACCAACTCATTTGTATATCTCATTCAGAGATTTGTATTTTTTAATAAAAAATATGATACTTTGACTTTTAAATTCTTTATTTCTGTATACGATTCATTAAACTTTTTGATGTTGATTTTACATATGAAACAAATAGTACTGACCTTTAAAATCATGCACATGTAGGCATATATAACTTATACATGTTTTTTAATAATTGGAAAAAAGTTATCTACTGTGCATAAGATATACAGAAGAATAAATATGCAAATTGTTCTACTTTCTTTCTTCCTTATCCTAACTTAGATAATTTTTTGGTTGTTTAATTGTTTATAGAAGTGCATTTTCAGCACTATAATAGCAAGCTAAAGAAGGAATGTTGTAGTGTTAAAATTAGCTATCACTTTGCATATTTGTTTGATGGTATAGAACTGTTGTATAAAAGATAGTTAATTATGTTTTTGGTTATGTGTAAAGGTTTCTTTATTGCAAATAATTGCTCCATTAATGCTCTATGTTAAGAAAATATATTATGCATATATTAGCACCTTTGATTATCAAATGGAACTCTAAAATATACATAGCTATACTACATGACGGAAACTACCTTTTAATTTCATCAACACGATTGTAAACATCAAACATTTTATGTAGAATTAACGGAAGGACGTTAGTAATTATTGATTGAATTTTCTCTGGTAGTGGTCAGCTTAATGCTAGCTTGATTGAGACAACTTGAAAAGGCTTTCGGTTTATTAAACTTTTAAATATCTTAATAACTTCGATAATATTGAGCATGAAATCATATGTGGCCTCCTTTTCCTGCTTATTTCAAACATTTATGTGCATTGAGGTTGACGTGTTGGTGTATACGAATTTCATTTACAACTATTGTTTCATGGTTTTTCACATAAATTTTTAACTTTCCATTTCTTGAAACCCATTTTTGTATTTTTACTTCTATTAATGATACTCATAATGAAGGTTATAATTATGTTACCATTTTCATTTGTTTTCTTCATATAGTTCCGCATATAAGAATCACACTTCATATTTGGACTAAAAGAGCCGTTTTTAATTTTATTCCGTTTTAAACTCATCTAATCACGTTTTGTGATTGACAAACTTATGTGTGAAACACAGGGTCCAATATTTAATTTCCTTTTAAAAGGATGTATCTTTAGTCTTGATAGATAGTAAAATAGAGTTGTCAATGAGTACTCTAAAAATCCAAAATCTTTCCACGTCCATATTCGATAAATAAAAAAAGTTCAAAATCCAAAAAAACGATGTCAATACGATAGCATCCATATCCAACAATCATTTGTCCAGCTTTTATTAAGATAATAGTTGAGATTATGCATATTTTACTACATAAAATGATAGATATCTACTATTTATTATGATAATAATTCATATTATGATATATAAATGAACATTTGCGGTCTAAAAGTGATATTATAATAGTATCTTTTATTTTTTTGTATTTACGTTAGCATCGTTCCAAAAAATAATTTACATTGGACTATGTAACACCCCATATTTTTGGTAATATTATTTAGGATATTTAATTAGTTAAATAAAATAATGTGTTGATTAGGTGATTGAGATTTGATTTTATTAAGGGGTAGCCGTGCCATTTAACCAATGAATTAAAATAAGAGTTAACATGAAATAGAGGAGGGGTAAAATTTCGTAGCGATCGGACTTATCGTTTGGCCGTGTGAGCTTGAAACACGTAAAAATTAATTAAAGGAATTTAATTAAAATAAATTGATTTTGAAAAGCTGTCTTCTGAATATGATGGAATTGGCTCTAGAAACTAGGTCCATTGTGTTCGGAATGGGGGTATAACATATAGAATGCTAAGCGGCACGCTTCGTTTGGAGTTCGGAATTTTCGCGGGTTAATTGGGCTGGAAACTTATATAATAAGCCGTTCATTTCGTTAACCTTAGATACAATTCGACAGCCGCGACAACCGCACCTCTAAAACGATTTAATGGCCGAAAACCATTATTCTTCTCTCCTCGATTTTTCCCAATCCGTTCATCGAAATCAAACGCCACCAAAAGGAAAAGTGTAGATCTCATCAAGATCTACATGTTATGCGGTTGTGTTAAGGCGAATCACCTCGGATTCGCCAAGATCTGAGCTCGAAGTGGCGACCATTTTTGAGGTTTATTCGTCAATTGGTGGTGGCAAATGGGGCGAGACTTTAGGCATTGGGGGAGGAGACTAAGGCGGTCGTGGTGGTGGTGGTCGATCGGCGTCGGGTCGTCAAGTGGCGTGCGCGTTTGGATGTACGTGATCATGAGTGGGTTCGGCCTGTTGTCGATCTAGAGGGAGATGGGGTGAGTGATTAATTTGTTAATTAAACTTAATTAATGTTTATAATTACGCAACTTTTTCATACGAGGTCCGTTTCGAGTGAAACGAGTTGCATTGCGATCGTATCGACAAGGCTACGACGTGGAATTGAAGTGGAAATTATTTGAAGCTGGAAAAAATTTCAGTTTCAAATAAAATTGAGTGTTTTTAAAGGCTCATAAAGACAAAAATATTTTTATGTTCGTTAAATTGATATCATGAAATAATTTAATTTTATTGACTGTTGGTTGGTAATTTAATTGACAGTTAAATGGATATATGATTTCAATTGATTGAAATTTAAATTGGCAGTTAAATTGAATTGGAATTAAATTGCTAGTTAAACTCATGGTTATTTATAATTAGTTAATTGTTGTGATATTTTGACTGTTTGGATGTTGATTGTGATGAATGCTTATTGATTGATGTATTGGATTGATTTGGGTGTTTATTTATTTTATATATCCTTGTTATCACCCTATAAATTATTTGAGAGTATATAAAACTGTTATATGAATTGTATTCGAATAAATTAAGAAATAGGTTGAAATGATATATACCTATGACATTTATTTTGGATTGAAATGATACATATCCATCCTTGAAATTAAATCAAAATAACTGATCACTTGGCCATAAGATAGAAAATTATATACAGACACCGGATTGGTTAGATTTAACGATTTTAAATTCCTGGATTTGTATCTATTCAAGAGATTTTGTATAAAAATAAAATTGAATCAAAATATGGGAATTGATTTATTTTTGAACTCGAGCTTGAAATGTGAAATTGGAATTGGTTAAAAGAAATTCTTTAAAGAATGCAATTTGAGATTTGAAGTTAGAATTGAAATATGATTTGAATTATGGTAATTGAATTGTTTTGAAAAGTTTGAACTTTTACTTGAACTTCGAAGTTATTTATGTAAAAGCGATATAAATCGATATTTCAAATTGGGCTTGGAATTGAATTATTTTAAAGATTTGAATTTAGAATTTGAATACTGAAGTTTAATGTGATTTAAGTTATTTAAATCGATATTCGGAAATTGAACTCGAACTTTATATAAATTGAAATGGTTTAAATTTAAGAATTGAATTGAAATTAATTCAAACTGGAATTGAAATTGAAATTTAGAATTGAAAGCGAAATTGAATTAATTTGGAATCAAAATCGAAATTTATTTGAATTGAAATTGAAATCGAAGTTAATTCGAATTGAAATCGAAATTGAGTCGATTTGAATTGGATTGAGGTTGAAGATGATTTGAATTGAAATATTTGGAATTGAATCACTTTGACTTTCAAACTATTTTCAAATAAATTATTTTAATATAAGCTATTTAAAATCTATCTTTTTAAATATTCAAATTATTTGATTTTCCAAACTATTTTCCTATATAAAATATTTTTAATATCTAAACCATTTTATCAAACTATTTTAATTTTTAAAACTATTTAAAATTCTTTGCAAACTATTTTCTAAAAATTTAAACTGGTCAGAGTGGGAACTGTTTATATTTAAATCATGAATTTAAATACGAATAGGGTTAAATGAAGTTATAACCTAAATTGTAATATGAATTGAGTTTTGAAGTAAAAATGACATATCGAACCGAATATGATATTTTGAAGTAAATATGATATTTTGAAAGTGAAATGATATTTTGAGGAGAATATGATATTTTGATATCAAGTATGAATCGTTTTCGAAATGTAAAAGAACCAACCATTGTGTAAAACGACGTTTGGTTGTTAAAGAGACTGGAGCCTCTTATTGGCATACTCTCTGTCAATATTGGAGCCACTTTAACAACTGCGTACGCAAAGGAGACTCCAGAATGAAGTGGTTGGATTTGGCGTCGTTTGTTGGATTTGAAGAAAGAGAACTATGATGGATAGACACCGGCACTTGTGCCAATTTGAAATGACTATAACAGGATGGCTTGACAGGGCCAATGAGGCTAAATACCTCTAGCGGACATCCGTTCTTCGATCTCTTTTTGGACTTGGTCCATACTATTATTCTTTTTGTTGGTTTCGATTGGTGCACCTTGATTTGGGCTGACCTCCCTTTGACTCGATATGGGATGGATGGACGCGGTAGGCAATCGTGGCAACGACGCGTTACCACCATCCCTTCAACCTGAACTGGTAGTATCATACCTTGGGCATTGTCTCACATGCCTTGTCATACTTTTATCCCTATACGAGACCACTACGATTTTGGTTTAGTGTTGTCGTATCACGGCGCATCCCTATCCCCCGACGTGCTACTGGGGGCGTTATATGCAAACTGGACGACAATGCTTAAAACCGCATTAGGGGGATTAATGTAAAGCCTAACGCTAAGAAAAATATTTATTTTACGGATTAGACATTATATATATAGTGTATTCTAATATATATTGTTATCCCGCCTTTTGGCAATGCCGAGATATCAAGGAACTAACCAGAGCATAAAGGTCATACGTCTTCAGCATCGGGCCGCTACTGGATAGCCACGGATATCGATGAATTTTATCTGGGTTCGGATTAAGCTAAGATTGATAAGATATGTCAAGCAAAGCCGTGAAAGCCAACATTCCAAATTTCAAGACGATTCGAGCGCGTATACCCAAGTTATCACTGATGAAAAGTGGAGGAAATATCCCTAGCTTCGAATCCATAAGCCAAGCCCTAGGTTCGAATCCATAAAGTGGGGATTTCGTTCGGATCCATCAAAAGAAATTCCATTCGAATCCAACAGGTCGAATCCATATGATCCTCTTCGTATCGATGAGGCCATAATCGTTCGAAACCCTCGAGATGAAGCACTTCGGATCCACAAAGCCACCACACTTCGTATCCATCAAGTTTTCCCCACTTCGAATCCATCAAAGGGAAGGCCTTCGAATCCATGCAGTTGAAGAACTTCGACTCCATCCCACGACTATCCTCGAATCCATTCCCTCGAATCCAGTGATTAAAGGTGGCTAAAACCATGGATTTGACCCAGTCAACTTGGAGCAAAAGTCGGATCGATACGAAGAAGGCGCGCCACGTCAACATCTTCGCTCACTAAGTCATCGATTCGACCCTATCGATTCGAAGGGGATCGATTCGAACAGACCACATCAGCCAGAAATGAAATCTTGAATCGATCATATCTCGAGATCTACAAGTCCAAATGCTATGAAATTTGGACAGGAGCTAACTGGCAACCTAAGGAATGTCCATGCCAAATTTCAGCTCAATCGGAGCAAATCTTGATCGATTCGAAGCAAGGGTCGAATCGATCCCAAAGTGGGCCCGGATTTCCAAAGAGCGGGCATGTGGGCCCCCTCACGTGCCAGAACCGGTCTCCCCTCAATTTAGGCGAAATATCAGCCTCCTACACCTATAAATAGGACCCTTGGTCATTCAGAAAAGGGGATCTGGATTCTGAAGCGTCCAGACTCTACCGGATCGAGATTTGCATCTTATTCTTACTATTGAATCTGAATTCCAAGCTATAATTCGTTGTTTTTCGCTGTAATCACTTGTAATCATTGAAAGAGAATCAATAAAATCATCAAAACTTCATAGTGGACGTAGGCAATACGCTGAACCACTCTAAATTGCTTGTCTGCGTATTTACAATTCTGTTTATTGGAGTTTTTGTTAGATAATTTCTGTTTTACATTTACGTTCTTCATTTTATCTCTTCAAATAACTCCCGAAGAGTGTTGTGCCCATTTTTGGTACAAACACTTTGGTGCTTTCACTGAGAAAAAACCAAGTTTTTTCTCATGCTCGTTGGATCTACTACCGTCGTTGGATTGCAAAAATCTAAGGAGGAGATCCAGATCTTCCATTCAGTGGTTTCTTCTATTCTATTCAGATTGCTCCAGATCTAAGAGGAACTGCATTCATCATGAATTCCGTACCCATATTTTCAAATCCAGAAAAAATGCAATTTTTCGTATCCATGAAAAAATGAAATTTTTGGTATCCATGAAAATATGTTGTTTTTCGTATCCATAATCTTCGTATCCATGAGATGGATGTTGTACTTCGTATCCATGAGATGGATGATGTACTTCGTATCCATGAGATGGATGCTCTATTTCGTATCCATCAGGGGGCGCTACTTTGTATCCATCACGACGTGCTTCTTCGTATCCATCAGGATGCGCTACTTCGTATCCATTGGGGTGCTCTATTTCGTATCCATCGGGGTGCGCTACTTCGTATCCATCACGATGTGCTTCTTCGTATCCATCAGGATGCGCTACTTCGTATCCATTGGGGTGCGCTACTTCGTATCCACCAGGGTGCACTGCTTTGTATCCATCAGGGTGCACTGCTTCGTATCCATCAGGATGCACTGCATCGTATCCATCAGGGTGCACTGCTTCGTATCCATCCATTTACACCCAATTCGTATCGGTACTCAACTGCAATTCCCCCAAACCCTAGCCGCAGCGCAGGGCACCCGCATTGTCGATTCAATCACCAATTTAATGAAGGAAAATTCCATCCATGCTTCTGATTGTTCCATGACTGAACAAGACATAGGAGATCACAACAACAAATGTTGAGTTGCAATCAAGGAATGGGTAAAGAAATACTACTCAACCGTACTCCCAAAGGCTGGAGAACCTAGTTAGTATGCCAAGAACTGGGGTTGATTAATATATCATGCTTTTGAGGTGGAATGCAACTTCCTCCAATTGACCAGCTTTCAAACTCCTGAGTTGACAACTATGGTACGACGGCTAATATGACGACTCCCCTACACTGTCTACTCTACCGACTCAAAGCATAGCTAGTCACCGCTGAACCATCTTCAAATGCCCGCATCTTAATCATTCTACGTCCACATGACTAAAAGCATGGCATACAACCTCAAGAAGACTTCCTTAATACCCTATATAGGTCCCCTATCTGGATGAAAGTTTGGGATAAACACCAATCTGTTAGCCCATTTTAACCAACTCACCGTCCTATCGGCATTGCAAACAACTCGAACGGAATCATGCATACATCATTGACCAGTGTTACAAGACCCCTGGGCAATAAAATGAGCCTGATCATAATGCCGACTGGGGAATCTTTCCTAGTCGAGACCTATTCGTTGAAACCATCCTACATGTAGAACTTCCAGTGAAAATTCAACATGTTAACTATGTCGGTGTGTTATGGAAATACAACCCCCGGCACTACCTCATGAAGTGAGAATTGCGCATGGCTTACACCAAGAGTGATGACTGCTATCAAATGTAGCTGTCTTCCCCCATTCCTCAAAGAACATTGTCAATCGTGGTTAGACATACCAGATCTACTTCTTATATTGTTGAAGTGAATGAAGAAGCTGGCAGCCAACGAATTTATCCAAAGCCCGCAGCCAGTTGCTGCCGATACCCATAAATGAATTCATCACCGGCGCTTATTTCCAGACTTTGACAAGAGAACTGGTAGACCGCCGCCGACAACTACACCAACATGTCTAGGCAAATTTTGAGTTGATGAATCAGATGAAGGATCAATATAGCAGGATAAGGAGGGGACCTACTCCATACTCTAGATCGGAAAACTCCTCTTCTCTAAATGGCTATCGTGAACGCCAACGCCATAAGGCTTCTCCGGGAAGGATAGCTCCGACCATATATGCAAGCCCCATAAAATGAAGGACCGGGAACATCCGACCCCTATCGATCAAGGACTTTGATCAAATCGAACCATTTGCATTAGACTTCTAACTGAGAAGTGATGGAATGATGTGCAATAGCGAGCATACGACGCTGCCTCACTTATCAATGAGATTTGATCTGATCTCTTTTGAATTATTTCTAATTCAATTTCATTTACGTTGCGAAATATGACCTACTTGAATTAAACTACTTGCAAATGATGCAGGTAACCGAGTACTTAAGATTGGGTGCAAAACAACCTCCGCGGACCATGATCAAATCATTGAGGTATCATCGTGATGAGCATGATTCGACCACTCATCGGCTACTATATGCCCCTGACTGGGGGCAAGGCATCAAAGAAGAAGAGACCGACAAGGTCAGGACTTTAGTACAAAGTGGATGCAACCGACCATCCACTCATCTGCCTACGCAATTTAATTAGGAGATGTAAGAAAGACTTGGAGCTATATGTCCCAATAGTGCCTTCTCCATCTCGTACTTGAAGCTTGCCAAAATACTTATGCTTCTTCTAATGCCCGATAAAATCGGAATCACATCAAGGGTGGACGTGATGTCACCATCCATGCATCCAATCCTACATTAGACATTTGGGATTATTTGAGGGAACACATGTTTAAAGGTCCAACCCTCAATTTAAAGTCATCAACGACTGATTGTCTACTCACTAACCATCATGAGCCATCATTTCAACTCTCTTCCTTAGCTCGATCGAAAGAATGCAAAGTATAAATTGGATGTGACTCGACTGTCTGCTCTCCATTTCTTGCACCCGACTTAAGGGAAAATATACAACTCAAAGTGGATGTAGTTCGACCATCCTTTCCTATGCTCGAGCACAAAGCTTGCCAGAACACTAATCTTACTCCTTAGGCCTGGAAAAAGCGGAATCCAAATGAACATGGACGCGATCTAACCGTCCATACTCTAAACCTCATCCTTTGTTGAGGGGCCTATAAGTGGAAGTTAATCGGGATCCCACCGATCACTCGCTAAGCGAAACACCTAGCTCAGGGACAAGCCCTCACATCAGGCCAGAAACGGGCTGATACACGACAACTTTTTACTTAACTCCGTACTCCCAGAGTGCGAGGCGGAGTATAAACATTTTCCTAAAACCCCAGAGTACTCCGAGAGCGCGAGCTGGGTACAAACTTTTTACTTAACTCCGTACTCCCAGAGTGCGAGGCGGAGTATAAACATTCCTTAACTCCGTACTCCCAAAGTGCGAGGCGGAGTATAAACATTCATTCAACTCCGTACTCCCAAAGCGCGAGACGGAGTATAAACATTCACAAAACCCCAGAGTACTCCGAGAGCGTGAGCTGGGTATAAATATCATCAAACTCCAGCTTCCGAGAGCGCGAACTGGAGTATAAACATTAACTAACTCCGGATTCCGAGAGCGCGAACCGAAGTATAAACATCAACAAACTCCAGCTTCCGAGAGCGCGAACTGGAGTATAAACATTAACTAACTCCGGATTCCGAGAGCGCGAACCGGAGTATAAACATCAACAAACTCCAGCTTCCGAGAGCGCGAACTGGAGTATAAACATTAACTAACTCCAGCTTCCGAGAGAGCAAACTGGAGTATAAACATTAACTAACTCCGGATTCCGAGAGCGCGAACCGGAGTATAAACATCAACAAACTCCAGCTTCCGAGAGCGCGAACTGGAGTATAAACATTAACTAACTCCGGATTCCGAGAGCGCGAACCGGAGTATAAACATCAACAAACTCCAGCTTCCGAGAGCGCGAACTGGAGTATAAACATTAACTAACTCTAGCTTCCGAGAGCGCGAACTGGAGTATAAACATTAACTAACTCCGGATTCCGAGAGCGCGAACCGGAGTATAAACATCAACAAACTCCAGCTTCCGAGAGCGCGAACTGGAGTATAAACATTAACTAACTCCGGATTCCGAGAGCGCGAACCGGAGTATAAACATCAACAAACTCCAGCTTCCGAGAGCGCGAACTGGAGTATAAACATTAACTAACTCCAGCTTCCGAGAGCGCGAACTGGAGTATAAACATTAACTAACTCCGAATTCCGAGAGCGCGAACCGGAGTATAAACATCAACAAACTCCAGCTTCCGAGAGCGCGAACTGGAGTATAAACATTAACTAACTCCGGATTCCGAGAGCGCGAACCGGAGTATAAACAATCAACAAACTCCAGCTTCCGAGAGTGCGAACTGGAGTATAAACATTAACTAACTCCGGATTCCGAGAGCGCGAACCATAGTATAAACATCAACAAACTCCAGCTTTCGAGAGCGCGAACTGGAGTATAAACATTAAACTAACTCCGGACTCTGAGAGCTCGAGCCGGAGTATAAACTACAACCAACTACGGCTTCGAGGAGGGTGGATCCATCCACCTAACGACTTCGACCGTATCTCCATTCAATGCAGCTTCGAGGAGGGTGGACCCGTCCACCTAACGACTTCGACTGCATCTCCATCAAGTACGGCCTCGAGGAGGGTGGACCCGTCCACCTAACAACTTCGACTGCATCTCAACCAAGTTACATCACTCATTCCCCGAGCATAGGCGCAGACTCAACACATGAAAATGAGTGATCAACAGCTGTCATAAAGATACAAGTCCCCACAGTGTGGATGTTAAAATTAAGCAGTTAACAATATTGCATAACGCCTATTACGGCTTATCCCCAAGACTGGGGGCAAAAGTACAAATTACTGAAAGAAGAGAAAGGTGACTCGCTGCCTCTCCGGCTTAGCGTCCATTAAAACTTAAGGCAACGACTGCAAGGAGGCCTTAATGCCAACCAAACATAATGACGCCCAAAGTTACAAGCAACCAATCATATCATACCGCCGGATCGACGGGCAATGTCGATCTGCGCCTTTCATATCATACCATCGGATTGACAGGAAATGAGGTCCGAGCATTCTGCATCATGCCGTTGAATCGACGGTCAATATCAATCCTCTTCAACTACAAATCGATGTGACCCGAGCATGCATCGAATATCTTCGACCAGCATAGCATGGATAAAAGAATAAACCACGAATGAGTGTGACTTGACCATTCGTCCTTCGTCGCCTTCCTTCGATCCGTCAGGAAGAGCATGAGACCAAATGAGCATGACATGACTGCATTTGAGCTGACTTTATCCCTAGATCTAACGGGAGAACGTAAACCGAAATGGACATGGTTGATCAGCCAACTCCAAATGAATGCAACGCGACCATTCATTCATTGACTCTTACCATGATCCGGCTAAAAGAACGATTCAAAACAAGTGCAACCTAAACATCTGCACACTGATTCTTACCCTCGATTCGACAAGGGAAGCACCAATCCTGCATTGGATCTGACTAGACGATTCACTCTTCAGTTTTTGCCCAAAGTATGGCGACATAAGCAGCAGAGCGAATGTCGTTGACCATCCAGAATCTAGCTTATGTCCGAATGTCGGCAAAGTAACGATGTATTCCGCCTAGAGGAAAGAACTAGAACATAATGCATGATAGGCACGACTCGGCCCTCCGTCCGTTAATTTGATCCTATGGTTCAATGGAATATAATACAAAATTGAAGCGGACATTGTCTACCTTGCCACTTATCGAGATACTCCCCAGACTTGGGGGCACGAGCAATAAGATAAGATTAATATGATTCAACCATTCATCAATGAACTCTAATTCTAAAAGCTTGAACTACAGTATAAACACCGCTAGGACGAGACTAGACCGTCCGCGTAATGCATCCGCCAACCCGTCACTGGGGGCAAAAGAGTAATTATCCGAGAGTTAACTATGACAATTTCAACCTATGACCCATGCTTGATATTCGTAACAACTCTAGGTTGCGACCGAAAGGATGCCTAGAGATACCCTTTGATTTAACATCCTTATAAGCCTGATCATTTACCATTGAAAATAAACACATGAGGCACCTTCAACCCTTCACGTGTATTGTGGATCAGATCACAACTCTACGCAATGATGGTGCAAGAGTCGACTGCATTGCTTCAGGTGAATTTGATATGTTCGCTTGGACTCAATCTCATGTGTATATATGGACTCTCACCCACCATTAAGAACCCTGCACTAAGTGCCAACCCGATGCATGTCTCGGTGAATAAAAACAAAGCAACATGGATCCAGAAAGATCTGCTACACTTAAGGAGGAGGCGAATCTACTCAAAACCAATAGGTTTATCCGCGATGTCCTCTACCCAAAATGAGTATTCAATCCTTTGCTTATGAGAGAAACTAAAGGAGAGTGGCGAACATACACCGACTACCCAAATTTGCACGAGGCATGGCAAAGCATAGCTTCCACATCCAATGATCAATCAACTAATTGACTTAACCATCAGACATCAATTACTCTCATCCATGGATGCAAACTCTAGATGCAATCAGATATTGAAACATGTCCTAGACCAGGAATACAACTATTTTACCACAGATCCGGACCTGTAGTGCTATACTGCATTCTTTGGATTCAAACTTGAGAATGCTAGATCCAATGGGAACATTAGATGTCTGAAAGGATACTCGAATGGGATATCGAGCTAAGCCAATTTGATTTCACATATCTCCCTCGGAGAGCTCTCCATGATCAAACATTAGCATACTTCATATCTGAATCCACCACATCAGACGACTATCCGAAGAACAGTGGCGAACCGTCCAACCGATGGAGGACGTACACAGATGGAACTTCCAATAATCGGCTTTTTTAACGTCGGAATTGCGTTAATGACTACTGAGGAACGATCGATCTGCCACGCCCTCAAACTCAACTTCCCTACAACAAATAACGAAGCTAGGTATGAAGCCTTGGTACTCAAACTTACAAGAAAACTAGGAGTGGAAACTTTGCATATATTATGTGATTATTGGTTAGTAGTATACCGAGTCAGGGAAGATTATTGAACTAGGGGGCAACATCTTGCTCCTCATCCTAGATGGGCCCAAAAGCTACTAGTCGACTTCGACAATTACACCATTACACACCTCCTCGGAGGACAAAATGAAAAAACTAAGTCACTGGCCAAGCTAGCCAGTTTCGGGGATGCGCGGCAAAAAGACTTTATCCCAGTTGAAATGCTTATTATTCCAAGCATTGACATATGAAGATCAACTAGATCTTAGAGATGGATCTAGAAGAAAAGTCATGGGTGACTCCTATCGAAGATTATCCACAATCGGGGATTCTTATTGAATAAACGAATAAGGAATGGCATATCCTCCGTGAAGCATCACTGCATGATTATGTCTGGATTGTTTGACTCTATCGATACAAAGCATTACTTTTGTATCCATCGATCCGAGATCCAATATTACGTATCCACCGATACGAAGCATACATTCCAACCCTTCACATTGATTCAGGAGAGGATCGTTACGAAGGAGCATTCAAAAACAACGATCGAACGTTGTTACAACTTGAATTTCATTTCGATCCAGGAGAGGATCGATACGAAACTCAATCCAAACAAAAACTAAAGAACTTGACAACGACTCGTGAACGTGCAAACGTTAACGGGAGCCAGGTTAACATGCGTACATGTATGACAGACTAACATTCAATTTTTAAAATTTACAGGAATTGAATGCTTACCTCATGGGAATTACAACAGTGAACAACAAATCGCTAGCACTCGACACTCAATTACAACAATGCACTACATAATCATAGACAATCATCAAAGCGATATTTTAACTCGAATCTCAAGTCGATTCAGGAGAGGATCGATGCGGACTTCGATAACAAACTGAACAGCAACGACTTGCAACCACGCAACGCTAACAAAAGTCAAGATGACACATATATGCATATATGTCTGACTAATATTTGATCTTTGACATTCACAGGGATCAAATGCTCATCTCGTCATGAATCCGACAGTAAGCAGCTGATCACGATTATACAATGGTCAATTACAGTAATGTAGAGTATAGCTTTCAACGAAACATATGATGGTTATCAAATGAGAAGCTGCAGCTTTTCAAAGCACGTCATGATTACACAAGACGTACTTTGGGGGGCAAATGTTATCCCGCCTTTTGGCAATGCCGAGATATCAAGGAACTAACCAGAGCATAAAGGTCATACGTCCTCAGCATCGGGCCGCTACTGGATAGCCACAGATATCGATGAATTTTATCCGGGTTCGGATTAAGCTAAGATTGATAAGATATGTCAAGCAAAGCCGTGAAAGCCAACATTCAAAATTTCAAGACGATCCGAGCTCGTATACCCAAGTTATCACTGATGAAAAGTGGAGGAAATATCCCTAGCTTCGAATCCATAAGCCAAGCCCTAGGTTCGAATCCATAAAGTGGGGATGTCGTTCGGATCCATCAAAAGAAATTCCATTCGAATCCAACAGGTCGAATCCATATGATCCTCTTCGTATCGATGAGGCCATAATCGTTCGAAACCCTCGAGATGAAGCACTTCGGATCCACAAAGCCATCACACTTCGTATCCATCAAGTTTTCCCCACTTCGAATCCATCAAAGGGAAGGCCTTCGAATCCATGCAGTTGAAGAACTTCGACTCCATCCCACGACTATCCTCGAATCCATTCCCTCGAATCCAGTGATTAAAGGTGGCTAAAACCATGGATTTGACCCAGTCAACTCGGAGAAAAAGTCGGATCGATACGAAGAAGGAGCGCCACGTCAACATCTTCGCTCACCAAGTCATCGATTCGACCCTATCGATTCGAAGGGGATCGATTCGAACAGACCATATCAGCTAGAAATGAAATCTTGAATCGATCATATCTCAAGATCTACAAGTCCAAATGCTATGAAATTTGGATAGGAGCTAACTGGCAACCTAAGGAATGTCCATGCCAAATTTCAGCTCAATCGGAGCAAATCTTGATCGATTCGAAGCAAGGGTCGAATCGATCCCAAAGTGGGCTCGGATTTCCAAAGAGCGGGCATGTGGGCCCCCTCACGTGCCAAAACTGGTCTCCCCTCAATTTAGGCGAAATATCAGCCTCCTACACCTATAAATAGGACCCCTGGTCATTCAGAAAAGGGGATCTGGATTCTGAAGCGTCCAGACTCTGCCGGATCGAGATTTGCATCTTATTCTTACTATTGAATCTGAATTCCAAGCTATAATTCGCTGTTGTTCGCTGTAATCACTTGTAATCATTGAAAGAGAATCAATAAAATCATCAAAACTTCTTAGTGGACGTAGGCAATATGCCGAACCACTCTAAATTGCTTGTCTGCGTATTTACAATTCTGTTTATTGGAGTTTTTGTTAGATAATCTCTGTTTTACATTTACGTTCTTCATTTTATCTCTTCAAATAACTCCCGAAGAGTGTTGTGCCCATTTTTGGTACAAATATATATATATATTTTGACGGATCCTTAAGAGATGGAAAATCCCGTAGCATCTCTTGAGTTATTGCACGCACGTTCTACACTGGATAGGAGATGTAAAACCCCGTAAACATCTCTGACACTATTACACTCATTCTATGTGATATCGATTTGACTCACATAAGGATATTGTAGTCCTCACTCGATCTGTCTTTCCATTACGCTTGGGTCAGTCATGAGATTTTTAGCACATTGAAGATCAATTATTCTTGAGGATGAAGACGAAGATTTGGTATACTATTACTAGTATTATTTCCCTGCATCATATTGTACTACTGCATTATCCTATTTTTCTGTTGTATATATAACTCTGATAAATGTTGTATAAATTATAATCAAATGTATAGTATAAACAGCTTCAAGTACTGTTTATTTGATTATTATATTTTGTCATTCCACTATGAGATTTTGTGTTTGTTTTCTCCTCTTATTTTTATTAATTAACCCCATTGATTATTTGTGTTTCAGATTGTTTGGGTTGGACATGTGTGGATTATTGTCGATTTAAACCTTCCAAAATGTGGGTCATCACAGTTGGTATCAGAGCTTTGGTTTAGCGATAACCTTAGCTTTGTGGGGTTTGACTCATTAGAGATAGGGTAGTAATACCCTAGAATGAGTTGTTTGAGTGTGTGTGTGTGTGTGTGTGTGTGTGTGTGTATAAGAGTGCGTACTTGTTAGTGTTATAAAAATTTTGTATTGTGTTTACTTATCCGTTGAGTTGTTTATGAATTCTGGTCAGTGCGTGGGATGCCATGTTATCGATAGGGGTTTCTAAACACTTAAACGAGGCAAGTCGACATAATATCGTTTTGAAATTGGGTAAATGAAATAATTTTACCTAAATTATATTATATATATAATGATAATTTTCAATGAATGTTAGTTGTTAGGAGAAGATAATATTTAGTTATCATCGATTATTGGTTGAATTAAACTAAAAAAAAATACTTTGTGAACTCTATTTCACGAAGCGTTCGATAATTAAATTGAAATCTAATTACAATAAGAATTTTTTGAAATAACAAAGATGTAAATTAACGAAATGTTTTCATAATAAGGTGATGGAATTGTACAAGTATATTTATAATATAGCTTATAAATAGAAAGGATTTAAAAGCTAGGAATTTTAGAATTTAAATCTCGTTACTTTCAAAATTGTTTCCAAAGCCTTCAAAATTAATAATAATATTATTTAAAAGTGTTTTGACTTGAAATATATTTCGAAAAGAGTTTTGAAAGAAATAAAAGCATTGAACTTGCTTTAGTCGATGGGAAATAATTCTACGGATGACTGTGGCATCGCTAGTATTCATTTTCGAGTTTCTGAGTGAGAATTGCTACCAACAGAAATTTATTTCCAGTTAAAACCAGTCTTGACTGTGAAAAATATTCCAAGCATGATTTGATAAATATATTAAAATAGTTTTGGAACTTATAAACTGAAAATAGTATAGATAAGAAATAAGTTTATAACTTATGAATTTGAACAGGAAAGTAAGGCCGAATTTTAAAAACGGTTAAACATTTTGGTCAAGCAAGCAAAAGAAAATTTGAAATTGAGATACAAAATAAAATAATTAACCTAAGAAATTTTAAATAAATTGAGTTAGTAAAATGAAGTAAATAAAATGAAGTTTAACTCAAGAAAGCTTAAACAAAAGTGAATTGTATTTGAAATGAATTAGATAAAATAATAAAATGAAATTTAGGTGAATAAGTTTGAATAACTTATAGATTTGAGAAATATTAAGCTAAAACCAAATTTTAAATTTGTTGAATGTGAATGATAAGAAAAGAAAATTTGACTTAAATAAAGTTAAATAAACTGACTAATGGATTGAATGAAATAAAGTTTAATTTAATAAAGATTTAAATGAATTGAATTGGATTTGTATGGAATTAAATGAATTAGTAAAGTGAATTAATTCCACTTAAGCTATAAAATGAACTAATATAATGAATATGAACTTGAATTGTAAAATGAAATGCAATTTAGTTGTGAAAGAAATTGAATGAGAATAATGAGTGTAAGTAAAATTAGTGTGAGTAATTAAATTTAATTTAAATTGGATGTAAATAAATTAAATGCAAGTGGAGTGAGTTTTAATAAATTGAATGGTAACTAATTGGATATGAAATAATTTAATAAAATGAATTATAAAATGGAAGTTAAGTTAAGAAAAGTTGAATGAAATTTATTGTGATAAAAAGAATATTTATTAATACGAATTTGAGTATAAAATAGAATTTACTTAAGTAAAGTTAATGAAATGAATTGATGAAATGAACTAATGAAGTGAATAAATGAATTGATATGAGATGTTAAACATAAAATGAAACAATTGAAATTTAACAAATTGAATTGAATAAATTAAATGTAAATGAAATAGATTTAAATAAATTGGAAGTAAACCAATTAGATGTTATTAAAAATTAGATATTAACAAAGAATGATGTTAAAAGAAATAAAGTGTATAAATTAAATATTGACATTGGATAATGTAAATTCATATAGTTATGAATTAATTGGATTAATATTATTTGTTGGATGGTTTCTTTTGTTGCAAACCGTTGTTATTGCTGTTTTTTATTGCATATGATTGTTATGGTTGTGTATTAGTGCTTGTGCTTATGATCTGGATTTAGAATTCATGTCATATAGTTTCATTAAACTTATACAAGCTTCATATATCCTTTATATGCAACTAATATTCCAATTTGAGTTGAGATAGGTACATGCGAAGATCGTTTGGACGTATATGCGGATTTAATTTGTTATTGCTTGCTTAATATGAGCGAACTCGCTTGTATTATTATTAATAATAATAATAATAATAATAACAACAAGGTACATATCTCGGATTACATACTGCACTTTTATATTTTTCCCTACGGAATGCCTCATCATTGAGATGAGATGTATATTTGGTATATATTTGTGTTAAATATTGTATTGTAATTTTTTTCGATCGAGCCGCGCAAAGGAGACGCTGCCGAAATTTTTCGTAAATCTGAGTGTTAGAAAAGTTTTGAGATTTTAAAATTTTATAACTTGCTTTATAACTAAATTGTAATTTTCGTAAGTCGTTCGGAGTGGCGTAGCGGAAGCGTAGTAAAGGTTTTCAAATAGATTTTATGTTTTATAAGTTGATTATTTTGAATAAAATATATCAAATGTTAAATTCCTTACTTAACCCCTTTTCGAGGACGAAAATTTTGAGTGGGGGAGAATGTAACGGCATGTAATTTTAACTATTTTAAATTATTAAATTTAATATGATTATTGAGAAAAATGGTTAGAAATAAAAATTTAATGATTTATTAATGTAATTTATTTAATATGAACTTGAAAATTTTGAAATAACAATTTCGATAAGATTTAAGGAAATCGTTTATGTTGGAATGAAGTTCAATATATTTAATGTGTTGTAATCAATAGCTTGAATTGAATAATAAATATTGAATTATTTAGATGAAAATAAATTGAATGTCAATAACTAAAATTCATTGATATTTTAATATTGGATAATTAAATTGTTTAAATTTAATATTGGAAATTGTTTAAATAATTGAATTATGAATTTAATATGAATGAAAATGATTTCAAAAGTTGATTTAAATTTTATTTAGACAAGAATGAAAATTGTTAACTTTTAAAATTGAATTTAAAAGTGATTAAATTGATTTTTGAAATTACTTGTTTTATTTAACGTGTAAAAACAGCCTTTTTAGGCACTATCTTGGATTTCGACGAAACCAGTTTCACCGGATCCGTAATAGTGAACTATTGTAGGATTTCAAATTTCGCAGCGATCGGACTTATCGTTTGGTCGTGCGAGCTTGAAACGCGTAGAAATTAATTAAAGGAATTTAATTAAAATAAATTGATTTTGAAAAGCTATCTACTGAATATGATGGAAAATGCTCCTGAAACTAGTTCCATTATGTTCGGAATGGGGGTATAACATATAGAATGCCAAGCGGCACGCTTCGTTTGGAGTTCGGAATTTTCGCTGGTCAATTGGGTCAGAAACATATATAATAAGTCATTAATTTCACTAACCTTATATAAAATTCGATAGTCGCACCTCTAAAACTATTTAATGGCCGAAAACCATTCTTCTTCTCTCCACGATTACTCTCAATCCGTTCATTGAAATCAAACGCCACCAAAGGGAAAAGTGTAGATCTCATCGAGATCTACATGTTGTGCGGTTGGATCGAGGCGAATCGCCTCGGATTCGCCAAGATCTGAGCTCAAAGTTGCGACCATTTTTGGGTTTTATTCATCAATTGGCGGCGGCGGATGGGGCGAGACTTCAGGCATTGGTGGAGGAGACTAAGGCGGTTGTGGTGGTGGTTGTCGATCGGTGTTAGATCGTCAGGTGGCACGCGCGTTTGGATGTATGTGACCGTGAGTGTGTTCGGCCTATTGTCGATCGAGAGGGAGATGGGGTGAGTGATTAATTGGTTAATTAATTTGTTGATTGAACTTAATTATAATCAAATGTTTATAATTACGTAAGTTTTTCATACGAGGTCCGTTTCGAGCGAAACGAGTTGCATTGCGATCGTATCGACGAAGGCTACGACGTGGAATCAAAATGGAATTTAATTGAAGCCGAAAAAAAATTTAGTTTCAAATAAAAGGTGAGTGTTTTTAAATGCTCACAACGACAAAAATATTTTTATGTACGTTAAATTGATATCATGAAGTAATTTAGTTTTATTAACTGTTGGTTGGTAATTTAAATAATGGTTAAATGGATATATGATTTGAACTGATAGAAATTTAAATTGGCAGTTAAATTGAATTGGAATTAAATTGCTAGTTAAACTCGTGGGTATTGATAATTAGTTAATTGTTGTGATATTTGACTGTTTGGATGTTGATTGTGATGAATGCTTATTAGTTGATGTATTGGATTGATTTGGGTGTTTATTTATTTTTATATATCCCTGTTATCACCCTATAATTATTTGAAAGTATATAAAATTGTTTTCTAAATTATATTCGAATAAATTAAGAAACAGGTTGAAATGATATATACCTATGACATTTATTATGGATTGAAATGATATATATCCATCCCCCAAATAAAATCGAAATAACTGAACAATTGGCCATAGGATAGAAAATTATATACGAACATCAGATTGGTTAAATTTAACGATTTTAAATTCCTGGATTTGTATCTATTCAAGTGAGTTTATTTTACAAAAATAAAATTGAATCATAATATGGGAAATAATTATCTTCGAACTCGAGCTTGAAATGTGAAATTGCAATTGGTTTAAAGAAATTGTTCAAAGAATGCAATTTGAGATTTGAAGTTAGAATTGAAATATGATTTGAATTATGGAAATTGAATTGTTTTAAAAAGTTTGAAATTTTACTTGAACTTCAAAGTTATTTAAGTAAAAGCAATATAAACCAATATTTCAAATTTGGGCTCGGAATTGAATTATTTTAAAGATTTGAATTTAAAATTTTAATATTGAAGTTTAATGTGATTTATGTGATTTAAATCGATATTCGAAAATTGAACTCGAACTTTATATAAATTGAAATGGTTTAAAATTGAGAATTGAATTGAAATTAATTCAAATTGGAATTGAAATTGAAATTAATTAGAATTGAAAGCGAAATTGAATTAATTTGAAATCAAAATTGAAATTTGAATTGAAATTGAAATCGAAGTTAATTCGAATTAAAATCGAAATTGAGTCGATTTAAATTGGATTGAGGTTGAAGATGATTTGAATTGAAATATTTGGGATTGAATCAGTTTGACTTTGAAACTATTTTCAAATAAATTATTTTAATATAAACTGTTTAAAATCTATATTTTTAAATATTTAAATTATTTGATTTTCAAAACTCTTTTCCTATATAAACCATTTTTAGTATCTAAACCATTTTACCAAAAGATTTTAAATTTTAAAACTATTTAAAATTCTTTTAAAACTATTTTCTAAAAATTTAAACTGGTCAGAATGGGAACTATATATATTTAAATCATGTATTTATATGCGAATTGGGTTAAATGAAGTAATGACATAAATTGTAATCCGAATTGAGTTTTGAACTAAAAATGACATATCGAACCGAATATGATATTTTGAAGTAAATATGATATTTTGAAAGTGAAATGATATTTTGAAGAGAATATGATATTTTGATATCAAGTATGAATCGTTTTCGAAATGTAAAAGAACCAACCGGTTTGTAAAACGACGTTTGGTTGTTAAAGAGACCGGAGCCTCTTATTGGCATACTCTTTGTTAATATTGGAGCCACTTTAACAATTGTGTACGCAGAGGAGACTCCAGAATGAAGTGGTTGGATTTGGCATCGTTTGCTGGATTTAAAGAAAGAGAACTATGATGGATAGACCCCGGCACTTGTGCCAATTTGAAATGACTAAAACAGGACGGCTTGACAGGGCCAATGAGGCTAAATACCTCTAACAGACATCCGTTCTTCGATCTATTTTTGGACTTGGTCCATACTATTATTCTTTTTGTTGGTTTCGATTGGTGCACCTTGATTTGGGATGACCTCCCTTTGACTCGATATGGGATGGATGGACGCGGTGGGCGATCGTGGCAACGATGCGTTACCACCTGCCCTTCAACCCGAACTGGTAGTATCATACCTTGGGCATTGCCTCACATGCCTTGTCATACTTTTATCCCTATACGAGACCACTATGATTTTGGTTTAGTGTTGTCGTATCACGGCGCATCCCTATCCCCTGACGTGCTACTAAGGCGTTATATGCAAACTGTACGACAATGCTTAAAAACGAGTTAAGAGGGATTAATGTAAAGCCTTAATGCTAAGAAAAATATTTATTTTACTGATTAGACATTATATATATATATATAGTGTATTCTACTATATATAAATATTTTGATGGATCCTTAAGAGATGGAAAATCCCGTAACATCTCATGAGTTATTGCACTTACATTCTACACTGGATAAGAGATGTAATACCCCGTAAATATCTCTGACACTATTACACTCATGTTATGTGACATAGATTTGACTCACATAAGGATATTTTAGTCCTGACTCGAGTGTTCTGTCTTTTCATTATGCTCGGGTCAGTCCTGAGTTTTTCAGCGCATTGAAGATCAATTATTCTGGAGAATGAAGACGAAGATTTGGTATACTATTACTAGTATTATTTCCCAGCATCATGTTGTTCTGCAGCATTATCCTATTGTTCTATTGTATATATAACTCTGATAAATGTTGTATAACTTATAATCAAATGTATAGTATAAACAACTTCAAGAACTTTTTATTTGATTATTATATTTTGTCATTCTGCTGCGAGATTTTTTGTTTGTTTTCTTCTTCTCTTATTTTTCTTAATTAACTCCATTGATTATCTGTGTTTCGGACAGTTAGCCCAGTTTGCGGATAGTTAGTCCAGTTTGCGAGCAGTCAGCCCAGTTTTCGGATAGATAGTTCATTTATTACTTGTGGACAGATAGTTCATTAGTTACCTGTTTTTAGCATAATGGATATTGCTATTGCTATTATTGTTATTATTATTAGTTGATTAACTAGTTTGGTTGCAGGAAAAGATTTGCAAAATGTATGT
Source organism: Allium fistulosum (assembly GCA_030737815.1). NCBI lineage: Eukaryota > Viridiplantae > Streptophyta > Magnoliopsida > Asparagales > Amaryllidaceae > Allium > Allium fistulosum. The sequence goes on along the minus strand of CM060907.1, from coordinate 950,209,680 downwards.
TGTAAAAAGGATATTAGTAAGGGGAAACCCGTTCCGCTAAGCGGCATGGTCTCACTTAATATCAGTAAACTGAGATGTTAATGTGTTATTCACATCAGGCTTTATGTCTGACTCGAAGTTTTTGTTTCCCCTTAAACTCTCGGGTACTCAAAATTGATTTGAGTAGCCTGAGGGTTGAAGTTTTCAGGTCTTAGTTTTGACGAATAAAGCTTCCAAAGGCGAATAGGTGGGTGTCGGATAGCTAATTAGGAGTTGCAGTTTATTTTGTTTATTTCCGTTGTGTATATGAAGTCAGATATGACTATATTGCTTTGATCAACCAAGGGGGCATCGTCATATGTCGCTCTTGGCGTATTTTTGTAATGATTATAATTGATCTTTATTTGGGAAACATTATGGGATTATGTAACTTGGATATGAATTATTGTTTTGAAATGTAATCAATAGAAATGTTGTTTTTTGAAACCTATGATTTTTTTCATATTCAAGTGCTTCTGATATTATGAATACCATTAGCATTACCATATTTTGTCACCAGAAGTTAACACTATAGATGACTGCAGCATCTGTAGCGCTTAGCTTTTGGCCTCCAGATACGGGATGTTACAGACTAACAAAATTATTTATTTTTTTGACTTTATTAATTATGAGCGGAGTGGATAACTACCTGATGTCTGTCCATATTCACATATATTCGATATTCAAAAATAATTTCGGATGCGGATGCGATGCGGATGTGGATCCATCGGCATCCGAAAGTATCTATTGGCAGACCTATAATAAAATAACTGTTGCTAATTCTTATAAAAAACATCATTTAATCCTATAAAAACACAACATTTAAAGACCAATCTTAATATGTCAACATCTTCAGTCCGTATTTTACTATCCAATTCTGATTTATTTCAAGTAGTTTACTACTATTGAGTTTTATTGAGATGTTTGTAGTATAGAATATAGATGCTTCTTAGTTAGTGGGATGCCTACATTTGTTCCTATTTATACCATGGCATACAATTAATGGTCCAAAACTCCATTTGAAATTTACATATTCTGGTAATCCATTCCAGTTTTGGTGATAACCATAACTGAACCTGGTCCAAATTCCGGTTCAGCCCGGATTTTAGATTTGGTTCATTAAGTGTTGAAAATTTAGTAAAAAATAGCAAAATATTTTTTCTTTTGTAATGATCATGTGAAATAATCAAAAAAACAACAAATGAAATAAGATAATAATAAAAAAAAGAAAAAACGATTAGTTAGTTTCCAAAAAACATGATACACCTGCCAACTTAGGTCCTATTTGGTAGAAAATATACAAAATAAATAATGGACTAATATTTTTTAATATATAATATACATATACATACATACATACATATACAAATGTGAAATATGTACTATCTATAAACGTATCTCTATAGAAAAGGATAACAAAATCTGAAACAGATTCGTAACCGAAATTTTCAAAACTTACGAACTTGATTAGAATTTTGAAAATCATAAATTAACAAAAATAAAGCCAAAATTTTGAACCTTGATACATTTGTATTTTTCAATTTTTTAACTACCAAACGTTCACATTGTATATTACAAATTTACAATACACACACTCACCACTTTCCATATTGATGGACATAATCTGCAGTAGCTTTTACATATTATTTACAGTTCAGCAAGCCCTAAAAGTCGATAATATCAACTCTCCAACTTCAGTATTAATCACCATTAGTTCATATTGGTAAATTTTAATATGTATAGTATTGTACTTGCAACTATTTAATGCTTGGAATTAAATTAGTTTCTGTTTACTTCATTTAGCAATATATTAGCAGACTTCTTCTTTGTTGAATGGGTTTCATAACAGTTCTTGCTTCCTTCGTTTTCCCATCTATATTATGTTGTTAAAGAAGAGCATCAAATGCTCTTCTCTCAAGCCTTCATCCTTGCCATTTCTTCTTCATAGGCGTGGCTTATAACAATGCAGCAATGTTTTCCATATCTTAATTCACACTTAAAAATATATAATTTCCTCTTCTTCTTCTTTTTATAAATCTTCAATTATTCCTTTACCGTATCGATTCATTTACTCCCCTCTCTTCTACTAACCGGCACCCTATCCCTTACTAGAAAACAAATCGCTTTTGTCCCTTGTTCAATTCGATCTCTTCAACCTCTTCCTAAGAAACCTGCTGTGCTATGCAATCTGCACTTCATACTACCTTAGGTAAAATTTCTTTGCTTTGGTTTGTTTACTTCAATTTTGCTACTATTTGTGTCGATTTTATGCTATTTTTAAGGATGTAAAGTTTAACTTTAATGGATGTGGTTTGCATTCAAAAATGAATTTGTTTGGTTTCTCTAACCATGGGGTGCAATGATTATACCCTTATTCTCCTTTTATTTTCCATCATCGCATCAAATGTTAAATTGTAATTTTGGATGTCTACTATAAATTTATGTATAGCCGGTAGTTAGCACTTATTTAATATTATTGTAATAAATACCCTAATTACACATTCTATCTTTTCTTTCTTCTATGTTTAATCGGTTCTTCTACAAAAGGGTTACTTCAAAATTTTGATACTTATGATTCGTAAGTTATATTTTTGGTTTGGACAAGTATTTGCAATAGCCCTTATGTTTTTGGTTTTTAGTTTGGACTAATTTTAGTACTTTCTTAAGTAATAGTTGAAAGGTTGCTTAACATTTTGATACAGACGCACCAACTGACGAGCATAGTGCAGCACACCTAAGGCCCAAACGTTCTTCTAGAATGCCTGCAAGATGCCTAGAATAATCCTATGCAAAAGTAGCTACTCCTCAACCAAGTTTGTTATAACAATTTACTTTATTTTATCTTTTTATTACAAAATTGTATCGCTAGAAATGAGCCTCTAATGTTAGGGGACCAGCTATCCCTAAGTTAGTTACATGACAGTACATATTTTCTATATAATGTATGCAACGAATAGAAGAAAGGTAATCTGGAATTATTAATCTTCATCTCTCTTCTGTATTTTCTTCTTCATTCTTCTCCTTCCTCTCAAATTTTCTTCCTTGCTTTGTTGTAATGTATATTTCGCATTATTAGGCCACATCAATTGGTGCTTTCACTAGATTCGAACCATGGTTGAGACCACCGCCACCCGTAACTGCCAAGTCGATGACACCTTACACCAACACCAAGCCTTCGTTGATGAACTCCGTACAACCTTAGCTTCTCAAACAAATAGCCTGTCAACAAAACAATCTGACATAGCCGACATCAAAACCACACTTGCCTCACAACAACATGCCATACAACAACTATCTCAACAACTTGCCGAAAGCTCCTCTAAACTTTCATCCAACTCGCCATTACCAAAAATTACACCATCACTTCGGCCTCCACCACCCCCACCCCACCTTACAACTCCACTCTACTAACCCAAATCACCCAATTTCTATTCGTACACTGTTATCCCGTCTTTTGGCAAGACCGTAACACCAAGGAGTTGACTAGTAACCAGTGACGGTCCATCCTAGAGATCAGTTATATATGGGATCACTACGTATGTCAATGAATTTTGTCTGAGTCCGGATCGAGCCAAAATTGGTAGGACATGGCAAGATGAGCCATGAGAGCCAACATTTCAAATCTCAAGACAATCCGAGTTCGTATGCTCGAGTTATGAGCGATACAAGAATGGATGAAGATCAACTGCCAATCGATTCGCTCCTTCGACTCGCTCCTTCGACTCGCTTCACAACGTCCAGGCGCTTCACAATGTCCAGGAATGAGAACTTCGACTTGCTTCGCTCAGAGGCCAACTTCGAGTCAACCTGGTTCGACTCACTCCACATCCCTCAGAGCTGCTCACTTCGACTCGCTCCAGTTCGAAAGCATCGAAAGCACACGCATCGACTCGCTCCCCAGTTCGACTCGATCTCCTAGTGATAGCTTCGACTCGCTCGAAACAATGCTTGCTTCGACTCGCTCGACCAACACTTGCTTCGACTCGCTCGACCAACACTTGCTTTGACTCGCTCGTAGCAACGTCCAGGATAGAGTAGGGATCAAATGCCACGCCATCGATTCGAACGGAAGCGAGTCGAAATGGGAAGCGAGTCGAAGGAAACAGCCTGCCGAGAAATCCATTTCGTATCGATTATATCTCCCAATCTACAAGTCCAAATGCTATGAAATTTTCACAGAAGACTACATGCATGCTAAAGAATGTACACGCCAAATTTCGACTACATTGGATGAAATCTCGAGCGAGTCGAAATCAGCTCGTGTCAATCACGGATCGGACCGAAACTTCACGGGCTTGGGCGTACGGGCCTGGTCACGTGCTAGAGTGTGTCCCCCGAGATCTGAGTGAAATATCATCCTCCTACACCTATAAATAGACCCTCAAAGCCAACAGAAAAGGACTCCGCCAGATCCAGATCTAAACTCTGTCGCTGTTGCTACCAACAAGATTCACTACTGCAAATAATAGCTACCTCTTGTAATCCATTGCATTCACTTGTAAACATCAAAGGAAGATCAATAAAACAAACTACTTCATAGTGGACGTAGGCTATACGCCGAACCACTCTAAATCCTTGTGTCTCCTTACACTTTAATTATTCTTATTTCTGAAATTTGGAGTTTTTGTTAGATAATTCCTCTTTTTTCATTTTAATTTCTTCACTTTATCTCTTCAAAGACTTCCGAAGAGTGTTGTGCCCAATTTTGGTACAAACACTTTGGTGCTTTCACTGAGAAAACCCAATTTTTCTCCTACTCTTTGGATCTCCTATCTATATTGGATTGCATAAATCTAAGAAGAAGATCCAGATCTAGAACTTCAAAGCCCTTCCATTCTACTCAGATTTGCAATCAGATCTAGGAAAGTACTTCATCAATTCATTATGGTGAGCACACGTACCACCTCTGCAGCCGCTGATCAAGGAGCACGGGACCGACAAAACCCCATGCAATCACCTCCATCCAACCAAAATGTTGCAGGACCTTCAGATCCATCAGGTCCAATCACTAGACAAGAATTCCAGACATTGCTTTAGGAGTTGACCCAGAGTCGACAGCAGCTAGCGGAGCAACTACGCGCCAACACGGAGTTGACTAACCAGCTAAATCGCCAAAGGCGAAGGAGATCAAGATGAGACCAAGGTTCTCACTCCTCCATAGAGAGCTCAGCCTCCTCCGATGGTCAAACTAGATCCACACGTCCACGGTTGGGTGGAAGCTACACCCAGGCCACGAGATACCAACCTGCTTCGAACCTTGGGCAACCGAGAGCTGGACCATCTGTTAGCCTCCACACAGAACCTTCGACTCGGGGAGGAGCTGCTCCTTATCATGTTACCGGCAACATTGCTACTACCACCACTGCTGGGCGAGGAGGTGATGCTAGGAACCAAGCTGATCCTCAACATAACCAACGGGAGCAGACTCCTGAACCTTGTGTCCCAGAGGATGTTGAACCAAGATGGCGAGGCACGGACCGTCGACCGCGTCCGGTCTAGACTCGCGCTGTGGAACCCGACCACACCTTGGCACAACATGCTCTGAGTGTCCAAATGACAGATATACCAGCGATGATTCGCCAAATGATCCGTGAAAGTCAGGGTCTATCTAATGACGACTGGGGAATCTCCCGAAGTCATACCCCTTTCACCGATGATGTTTTATATGCTGAACCACCTCGGCACTTCAGCATGCCAGCTTTGCCAGTTTATGAAGGGAGTTCTGACCCCAATCAATACGTCCTGAAATACAAATGGCTGATGAATGCTACTAGAGCTGATGACGCAGTAAAGTGCCATAGTTTCCCCATTTCCTTGGGAGGCATCGCTACCATGTGGTTCACTCGTTTGCCACCGTGATCCATCTCTAACTTTGACCAGATGGCCACTAAGTTTGTGGAACAATTCAATATGCATGTGGCGAGGCCGAAGGACGTTAACACTCTGTCTAGTGTTACGCAAGCTCCCGGAGAAACGCTTAGACGTTACTTGGAGCGATTCCATGCTGCGTGTGCGGAAATAAGCAATCCCAACAGTAACTCTATCCTGATGGCTCTGACTAAGGGGATTGATGCTGATTCCGAGTTCGGAAGTTGGTTAGTTGGGAAACCACCTGCGTCATTGGATCATTTCTATTCCAAGGCAGCCCAATTCCTGAGAAGGGAGGATGCGAGACAATCTAGGAAGCAGGATGATGCAGGACCCAACATCGAAGGTATCCAGAGTAACGTCGCTGTTAAACAGACCGGAGATAGTTCTGGAAAAGTTCAGTTGAACGTCCAAAATAAGCAGAATCAGCAGAGGGACAATAGAAATCAGAACAAAAAATGCAATCAGGATCATGGACCACGGCGTAGAGCTTCCATGTACGAAAACTACACTCCATTGAACACGTCGTTGGAAAATGTGTACTTGCAGACCTGCAATACCATGCAGTATAAGAAGCCTGCCCCGAAAACCACCAACCGAAAGACAAATCCAAACAGGAAATTTCTGTAGATTCCATGAAAGTTATGGCCACAATACCAATGACTGTCGTCACCTACAAGACCTCATTGAAAAACTGATACGTGAGCGGAAGCTGGATCAGTATGTATGGGCGCAGTAATCCGGTGGTGCGGGCCCATTAAATCAGAACCGTGCACCGAATCAGGAAAGACAGGAAGAACCCGCTCGTGCGGACGAGAGGTTGGTCATTAACACAATAAGCGGTGGTCCTCACCCGGCAGATCGAAGCTGGAAGGAAATGGAGTCGTATGCCAGTTCTATCAGGCATGCGGACTTCGAGTGTTGCAGTAGTTTTGATGAGGGGGCTCCGACCAAGCAACAGAAAACGATGACGGATGACATCGTGTTCAGAAGCAGAGACGCAGATAAAATCGAGGCTCCCACTATCGACCCACTGGTCATCTATGCACAAGTAGGTCCCACTTGGATAAAAAGGATCTTAGTTGACAGTGGAAGCTCTGTGAATATTTGTTCAAGCGAGCTTATGATCAAATGAAGATGGAAGCCGCAGACTTGAAGCCTTGTCAGTCTCGAGTCCATGGTTTCAACGGAAGTGCCATAATTCCCACTGGGATGGTGGAACTGCCAGTGGAGTTGGGAGTAGGAGAACATCGGAGAGTACGAATGTTGCAACTCATCGTTCTGGACATAGACTCCCCTTACAATGCTTTCTTGGGCCGACCGGCCCTCGCTGAATTCAGAGTAGCCATTGCCCCATGGTGTTTGACCTTGAAATTTCCCACTGATCATGGAATAGGAATCATTCACGGAGATCAGGCCACTGCTAGAGCCTGTTATGTTGCTGAGCTACGGGAAGCACAGTGGAAGGAGAAGGGAAAGGACGTAGAGGAATCTCCCTGCGTCCGTTTCGCCGACAATTGACAATTAACGCCCAGGCCCAGGCCCGGGCACCCCAGCCAATTCCTCAAGGACCTTGACCCGAGAGAAACTGAAGATGAAGGAGAATCTAAAGAAAGTCAAGCATCCCCAGCCGAAGTGATAATTGATGTCCCAATTGACAATAACGATGATTCAAAAATAATAAAGATTGGATCTCAGCTAAGCCAGCAAACTAAAGACGAATTGGTTGAATTTCTGCGGGCAAATCTTAACGTATTTTCCTGGACACATTCTGATATGTGTGGGATCTCGTCGGACATCGCGAGCCACACTCTGAACATTGACCCGCGGCATGTCCCGGTCAAACAAAAAAGGCGCGGTATGGATCCAGAGAGATCTGCCACCCTTAGAGAGGAAGTAGAAAAGCTTGAAGCGAACGGATTCATCCGAGATGCGCTATATCCCGAATGGGTATCAAATCCTATGCTCGTACGAAAGCCAAATGGGAAGTGGAGAACATGTGTCGACTATTTCGATCTTAATAAAGCATGCCCCAAAGACAGTTTCCCGCTTCCTAGGATTGATCAGATAGTGGATTCGACGGCTGGACATGAACTCTTATCCTTCATGGACGCATATTCGGGCTACAATCAGATACCGATGCATTTACCCGATCAAGAACACACCAGCTTCGTGACCAATCTGGGGCTTTACTGTTACAAGGTTATGCCGTTCGGACTCAAGAACGCCGGAGCTACTTACCAACGGTTGGTCAATCGGATGTTCGCTAATCAAATCGGGAAGACAATGGAAGTATATGTAGACGACATGCTTGTGAAGTCACGACTCTCCACCGACCATGTAAAAGACCTGGAAACTATGTTCAACATACTTCGGGAATACGAGATGAAGCTCAACCCACTGAAATGCCACTTTGTAGTTGCATCCGGAAAGTTCCTTGGGTTCATCGTTAACGCCCGGGGAATCGAAGCCAATCCCGAAAAGATTTGGGCAATCAGGAATCTTGAAACTCCCAAAACTATAAAGCAAGTCCAGAGTCTCAATGGGAAGGTAGCAGCATTGAGCAGGTTCATTTCAAAGTCCACTGACAAGTGCATTCCCTTCTTCGATCTGATTCGAAAAGGGAAACGAAACTTTGAATGGACCACAGAGTGCGAGGGCGCTTTCCAAGCACTAGTCCAACATATGTCTACACCACCGATATTGTCAAAGCCTATTGATCATGAAAATTTGTTCATATATCTGGTGATATCAGAAAATGCTATCAGCGCTGCATTAATCCGAGAAGAAGACAAGATACAGAGGCCCGTATACTATGTCAGCAAACGGTTGACTGGGGCTGAAAGAAATTATCCAAAGCTGGAAAAGTTGGCTTACTGCCTTGTCATTGAGTCAAGAAAACTCCGACCATACTTCTAGGCACATTCCATTATTGTTTACACCTACCAGCCGTTACGACAGGTCCTCTCGCAGCCTGAGACGTCTGGAAGGTTACTCAAGTGGAACATCGAACTGAGCCAGTTTGACCTTACTTACGCTCCGAGACGGACCATACAAGGACAAGTCCTAGCCGATTCCATAGTTGAATTTACCATCCCAGAGGACTTGCCCGAAGCCAGTGAATCTCCCGAGTACATCTGGAAACTTTATACTGACGGAGCATCAAACGACCGTTGTTCAGGTGCCGGTATTGTGCTTGAAATCCCGAGGGTCAATCCATATGTTATGCCTTAAAGTTCGATTTCCACGCAACTAATAATGAAGCTGAATATGAAGCCCTCCTAGCCGGCTTGAAACTTGCTAAAGATTTGAGGATTATCGTAGTGGAAATTTATTGTGATTCACAATTGGTTGTGTGTCAAGTACGAGAAGAGTATCAAGCAAGAGATTGAAGGTCGGCTGCTTATTTAGCGCAAGTTAAGGAAGTACTAGACCATTTCGATTACTACGCCATATTCAGTATACCCCGAGAACGCAACCAAAAGGCCGATTCATTGGCAAAGCTAGCCAGCACAGGCGAAGCTCAACGAATGGGACTTGTTCCCGTGGAAACGCTATCTTCCCCAAGTATCGACCGGGCGGAAACGAACCGAGTATGCGAAATCGTCCCCGAAAAGGATTCATGGATGACTCCACTCAGAAATTACATTGAGCACGGAACCCTGCCGGAGCGCAGGAGTGTAAAAAGACAGGTCCTTTGAAAGGCATCAAGGTTTACCATCCAGAATGGACTCATGTACAGAAGGGGTTACTCAGTCCCCCTACTCTGATGTATCGCTCATGGTGAAATCAAACAAGTGCTACGCGATGTCCATGAGGGAGAATGTGGCGATCACACCGGGGGGAAGCACTTGCCAAGAAAATACTTCGCTACGGATATTACTGGCCTACCATGAATCGTGATGCGTTGGTATATGCGAAGAAATGTTATAGGTGCCAGAAATATGCTCGAATTCCTAGAGCTCCTCCTACTGAGATAACGAAAATGGTCAGCACATGGCCGTTCGCAATGTGGGGCATCGACATCATCGGTGCTCTACCTCTGGCAAAAGGTGGTGCGAAGTACGCCATCGTCGCAGTTGATTACTTTACAAAGTGGGCTGAAGCCGAAGCTCTCGCTACCATTACAACGAAGAAAGTAATCAACTTTGTGGTTCGTAACATCATCTGTCGATTCGGCCTCCCACGCACCATAGTCACGGACAACGGAACCCAATTCGATAGTGCTGAATTCAAAGATTTCTGCAAACGATTTCACATCCAAAAGAAATTCTCCGCAGTCGCACATCCTCAAGCAAACGGACAGGTCGAAGCAGTTAATAAAGTTATAAAATCGATCCTGAAGAAACGACTGGAAAAGGTCGGGGGCAAGTGGGTCGATGAACTTCCTATGGCCCTATGGGCTTACCGAACAACCCACAAGACCGCGACCGGCCACACTCCGTTCTCTCTTTCCTACGGTTCAGAGGCCGTTATTCCAATCGAGCTAGAAGTACCTTCTCATTGTGTGACATACTATGATCCAAAGACGAATGCTATATTACTTGATGAATCTCTCGATTTACTAGATGAGAAGCGTGTGGAAGCTGACTTGAGGGCGGCTGTGCATCGAAGTCGAGTCGCCCGATTGTACAACGCCAAGGTCCGTCCGCGAACCTTCGAGTTAGGCGATCTCTTCTTAAAAAGAGTCTATCTGGTTCCTTCACATATGAAGCCAACATGGGAAGGACCGTATGTTATTGAACGAAGGCTCGGAGATGGCACATTCAAGTTATCGACCATCGACGGTCTTACCCTGCCACACTTTCTTATTTCAGCAATAAAATGCAACCTCTTCGAGCCAGAGCTATGATTTACTTGAAATACTTCATATGACCATCACTATGCACGGAGAGCTAAGTCTCATCATACGGTGGGATTTATTCAAATAGAGAGTGGCTGCGGTGCAACCAATCACTCCCTAAGTGAAACCCGAGCTCGGGGGCAAGCCATCACATCAAAGTCAAAAAAGGGATTGGTACACGACAATCCCTCCTCAACTTCGAACTCCCAGAGCACGAGTCGGAGTATAAACATCCAACTCCGAATTCCCAAAGCGCGAACCAGAGTATAAACATTCAACTCCATATTCCCGGAGTGCGAAGTGGAGTATAAACATCCAACTCCGAATTCCCAAAGCGCGAACCGGAGTATAAACATTCAACTCCGAACTCCCAGAGCGCGAGTAGAGTATAAACATCCAACTCCGAATTCCCAAAGCGCGAACTGGAGTATAAACATTCAACTCCATATTCCGGGAGTGCGAAGTGGAGTATAAACATCCAACTCTGAATTCCCAAAGCACGAACCGGAGTATAAACATTCAACTCCATATTCCTGGAGTGCGAAGTGGAGTATAAACATCCAACTCCGAATTCCCGAAGCGCGAACCAGAGTATAAACATTCAACTCCGAACTCCCAGAGCGCAAGTCGGAGTACAAAAATCCAACTCCGAATTCCCAAAGCGCGAACCGGAGTATAAACATTCAACTCCATATTCCCGGAGTACGAAGTGGAGTATAAACATCCAACTCCGAATTCCCAAAGCGCGAACCGGAGTATAAACATTCAACTCCATATTCCCGGAGTGCGAAGTGGAGTATAAACATCCAACTCTGAATTCCCAAAGCGCGAACCGGAGTATAAACATTCAACTCCATATTCCTGGAGTGCGAAGTGGAGTATAAACATCCAACTCCGAACTCCCAGAGCGCGAGTCGGAGTATAAACATCATTTCCGAATTTCCCGAGAGCAAGTCGGAGCATATATGTCAACTCCGGGTTCCCAGAATGCAGAACGGAGCCTAAACACCAACTTCAAAGTCCCCAAAGCACGGATCGAAGTATAAGTGTCAACTACAAACTCCCGGAGCACGAGTCGGAGTACAAAAACCAATCCCAAGTCCCCAGATGGCGGGCATGTGATTAAAACCCCAAGCCAGTGTGACCATTCGCCAGTAAACAAATGAGGATCCCCGGAATATGGAAATGATTATCGACAATCAAACAAGCATGGATGCATTACTCAATCTCCACTTGACTCAGACATCCATTCGGTGGCACAAGGCTCAGCATGTTATAAGTAAGAAGCGATCGTCGACTGACAATCTACCGCTCATCCCCAAGACTGGGGGGTAGAACTCAAGCATCAACCATTGATTGAAGCGATAAGACGTCAGAATTCAACTCGCTTCTCAGTCACAAGCCATGTCCATAACCTCCGAACTTGGCAAACTAAAACAAACCTGGTTTGGAACCTGAAACTTCACAAGCGCATTTGGGACACTGAAACACTTAGACAAATACACAATGACAAAAAAGAAAAGTTTCATTTCTATAGATTATAGAAGACGTTCGTGTACAATTTTCCAAAAAATTCCTACTAGCAGGGGCCGAACCCGCATCTATACACGGCTAGCAAAATGCAAAAAATCAAAATACGTCGGACGATCGTGCCTAGTCTCTTTTCTTCCTTGGCTTCCTCTTCATTGTGGACCCACTTGAGCCATCGCCAATTTTCCTCTTCAAGCCTGTGCCTTTCGGCGGTTGGTCTTCCGGCAATGGCATTATGTCGACGTCCTCCTCCGAACTCATGTGAATGATAATGCTTCCTACGGGCGAAGTCGGAGGAACGGGATCAATTACAGACGGTGGAATGGGAAGGCTGGTGAGAAAGACAGAACCACCAGGAGACATCATTCCGAGCGGGGCAGGTCTCGATGCTGCCATCACACTTCCAAAGCTGCCGCCATAACCAGCTGCTGCCAGTTCAGCGTTGATCTGGGCAAACATCTCCTCTTCGGTTACTGCTTGAGCCCCACTGAGAGCATCAGCAGTCGGCATTGAAGAGCTTGCAGCAGGATCGGTTCCGCTCATAACAGATGGCAAGTCGGCACGAGGATCGCCGTGGCAGCGAAAAAGTTCATCCATCAGCTGCTCATTGAACACGATCGAACCGCCCTACATATCATCAATCAGGGCAGCTGTGCTCACAGTGGTTGCCTCGGTCACGATAGCCTCCTGCGTATGATATAGTCCTTGAGTAGCAGGAGGCATGTGTGGCGTAACGTCAATCACTGGACAAAGAATGAAAAAATTGTCAGAACTTAAACTCGATCGAAGACTTCGACTCATGAAAGACATGTAGAATGTTCGGAGTACCTTCCTCAGTTTGGCTTGTAAGCGACGGGGCGGCTTCAGTCGCTGGCGCTGCTGTCGGAGACATCCACGGCTGATCTGGATTATAGGCAGGAACAGCTTGAGGGTCAGCCGCGGGCAAAGATTCAGGCTGGGTTGACACTGGAATGTCAAGACTTGCATCACGATGTCCAACCCCGGAGCCCTCTCCTATCTCCAGGTGTTGGGTGTCGAGCCTCTCCTTCTCATAAGAGATCATTGAATCATGGAGAATCTTCTTTTCGTCATCAGTTAACAGGCGATTCTCGAGCTCGAATTCATCCACAGATTCACCTGAGTGCGCCTCTTTCTCTTCTTCGACCAGTAGGCCCCAAGCACTGTGGAGATGCGTCGAATAATCATCGAGCCAGGCCAGACCCCTGTGCCTCAGCACGTTAGCATTATAAACGACGAGGAGGTCTTCGATATCGGCCTCTAGCCTGGTCTCGGCCAATTTCACCCTTTCCTCGACCTCAGACTCCACTTTCTGGACTTTGGCCACCACCGCATCCCGTTCTCCCTTGAGCAGAACAGCCTGATCGCACGCCTCCTGGGCTGCGTTGTTCGCATCATCTTTTTCTTTGACCAAGCTGGCAAATTTGGCTTTCAGTTCATTAAGCTCCTTGACTGCCGCATCCCGCTCGGCGATAACTTTGGTATTCCGGTGCCCATTTCCTCCACCAGGGCAACGTGTGTCTGCCCCAACCTCTCCATCTCCTCCTTCGCTTCATCAGCCTTCTTAATGGCCTCAATCTCAGATTTCCGAGAAGACTCAGACTCAGTAGAGAGTACCTGAATAATACGATCCCTTTTCGCAAGCTCGGTCTCCATCTTCTCGATCTCTTTAGCCCGCTCGAAGGCCACTTTGGAAGCTTTTTCAGCAACCTTCGCCCACTCTCGATATTGGGTATAGATGTCATGGACAAAGTCCTGCATCGTGCCTTCTACCGAAGATGGAATTCTCTTCAAGTGGGGAGGGAAAACATAACCGTCCAAGCAAATATTAGGAAAATCCTTCTTCATTTGAGCCAACTTAAGGGCCCCTTCTCCAGTGGGATCAGTGGGGACCTGCTCTGTAACCATGGAAGATGTTGTCTCGACTCTCTAGAGATGAGTCTCATATCTGGAAGTGTGAGAAGAAGGCCTGTGACGAGGAGGCTCCGGTGGATGTGAAGTTTGAACGGGAGGAGGAGAGGGAAGCCTGGGAGGAGGAGAGCGTGATCTAGACCGACGTCGGTATTCTCTATCCCTGTCATGCCCATACCTATCCAGACCAGAGTGCTCGCGATCGCGATCCCTATCAGAATCCCTCCTGCGATAATCATAGTAACCAGAAGCCTTTCGGGCTGAACGAAGACTGTTCAACATTGATCCTCTCCCGGACATGGTACCTGAAAATGAGAAGCGAAGAAAGAGTTACCGACTTCCTAAGTTGGACAAAGTACAGTTGTGGATCATGTAGTGTAGTTATGTGTATGCATGTGCAATCCCCCGACCAACCAGAAATGTCGACCGCACCCATAGCAAGCGACCCACTCGGTTTAAAAGCACTATCAAGCCTTTCCATCCCGGCATCGTGAGGAGACGACACGAAATCTGGGATCGGAATATCATCAAGCCCGGCAAAAGGACTCTCCACTTGCGGGGGAGGAGCCTCTGAAATTCTAATCCCCTGGGAAGGTAAAGACACGACCATGGATTTAAATCTCTTCAATTTAAGGCATTTGTAAGCAGCGGCCTTGCCTTTTCTTTTTCCTTCGGAATCCTGAACATCGGAAGGAGGCACGGCCAGGAGCTCAGTATCAGTGGGCGTTCTTTCTGGATCAACTTCTTCGGTGATCGCAACTGCAGGCGCTTTGCGCTTCACGCGTTTCACGCGTTTCTTCGAGGCCACCCTATGTATCACATCCAGGTGTATGCTCTGTCTTCGTTCTATCAGCCCGACAGCCCTCAAATTCCTATCGGTCAGGACTAAGTCTATGTGCCTCTCTTCGCCCGGGAACGCTTGAAGAATCCGAACAAGCTCTCTGAAGTACGCACCGTCGCGGCGAGAGATTGCGGCTGTAAGAAAGGAAAAGTATGTTAGTTCTTGGAGTCGGTCACTAACATCTCAGTAAATCGTGAGGGGATGGCGACACTTACGTCTGTCCAACCATCGCCTAGCAAATCCAGGGGGCACCGAACGTAGAACCATTCGGATTTGTAATAACTTAGCCTCCCCCAGGAACCTAGCACAATGTGACAGCTTCTGACTGCCTCCAGGAAGGTAAAAGAAGGGCTATCTCCACGGCTCTTGACATTGAATAAATATCTAATTTCGATCGGCTTCGGCGGTCGAAAGAGGATCTCCATAAACAGGATGAAGGTGCTGTTCAGCAAGGCATACCCGTTGGGGTGTAGCTGAGACGGGGCTATACCAAGAAACGATAACGTCTCCCTTATATAATCATTGAAGAGAGGAAGTGTCCCCACCGTGCAGGCATGACGATTAAAAGCAGTAAACCCCTCCGGGGGATTGTGTGGCCTGTCAGAGGGCCCAGGAAGTAACACGTCATCAAGCGACAAACCGTGCCTTAAGCAAATCCGTCCAAGCATATCTTCAGAGATACCCGACGGCACGGAATCTGATGGATTGAGTATAAACCGAGCACCCGGACGCTCATCCGGAGCTGGCTCTATGACTTCGGCTTCAATAACCGGAGTCTCTATGGTTGGAGGAATAGAACTTGGAATTTCCAGCTGCTGAGAACTTGAAGGGTCCATGACTAGCTAGCTTATAAAAAATCATTGTTAAACTGACAAATAATACTCGTGCATCCCCCAGTGTAAAGTGTGTGAACATGTTATGCAGTGCAGTACTATATGTTATTTGAGAAGATCAACGGGATTGAAGGAAGCGTATGAACGACGAGACTTCGGAATTCGGTCAAACGGACCATCACCGTTGACCGTCGCAACAATGCCATCCAGTTATTAGCTATCAGTCCGAACTAAAATGTGTTATTATTTTGGTAAGTTCCAGCTTCATTGACGAACTTCAATAGGCAATCAGGTGTGTAGTGATACAATTAAGTCCGGTTAAGAAAATCTGAAGTTCATCGGAATTAAGTGGTCAAAGGCATTATAATGTTCAATATCGTCGAAATTAAACCAATGGACAAACGTCAAAAGTTCAAGATCAAGGCAATTATTCAAGTTTGAATTCAAATCGTTCACTAAGGCTCGAGGTTGAATCGATCGTTTGGGAGTATGCACTTCAACTCGATCCAAGACCATGTCCTTCGACTCGGTCCGAAGTCACGCACTTTGACTCGATCCAAGACCATGTCCTTCGACTCGGTCCGAAGTCACGCACTTCGACTCGCTTCGTAGCCTCTGCTTCGAATCGATCAAGAGCTACGCAGTTCGACTCGATCTCCAGGCACTCCTCTTCGAACCGTCCCAGGCCTGTACTTCGACTCGATCAAAAGATATACCTTTCAACTCGATCCGGGGCCATTGTTTCGAGTCTATTAGACATAGCCCCTTCGTATCGATCCTTATGTCTAAAGCATTCGACTCGATGCGAAGCTTCACCATCGATCAACACGAAGGCCTCCACCTCATCATCTCGAAACCGCTACTCTAGATCGGCACGAAGCTAAGGCCAGGGACTATTCGATCGATCACGAATCTGATCGATTTAGTGTTAAGAATCAAATCTCATCGTTTACAAGATGTTTTCGCTCGATGGATTACCTCAATTCGTTAATTGGTTCGAATAGTTGAGGATGTAAAATCAGTTCGAAGGCGAGAATTTTTTTTCTTCTTTGTCACAGAGCGTTACAAAGGCCAGGGAGGTAAGGATGAAAAGTAAAAAGTAAAAAAACGACTAAGTGCCAGGTATTTATATGGAGTCGAAAGCAAGGGGGTAACCGATTCGAATTCCAGTGGGGCCGAACATGTGCTTTGAATCCCTCTTCAGTGCGCTGATGCGGAGCTCCCTTTCGTATCACTCCTTCGACTCCATCCCCGTGACAAGTTCGACTCCCTCACGTAGCCATAAAAGACATCACTTCGACTCGTTCAATCGATGAACGTCTCGACCCGCTCCACTGCCTCCTGTGTACTTTGACTTGCTTCTCTGCGATTCGAATCCAAGACCGAGTCGAACGACCGGTTCGACTCCATCAAGGAGTCAACTTCGACTCGCTCCACCTCGACTCACTTAGTTCAAGTCCGTCATCGACTAAACATGCTTACTTCGCATCTACAAATCCAATGAAAATTATCCTCGATGTGTCAATCCTTCACAACGATTCAGGAGGGGACCGTTACGAAGGGACATTCAAAAACAACTGTCAAGCATTGTTACAACAGATTTCACATCGATTCAGAAGAGGATCGGTACGGAATTCAAAAACAATAAATGGACGACGACTCGAGAACGTACAAACATCAGCGGGAGTAAGATTAACATACATGCATGAATGACGAACTAATATTCAACATTCAAATTTTTTTAAGAATCGGAAATTCATCCGGTAACGACTACAACAGCAAACGGATAACCACTGGCATACAGCAATCAGTTGCAACGATAAAGGGCACAACAATCGACAGTCAACAGTTTACATTATCAAGAAGAACGGTCAAAGATTACGACTTTCATCGGGAAGATGATAACTATTCAGAATAAAGATTGAAGCACTTCAAAGCACATCATGTTTTCACAAGACGTACTTTGGGGGGCAAATGTTATCCCGTCTTTTGGCAAGACCGTAACACCAAGGAGCTGACTAGTAACCAGTGACGGTATGTCCTAGAAATCAGTTATACATGGGCTCACTACGGATGTCGATGAATTTTGTCCGAGTCCGGATCGAGCCAAAATTGGTAGGACATGGCAAGCTGAGCAATGAGAGCCAACATTTCAAATCTCAAGACAATCCGAGTTCGTATGCTCGAGTTATGAGCGATACAAGAATGGATGAAGATCAACTGCCAATCGACTCGCTCCTTCTACTCGCTCCTTCGACTCGCTTCACAACGTCCAGTAATGACAACTTCGACTCGCTTCGCCCAGAGGCCAACTTCGAGTCAACCTGGTTTGACTCACTCCACATCCCTCAGAGCTGCTCACTTCGACTCGCTCTAGTTCGAAAGCATCGAAAGCACACGCATCGACTCGCTCCCCAGTTCGAATCGATCTCCTAGTGATAGCTTCGACTCGATCGAAACAATGCTTTCTTTGACTCGCTCGACCAACACTTGCTTCGACTCGCTCGACCAACACTTGCTTCGACTCGCTCGAAGCAACGTCCAGGACAGAGTAGGGATCAAATGCCGCGCCATCGATTCGAATGGAAGCGGGTCGAAATGGGAAGCGAGTCGAAGGAAACAACCTGCCGAGAACTCCATTTTGTATCGATCATATCTCCCAATCTACAAGTCCAAATGCTATGAAATTTTCACAGAAGACTACATGCATGCTGAAGAATGTACACGCCAAATTTCGACTCCATTGGATGAAATCTCGAGCGAGTCAAAATCAGCTCGTGTCAATCACGGATCGGACCGAAACTTCACGGGCTTGGGCGTACGGGCCTGGTCACGTGCCAGAGAGTGTCCCCCAAGATCTGAGCGAAATATCAGCCTCCTACACCTATAAATAGACCCCCAAAGCCAATAAAAAAAGGGTTCTTCTTCCTTTTTGAGATCTCCAACGCCCGGACTCCGCCAGATCCAGATCTGAACTCTGTCGCTGCTGCTACCAACAAGATTCACTGCTGCAAATAATAGCTACCTCTTGTAATCCATTGCATTCACTTGTAAACATCAAAGGAAGATCAATAAAACAAACTACTTCATAGTGGGCGTAGGCTATATGCCGAACCACTCTAAATCCTTGTGTCTCCTTACACTTTAATTATTCTTATTTCTGAAATTTGGAGTTTTTGTTAGATAATTCCTCTTTTTTCATTTAATTTCTTCACTTTATCTCTTCAAAGACTTCCGAAGAGTGTTGTGCCCAATTTTGGTACAAACATACACCAAAATGCGAATTATCCCACTTTGATGGTACAAACCCACATGCTTGGATCTCCTAAGCGGAATAATTTTTTGCCTACCACTCAACCCCGAAAGATCAACGCATCCATCTATCAAGTTTTTATACGTCTGGTCAAGCCCTCGTTTGGTTTCAATGGATGTATGGAAATAACCAACTTACCTCTTGGTAAGCACTAACCTACGCCATCGAAACCCATTTCGGTCCTTCCAACTTCATCAACCCCCAAGACGCCTTGTTCAAACTTCGTCAAATCAACACCATTGATGAATATCAATCAACCTTCAAAACCATCTCAAACCGAATCAACACCCTTCTCCTTGATGCCATCCTTAATTGCTTCATCTCCGGACTAAAACCCCAAATCAAAACGAACTATTAGCATTTCAACCAACCACACTCACGATGCCATAGGACTTGCCAAAATAATTGAAGCCAAGATTTCCGATGCCAGACTATATCAAAACTGTACCAACTTCAATAAACTTCAACCCCACCACTCTTGTCCTTACCACCAATACCATCCCCAAATCACTCCCCACCTTCCAACCTTTCAATAAAGAAACTTACACAGGCCGAAGTTCAATCTAGAAAAGTACAAGGCCTATGTTTTAATTGCGAAGTGAGATACTATCCAGGTAATAAATGTAAGACGCAGTGGATCCTCCTGTTGCTTCCCGAAGACGACGATCCAGATCCACAAACTCTGCAGCAGCTCGATCCTGTTGAAGACCCACCTCCAGAAATCTCATTCCAAGCGCTGATAGGCTCGAACCACCAGAGATCATTACGACTTCCTGCCATCATCAACAATCATCTGATTTCTATACTCGTCGATACCGGTAGTACACATAACTACATCCATCCACGCGCAACAAGATTTTTAGGGTTATCGGTCAATAAACACTGCAGCTTCCTTGTCACAGTTGGGAATGGGGATAAATTGCAGTGTTGTGGTACTTGCAAGCAGGTCCATGTCTCCATCAATGGTAATGAACTCATCATTGATTTTAATCTCTTGAATTCATCTGGGGTAGATGCTGTTTTTGGGGTACAGTGGTTAGAGACGTTGGGCCCTATCACTCTAGACAATAAAACTCTAACCACGTCATTTAATTTTAACCAGAAACCAATTCTCCTTACTGGCTTGCATACGAATAGCCCATCAATAATTTCCTTAGCCCAGCTCAAATGATTGAATAACACATCCTCCATTTCTTTTTTATTCCACCTGCAGCCTGATACCAAGGCCAATTCACCTTCCCATAGCCCACTGTAACAAGTCCATCCACATATTCAGCATATCCTACCCCGATTTCCCTTCTTATTCAACAAGTCTAACAGCCTTCCCCCCCCCCCAAAGAGAACTCGACCATCACATTAACCTCGTCTCTAACTCTCAACCAATAAATGTGAAACCATATCGCTATCCATACTACCAAAAGAATGAAATTGAAATGTAGGTACAAGAAATGCTTCGCTCCCAAATAATCCAACCATCAACAAGTCCAGTTTCATCACCCGTACTCTTAGTTAAAAAGAAAGATGGCACTTGGCCTTTTTGTATTGATTATAGGGCATTAAATGCAATTATAATTAAAGATAGATTTCTGATACCCACTGTTGATGACTACTAGACGAGTTGCACGGTTCCACCTATTTCTCCAAACTCGATCTACGTAGTGGGTATTTTCAAATACGAGTGCATCCACCCGATATACCAAAAATGGCATTTCGACTCATAAAGGACATTATGAGTTTTTGGTTATGCCGTTTGGATTAACAAATGCTCCCTCTACTTTTCAAGCCACAATGAACAATATTTTTCGTCCACATCTTCGAAAATTCATACTCGTATTTTTCGATGATATACTCATTTATAGTAAGTCATGGGCCACACATCTAGAGAATTTGCAAACTACTCTTGAAATTTTATCACAACACCAATTTTATGCTAATTTAGCAAAGTGTGTTTTTGGACTGAATGAAATATACTATTTGGGGCACGTCATTTCGAGTAATAGAGTACAAGTTGATCAAACAAAAGTGGATGCAATAATAAATTGGCCAAGCCCAAACTCTACTACAGCTATCCAAGGCTTCCTGGGTTTAAAAGGGTACTACCGTCATTTTATAAAAGATTACGCGAAGTTAGCAAACCCAATTACAGAATTATTGAAGAAAGTGACCCAAATTTTTCGCTGGTCCAACACTGTAGAACAAGCTTTCATTTCCCTCAAGAAAGCCCTCATGTAAGCTCCAATCCTAAAGCTTCCTGATTTCAACCAACCCTTTGACATTTCAACCGACGCTTCAGGACCGTTGTCGGCGTCGTTCTTTCCCAAAACCGACAACCTATTGCCTTTTACCGCAAACGCCTGACCCTATTGTTCCAATAGTCTTCAACATATGCTCGCGAAATGTTCGCAATTACATCGGCTGTCAAAAAGTGGTGCCACTATCTACTTGGTCGTCGCTTCTCTATAACCACCGACCACCAGAGCCTTTGCCAACTCCTCACCCAAACGATACAAACCCCAGAACAACAGAAATAGTTATCGAAACTCCTCGGATTTGATTTCACAATTGCCTACAAACCAGGGGTCGAGAACTCCATCGTTGATGGCTTATCCCGCTGGACATCTGAAGCTACAATGTCGGCACTATCATCTCCGCACTTCCACATTTCTGATATGGTCAGAGAATCATTGCCTCTTGATAGCACTATGCGGAACATTATTTCTCAACTTAATTCCAGCTCTACCACATCTAAAATCAACTTTACCCTCCACAATGGACTGCTGTTCCGCAACAAGCAATTGTACATCCCTGCTAACTCCACACTACAACAGTCCATAATACAAGCCTATCATTCTTCAAAGTCTGGAGGTCATTCAAGTATCAAAGGGACAATTGCAAGAATAGCCAGTAACTTCCATTGGCCAGGTTTAGCACATTTTGTCCATGAATATGTGCGTTAATGCTCAGTTTGTCTCCAAACGAATCTAGAAATGTCATGTCAGAAAGGCTTACTTCAACCACTTTCTATTCCTAATCACATTTGGGAAGATATCTCTATGGATTTCATTACCCACCTCCCCTCTTCTTATGGAAATACATGCATATGGGTCATCGTTGATTATCTCTCGAAGTATGCACATTTCTGTGCCCTACCCCCTTCCATGACAGCGCCACAATTGGCAACTTATTTTGTGCAAGAATATGTCTGCTTACATGGTTTTCCCTTCTCGATTGTTTCAGATAGAGACCGTCTATTCAAGAGTCAATTTTGGCGTGAACTCTTCCGTCAACAGGGAACCGAACTTCACATGAGTAGCGCCTACCACCCTCAAACCGACGGATAAACTGAGGTGGTAATCGTTGTCTTGAAAATTATTTACGAGCAGTTACTGACAAGACTCCTTCAAAATGGGTGAACGCTTACCGTAGGCCGAGTGGTGGTATAACACAACTAAACATTCTTCTATTGGCATGTCTCCATTTCAGGCTGTGTATGGGCGACCCCCGCCAATCATCTCCGATTATATTCTAGGAAAATCCAACTTACAAGAGGTGGAAGAATGGTCACTTAGAAGAGGTCAACTCCTTCAAACACTTAAAGCCAACCTTCAACGCGCTCATGCATGAAAAGCCAAGCTGACCAACATCGAAGTGATAAAGAATTTTCCATTCGTTCTTGGGTTTTTGTAAAACTCCAACCATATCGGCAAGTTTCAATCCGCTCTACTTCAAATAAACTCTGAAACTGGTATTTTGGACCCTTCAAAATAACTGAAAGGATAGGCTCCGTCGCCTACAAACTTTCTTTACCACAAGAGGCTCGTATCCACTCGGTCTTCCACGTATCTGTTCTGAAGCTCTACCCCAATCCGCACAATATTACTCCATTACCACTACCTCCATCAATTACTTCGACCGATACCAATAGAGACCTTGAGGACAAGGTCATTTCTTTAAGGGGTGGCAATGATACGGATTCACCAACTGACGAGCATAGTGTAGCACACCTAAGGCCCAAACGTGCTTCTAGAATGCCTGCAAGATACCTGGAATAATCTTATGCAAAAATAGCTGCTCCTCTGGCAAGTTTGTTATAACAATTTACTTTATTTTTTCTTTTTATTACAAAATTGTATGGCTAGAAATGAGCCTCTAATGTTAGTGGACCAGTTGTCCCTAAGTTAGTTACATGACAGTACGTATTTTCTATATAATGTATGCAATGAATAGAAGAAAGGTAACTTGGAATTATTAATCTTCATCTCTCTTCTCTATTTTCTTCTTCATTCTTCTCCTTCCTCTCAAATTTTCTTCCTTCCTTTATTGTACTGTATATTTCGCATTATTAGGCCACATCACATTTACCCTTAGAATCAAATTATGTTGGTAATCATTTTTCCAAAGCATCCATTCTTGGGTAAAATTTAATGTCATGAATTGATTCTTAGACCAAGAAATATTTTCACTTTTGCATCTTCATTTTCTTAATTTCGTGCAAGTGTGTTGTGAATTTTCGGCTTGAAAGGTCAAAAACTATAGTTACTTAATTTCTTGCAGTATTTACTATATAATGAAAGTGTGAAAAGGGAGTAAAAGAACAAGAGCTGATTTGATGCATCAGTATATTGACTTTAGTGTACTGGAATATGTTCTCAAACTCTTCAATTTGTAACCCACAGAATGAATGATATAATTGATGTCGTCTACTACTTAGAGACTAACAAATTGTAGGTTTTTATTTAATTATATTTCATATATATATGCTTAGGTTTGCTATTAAAATCTTGAAGTGTTTTTTTATGTGCTAAAAGGTCCGGAAAGTGAGTTGACTACAGGATCAACGAAATTATTTAGTAACAAATCCTAAAGTAAACTGTAGCCGCTGGCAGACATTGATGCAAAATCGTTCAAGCGTCTAGCAAACCTATTTCTTTTGTCTACTAATTTCATATGTTAATTTTCTACTAAGCTAAAACTGAAATATTTTATTTTCTATCTTCCACTTATAAAAATTTGATTTGCTGAATGTTTATGTAGATCTTAGTTATTATGATTGAAAAGTTATAGGGTAAGTCAGCATGATGTAGTTTAAGTTCATATAAACTTTTGTGAATGCTTTCAATTCGAGAGTGTTCCCTTTACGAATAGGGATGATTTTCATTGAATCACATGTTTATAATTTGGAGAAGATGTTTATAGTAAATAGTATTCTGATACTAAATGCGCAAAGATATGGGCGACATTCAAAATGTTTAATGGTGTTAGAAAAAATTCAGGAGAAGGGTATTAAACTCTCTGAATTTGAATATCAGGATGATTGTTTACAAGTCCCTTTGGATATGTTGGGTACGTATAGAAGGTAGAGAAAGTCAATCACATAAGTTTATAATGAGGTATGGTGTTATATCACATATATATACTACATATGATAATCTTTATTAATAGTTGTAACACTGCCATATATGTTATCAAGAATTCATCTTTATATTTTACCAGTGAGTATTCATGGAGAATTAATATTTGGAAAGAGACAATAAGGAAGTAATAAGGCATGTGCTATGGCTTAATCCATACAATAAGAAAGCTTAAATATAGATAATTAGAGGGGAATCGTATCATATTAGGAAAGTTTGTCAAACATCATTTTAAAAGTTTTAACATACACTTCTACCCCTTCTCAGAAAAATATTTTACGGAACACTAATGTAATTTTTTTTAGTGAAATTTGCAGTTTTCAATGCATATATTTTCACTAAGAACTACAAATTTAGTGAAATATTTGCAGAAAAGTGCAAATATTTGCTAATTTCTCTAAAAATGCAAATATTTATAGTTTTTGTTAAGTCCGGCTGGCACGTTGGAGCTCCGGCCATCTCGGCCTGGTTCCGGTGTGTACCGGACATGATCTCGATGAAAAACCCATTCCGTTCACCAATTAAAAAAATCATATAGCAGGTTAATCCACTGTGTACAATTATTCTCTAAAATGATTAAACTACTACAAACATGTGATGCAAATCGACAAAGAGAAATCATCTAACTTTAGAACACTCAATCAAATCTAATCTTGTCTACCAATATAAAAAAACTACAATCCACAAGTCCAAATGCTATGAAATTTTCATAGAAGACTACGTGCATGCTAAAGAATGTCCACGCCAAATTTCGACTTCATTGGATGAAATCTTGAACGAGTCGAAATCTGTTAGTGTCGATCACGGATCGGACCGAAACTTCACGGGCTTGGGCGTGCGGGCCTGGTCACGTGCCAGAGAGGGTCTCCCGAGATCTGAGCGAAATACCTGCCTCCTACACCTATTAATAGACCCCCAAAGCCAACAAAAAAGGGGTTCTTCTTCCTCTTTGAGATCTCCAACGCCCGGACTCCGCCAGATCCAGATCTGAACTCAATTGTTGCTGCCATAAACGAGATTCACTACTGCAAATCACAATTGACTATTGTAAATCATTGAATTCACTTGTAAACACAAAAGAAAGATCAATAAAGCAAACTACTTCATAGTGGACGTAGGCTATACACCGAACCACTCTAAATTCTTGTGTCTTCTTGCACCTTAATTATTCTCATTTCTGAAATTTGGAGTCCTTGTTAGATAATTCCTCTTTTTCATTTAATTTCTTCACATTATCTCTTCAAAGACTTCCAAAGAGTGTTGTTCCCAATTTTGGTACAAACAAAACATTTTTCATTGCGTTCGGAATAGGGGTATAAGATTATAAACACCTAGCGGCACGCCTTGATAGGAGATCGAGATTTTAGGCTACGAAATCGAGATGATTTAAATTTAAATAAATATATATTTATATTGATTGACATTTATATTCACATCAACCTTTTCCCCTTCACTTCGTCACTGTTCATTAACCCTTCAAACATGTTTTCCCCTTTAAAATCACGTCGTCCCTCCTCATCCAAACAGCATGTCTCCTTACAGTGAGAAAAATAAATAAATAAATAAAAATCGAAGTTCAAAAATTATTTTCTCACGAAATACTCAATGGAAAATTTTGAAACCAATTTGTAAATTTGTATTTCAGCATGAGATTCAAGTTGGTATGCCTTGTTTATGCTGCGGTCGTGTTTTGAGGTAGCCAAAGTGAAGGTCGTGGTGGGTTCAATACTAGGGTTTCTGATTTCTTGAAGTTGGGTCATGGAATCGAGAAAAGGAGCTTGGGTATGGGGTCCTGGAGGCGAGATGCACCCGGGGGAGTGTTTTGGGGTCGTGCGATCAAACATAAGGTGGTCGCGACATGGCCGTACGGCCTCGGGAGGGAGTAGGTCGTGAAACTGTGAGGAGGCCGAACTCTATGTTTTTGGTTATGGTTGGGTCGAGCACGCGGAGAGAAGTCGATCGGCGAATGCAGTTTCGTGAACTATTGCTCCGTATCACCTAAGGCATGCACGGCTATGAATGGGTTCCTAGAATATCTTGTGTGCAAGCTATGGAAGGGGGAGGAGAAGCTTGTGTGGGCCGGGTCTGGAGATATTTGAGTATGGGCTTTGTTTTGAAAAAAGAAAAAAAATACAAAGGGAAAGGAGGACGGGCCGAATTTTGTTGTGGACTGGGTAATGGCTTTGAGTGAAATTTTAGTTATATATATATATATATATATATATATATATATATATATTATTTGATTTAAATTTCCAATCCTTATAAATGCATATCTCGTTCGTCTTAGGTCTGATCAAGACGCGGTTTGTTGCGTTGAGTTCGTATCGACAAATACAACGCGTAGAAACTGGTTTGGATGAAATTGGAGTTTCTAAAATTTTCAGATAATTTCAAACACGCTCAAATTAAATCGAAACCGGGGCGTGGAAACGACAACGAGAATCAATGTGAGTTAATCTCATTCAAATTTGGAATACTGCAGTTAATTTTAAAAAGTTAAAATTAATTGTTGGTTGATTGTGGAACTTGATAATTATTATCAGTTGAATATGATGTTATATATAGTAGTGTATATATATATTGAGTGATTGATATTCCCGCATTTATATATAGCGGATGAGACCCTATGCGCCCCGTATAATAGCGGATGACCCTATATACCACGATATCTCCCTCGAAGTGGGATTGGTATTTTTATATTGTGCTAACGTATGTGGATGCAGGGAAATAGGTTGGAGGGATCCAACTGGATCCCTCAAAAATGTTGAATTTAATTCTATATATATTGATATATGATTTGTTTAAGTAATCTGTGATAGATTATAGTGCAAATTTGAATCTATTGGATGCTATGGTAGTTTTGGCCTGGACTTTGGTGTTTTTAAAAGCCAATAATAAATGTTTTGAAGTTAAAAGGAGATTAAAAAGGGAAAATTGAACGTAAAAATATTTGTTGTGAAATTTTGGATTTATTTTAAGAAATGAATATTGGGTAGAATAAATAGTTTGATTTCAAAATTGGGCTTGATAATTTTGAAATAAGGAAAAATAGGGATTTTGGAAATAAGTTAAATTAAAGGATTTTAAATAATAGAACTTAAGTAATATTGTTTAAGTAAAAAAAAAGGGTTTATTTTTAAAATCGAGATTTAAAATAGTTTGGGAAAATAAAAAGAAAATTTGAAAATAAAATAGGAAATTGATGTTCCAGATTTAAATAAGATTTTAAATCATAAAAAGAAAGTGAGATCTGAAATTAGTGGGCTTTGGAATATATTTGGGTTATTTAAGAAATTAGATTAAAAATGGAATTTAATTTAGAAAATTGATGAACAATCGATTAAGTGTTGTGAAACAATGATGAAACGGGAAATGAGACTATGGAATTTATAAACGAAGTTTATAAATAAAGTGAAGTAATTATCAGTGGATAAATGGGAATTATAAATTAACGGTGAGGATTTATAAGGAGATGGGTAAATCAGTTTAAAAATAAATAGTAGATTTATTCTTAGAAATGTGAAAAAGGGATTTATGGATTTGGAACGTAAATCAATCTGGAAATAAATCGAGAGGGATTTATAAATAATTAGACTGGCTATATTGGAGTTGAAAATATATTTTTCTGGAAAAGTTAAGTTTATTTTAAAAAGAATGATTTTTAAGTATTAACTAGAAAATTTAAAAGTGTTTAAGGATATTTCAAAAAATTAATTATTTAGTTATTTTAAATTTGTTTAAAGTATATTAATTTATGAATTAAGTTAGTTATATTAAGTTAATTATTATTTAGGATTAATCGGTATTATTATTTTAAAAGGATAAACTATTAAATATTAATATTTTATATAATAACTTTTTTTTAGAAAGTAGTTTACCTAAAGTTTAACTTGGAAAATTATTATAGAAAATTCATAAGTATTATTGTGAAAATTTTTAAACAAAGTTTTCGGAAAGTATTGGTATACTCGCATGGCGTAATCGGAGGCAGTGAGTGCCTGTAGTTAAGTCTTGAATTTCTCTGGGATAGAGACGTAACCATTGAGCTGTGAATCCATGGTTTGATACCGCAGTGGTACATTCCAAATTATTTTAAAGGTTTTTCAAATAGTTTTGGTGAATTTACTTAACTCGATAAGATAAGTATATATTTTGGATAAAGAGATGTAATTTATTAAAGTTAAATTAAAAAGAGATTTGGAGTAATTCAGTGGAAAAATGGAATATTTGGTTGAATGATTGTTTATTTGGTAGTTATATAACCGACTATCAAATCTAACTTTGGGAATATCTAGGAGAAATATGGGAATTATATGGTACAGTTACCGTTCGAGGTGTTATACTGTATGTATAAACTCGTTTCGTTCTTCTAGGATGTTTATAAGGAAATCCGTCCACTAACGGTTAGAAGGTGATCTTTGATCTTATTTTCGTCTGTGTATTTCCTAAAGAACCGGGGTTGAGTTTACAGGAAAATATCGAACGTTGTTTCGAAGAGACCGGGATCGAATTTGTTATCCGAAAACCACTTCGATCCAACGAGTACGTTTTCGATGTGAAAAAAAGAGCATGGAGTCGAAGATGGAGCAGTGAAGTGCAAGGGCTAATCGCTACTAATCCTGAGGATTATTCCAAAATGGATGTAGTAGGAATAGTGCCTTCGGTTCCGTTCGGACCCGAAACGGACTTGTATGGATGAATGCTATCAGTACATTGTCATTGGAGTACAATGAGCATTCTAAGTGAAAAATTCCTTAAAAAGGTAATCGTAGCCTCTAGCCTCATCAACCGGAAATGACTAAAAAGCAGGGGAGATGCAGCAAGGCTAAGTGGGTAGCACCCAATTAGGGTATGTTTATCACCTTTCTAGATAACCTCGGATATTATTTATTACTACGGCATATGGAAGGAGCTCGAAAGAGGGTAGGAACACCCGGGGTGATAGCATATTCGGTCTATCCAAGTTAGGGATAGTCCGGTCTTGTGTGGCAGGGGATCCCGGCGTGGTCCTCGGTACGCTGTTTCTAGACGTGTACTGTTACAGGTGATACCCCAGTACCTAGTCATTAGTATGGAATCCATTTTCCAATAAGCGTCGTATGGTTTTGATTGTGCCTAACTATGCTGAAACATGAGATGCAAGCATTTCATCTATTTGAATAAGTATTTGTACTTAGATACTATTATAATATCAGAGGATTTGATATGAAATGTTTTGGTTATCGTAAGGTAAAAACCCATCGTGTTTATTTGTGGCGTGGTCTTACGAGATACCTTTGATTTTTCAAAGGATTATGAAAACTTTAATAATTTAAATTGAGTGAGTTTTTCTCACATTGGTTTTCCAGACTGACTCGGATGTTATTTTATTATAATGCTCGGGTCAGACCGAGTATTATAGATACATGATAGGATGCTATGGTGCTCAGGAGACGAGCTGGATGACGAGACGTACCACACGTACTTGATTTTATCCACTGTGTATTATAGGCTATATATTCAGATTTGTGAGGACAAGTTGTTATAACTGTCCGGTATTGTGTTATTGATGTATTGTACTCTGATGATGTAATGTATAAATAACAGTTATAGTTCTTTTTGTATAAAGACCTGTTGTTATATATTATATATTGTTTCGTTGCGATTGTGAGATTATGTATTGTTGTTTCTATTTCCTTCTTCTACCTCTTTCTTCTTTTCTCTAACGATCTGGTATTTCCGGCATTCGATTGTTCGGCATGTAATATAGTGGACGTATTGATGTCGATTTTCGAAGGTCGAAAATTCAATCGAAAATTCCCGGCCGTTACAATATGATGATGACATTTTTAAGTTTGGGTCAGATGCAACAATATGCTTTTTCAGCCTATTATAATCCGACACGGGATAAGGATAGCGATGGGCAAAATTTATATGATGCTCGGAGTAATAGTTTTTGGTATTAAATTTTTATGTTGTATGTTTTTTATCTTCTATGTAACTTGAATAATTAAATGTAATTGACTATTTGTATTGCATATTTGTTTGGTATTTATATAAAAAAGTATCGGAATTCACAAACTGGAATTAAAATGGAATTTCCGGGAATTCCAAAACAGGACCGAAATTTTAAAATTTTCTAATGACCGGAACGGAAACGGAAAATGGGACTTCAAACCTTTAAATTGACATCACTACTATTTTTTTCAGGGTACGTCAAATTGGAGATTTTGGGTGTAGCAAATCAAAAGGTTGATTATAGTGGCCAAAGTGATATTTTGGTAAAATATACTTGTACTCTATATGATCTTAGGATTAGGAAACAACAATTGTATCCTAAGTAATATTACCACCTTGACATGCAATCCAGGTGTGATCACAAATAATGGTGCAAACTGTTATGTATAGTAGTCATAGAATGAACATGTATACACTAAATATCCCCTATGAAGTTAAAATAAAAACTGAAACCTCTAACCCTTTGAGTTTTCATTGTTATAAGCTCAGATACTATACTTTTACTAAAAATTATTCAATTACCTGAATGTGAAAAAATAAATTAATATTTTTCCTCCCTTTGACAATTATTGATTTATGACATGTGTGCTAAGTAGTATTTTGTGTTACTTATCGCAATTTAATGATGAAATTTAACGATTGGATAATATTACTCAATATCATACTCACGAAATGTAAGCAAGTGATTGACTGTGCTTAGACTCCAAAATTACTTGGAGCCTTTATATGTTACATAAATTTGTTTCAACCCCTATTAGTTACCTAACTGTGCACATGTGCTATCATGGGAAAAATATATACCACCATTTCTATCTTAGTTGAAAGTCCAAAATGCGGAGTAGTCATTTCTTTAGGTCTAACAAAGCAATGGGTGATTGCTACCCCTTTTCAAAGAATAAAAGAACTTAAACTCTATCTCGCTAAATTGTATTATTCTATTTAAATAAAATTTTCATTTATATTTGTTGTTAATAGCTTAAACTTAACATTGTTTGTCAGATAAGGAAGAAACGGATGACAGAAAAGAAAAAGATCGAACAATGACATGATTTCTGCTTGTCATAGTGCTTGTCCAAATTTAATTTTTCCTGCATTCAAAATTTGGTCATAGCTCGCATTGCATGCTATTTTGCTTATTGTGATAATATATTATTTTTGTAAAGAGGACTAACATAGAGTGACTATGTAAAAGGACAATGTTTAGCACTTTATTTTTTGTGAAATTTCACATGCAAGCTACACTTTGGATGTTTTGTTAGAGAGTCTCGAAAAAGAGATTTTGATTCTGTTTCTTTTTATTGGAATTGTTACCTTGATTCCATAGTAGACGAAGCAAGGAAGCACGTAGGAGGAAGTCATGGATTGGAAGCGAAGTCACGAAGCAAGTTTGAGCAGCTGGCTGAACCAGAAGTCATGAGTCTTTCGACCAATTCTGTCCATGTGCTAATAGAACCGTTTTCCAACTGCCTGAACTATAGCGTAGCTACATCTGTTAAGTATAAGGGGAAACATCATGCTAGGACTTCTTTCGATGCCCCCGGTACTTCAATGTGCCATATATACCTCATCATATGCATAGTTGGATCCAACTTTCTGTCATAATCTTCCAGTGTTGGTAGTTTGAATTCTAGTGGATTCCTAGCATTCCTGATAATTGGAGTGAATGGACTTCCATTTACATCCTCCAGATCCCTATTCACTAATCCTCCACGCATAGCTCACCTTATCATCTCTGCAAACTTATCATTGTCTTCTAATGGTAGTCTCCTATCATCATGTCTAAGATGCCCCCCGAGTCTATGAGGTAATTCTAGAACGTATTTCTCCGGACGAGCATCCAAATTCTGATTCGCACCAAGCTCCATGTGATCAATCGTAGGTCCTCCAGTATCATGATCAACCAGACCTAGGGACATGCCCCTTAGCCTTTGGGGATCGGTACTGATCCCTCTGGACTCGGTTGAAGATAAAGAGAAGAAAAAAGAAGATCCCTTTTTGACACTATATCTGCTGTATTTATAGGGGAAGACGTGCACAGATCGGGTTGAAATTTTGATAGAAGGTTCGGGAGACCAAGACAAGGCCACCCAAAAATTTCCAGGCCCATTGGGGATTATAATTGGGATCGGTACCGATCCCTGTTTTTGTGTCTAGATGGAATGCAATCCCTTTGGAGGGTTCCCCATGATGTTAGCTACTTGCTTTCCAAATTTCGTATCATTTAGACTTACAGTTTGTGAGATATCGTATTTTCCGTGAAGTGGTGTTGTTTAAATCCTGACTTCTGCTGATCCCTATGGAGGGATAGGTACCGATCCCTCTAATTTCTTACAAATGACATGCGATCCCTATGGGAGCTTCTCCATGTTGTATTATGCTTAGCTTCAAAGTTCCATGCCAGTTGGATTAGTATAACTCAAGTTATTGACCGATCTTTGTTGCAATATGGTGTTAAGGCTGATTATAGCTGATCCCTATGTAGGGATAGGTACCGACCCTCCAAATTGCTCCAAATGATATCCAACCCCTATGGGGTGTTCCACATGTTCTAATTAACTTGTCCTTCAAGTTTCATGTCAATTGGATGTGTAAATGTTGAGATATTGATTGATCCTTGTTACGAAGTTAGGCTTAGGCGATTCCTAAGAGGGATAAGTACCGATCCCTATTGAGGGACAAATGTCGATCTCTCCAACTTCTCCAAATGCCATGTGATCCTTAAGGTAGACTCCCTAGGGTTCTCTCTTCTTGTTTCCAAAGTTTCACTTCAATCCGCCTTGTGCTTGTTGAGTTATGCAGCGATCATCTATGAGTTGTGTTGTTGAGCTGAATATGATCTGATCCCTCTTCTTTTGCCCATAACTCTAGCATACGAACTCCGATCAACTTGAAATTTTAAATGTAGCCTCATGAGGCCTTCCATATCACTTCATACCAATTTCAACTTGGTTAGGACAAAAATTAGGGATCCGAATCCACTTGACCATCACCATAGTCTCGTTTATAGCCGATCTTCGAGCTTGGTAACCGTTTTTCCGGGCCTCCCACCTTGATGATCATGATGTCCGTTGGGTTAAATCCGCTTATGCTCTGCTTTGCCAAAAGACGGGTTTATCTTGTGGAGATTATATAATTAGCGATGGTATAGGCTTTAATATAGAATATGAGTACCATTCAAACCTGCAAATAAACCAACTCATTTATATATCTCATTCAGAGATTTGTATTTTTTAATAAAAAATATGATACTTTGACTTTTAAATTCTTTATTTCTATATACGATTCATTAAACTTTTTGATGTTGATTTTATGTATGAAACAATTAGTACTAACCTTTAAAATCATGCACATGTAGGCATATATAACTTATACATGTTTTTAATAATTGGAAAAAAGTTATCTACTGTGCCTAAGATATACAGAAGAATAAATATGCAAATTGTTCTACTTTCTTTCTTCCTTATCCTAACTTAGATAATTTTTGGGTTGATTAATTGTTTATAGAAGTGCATTTTCAGGACTATAATAGCAAGCTAAAGAAGGATTGTTGTAGTGTTAAAATTAGCTATCACTTTGCATATTTGTTTGATGGTATAGAACTGTTGTATAAAAGATAGTTAATTAAGTTTTTGGTTATGTGTAAAGGTTTCTTTATTGCAAATAATTGCTCTATTAATGCTCTATGTTAAGAAAATATATTATGCATATATTAGCACCTTTGATTATCAAACGGAACTCTAAAATATACATAGCTATACTACATGATGGAAACTACCTTTTAATTTCATCAACACGATTGTGAACATCAAACATTGTATGTAGAATTAACGGAAGGACATTAGTAATTATTGATTGAATTATCTCTGGTAGTGGTCAGCTTAATGCTAGCTTGATTGAGACAACTTAAAAAGACTTTCGGTTTATTAAACTTTTAAATATCTTAATAACTTCGATAATATTGAGCATGAAATCATATGTGGCCTCCTTTTCCTGCTTATTTCAAACATTTATGTGCATTGAGGTTGACGTGTTGGTGTATACGAATTTCATTTACAACTATAGTTTCATGGTTTTTCACATAAATTTTTAACTTTCCATTTCTTGAAGCCCATTTTTGTATTTTTACTTCTATTAATGATACTCATAATGAAGGTTATAATTATGTTACCATTTTCATTTGTTTTCTTCATATAGTTCCGCATATAAGAATCACACTTCATATTTGGACTAAAAGAGCCATTTTTAATTTTATTCCGTTTTAAACTCATCTAATCA
Source organism: Allium fistulosum (assembly GCA_030737815.1). Taxonomy (NCBI): domain Eukaryota; kingdom Viridiplantae; phylum Streptophyta; class Magnoliopsida; order Asparagales; family Amaryllidaceae; genus Allium; species Allium fistulosum. The sequence goes on along the minus strand of CM060907.1, from coordinate 950,174,819 downwards.
CGTTTTTTGATTGACAAACTTATGTATGAAACACAGGGTCCAATATTTAATTTCCTTTTAAAAGGATGTATCTTTAGTCTTGATAGATTGTAAAATAGAGTTGTCAATGAGTACTCTAAAATTCCAAAATCTTTCCACGTCCATATTCGAAAAATAAAAAAAGTTCAAAATCCAAAAAAAAGATGTCAATACGATAGCATCCATATCCAACAATCATTTGTCCAGCTTTTATTAAGATAATAGTTGAGATTATGCATATTTTACTACATAAAATGATAGATATCTACTATTTATTATGATAATAATTCTTATTATGATGTATAAATGAACATTTGCGGTCTAAAAGTGATATTATAATAGTATCTTTTTTTTTATTTACGTTAGTATCGTTCCAAAAAATAATTTACATTGGACTATGTAATACCCCATATTTTTGGTAATATTATTTAGGATATTTAATTAGTTAAATAAAATAATGTGTTGATTAGGTGATTGAGATTTGATTTAATTAAGGGGTATCCGTGCCATTTAACCAATGAATTAAAATAAGAGTTAACATGAAATAGAGGAGGGGTAAAATTTCGTAGCGATCGGACTTATCGTTTGGCCGTGCGAGCTTAAAACGCGTAAAAATTAATTAAAGGAATTTAATTAAAATAAATTGATTTTGAAAAGCCGTCTTCTGAATATGATGGAATTGGCTCTAGAAACTAGGTCCATTGTGTTCGGAATGGGGGTATAACATATAGAATGCTAAGCGGCACGCTTCGTTTGGAGTTCGGAATTTTCGCGGGTTAATTGGGTTGGAAACTTATATAATAAGCCGTTCATTTCGTTAACTTTAGATACAATTCGACAGCCGCGACAACCGCACCTCTAAAACGATTTAATGGTCGAAAACCATTATTCTTCTCTCCTCGATTTTTCCCAATCCGTTCATCGAAATCAAACGCCACCAAAAGGAAAAGTGTAGATCTCATCAAGATCTTCATGTTATGTGGTTGTATCGAGGCGAATCACCTCGGATTCGCCAAGATCTGAGCTCGAAGTTGCGACCGTTTTTGGGTTTAATTCGTCAATTGGTGGTGGCAAATGGGGCGAGACTTTAGGCATTGGGGGAGGAGACTAAGGCGGTTGTGGTGGTGGTCGTCGATCGGCATCGGGTCGTCAGGTGGCGTGCGCGTTTGGATGAATGTGATCATGAGTGGGTTCGGCCTGTTGTCGATCTAGAGGGAGATGGGGTGAGTGATTAATTTGTAAATTAAACTTAATTATAATCAAATGTTTATAATTACGCAACTTTTTCATACGAGGTTCGTTTCGAGTGAAACGAGTTGCATTGCGATCGTATCGACAAAGGCTACGATGTGTAATTGAAGTGGACATTATTTGAAGCTGGAAAAAATTTCAGTTTCAAATAAAATTGAGTGTTTTTAAAGGCTCATAAAGACTGTTTGTACCAAAAATGGGCACAACACTCTTCGGAAGTCTTTGAAGAGATAAACGCGGAGAATGAAAATTAACGCTGTGGATTATCTAACAAAAACTCCAAAATGACAGAAAGTAAAGTGCAAAGACAAGTGATTTAGAGTGGTTCGGCGTTTTAGCCTACGTCCACTATGAAGTTTGATGATTTTATTACTTGACACTCGAAGATTACAATTCTTTATAATGCAGTACAACTAGTTTTGTGAGCTAAGTCTGAATCTAAGACAACCGTGGTGATTCTGAGTAAATCTGGCAGAGTCTAGGCGCTCTTTAGCTCTTAGAATTGTCTGACCCCTTTTCTGAATGACCAGGGGCTCTATTTATAGGTGTAGGAGGCTGATATTTCACCTAAACTGAAGGGAGACCAGTTCTGGTACGTCAGGGGGCCCACATGCCCGCTTTCTGGAAGTCCGGGCCCACTTTGGGATCGATTCGAAGCTACTTTCGAATCGATCAAGAAATTGTCCAATCGAGCTGAAATTTGGTGTGAACATTCTTCAACATGTGCTCAAGCTTCTGTGAAAATTTCATAGTATTTGGACTTGTAGATCTCAAGTTATGATCGACTCAAGGTCAGGTACTCGGCTGAAATGCATCTTCGAATCAATCCCCTTTGACTCGGTTCCTTCGAATCGATCGCTTCGACTCGATTCGTTCGAATCGATTGGGTTGAGTCGATGGTTCAACGTGTCTTCGTGATGACGTGGTGCACCTTCTTCGTATCGATTCGACTTTTGCTCCGAGCTGACCGGGTTGAATCCTTGTTTTTAGCCGCGTCTACCTGGTGGACTCGAGATGTTGGATTCGAAGGTATGCTTCCTTCAAATCGATCGAATGAATGTTCCCTTCGAATCGATCAAGGTAGGTTATAGTTGATTGATACGAAAGCTTCTCGGTTGAATGGATTCGAAGGTAGTCGTGGGATGGAGTCGAAGCTCTTTCACCTTCATGGATCCGAAGTAGAGTATGACCTGGTGGATTCGAACCATGGTTTGCCTAATGGATTCGAAGTAGGGCTATGCTTCGTGGATTCGAAGCACTTTCTCTCTATGGATTCGAAGGTCTTCTACTTCGTACGATTTGAAGTGAAGGCATGTTTGGTGGAGTCGAAGGATAGAGCACTTCTCATGGATTCGGAGCAATCAAGGGAATTTCGTTGGAGTCGAGCTTGATGGATTCGACTTTAGGGGAGTCGAACCATAGGGAGACGAACTCAAGGCCATGTCCTTCGCTTGCGTCGATGATATCTTGAGCGTACGATCTCGGATTGACTTGATATTTGGAATTTTGGTTTCTACATCCTCGCTTGATGTGTCTTATCAATTGCAGCCCGATCTGGACTCGGGCAAAATTCATCGGCATCCATAGCAGACCTATGTGTAATCGGTTTTCAAGATGAACTGTCCCTGGTTCCTAGCCGAGTTCTTGGTGTCACGGCCTTGCCAAAAGGCGGGATAACATTTGCCCCCCAAAGTACGTCTTGTGTAAACATGACGTGCTTTGTAATGTACAGCTTCACATCGTCCAATTATCACATGTTCTGTCGAACGTGGTATTCTGTATTGCTGTAGCCGACTGTCGTTCAGTAGTGATTAGCTGTTTGTCTTCTGGTTTTCTCTATAGCCGTGTATAGATGTGGACTCGGCTCCCACTAGCAGGAATTTTTTGAATCATCTTGTAATCGAATTCTTTTTGTTGATAATGGAAATGAAAGTATATTCTCTTTCGTCTTCAATTCGATATTTGTTTTGGTCCTGCCCCCAGTCTTGGGGATGAATATGGACTTGATGTATGTTTATACTCCGTCTCGCACTCTGGGAGTACGGAGTTAAGGAATTTTTATACTCCGTCTCGCACTTCTCGGAGTACGGAGTTAAGGAATGTTTATACTCCGCCTCGCACTCTTCGGAGTACGGAGTTAAGGAATGTTTATACTCCGCCTCGCACTCTGGGAGTACGGAGTTAGTGAATGTTTATTCTCTGCCTCGCACTCTGGGAGTACGGAGTTAGTGAATATTTATACTCCGCCTCGCACTCTCGGAGTACGGAGTTAAGGAATGTTTATACTCCGCCTCGCACTCTTCGGAGTACGGAGTTAAGGAATGTTTATACTCCGCCTCGCACTCTTCGGAGTACGGATTTAAGGAATGTTTATACTCCGCCTCGCACTCTTCGGAGTACGGAGTTAAGGAATGTTTATACTCCGCCTCGCACTCTTCGGAGTACGGAGTTAAGGAATGTTTATACTCCGCCTCGCACTCTGGGAGTACGGAGTTAGTGAATGTTTATACTCCGCCTCGCACTCTGGGAGTACGGAGTTAAGGAAGGATCGTCGTGTATCAATCCGATTTTGGCTTTGATGTGATGGCTTGCCCCCGAGCTCGGGTTTCGCTTAGCGAGTGGCCGGTCGTATCGCAGCCACTCCATCCTTGAATAAATCCCATTGTGTGAGGGAATTTAGCTCTTTGTGCATCGTGATGTTTTACATTGTATTTAATGAATCACAGCTCCGGCTCGAAGAGATGGCTTTTATTGCTGAAATAAGAAAGTATGGCAAAGTTAGTTGCCTGATTACAAGTTCTAATTTTGAAATGCAAAAGCAAACTGCTAAATGGAAAAAATATAATGAAATAAATAGAGCCTGTTATGTGTAATAGCGTCGGAGACTCTCACTGTTCCAGGCTCTTGGCAAATCAAGACCATCAACGGTCGATAATTTGAATGTGCCATCTCCGAGTCTTCGGGTAATCGTGTATGGTCCTTCCCAATTTGGTTTCATGTGTGAAGGAACCGAATAGATTCTCTTGAGAACGAGATCGCCGAGTTCAAAAGTTCGAGGTCGAACTTTGGCATTGTACAGTCGGGCGACTCGACCCCGATGTGCGGCCGCTCTCAAATCGGCCTCTTCTCGCTTTTCATCTAGTAGATTCAATGATTCAGCAAGTAATATAGCGTTTGTTTTCGGATCATAATAAGTCACGCGATGAGAAAGAACTTCTGTCTCGACTGGAATAACGGCTTCTGAGCCATAAGATAAATAAAATGGGGTGTGTCCGGTTGCGGTTTTGTGAGTCATTCGATACGCCCATAATGCCATAGGGAGTTCATCAACCCATTTGCCCACGGCCTTTTCCAATCGCTTTTTCAGAATGGATTTTATAACTTTATTGACAGCTTCGACCTGTCCGTTTGCCTGAGGATGTGCAACTGCCGAGAACTTTTTATGAATATGGAACCGTTGACAGAAACTTTTGAACTCTGCACTTTCGAATTGGGTTCCATTATCGGTGATGATGGTATGCGGGAGTCCAAATCGACAGATGATATTGCGAACTACGAAATTTATTACTTTCTTTGTCGTAATCGTTGCGAGGGCTTCGGCTTCGGCTTTGGCCCATTTTGTAAAGTAGTCGACGGCGACGATGGCGTACTTCGCACCACCTCTCGCCAGAGGTAAAGCGCCGATAATATCGATGCCCCACATCGCGAATGGCCAGGGACTGTCCATTTGGGTTATCTCGGTAGGTGGGGCTCTCGGAATTTGGGCATGCTTTTGGCACCTATCGCACTTTCTTGCATAGTTTGATGCATCTCGGTTTACTGTCGGCCAGTAATATCCATACCGGAGTATTTTCTTAGCGAGAGCTTGCCCACCGGTGTGATCGCCACACTCTCCTTCGTGTACGTCATGTAACACTCGTTTAATTTCATCGTGCGCGATACACCGGAGGAGAGGAGCAGAATAACCCCTTCTATACATTACTCCGTTTTGAACGACGAATCGTGAAGCTTTTCGTAGAATTTGTCTCTTCTAATTTCTGTGCATAGGCAATGCCCCATTCTCGATGTAGTTTCGATATGGAGTCATCCACGATTCTCTTTCGGGAGCGGTTTCAAATACAAAACCCGTCTCCATTTGATCGATGCTTAGGAAGGATAAAGTTTCGACGGGGACCAATCCCTCTTGCTGTGTTTCACCTGTGCTAGCTAACTTTGCCAATGAATCGGCTTTTTGATTGCGTTCTCGGGGTATATAATGAATGGCGTAATAATCAAACTGTTCCAGTACTTTCTGAACTTGAGCCAAGTAAGCAGCCAGTCTTCGATCTCTCGCTTGATATTCTCCCCGTACTTGACATACCACTAACTGTGAATCACAATAAATTTCCACAGCGATAACCCTTAAATCTCTGGCAAGCTTTAGGCCAGTTAAGAGGGCTTCATATTCAGCTTCGTTATTAGTTGCATGAAAATTGAACTTCAAAGCGTAACATATAGATCGGCCTTCGGGCGTCTCAAGTACAACACCAGCACCCGAACATCGGTCGTTCGATGCACCGTCAGTATGTAGCTTCCAGATGTATTCGGGGGATTTACTGGTTTCGGGTAAGTCCTCTGAAATGGTAAATTCAGCTATGAAATCCGCCAAGACTTGTCCTTGAATGGCTCTCCGCGGAGTATAAGTGATATCGAATTGGCTTAATTCAATGTTCCATTTGAGTAACCTACCAGACGTCTCAGGCCGCGTGAGGACCTGTCGTAACGGCTGATCGGTATACACAGTAAGAGGGTGAGCTTGGAAATAAGGTCGAAGCTTTCTTGAGGCAATGACCAAACAGTAGGCTAGCTTCTCTAATCGGGGGTAATTTCTTTCAGCCCCTGTTAGCCGTTTACTAACATAGTAGACCGGTTTCTGCACTTTGTCTTCCTCCCGAACTAAAGCAGCACTGATCGCATTCTCTGATACTGCTAGGTAGAGGTACAATTGCTCGTGGTCAACAGGTTTTGACAAGATCGGTGGTGTGGAAAGATGTTGAACCAGTGATCGGAATGCGCCTTCACATTCCGTGGTCCATTCAAAGTTTCGCTTTCCCTTCCGGATTAGATCAAAGAAAGGGATGCATTTATCAGTTGACTTCGAAATGAACCTGCTTAGTGCTGCTACCTTTCCATTGAGGCTCTGGACTTGTTTTATGGTTCTTGGAGTTTGTAAGTCCCTTATTGCCCAGATCTTTTCGGGATTCGCTTCTATCCCCCGAGCGTTGACAATGAACCCGAGGAATTTTCCAGAGGCGACACCAAAGTGACACTTTAACGGATTAAGCTTCATCCCGTATTTTCGAAGAATACTGAACATTGAATTTAGATCTCTGACATGATCTGTGGAGAATCGAGACTTCACTAGCATGTCATCTACGTAAACCTCCATGGTCTTTCCGATTTGGTCGGCGAACATCCGGTTGACCAAGCGTCGGTATGTTGCTTCGGCGTTCTTTATACCAAATGGCATGACTTTGTAACAGTAGAGCCCCAGATCAGTTACAAAGCTGGTATGTTCTTGATCTGGCAAATGCATGGGTATTTGGTTGTAGCCAGAATAAGCATCCATAAAAGATAGTAATTCATGTCCGGCTGTCGAATCCACGAGCTGGTCAATTCGAGGAAGTGGGAAGCTATCTTTTGGACAGGCCTTGTTTAAGTCGGAGTAATCGACGCAAGTTCTCCATTTTCCGTTTGGCTTTCGAACTAGTACGGGGTTGGACACCCATTCCGGATACAAGGCATCTCGGATGAATCCATTCGATTGCAACTTATCAACTTCTTCTTTAAGGGCAGCGGATCTCTCCGGATCCATACCACGCCTTTTCTGCTTGACTGGAACGTGTCGCGGATCAATATTCAAGGAGTGACTCGCGATGTCTGGTGAGATTCCGCACATGTCAGAGTGTGCCCAAGCGAATACGTCGAGATTCGCTTGGAGAAACTCTACCAATTACTGTTGTGTTCGTTTTCCCAGTTGAGATCCAACTTTTAGTACTTTTGAATTGTCATCTTCACTGACGGGAACGTCAACAGTCAGTTCGGCTGGGGAAGCTTGACTCTCTTTAGATTCGCTTTTCTCTTCGTTGTCTCTGGGGTCAAGATCTTTAAGGAATTGGTCGGGGTGCCCGGGCCGGGGCCCAGGCACTAATTGTCAATTACCGCAAAACGGACACAGAGCGATTCCTCTACGCCCTTTCCTTTCTCTTTCCTTTGCGCCCCGCGCAGTTCAGCAACATAACAAGCTCTTCCTGCTGCCTGGTCTCCTTGAACGACTCCGATTCAATGATCAGTAGGGAATTTCAGAGTTAGACACCATGGGGCAATGGCTGCCCTAAATTCAGCAAGGGCCGGACGGCCCAGAAATGCATTATAAGGTGAATCAATATCTAAAACGACAAACTGTAGCATCCGGACTCTCCGGCGTTCTCCCACTCCCAATTCCACCGGTAGTTCTGTTACTCCAATGGGTATCGTAGCACTCCCGTTGAAACCGTGGATTCGGTATTGGCAGGGTTTTAAATCCTTTGTTTCCATCTTCATTAGATCGTAAGCCCGTTTAAGCAAGATATTCATGGAACTCCCACTATCAACCATGATCCTCTTCATCCAAGCAGGACCTACCTGGGCAGATATGACTAGCGGGTCGATTGTAGGGGTTTCGACTTTATCAGCGTCTCGGCTTCTGAATACGATATCATCGGACATTATCTTTTGCTGTTTAGCCGGAGTTCCATCCTCACAATTACTGCAACATTCGAAGTTCGCATGCCTGATCGAACTAGCATACGACTCTATTTCCCCCAGCTTCTGTCTACTGGGTGGGGACCACCACTTATCGTGTTGACAACTAGCCTTCCGCCCGCATGAGCGGGTTCCCCCTGTCTTTCTTGATTTTGTGCATGATTCTGATTTGAAGGGCCCGCTCCACCAGACTGTTGCGCTCGTACATATTGGTCTAACTTTCTCTCCCTGATCAGTTTTTCAACGAGGTCCTGCAGATGTCGACACTCATTGGTGTTATGGCCATAACTCTTGTGAAATCTACAAAATTTTCCTGTTTGAATCTGTCTCTCTGACGATTGCTTCGGAGCAGGTTTATCATATCGCACAGTGTTGCAAGTTCGCAGATACACATTTTCCAGTGATGTATTTAGTGGCGTATAATTATCAAACATTAGGGTCCTATGCTGTGGGCCTCGATTCTGATCTTTTCTCCTGTCCTGAACATGGTTTCCCCCTGGCTGAGTTTGCTTGTTCTGTATGTTCAACTGAACTTTTCCGGAACTTTCACCGGACTTCTTAACCGCCACATTACTTTCTATTCCCCTAGTTCTGGGTATTGCATCGTCTTGTTTCCTGGACTATTTTGCATCCTCTTGCCGTAGGAATTGAGCGGCTTTGGAGTAAAAGCGGTCCAACGACGCGGGTGGTTTCCCAGCTAACCAGTTTCCAAAATCAGAATCAGGATCAATCCCTTTGGTTAATGCCATCAGGATTGAGTTATCGTTGGGATTACTAATCTCAACACATGATGCGTGGAACCTTTCCAAATAACGCCTGAGCGTTTCTCCACGTGCTTGGGTAACACTGGATAGGGTGTTAACGTCTTTCGGTCTGGCGACGTGCATGCGAAATTGTTCGACAAATTTCTAAGCTAGCTGATCGAACGATGAGATGGATCTTGGTGGCAACCTCGTGAACCACATTATTGCAATTCCCCCCAGAGAGATGGGGAAACTCCAACATTTCACTGCATCGTCGGCTCTTGCAGTACTCATCGACCATTCATATTTCAAAATATGCTGATTCGGGTCACTATTCCCTTCGTACATTGGGAGAGTTGGCATCCTGAATCGTCGAGGGGGTTCTGCGCGTAATATTTCGTCTGTAAAGGGGGTATGACCACGGGAGATTCCCCAATCATTAGTAGTGAGCCCTTGACTCTCGCGTATCATCTGGCGTATTATGGTCGAGATATCTGATGATGGCACACTCTGGGCGTGCTGAGCTGAGGTGTGGTCGGGTCCCACAATGCGAGCTTGGATCGGGCACTGTCGATGGTCCGTATTTCGCCTCCTTGGCTCGACATTTTCTGGGACATATGGTTCAGGAGTATGCCCGTGCTGTTGATTGTTCGGCTCTGATAGATTCCGGGTATCAGCCCTCACTTCTGCCGCGGCGGTTGTAGCGCGGTTGTCCGTGGTATATTGTGGAGCAGTGCCTCCTTGTGTTGACGGTCCCGTCCTTAATTGTCCAACTGTCAAAGCGGGTTGATATCCAGTAGTCTGTGCGTGACTCCCTTCTAACCGGGGATGGGTAGACCTGTGGTGGTAATCAAATGAAGCGGAACTTCCGGTAGATGCGCGGGAAATATCATCCCTCCTGGACTTTCTATGGCTTCGACGTTTAGTTGGTTGGTTAGTTCAATGTTGACACGCAACTGTTCAGCCAACTGTTTCCGGCTTTGGGTCAGTTCCTGGAGTAATGCCTGGAACTCTTGTCTGGTTACTGGCCCAGACGGATCTGAATGAGCAGTGTTGCCTTGGTTGGATGAAGGCAACTGTGCAGGATTCTGTTGATCTCGACCTTCTTGGTCAGCAGCTGTAGAAGTGGTTCTTGTGTTAACCATTTTGAGTAGTGAATTCCTTTCCTAGATTTTATGCAAATCTGAATAGAGTGGAAGGATTCTGGAGTAGAGATATGGATCTTCCTCTTGGATTTTACACAATCCAGTATCGATGGTAGATCCGAAGAGTAGGAGAAAAACTGGTTTTCTCAGTGAAAGAACCAAAGTGTTTGTACCAAAAATGGGCACAACACTCTTCGGAAGTCTTTGAAGAGATAAACGCGGAGAATGAAAATTAACGTTGTGGATTATCTAACAAAAACTCCAAAATGACAGAAAGTAAAGTGCAAAGACAAGCGATTTAGAGTGGTTCGGCATTTTAGCCTACGTCCACTATGAAGTTTGATGATTTTATTACTTGACACTCGAAGATTACAATTCTTTATAATGCAGTACAATTGGTTTTGTGAGCTAAGTCTGAATCTAAGACAACCGTGGTGATTCTGAGTAACTCTGGCAGAGTCTGGGCGCTCTTTAGCTCTTAGAATTGTCTGACCCCTTTTCTGAATGACCAGGGGCTCTATTTATAGGTGTAGGAGGCTGATATTTCGCCTAAACTGAAGGGAGACCAGTTCTGGTACGTCAGGCGGCCCACATGCCCGCTTTCTGGAAGTCCGGGCCCACTTTGGGATCGATTTGAAGCTACGTTCGAATCGATCAAGAAATTGTCCAATCGAGCTGAAATTTGGTGTGAACATTTCAACATGTGCTCAAGCTTCTGTGAAAATTTCATAGTATTTGGACTTGTAGATCTCAAGTTATGATCGACTCAAGGTCAGGTACTCGGCTGAAATGCATCTTCGAATCAATCCCCTATGACTCGATTCCTTCGAATCGATCGCTTCGACTCGATTCGTTCGAATCGATTGGGTTGAGTCGATAGTTCAACGTGTCTTTGTGATGACGTGGTGTGCCTTCTTCGTATCGATTCGACTTTTGCTCCGAGCTGACCGGGTTGAATCCTTGTTTTTAGCCGCGTCTACCTGGTGGACTCGAGATGTTGGATTCGAAGGTATGCTTCCTTCGAATCGATCGAATGAATGTTCCCTTCGAATCGATCAAGGTAGGTTATAGTTGATTGATACGAAAGCTTCTCGGTTGAACGGATTCGAAGGTAGTCGTGGGATGGAGTCGAAGCTCTTTCACCTTCATGGATCCGAAGTAGAGTATGACCTGGTGGATTCGAACCATGGTTTGCCTAATGGATTCGAAGTAGGGCTATGCTTCGTGGATTCGAATCACTTTCTCTCTATGGATTCGAAGGTCTTCTACTTCGTACGATTTGAAGTGAAGGCATGTTTGGTGGAGTCGAAGGATAGAGCACTTCTCATGGATTCGGAGCAATCAAGGGAATTTCGTTGGAGTCGAGCTTGATGGATTCGACTTTAGGGGAGTCGAACCATAGGGAGACGAACTCAAGGCCATGTCCTTCGCTTGCGTCGATGATATCTTGAGCGTACGATCTCGGATTGACTTGATATTTGGAATTTTGGTTTCTACATCCTCGCTTGATGTGTCTTATCAATTGCAGCCCGATCCGGACTCGGGCAAAATTCATCGGCATCCATAGCAGACCTATGTGTAATCGGTTTTCAAGATGAACTGCCCTTGGTTCCTAGCCGAGTTCTTGGTGTCACGGCCTTGCCAAAAGGCGGGATAACAAAGACAAAAATATTTTTATGTTCGTTAAATTGATATCATGAAATAATTTAATTTTATGGACTGTTGGTTGGTAATTTAATTGACAGTTAAATGGATATATGATATCAATTGATAGAAATTTAAATTGGCAGTTAAATTGAATTGGAATTAAATTGCTAGTTAAACTCATGGTTATTTATAATTAGTTAATTGTTGTGATATTTTGACTGTTTGGATGTTGATTGTGATGAATGCTTATTGATTGATGTATTGGATTGATTTGGGTGTTTATTTATTTTTATATATCCTTGTTATCACCCTATAAATTATTTGACAGTATATAAAACTGTTATATGAATTGTATTCGAATAAATTAAGAAATAGGTTGAAATGATATATACCTATGACATTTATTTTGGATTGAAATGATATATATCCATCCTTGAAATTAAATCAAAATAACTGATCACTTGGCCATAAGATAGAAAATTATATACGGACATCGGATTGGTTAAATTTGACGATTTTAAATTCCTGGATTTGTATCTATTCAAGAGATTTTGTATAAAAATAAAATCGAATCAAAATATGGGAATTGGTTTATTTTTGAACTCGAGCTTGAAATGTGAAATTGGAATTGGTTAAAAGAAATTCTTTAAAGAATGCAATTTGAGATTTGAAGTTAGAATTGAAATATGATTTGAATTATGGAAATTGAATTGTTTTGAAAAGTTTGAACTTTTACTTGAACTTCGAAGTTATTTATGTAAAAGCGATATAAATCGATATTTCAAATTAGGCTTGGAATTGAATTATTTTAAAGATTTGAATTTAAAATTTGAATACTGAAGTTTAATGTGATTTAAGTTATTTAAATCGATATTCGAAAATTGAACTCGAAGTTTATATAAATTGAAATGGTTTAAAATTAAGAATTGAATTGAAATTAATTCAAACTGGAATTGAAATTGAAATTAATTAGAATTGAAAGCGAAATTGAATTAATTTGGAATCAAAATTGAAATTTATTTGAATTGAAATTGAAATCGAAGTTAATTCGAATTGAAATCGAAATTGAGTCGATTTGAATTGGATTGAGGTTGAAGATGATTTGAATTGAAATATTTGGAATTGAATCACTTTGACTTTCAAACTATTTTCAAATAAATTATTTTAATATAACCTGTTTAAAATCTATCTTTTTAAATATTCAAATTATTTGATTTTCCAAACTATTTTCCTATATAAAATATTTTTAATATCTAAACCATTTTATCAAACTATTTTAATTTTTAAAACTATTTAAAATTCTTTTCAAACTATTTTCTAAAAATTTAAACTAGTTAGAGTGGGAACTGTTTATATTTAAATCATGAATTTAAATACGAATAGGGTTAAATGAAGTTATAACCTAAATTGTAATATGAATTGAGTTTTGAAGTAAAAATGACATATCGAACTGAATATGATATTTTGAGTAAATATGATATTTTGAAAGTGAAATGATATTTTGAGGAGAATATGATATTTTGATATCAAGTATGAATCGTTTTCGAAATGTAAAAGAACCAATCGTTGTGTAAAACGACGTTTGGTTGTTAAAGAGACTAGAGCCTCTTATTGACATACTCTCTATCAATATTGGAGCCACTTTGACAACTGTGTACGCAAAGGAGACTCCAGAATGAAGTTGTTGGATTTGGCGTCGTTTGCTGGATTTGAAGAAAGAGAACTATGAGGGATAGACACCGGCACTTGTGCCAATTTGAAATGACTAAAACAGGACGGCTTGACAGGGCCAATGAGGCTAAATACCTCTAGCGGACATCCGTTCTTCGATCTCTTTTTGGACTTGGTCCATACTATTATTCTTTTTGTTGGTTTCGATTGGTGCACCTTGATTTGGGATGACCTCCCTTTGACTCGATATGGGATGGATGGACGCGGTGGGCGATCGTGGCAACGACGCGTTACCACCATCCCTTCAACCCGAACTGGTAGTATCATACCTTGGGCATTGTCTCACATGCCTTGTCATACTTTTATCCCTATACGAGATCACTACGATTTTGGTTTAGTGTTGTCATATCACGGTGCATCCCTATCCCCCGACGTGCTACTTGGGGCGTTATATGCAAACTGGACGATAATGCTTAAATACGCGTTAAGGGGGATTAATGTAAAGCCTAACGCTAAGAAAAATATTTATTTTACGGATTAGACATTATATATATAGTTTATTCTAATATATATAAATATTTTGACGGGTCCTTAAGAGATGGAAAATCCCGTAGCATCTCTTGAGTTATTGCATGCAAGTTCTACACTGGTTAGGAGATGTAAAACCCCGTAAACATCTCTGACACTATTACACTCATGCTATGTGATATCGATTTGACTCACATAAGGATATTTTAGTCCTCACTCGATCTGTCTTTCCATTACGCTCGGGTCAGTCATGAGATTTTCAGCGCATTGAAGATCAATTATTCTTGAGGACGAAGACGAAGATTTGGTATACTATTACTAGTATTATTTCCCTACGTCATATTGTACTACTACATTATCCTATTTTTCTGTTGTATATATAACTCTGATAAATGTTGTATAAATTATAATCAAATGTATAGTATAAACAGCTTCAAGAACTATTTATTTGATTATTATATTTTGTCATTCCACTATGAGATTTTGTGTTTGTTTTCTCCTCTTATTTTTCTTAATTAACCCCATTGATTATTTGTGTTTCGGATTGTTTGGGTTGGAGATGTGTGGATTATTGTCGATTTAAACCTTCCGAAATGTGGGTCATCACAGTTGGTATCAGAGCTTTGGTTTAGCGATAACCTTAGCTTTGTGGGGTTTGACTCATTAGAGATAGGGTAGTAATACCCTAGAATGAGTTGTTTGAGCATGTGTGTGTGTCTATATATATAAGAGTGCGTACTTGTTAGTATTATAAAATGTTTGTATTGTGTTTACTTATCCGTTGAGTTGTTTATGAATTCTGGTCAGTGCGTGGGATGCCATGTTATCGATAGGGGTTTCTACACACTTAAACGAGGCAAGTCGACATAATATTGTTTTGAAATTGGGTAAATGAAATAATTTTACCTAAATTATATTATATTATATATATATAATGATAATTTTCAATGAATGTTAGTTGTTAGGAGAAGATGATATTTAGTTATCATCGATTATTGGTTGAATTAAACTAAAAACAAATACTTTGTGAACTCTATTTTACGAAGTGTTCGATAATTAAATTGATCTCTAATTACAATAAGAATTGTTTGAAACAACAAAGATGTAAATTAACGAAATGTTTTCATAATAAGGTGATGGAATTGTACAAGTATATTTATAATATAGCTTATAAATAAAAAGGATTTAAAAGCTGGGAATTTTAGAATTTAAATCTCGTTACTTTCAAAATTGTTTCCAAAGCCTTCAAAATTAATAATAATATTATTTAAAAGTGTTTTGACTTGAAATATATTTCGAAAAGAGTTTTGAAAGAAGTAAAAACATTGAACCTTCTTTAGTCGATGGAAAATAATTCTAGGGATGACTGCAGCATCGCTAGTATTCATTTTCGAGTTTCTGAGTGATAATTGTTACCAAAAGAAATTTATTTCCAGTTAAAACCAGTTTTGATTGTGAAAAATATTCCAAGTATGATTTGATAAATATATTAAAATAGTTTTGGAACTTATAAACTGAAAATAGTATAGATAAGAAATAAGTTTATAACTTATGAATTTGAACAGGAAAGTAAGGCCGAATTTTAAAAACGGTTAAACATTTTGGTTAAGCAAGCAAAAGAAAATTTGAAATTGAGATACGAAATAAAATAATTAACCTAAGAAATTTTAAATAAATTGAGTTAGTAAAATGAAGTAAATAAAATGAAGTTTAACTCAAGAAAGCTTAAACAAAAGTGAATTGTATTTGAAATGAATTAGATAAAATAATAAAATGAAATTTAAGTGAATAAGTTTGAATAACTTATAGATTTGAGAAATATTAAGCTAAAACCAAATTTTAAATTTGTTGAATGTGAATGATAAGAAAAGAAAATTTTGACTTAAATAAAGTTAAATAAACTGACTAATGGATTAAATGAAATAAAGTTTAATTTAATAAAGATTTAAATGAATTGAATTGGATTTGTATGGAATTAAATGAATTAGTAAAGTGAATTAATTCCACTTAAGCTATAAAATGAACTAATATAATGAATATGAACTTGAATTATAAAATGAAATGCAATTTAGTAGTGAAAGAAATTGAATGAGAATAATGAGTGTAAGTAAAATTAGTGTGAGTAATTAAATTTAATTTAAATTGGATGTAAATAAATTAAATGCAAGTGGAGTGAGTTTTAATAAATTGAATGGTAACTAATTGGATATGAAATAATTTAATAAAATGAATTATAAAATGGAAGTTAAGTTAAGAAAAGTTGAATGAAATTTATTGTGATAAAAAGAATATTTATTAATACGAATTTGAGTATAAAATAGAATTTACTTAAGTAAAGTTAATGAAATGAATTGATGAAATGAACTAATGAAGTGAATAAATGAATTGATATGAGATGTTAAACATAAAATGAAACAATTGAAATTTAACAAATTGAATTGAATAAATTAAATGTAAATGAAATAGATTTAAATAAATTGGAAGT
The DNA here is from genome assembly GCA_030737815.1 of Allium fistulosum. Taxonomy (NCBI): domain Eukaryota; kingdom Viridiplantae; phylum Streptophyta; class Magnoliopsida; order Asparagales; family Amaryllidaceae; genus Allium; species Allium fistulosum. Next base: position 950,158,548 of record CM060907.1, on the reverse strand, counting down.
AAACCAATTAGATGTTATTAAAAATTAGATGTTAACAAAGAATGATGTTAAAAGAAATAAAGTGTATAAATTAAATATTGACATTGGATAATGTAAATTCATATAGTTATGAATTAATTGGATTAATATTATTTGTTGGATGGTTTCTTTTGTTGCAAACCGTTGTTATTGCTGTTTTTGATTGCATATGATTGTTATGGTTGTGTATTAGTGCTTGTGCTTATGATCTAGATTTAGAATTCATGTCATATAGTTTCATGAAACTTATTACTTATACAAGCTTCATATATCCTTTATATGCAACTAATATTCCAATTTGAATTGAGATAGGTACATGCGAAGATCGTTTGGACGTATATGCGGATTTAATTAGCTATTGCTTGCTTAATATGAGCGAACTCGCTTGTATTAATAATAATAATAATAACAATAATAATAATATGGTACATATCTCGGATTATATACTGTACTTTTATATTTTTCCCTACGGAATGCCTCATCATTGAGATGAGATGTATATTTGGTATATATTTGTGTTAAATATTGTATTGTAAATTTTTTCCGATCGAGCCGCGCAAAAGAGACGCTGCCGAAATTTTTCGTAAATCCGAGTGTTAGAAAAGTTTTGAGATTTTAAAATTTTATAACTTGCTTTATAACTAAATTGTAATTTTCGTAAGCCGTTCGGAGTGGCGTAGCGGTAGCGTAGTAAAGGTTTTCAAATAGATTTTATGTTTTATAAGTTGATTATTTTGAATAAAATATATCAAATGTTAAATTCCTTACTTAACCCCTTTTCGAGGATGAAAAGTTTTGAGTGGGGGAATGTAACGGCATGTAATTTTAACTATTTTAAATTATTAAATTTAATATGATTATTGAGAAAAATGGTTAGAAATAAAAATTTAATGATTTATTAATGTAATTTATTTAATATGAACTTGAATAAAATTTTGAAATAACAATTTCGATAAGATTTAAGGAAATCGTTTATGTTGGAATGAAGTTCAATATATTTAATGTGTTGTAATCAATAGCTTTAATTGAATAATAAATATTGAATTATTTAGATGAAAATAAATTGAATGTCAATAACTAAAATTCATTGAGATTTTAATATTGGATAATTAAATTGTTTAAATTTAATATTGGAAATTGTTTAAATAATTGAATTATGAATTTAATATGAATGAAAATGATTTCAAAAGTTGATTTAAATTTTATTTAGACAAGAATGAAAATTGTTAACTTTTAAAATTGAATTTAAAAGTGATTAAATTGATTTTTGAAATTACTAGTTTTATTTAACGTGTAAAAACAGCCTTTTTAGGCACTATCTTGGATTTCGACGAAACCAGTTTCACCGGATCCATAATAGTGAATTATTGTAGGATTTCAAATTTCGTAGCGATCGGACTTATCGGTTGGTCGTGCGAGCTTGAAACGCGTAGAAATTAATTAAAGGAATTTAATTAAAATAAATTGATTTTGAAAAGCTATCTTCTGAATATGATGGAATTGGCTCCTGAAACTAGTTCCATTATGTTCGGAATGGGGGTATAACATATAGAACGCCAAGCGGCACGCTTCGTTTGGAGTTAGGAATTTTCGCTGGTCAATTGGGTCAGAAACATATATAATAAGCCGTTCATTTCACTAACCTTATATAAAATTCGATAGTCGCACCTCTAAAACTATTTAATGGCCGAAAACCATTCTTCTTCTCTCCACGATTTCTCTCAATCCGTTCATTGAAATCAAACGCCACCAAAGGGAAAAGTGTAGATCTCATCGAGATCTACATGTTGTGCGGTTGGATCGAGGCGAATCGCCTCGAATTCGCCAAGATCTGAGCTCGATGTTGCGACCGTTTTTGGGTTTTATTCGTCAATTGGCGGCAGCGGATGGGGCGAGACTTCAGGCGTTGGTGGAGGAGACTAAGGCGGTTGTGGTGGTGGTCGTCGATCGGTGTTAAGTCGTCAGGTGGCATGCGCGTTTGGATGTATGTGACCGTGAGTGCGTTCGGCCTATTGTCGATCGAGAGGGAGATGAGGTGAGTGATCAATTGGTTAATTAATTTGTTGATTGAACTTAATTATAATCAAATGTTTATAATTCCTAAGTTTTTCATACGAGGTCCGTTTCGAGCGAAACGAGTTGCGTTGCGATCGTATCGACGAAGGCTACGATGTGGAATCAAAATGGAATTTATTTGAAGCCGAAAAAAATTTCAGTTTCAAATAAAAGGTGAGTGTTTTTAAATGCTCACAAAGACAAAAATATTTTTATGTTCGTTAAATTGATATCATGAAGTAATTTAATTTTACTGACTGTTGGTTGGTAATTTAATTAATGGTTAAATGGATATATGATTTGAACTGATAGAAATTTAAATTGGCAGTTAAATTGAATTGGAATTAAATTGCTAGTTAAACTCCTAGGTATTGATAATTAGTTAATTGTTGTGATATTTTGACTGTTTGGATGTTGATTGTGATGAATGCTTATTAGTTGATGTATTGGATTGATTTGGGTGTTTATTTATTTTTATATATCCCTATTATCACCCTATAATTATTTGAAAGTATATAAAACTGTTTTCTAAATTATATTCGAATAAATTAAGAAACAGGTTGAAATGATATATACCTATGACATTTATTTTGGATTGAAATGATATATATCCATCCCCCAAATTAAATCGAAATAACTGAACAATTGGCCATAAGATAGAAAATTATATACGAACATCGGATTGGTTAATCAAAATATGGGAAATAATTATTTTCGAACTCGAGCTTGAAATTTGAAATTGGAATTGGTTTAAAGAAATTGTTTAAAGAATGCAATTTGAGATTTGAAGTTAGAATTGAAATATGATTTGAATTATGGAAATTGAATTGTTTTAAAAAGTTTGAAATTTTACTTGAACTTCAAAGTTATTTAAGTAAAAGCGATATAAATCGATATTTCAAATTTGGGCTCGGAATTGAATTATTTTAAAGATTTGAATTTAAAATTTGAATATTGAAGTTTAATGTGATTTATGTGATTTAAATCGATATTCGAAAATTGAACTCGAACTTTATATAAATTGAAATGGTTTAAAATTGAGAATTGAATTGAAATTAATTAATATTGGAATTGAAATTGAAATTAATTAGAATTGAAAGCGAAATTGAATTAATTTGAAATCAAAATTGAAATTTGAATTGAAATTGAAATCGAAGTTAATTCGAATTGAAATCGAAATTGAGTCGATTTAAATTTGATTGAGGTTGAAGATGATTTGAATTGAAATATTTGGGATTGAATCAGTTTGACTTTGAAACTATTTTCAAATAAATTATTTTAATATAAACTGTTTAAAATTTATCTTTTTAAATATTCAAATTATTTGATTTTCAAAACTCTTTTCCTATATAAACCATTTTAGTATCTAAACCATTTTATCAAAAGATTTTAAATTTTAAAACTATTTTCTAAAAATTTAAACTGGTCAAAATGGGAACTATTTATATTTAAATCATGGATTTATATGCGAATTGGGTTAAATGAAGTAATGACCTAAATTGTAATCCGAATTGAGTTTTGAAGTAAAAATGACATATCGAACCGAATATGATATTTTGAAGTAAATGTTATATTTTGAAAGTGAAATGATATTTTGAAGAGAATATGATATTTTGATATCAAGTATGAATCATTTTCGAAATGTAAAAGAACCAACCGGTTTGTAAAACGACGTTTGGTTGTTAAAGAGACCGGAGCCTCTTATTGGCATACTCTCTGTCAATATTGGAGCCACTTTAAAAATTGTGTACGCAGAGGAGACTCCAGAATGAAGTGGTTGGATTTGGCATCGTTTGCTGGATTTAAAGAAAGAGAACCATGATGGATAGACCCCGGCACTTGTGCCAATTTGAAATGACTAAAACAGGACGGCTTGACAGGGCCAATGAGGCTAAATACCTCTAGCGGACATCCGTTCTTCGATCTCTTTTTGGACTTGGTCCATACTATTATTCTTTTTGTTGGTTTCGATTGGTGCACCTTGATTTGGGATGACCTCCCTTTGACTCGATATGGGATGGATGGACGCGGTGGGCGATCGTGGCAACGATGCATTACCACCTGCCCTTCGACCCGAACTGGTAGTATCATACCTTGGGCATTGCCTCACATGCCTTGTCATACTTTTATCCCTATACGAGACCACTATGATTTTGGTTTAGTGTTGTCGTATCACGGCGCATCCCTATACCCCGACGTGCTACTAAGGCATTATATGCAAACTCTACGACAATGCTTAAAAACGAGTTAAGAGGGATTAATGTAAAGCCTTAATGCTAAGAAAAATATTTATTTTACTGATTAGACATTATATATATAGCGTATTCTACTATATATAAATATTTTGATGGATCCTTAAGAGATGGAAAATCCCGTAACATCTCATGAGTTATTGCACTTACATTCTACACTGGATAAGAGATGTAATACCCCGTAAATATCTCTGACACTATTACACTCATGTTATGTGGCATAGATTTGACTCACATAAGGATATTTTAGTCCTGACTCGAGTGTTCTGTCTTTTCATTATGCTCGGGTTAGTCCTGAGGTTTTCAGCGCATTGAAGATCAATTATTCTGGAGAATAAAGACGAAGATTTGGTATACTATTACTAGTATTATTTCCCAGCATCATGTTGTTCTGCTGCATTATCCTATTGTTCTATTGTATATATAACTCTGATAAATGTTGTATAACTTATAATCAAATGTATAGTATAAACAGCTTCAAGAACTATTTATTTGATTATTATATTTTGTCATTCTGCTGCGAGATTTTTTGTTTGTTTTCTTCTTCTCTTATTTTTCTTAATTAACTCCATTGATTATCTGTGTTTCGGAAAGTTGGTCCAGTTTGCGGATAGTTAGTCCAGTTTGCGGATAGTTAGTCCAGTTTGCGAGCAGTCAGCCTAGTTTTCGGATAGATAGTTCATTTATTACTTGTGGACAGATAGTTCATTACTTACCTGTTTTTAGCATAATGGATATTGCTATTACTATTATTGTTATTATTATTAGTTGATTAACTAGTTTGGTTGCAGGAAAAGATTTGCAAAATATATGTTGTAAAAAGGATATTAGTAAGGGGAAACCCGTTCCGCTAAGCGGCATGGTCTCACTTAATATCAGTAAACTGAGATGTAACTGTGTTATTCACACCAGGCTTTATGTCTGACTCGAAGTTTTTGTTTCCCCTTAAACTCTCGAGTACTCAAAATTGATTTGAGTAGCCTGAGGGTTGAAGTATTTAGGTTTTAGTTTTGATGAATAAAGCTTCCAGAGGCGAGCAGGTGGGTGTCGGATAGCTAATTAGGAGTTGCGGTTTATTCTGTTTATTTCCATTGTGTATATGAAGTCAGATATGACTATATTGCTTTGATCAACCAAGGGGGCATCGTCATATGTCGCTCTTGGCGTATTTTTGTAATGATTATAATTGATCTTTATTTGGGAAACATTATGGGATTATGTAACTTGGATATGAATTATTGTTTTGAAATGTAATTAGTAGAAATGTTGTTTTTTGAAACCTGTGATTTTTTTCATATTCAAGTGCTTCTGATATTATGAATACCATCAGCATTACCATATTTTGTCACCATAAGTTAACACTATAGATGACTGCAGCATCTGTAGCGCTTAGCTTTTGGCCTCCAGATACGGGATGTTACAAACTAACAAAATCATTTATTTTTTTGACTTTATTTATTATGAGCGGAGTGGATAACTACCTGATGTCTGTCCATATTCACATATATTCGATATTCAAAAATAATTTCGGATGCGGATGCGATGCGAATGTGGATCCATCCGCATCTAAAAGTATCTATTGGCAGACCTATAATAAAATAATTGTTGCTAATTCTTTTAAAAAACATCATTTAATCCTATAAAAACACAACATTTAAAGACCAATCTTAATATGTCAACATCTTCAGTCCGTATTTTACTATCCAATTCTGATTTATTTCAAGTAGTTTACTACTATTGAGTTTTACTAAGATGTTTGTAGTATAGAATATAGATGCTTCTTAGTTAGTGGGATGCCTACATTTGTTCCTATTTATACCATGGCATACAATTAATGGTCCAAAACTCCATTTGAAATTTACATATTCTGGTAATCCATTCCAGTTTTGGTGATAACCATAACTGAACCTGGTCCAAATTCCGGTTCAGCCCGGATTTTAGATTTGGTTCATTAAGTGTTGAAAATTTAGTGAAAAGTAGCAAAATATTTTTTCTTTTGTAATGATCATGTGAAATAATCAAAAAGACAACAAATGAAACAAGATAATAATAAAAAAAAGAAAAAACGATTAGTTAGTTTCCAAAAAACATGATACTCCTGCCAACTTAGGTCCTATTTGGTAGAAAATATACAAAATAAATAATGGACTAATATTTTTTAATATATAATATACATATACATACATACATATACAAATGTGAAATATGTACTATCTATAAACGTATCTCTATAGAAAAGGATAACAAAATCTGAAACAGATTCGTAACCGAAATTTTCCAAACTTGCGAACTTGATTAGAATTTTGAAAATCATAAATGAACAAAAATAAAGCCAAAATTTTGAACCTTGATACATTTGAATTTTTCAATTTTTTAACTACCAAACGTTCACATTGTAGGGTGCGTCTCCACCCCCACCGAACCAGGAGAAACAATGGCATTACCGGACCAAATACCTCCCAGATGCTACCGGACGAGACCTAGCTACACTCACTACCGAACCAACTACAAAGCATCCCTGCCGAACCAACCTCCGCCGATCCAAGGCCTCATCGGACCAGCCTTCGCCGAATCAAACACAAACCTCTTCTCCACTGCCTGCCGAACCAGCCTCTACCACTCCTATTACCGGACCAATACACTAGTACCAATCACACCGAATCAAAACCATCACCGGACCAAGTTCCACCGGACCAAATCCCACCGGACCCAGGGTGTTCCGTACCAACTTTGCTAGGCCAGATTGTATCAGCCCAGGCCCACCAGCAGCTATATACATCCAAGACCCCTACCCCTAGCCTCACTCTATAAATAGAGGGGTAGGGGTACAACAATGGGGGACAAGTTTGAGAGCTCAAGCACGGATAGAACATTCAAACAACTTTCATATACTTGTATCAAAGCTTTGTACTTGTAATTTGAATAGAAAAGGAGAATAACATATAAAGTGGACGTAGGCACATTCTGGCCGAACCACTATAAATCTTTGTGTCTTTTACAGTTTAGTCCCTGCTTTTCATATATTTGCATAAATCACCCAAATCACTAAGAACAACCTAAAATCAATTAAATCATACGACTTGGAGGTGTTTGTCCATTTTTTGTGCAAACATTTTTGGTGCTTTCATTGAGAGCTGAAAGCTCGAAGCTTCAGCTTCTCCCACTTAACCTTATTCCTAATAGCGTCGTTCATTGCTTGGAAAACATGCCTCCCAAGCAGAAGAAAGATGTTAACAAAGGAAAAAACATCGCGACCAGCAGTCTTCCAGATCCAGTGGTCACAGATCAAGTAAATCGTCCCCTTCCAGCGGCAGTACCAAATGAAGGTCAGGAAAATCCGACAACCCCTGCCACAGAATAGCCTGCAGCAATTACTAGGGCAGATCTAGACAGGGTTGTGGCTGAAGTGACTAACCGCTTCACATCCCAGAAGGAAGCCTTGGTGGACCATCTCATGTCACGCTTAAGGGATGCTGAAGAGTCCAACCGCAACACTGAATCATGGGGTGAGTCCCAGTCTGGAGGATCTCAAAGACAGCAAAGATCTTCCTTCTTCGAAGGAGCTAACGACAGAAGCAGCCATGGTAGGAGCCGAGACCGAGCACAGCCCGAAGTTAGGCCTGGGGAAACGCTTGGAATCGAACCCAACGGCGGAGGTCAACTGTAGCTGAGCTGGTCGTACTGCCTAACCACGGAAACACCAATGAACGGGGCCGAGCTAGAGTCCAGCCCGAAGTTGGACCCGAGGAAGTGCTTAGATCAGAACCCAGCAGGGGAAGATCAAGGCAAGGGCCAACTGTAGCTGACCCTAACATGCTCCCAGAAGACTAAAGGCAGCCACTGGAAAATATGAGGAATGATAGACGATACCATCCCTACAGGTCATCTGGACGGAATCAATCCCACAGAACAGAACCGAACTCGTTTCTATCTGCTCCAAATTCGATGGCACGCTTGTTCAGAGAGTGCGTCCAACGGGATCAAAGAGATCGAGGGATAGGCGCTAGGGTAACAAGCCCTTTCTCCCGCAATATCGAAATTGCTATCACCCCCAAGAATGGAAAATGCCAACAATGGAACCTTACAAAGGAACCTCTGACCCCGTTGTACACTTGCAGAGATACACACAGCATATGCTCATGAGCGGGGCAACAGTGGGAGTATTGTGCAAATGCTTTCCACTATTCTTAGCAGATCTAGCTACCTCCTGGTTCTGCCATCTACCCCAAGGATCCATCAGCTCGTGGGAGATGTTGAAAGAAAAGTTTATCAGCCAGTTCCGCATTCATGTGGAATAACCCAAGGACGCTTATTCCTTATCCAATATCAAACAGAAACCTGGAGAGAAGCTGCAGCAATATTTAACCGGATTCAATGCCGTAGCGGCCGCAGTCCAAGATGCCGATGAGAAGCTTGTCTTAATGGCCCTCTGTAGTGGTGTGCATCCGGATACTAAATTTGCTAGAAGATTGACAAAAGAAAAACCAGCTACTTTACCCGATTTCTTCCATGAAGCCGGGAAATATATGAGGCTTGAAGACGCTGCCGCTGAGGGGCAGTCAGGGCAGCAAAATAAGGCAGCTCACGGCAACACGACTGCTGTAGCAAAGGACGTTCGAAGAAATGATTCTAGAGACAATGCTGGGGGCAAGAAGGGAGAAAAGCGCCTATATCGGCCAGGACCGAGATTCGACACTTACACACCTCTGAATGAAACCGTCGAAAACATCTTCCTTGCCACCCAAGACGAAGTTAGATACAAACGCCCACCATACAAGAAGGAATCAGATAATGCATAGAAGTCTGGGAAGTTCTGCTGCTTCCATGAATCTCATGGGCATGATACCAATGAATGCCATCATCTCTAGGACTTGATTAAAGAACACATCAGAAGGAAGAGACTGGAACGCTATGTAAAAAGTCAGAACAGGACTCCAGCTCCTGCCAATGAGAACCCAAGGCTACCCTCACCAGAGATAGGCAGAGGAAATCGCAACACTAGCGGCTCCAGTCAAGAGAAGATAGTGGTCATACCATCTCGGGAGGACCGCACATCGCCGACAGAAGCTGGGCAGAGATGGAAAGATATGGAAAGTCGCTTAGAAACAATGAAGACTGTGTTAATTCTGTTATAAAAGAACGCCACCCAAAGCGGAAAGAGAGTGATGACATCACATTCGGTAGGCGTGACCTAGAGGGAAGGCAGTACCCTCACATGGATCCCATGGTTATCTCTGCCCGGCTCGGTCCAGCCGAAGTTTTCCGAATTCTAGTAGACACTGGAAGCTCGGTAAATATCCTATTCAAGCATGCATTCGACAAAATGAAACTATCAATAAAGGATGTTTCTCCCTGCAATAAACCACTACACGGTTTCACTGGAGATGCAAAAATGCCCCTTGGGCAACTGGACCTCTTTGTTGAAATTGGAAGTCATCCCCGCTCCGTTGTGCGAAAACAAACATTTGTGCTGATAGAAAACCACTCGGCATACAACGCCTTCTTAGGAAGGCCAGCCTTGTCTGACTTCCAAATCGTCCTGGCCCCATGGTGCCTAAAGATGAAATTTCCAACGGGCAGTGGAGTAGGGGAAGTAGAGGGAGACCAGGACATTGCTCGAGACTGCTATGTAACTGAACTTCGCAACAACCACAGGAAGGATAAAGGGAAGAGTATAGAGGTTGCCCTCTGCACAAAAAGTTTGGAGGCATAGCAACTAAAGAAAGCCCCTCCTCTTCGATATACCAGCGACCCTTTCAATGAATTAGACCCCAGGGACAAAGAGGAGGAGGCCACCACCGAGCCTGCAGAGGCTATGGAATTTGTATCTATAGACAAACATGACTCGAGTAGACTATTGAAAATCGGGTCCCAGCTAAAAACAGAGTTGAAGGAACAACTCATTGACTTTCTCCGCCACAACTTGGATGTATTTGCATGGTCACATGCTGACATGACCAGAATCTCCCCTGACATAGCATGCCATGTACTAAACATTGTGTTAGGAAATCAATTCTATGGTTTCGATGATAACAACTGTACAATGGAAATCGAATGTACATATATCTACATTTACAGATAGTTGATAGAGTAACGTCACCAAAGAGACTAAAGCAACACTCAAGACAAGAATCAAAAGACGTCAAATCAGAAAAGATTGAAGAGAAATGGGACATGCACAAGATAAAGCAACATGCACACTTTCAGACATTTTCAGACGTCTGAGAGCACAAGCCAGACGTCTGAAAGATTCCTCTGGATCACAATCTCATAAGAAACCAGACGTCTGATCTAGAACTCAGACGTCTGACATACATCCAGACACAAAACAGAAGTAAAGACCAGACGTCTGGATTATAAACACAGACGTCTGAAATGATACTCGACACAAAAAATATATGAAGGCCAGACGTCTGAGGCTACTTTCCAGACGTCTGAAAATGGGCTCGACTTTGTGAATTCAAACACCAACTGTCACATCTGAAGAGACACATCCGCTCCTCTTCGCTGCAACTCTTCATCACCAAAAGGAGCAACTATACAACGATTGTCAATGAAGGCAACTATACATAGAGACTCTTCATCACTATAAATAAAATCAGAAATTCAAGAGAAGAACTAACCTATCTGACTTACTTACGCTTTCTACTCTTATACTTTGATATAGTCTTGATCTCAAGCAAATCTCTACTTGTATTCTACTCTTCCAAATATACAGTTCCTCATAGACAACACTCTCTAGATATATATTGGAAGCATTTGTACTCAATAGTCAACATCCATGTTATAGAACACATTCTTGACAAAGAAACTCTGCTATTGTAAACCTGTTCCTCCGGGTCAAGTGAGGGTTAGTTGAAAGGAAATTCCGAAGAGGAGCTTCGGGACTAGACGTAGGACGGGAGGTCCGAACCAGTATAAAATACCGGTGTGATTAGTTTTATTTACTTTGTTACTATACCTTATAGTATTATATTATATAGCTAACTGTCTATACTTGCATATAATCTAGACGATCCACTCATATAGACTTTCACATTGATCCTACCAAGGCGCCCGTAAAACAAAGAAAGAGAAGTATGGGGGCAGAACGATCAGCAGCCCTCGATGAAGAAGTAAAGAATCTACTTGCCAATGACTTCATACGAGAAGCCATCTACCCAGAGTGGATCGCCAACCCGGTGCTGGTAAAGAAGGCTAATGGGAAGTGGCGAACATGCATTGACTTCTCCAACTTAAATGACGCCTGCCCGAAGGATTGCTTCCCACTTCCCCGAATCGATCAACTTGTAGACAGCACAGCCGGGCACGAACTCTTATCTTTTATGGACGCATACTCAAGATACAACCAAATTCACATGCATGCTCCCGATCAAGACCACACTAGTTTCATCACTGACCGGGGATTGTACTGCTACAAGGTAATGCCTTTCGGACTTAAAAACGCAGGAGCCACCTATCAGCGCCTCGTCAACAAGATGTTTGCAGGACTAATAGGACAAACTATGGAAGTGTATGTGGATGACATGCTGGTAAAGTCAAGGAAAGCCGACGATCATGAAAGTTCTTGGGATTCATCGTCCATGCCAGAGGGATTGAAGCAAACCCTGAACAAGTCCGAGCTCTAAAAGATATCAAAATACCTTCCACTCGAAAGGAAATGCAAAGCCTGAATGGGAAAGTGGCCGCCCTAAGCCGATTCATCTCCAAAGCAACGGACAAGTGCGTCCCCTTCTTCGAAGCTCTAAAGAAAGACAAAGGAAAGTTCGAATGGACTGACGAATGCTTAACAGCTTTCCTTAACTTAATCGAACACCTCCAGAAACTGTCGGTACTTTCGACTCCAAACGAAGGCGAAGAGTTATACCTATACCTTGCTGTATCATCTCATGCTCTAAGCGCTGCTTTGGTAAGAGAAGACAACCGCACGCAACGGCCAGTATACTTTGTAAGTAAGAGGTTTACAGGGGCAGAAGTCAGATATCCTAAACTTGAGAAGCTAGCATACTGTCTACTGATCGCATCACGAAAACTGCGACACTATTTTCAATACCATTCCATCAGAGTTCTGACCGATCAACCGCTGAGGCAGGTACTCCATCGTCCCGACACTTCTGGGCGACTACTTAAATGTTGCATTGAACTAAGTCAATATGATATTACCTACCATCCTCGCACCGCCATCAAGGGGCAAGCCATGGCCGATTTCATTGCCGAATTCACTACCAATGAAGGTAAGGAGCAATCAGAAATAGCAGAAGACATCAAGTGGAACCTCTTTGTGGATGGTGCATCAAACGAACAAGGCTCGGGGGAAGGTGTGGTAATAATCACTCCCAGGGGAAATAAGCTGCACTATGCTGTAAAGTTGGAATTCGCTGCCACCAACAACGATGCAGAGTATGAAGCGGTGATAGCTGGATTAGAACTTGCCTTAGAAATCGGAGCCAATTCTTTGTGTCTTCATAGCGATTCTCAACTTATTGTTAATCAAATACTAGGAGAATTCCAGGCTCGAGAAGAACGATTCATAGCATATTTAAAGAAGACCAAGTTACTTCTCAGTCGATTCGACCACTACTTAGTCAAACACATCCCTCGGGAAGAGAACCAAGAGGCCGACGAATTGGCGAAGCAAGCTAGCATGAGAGACAGCGCTATTTCCGGAGTAGTAGCCATCTCAAAGCAACTGACCCCAAGTTTTGAGCAAGTGAATCTGATAGCTGCAACCGAAGAAGCAACTTGGATGACTCCCATCCGAGACTACTTACAAAGTGGTACACTACCCAACGGGCGTAACGAAGTCAAGAAAATCTTGAGGAAAGCTTCCCGCTACACAATTCAAGAGGGCACCCTCTATCGGCGCGGCTTCTCTAACCCTTTATTAAGGTGTGTCGCCGGAAGGGAAGCCAAGGAAATCTTATCCAACATTCATCAAGGAAGCTGCGAAGATCACACTGGAGGGTAGACTTTGGCAAAAAAGATACTCCGATATGGATATTTCTGGCCCAACTTGAGCAGGGACGCCTTAGATTTCATCAGAAAATGTGACAAATGCTAGAAGTTTGCTAAGATTCCACGGCTACCAACAACTGAGATTACTCAGATGACCAGCCCTTGGCCCTTTGCAGTATGGGGAATTGACTTGATCGGGGAACTGCCAATGGGCCGAGGCGAGGCCAAATATGCTATCGTGGAAGTCGACTATTTCACCAAATGGGTGGAAGCAGAACCCCTGAATAAAGTATCTTCAGCAAAAGTTATTAACTTCTTGATCAAAAATGTTCTATGCAGGTACGGAGTCCCATTCAAAATTATATCGGACAATGGACTTCAGTTTGACAGTGAGGAGTTCGCCAACTGGTGCCAAGAGCACGGAATTAACAAAAGCTTCTCATCCGTGGCTTATCCCCAGGCAAACAGACAAGTCGAAGCCGTCAACAAAATTCTGAAAACTCTAATCAAAAAGAAACTCGAAAAGTCAAAGGGCGCTTGGGTGGATGAACTCTCTACGGCACTGTGGGCCTATCGCACATCTTTCAAAACATCAACGGGGCATACTCCTTTCTCTTTGGCATACGGATCGGAGGCTATGATCCCAGTTGAAACCATCGTGCCTTCCCACCGTAGGATCCACTATAACCCAGAAGAGAACGAAGAACTCCTTCATATGTCTTTGGATCTAATTGAGGAGAGAAGAAATGATGCAACCCTCAAAGCAGCAGCCCACAAGCAAAAAGTGGCAGTACAATACAACTCCAAAGTCAAGCGTCGTACCTTACAAGAAGGAGATCTTGTCCTCAAGCGAATCTTCCCCCGCCCCGGAGCACTAGACCCAATCTGGGATGGACCATATGTAATTCATAAAGATCTCCACAATGGAGCTTACATTTTGTCAACAGTGGACGGAGAGGTGTTCCAGAGGGCATGGAACATCCAACACCTCCGTCGATACTTTTCTTAACTTGTACTGCCCATATGAAGTGAATTAACAAAGAGAATCGGTGGACGTAGGCATTTTCGTGCCGAAACACTTTAAAAAACCTTGTCTCTTTTTTTTAACTTGTTCCTTTATATCTTGGCTGCTTGTTAACTTTATCCTTTTCTGTTGAACAAAATCCTGTGCATATAGCATTTCCATTCAAGGCGCTCCACAGCGCGATTTCTCCTGGACAAGACCTAACAGGTACTATATGAATCTATGCCCTCGCCAATGAGACACTTTTGCTCCGGCATCCCTCTGCTGCGGGTTAACTCATTGCTCGCGACGGCCCTCAAAGCCAACTGTAATGAGCCGATTATAAGCCACCAAGAAGGCCGACTATAGCCAAGGCAGCTCATTACGGCGTTCGGCTCGCCGGCAACTGTGAACCTACTTTAAGCCCCAACATAAGGTGTGGCCAGCCAGGGGTAGTTCACGGTTGACGATCGGCACCCACGCTAGCCGGCCATAGTAAATCGAATAATACCCACGATTACGGGCCATAATGGCCCGGGTAGTTACTGTGCGCGATCTCGGCTCCGATGTGTCTTAAGTACGGCTGTGGTAAAAAAGATTAACTCCCCGCGGAGGCGTAAGATGGGTGACAAATGTCTCCAAGACCCACAGCTAGGGAAAGTGACTACAAAGCCCGTTTGCCACGAACTTAAGCACATCGAAGGCCTTCCGTGATTGGAAGTTTTACTTTTTCTCATATTTCAATTTTATTTAAAAAACTTTTCTCCTATCCTCTGTAACAATCCCTAAAGTACAGGACACAGAATAGGAGACATTCGTTAATAGAAGCGGATACTCACAACATGACACTGACCACATTCCACACTCAGTCGCGCGAGACATTCAAAGCTGCCATCTACAAATATGAAGGGCGGTATTTTCTTCTTTCATGTAGAAACACGTGGCTATAATTTATTCACACATCACACTAACATTGCAAGACATGAAATTATGTTTTAAGCAAGAACTTGACATCAAACACAATTGAATTACAAGCATACGCATAGCTATATTTCTCATACAACATGTCAAAATAGCAAAAAACATTCGAAAACGACAGAATCAGCTTAAGTTAAAAAATTACACGTCAAGAATAATGTTGTTTATTACAAGTAGCATAATTACAACCTAAGAGTTACGTTACTGGTTTGAGACTAACATATACAACAATGTCAAGTCCACAAAAAGATATCCAGGTCAAATCAAGGAGCCGGCTGCGTCGGAAGTTTATCCTTGTCATGTTGCCCACCTGTCCGGTCAAAGAAAGAATTCATTAGTGATAAGTAACCAAGTTAACGGAAAGACTAGAAAGGAAGACTTACCAGCACCTGCCTCCTGATCATCCTGGTCATCATCCTCTACTTGCACACCTGCCTCCTCAGCCGCAAGCAGCCGCATACCCTCCTTCACCGCCACCTTCTCCTCCTTGGTAAACTGGGCAGTGACCACATCCATTCTGAAGACCGCGCCACCCTCTTTATCTGCATCAGCCCTAGCCTCCTCTAGAGCCCGGAGATAAATCCTGGCCATAACTCGGGGGTAATCATCCATCCAGGATAAGTTACCCTACTTCCAAGTGCGGAAATACATATCCTGGAGCATCTCATCCATCATCCCCTCGTTTTCCTCAAGCTTCCTCATTCGGGCCTCAGAAGCACGCAGCATAGCGACGGCAGCATCCCTCTCCGATCGGTATCGTGAGCGGTCAGCCTCAAGGGATATCCTCATCATCTTCATCTCCTCCTTCAACCTGGACTGAGCGAGCTCCGTGGCCTTAAGTCTCCCCGATAATTCCTGCACCCGCTCAAGGTCCGCTTGTCGAACCTCATCCACCGTCGTGATGGCCATGTCAATTCGCTCCTTGCAGGCGGCTTCCATTTTTCGCAACTCTGCCCTGCTGGCCTCTTCCATAGTCTTCTTTAGTTGCCTGGATGCGGCCTCGTGCTGAGAAATTTGGATGGCTTGATCGGCAAGCTGCTTAGCCTGATCGGAGATCATTAACCGTAGCCGGATGTTGGCACTCCCAATTTCCTCCCCGGCCTTGACTAGTCAGGCATGATGCCCCATCATTTTCCTGGTCTCCTCAGCAACCCGGTCAATATTTTCCTTAGCCTCATCCCCTAGAGTTACAACCTGGGTAGTAAGCAAATCAAGGTTTAGGGACTTAGCTTCGTCAAGCACCCGTACCATAGGATTGCGAGGGAGAAGATGCTCACCAGTAACCTCGTCGAAGGAGATATCATGAGAGGTCGGGTCCAGGTTTGGATGACCCGCAAACGGATTGCGAACTAAGCCAGGGTGATCTATCGGGGTGACGGTTGGATTCTCAGACGGATGTGGGGAAGGTATAAACTCGGTGTCCTCCTCCGTAATATCGTGAATAGGCTGGAGTGGGGCCGGAGGACCAGGAAGAGATTCAAGCGTAGATCGACTCCTCTTCCTCTTTTGTATATCTTCTTCAATAACTCCAAGAAGAGGACGATAGCCGACTACGTCTCCAGGACGGTTAGTAGGAGGCTTCGGCTTGGCGGAAGCTTTGAGGAGTTTGTATTGTTCAAGCCTGTGCCGAAGATCTGAGGTCTTGGCCGTTTTGCCCGCTCCTGGAATAAAAATCAAGTGTCACCAGCATGCATTGAGCCATCACTCAAGAATTGAAAAGAATAGAGAGAAATTCACCTTGAACCGCAGAAGTTGCCTCAGTAGAAGCACTCCCGGAAGATAAATCGACGCCGGTCCCGACCTTATCAGCTTTCTTGGACTTCTCTGTTTCCTCCAACTCTTCGAAGGCTTGGCGGAGAGCGTCATCTGTCCACTCTTGAATCACACCTGCCTGCCCGGGAGGCAAAGCCCCGGTGCCATCACCGCCCTGTCCTTCGCCACCACCATCACCGTGACGATCACCGTCACCTTCTCTACCACTTCCGCCCTCCGCCTCACCTCCTTCGTCCTCACCTTTTTCCCCTCCACTTTTTCCTCCTCCTGAACATCCGGATGTGTGCTGGGAGAGGGTCCATCGGACTTCTTGAGTTTCTTCCCCCCCAGCAACTCGATGCGTCGAGAAGGGTCTCCTTTTGCTGCTTTTCGCCGTGGCCCCTCCTGTAGCTTTGGCAGCTCTCTCCTCCGCCGTGTCTCTCTGCTTAACCACGGACTGATGTGGAAGGATCAGCTTGTGCCCCAGAAGTGTAGCATTCCTGATCAAGTAAGAAGCCGACCTATCCCTTCCCGTAATGGCTTCTATTTCCACTACCGTCTGAACCAGGCGATCATTCTCCACGACCGCAAAACCACCTGTCGCTAGCAAGAAATATAAACACATAAGAAGAGGCATCGCAGTCAGAATGGAAATCATAAATAAACTTCGACTTACAGCCTGAGGTGAAGCGACGAATGGAAACAGAGTCATCCTTGATAAAAAAACCATTCTTTCTTAAACATGCTGAACTTCGAATATAAGTCCAGGACTGGCTTGAAAGATACGGCTGATTCCAGGCTAATGTATGGAGACCCCTTCTTATAGCCTCTCAGATTGTACAAATACCGGATCTCCCGGTTGGAGGAAGGATGCCCGTATCTCCTCTGAAAAATGACAAACAGGCTCACCAGGATGGCGTAGGAGTTAGGCTGAAGCTGAAATGGAGCCACCTTCAAGTAGGTGATGAAGCTGAGTATCCAGGCATTGATCGGAGGAATGGCCCCACACATGCAATGGTACCTACTGTAAGCGAAATATCCTTCGGGGGGATTATATGGCAGCACTCCTTCCCCCGGCAACAGCATACACGCTCTGTCAATCCCGAAAGAGCGAGAAATGACATCAAGCTGCTCATCTTTGAGGGAGCTAGGGAAGCAATCAGGAGGTGAGTTCAGAAGCTCTTGAGGACTGTACCCGTCCACTAGCGATCTCGGGGTGGGCCCATGTCGTTCCGGATTCGGCTGGACTGGGGGCACGACGGGAGATTCTCTTCTGTCCGTAGATTTCTTCTTCTCTGATCGGGTTTCAACTTTATGAGACATTATCTGCAACACAGAAGAATACGTCGTTAAAACAAAGGATGTAGAGATATAAACAAGCAAGTGCGTACAATCTGGAATTTCATTTGTAATTCGAAACATAAAAGGTTTAAGGTTCGTTCGGCATTCAAACTCCGACTCGTTCGGTAGTTCGAGTCATAAAAACTCATTCGGCAATTGATTGATTCGGCAGGATTCGACAGTTGATTCGGCAATCTGGTTCGGCTATCTCGTTTGGCAAGAAATCACGGAGGCATATGTCCCAAACTTATAGAAGAGCGCAGGAAGACCGGACCAAACGATTCGGCACTTAGAACCAAGTACGACTATTCAGCCTGAAGAAAACAAAGCGCGACGTATGCCGTCATACGCCCCGCTATGGGGGCAAATGTAGGGTGCATCTCCACCCCCACCGAACCAGGAGAAACAATGGCATTACCGGACCAAATACCTCCCAGATGCTACCGGACGAGACCTAGCTACACCCCCACCAAATCAAACACAAACCTCTTCTCCACTGCCTGCCGAACCAGCCTCTACCACTCCTACCACCGGACCAATACACTAGTACCAGTCCCACCGAATCAAAACCATCACCGGACCAAATCCAACCGGACCCAGGGCATTCCGGACCAACTTTGCTAGGCCAGATTGTATCAGTCCAGGTCCACCATCAGCTATATACATCCAAGACCCCTACCCCCAGCCTCACTCTATAAATAGAGGGGCAGGGGTACAACAATGGGGGACAAGTTTGAGAGCTCAAGCACGGATAGAACTATCAAACAACTTTCATATACTTGTATCAAAGCTTTGTACTTGTAATTTAAATAGAAAAGGAGAATAACATATAAAGTGGACGTAGGCACATTCTGGCCGAACCACTATAAATCTGTGTGTCTTTTACAGTTTAGTCCCTGCTTTTCATATATTTGCATAAATCACCCAAATCACTAATAACAACCTAAAATCAATTAAATCATACGACTTGGAGGTGTTTGTCCATTTTTTGTGCAAACACACATTGTATATTACAAATTTACAATACACACACTCACCACTTTCCATATTGATGGACATAATCTGCAGTAGCTTTTACATATTATTTACAGTTCAGCAAGCCCTAAAAGTCAATAATATCAACTCTCTAACTTTAGTATTAATCACCATTAGTTCATATTGGTAAATTTTAATATGTATAGTATTGTACTTGCAACTATTTAATGCTTGGAATTAAATTAGTTTCTGTTTACTTCATTTAGGAATATATTAGCAGACTTCTTCTTTGTTGAATGGGTTTCATAACAGTTCTTGCTTCCTTCGTTTTCCCATATATATTATGTTGTTAAAGAAGAGCATCAAATGCTCTTCTCTCAAGCCTCCATCCTTTCCATTTCTTCTTCATAGGCGTGGCTTATAACAATGCAGCAATGTTTTCCATATCTTAATTCACACTTAAAAATATAAATTTCCTCTTCTTCTTCTTTTTATAAATCTTCAATTATTCCTTTACCGTATCGATTCATTTACTCCCCTCTCTTCTACTAACCGGCACCCTATCCCTTACTAGAAAACAAATCGCTTTTGTCCCTTGTTCAATTCGATCTCTTCAACCTCTTCCTAAGAAACCTGCTGTGTTGTGCAATCTGCACTTCATACTACCTTAGGTAAAATTTCTTTGCTTCGGTTTGTTTATTCAATTTTGCTACTATTCGTGTCGATTTTATGCTATTTTTAAGGATGTAAAGTTTAACTTTAATGGATGTGGTTTGCATTCAAAAATGAATTTGTTTGGTTTCTCCAACCATGGGGTGCAATGATTATACCCTTATTCTCCTTTTATTTTCCATCATCGCATCAAATGTTAAATTGTAAATTTGGATGTCTACTATAAATTTATGTATAGCCGGTAGTTAGCACTTATTTAATATTATTGTAATAAATACCCTAATTACACATTCTATCTTTTCGTCCTTATATGTTTAATCGGTTCTTCTACAAAAGGGTTACTTCAAAATTTTGATACTTACGATTCGTAAGTTATATTTTTGGTTTGGACAAGTATTTGCAATAGCCCTTATGTTTTGGGTTTTTAGTTTGGACTAATTTTAGTACTTTCTTAAGTAATAGTTGAAAGGTTGCTTAACATTTTGATACAGATGCACCAACTGACGAGCATAGTGCAGCACACCTAAGGCCCAAACGTGCTTCTAAAATGCCTGCAAGATACCTGCAAAAGTAGCTACTACTCTGCCAAGTTTGTTATAACAATTTACTTTATTTTATCTTTTTATTACAAAATTGTATCGCTAGAAATGAGCCTCTAATGTTAGGGGACCAGCTATCCCTAAGTTAGTTACATGACAGTACATATTTTCTATATAATGTATGCAGCGAATAGAAGAAAGGTAATCTGGAATTATTAATCTTCATCTCTCTTCTGTATTTTCTTCTTCATTCTTCTCCTTCCTCTCAAATTTTCTTCCTTGCTTTGTTGTAATGTATATTTAGCATTATTAGGCCACATCAATTGGTGCTTTCACTAGATTCGAACCATGGTTGAGACCACCGCCACCCGTAACTGCCAAGTCGATGACACCCTACACCAACACCAAGCCTCCGTTGATGAACTCCGTACAACCTTAGCTTCTCAAACAAACAGCCTGTAAACACAACAATCTGACATAGCCGACATCAAAATCACACTTGCCTCACAACAACATGCCATACAACAACTATCTCAACAACTTGCCGAAAGCTCCTCTAAACTTTCATCCAACTCACCATCACCAAAAATTACACCATCACTTCGGCCTCCACCACCCCCACCCCACCTTACAACACCACTCCACTCTACTAACCCAAATCACCCAATTTCTATTCGTACACCAAAATGCGAATTATCCCACTTTGATGGTACAAACCCACATGCTTGGATCTCCTAAGCGGAATAACTTTTTGCCTACCACTCAACCTCGAAAGATCAACGCATCCATCTATCAAGTTTCTATATGTCTGGTCAAGCCCTCGTTTGGTTTCAATGGATGTATAGAAATAACCAACTTACCTCTTGGTAAGCACTAACCTACGCCATCGAAACCCATTTCGGTCCTTCCAACTTCATCAACCCACAAGCCGCCTTGTTCAAACTTCGTCAAATCAACACCGTTGATGAATATCAATCAACCTTCAAAACCATCTCAAACCGAATCAACACCTTTCCCCTTGATGCCATCCTTAATTGCTTCATCTCCAGACTAAAACCCCAAATCAAAAACGAACTATTAGCATTTCAACCAACCACACTCACGATGCCATAGGACTTGCCAAAATAATTGAAGCCAAGATTTCCGATGCCAAACTATATCAAAACTGTACCAACTTCAATAAACTTCAACCCCACCACTCTTGTCCTTACCACCAATACCATCCCCAAATCACTCCCCACCTTCCAACCTTTCAATAAAGAAACTTACACAAGCCGAAGTTCAATCTAGAAAAGCATAAGGCCTATGTTTTAATTGTGAAGTGAGATACTATCTAGGTAATAAATGTAAGGCGCAGTGGATCCTCCTGTTGCTTCTCGAAGACGACGATCCAGATCCACAAACTCTGCAGCAGCTCGATCATGTTGAAGACCCACCTCCAAAAATCTCATTCCAAGCGCTGATAGGCTCGAACCACCAGAGATCATTATGACTTCCTGCCATCATCAACAATCATCTGATTTCTATACTCGTCGATACCAGTAGTACACATAACTACATCCATCCACGCACAACAAGATTTTTAGGTTTATCGAACAATAAACATTGCAGCTTCCTTGTCACAGTTGGGAATGGGGATAAATTACAGTGTTGTGGTACTTGCAAGCAGGTCCATGTCTCCATCAATGGTAATGAACTCATCATTGATTTTAATCTCTTGAATTCAACTGGGGTAGATGTTGTTTTTGGGGTACAGTGGTTAGAGACGTCGGGCCCTATCACTCTAGACAATAAAACTCTAACCATGTCATTTAATTTTAACCAGAAACCAATTCTCCTTACTGGTTTGCATACGAATAGCCCATCAACAATTTCCTTAGCCCAGCTCAAATGATTGAATAACACATCCTCCATTTCTTTTTTATTCCACCTGCAGCCTGATACCAAGGCCAATTCACCTTCCCATAGCCCACTGTAACAAGTCCATCCACATATTCAGCATATCCTACCCCGATTTCCCTTCTTAGTCAACAAGTCTAACAGCCTTCCCCCCCCCCCCACAGAGAACTCGACCATCACATTAACCTCATCTCTAACTCTCTACCAATAAATGTGAAACCATATCGCTATCCATACTACCAAAAGAATGAAATTGAAATGTAGGTACAAGAAATGCTTCGCTCCCAAATAATCCAACCATCAACAAGTCCATTTTCATCACCCGTACTCTTAGTTAAAAAGAAAGATGGCACTTGGCCTTTTTGTATTGATTATAGGGCATTAAATGCAATTATAATTAAAGATAGATTTCTAATACCCACTGTTGACGAACTACTAGATGAGTTGCACGGTTCCACCTGTTTCTCCAAACTCGATCTACGTAGTGGGTATTTTCAAATACGAGTGCATCCACCCGATATACCAAAAATGGCATTTCGACTCATAAAGGACATTATGAGTTTTTGGTTATGCCGTTTAGATTAACAAATGCTCCCTCTATTTTTCAAGCCACAATGAACAATATTTTTCGTCCACATC
The DNA here is from genome assembly GCA_030737815.1 of Allium fistulosum. Classification (NCBI taxonomy): domain Eukaryota; kingdom Viridiplantae; phylum Streptophyta; class Magnoliopsida; order Asparagales; family Amaryllidaceae; genus Allium; species Allium fistulosum. Next base: position 950,135,470 of record CM060907.1, on the reverse strand, counting down.
TTCGAAAATTCATACTCGTATTTTTCGATGATATACTCATTTATAGTAAGTCATGGGCCACACATCTAGAGAATTTGCAAACTACTCTTGAAATTTTATCACAACACCAATTTTATGCTAATTTAGCAAAGTGTGTTTTTGGACTGAATGAAATATACTATTTGGGGCACGTCATTTCGAGTAATAGAGTACAAGTTGATCAAACAAAAGTGGATGCAATAATAAACTGGCCAAGCCCAAACTCTACTACAGCTATCCAAGGCTTCCTGGGCTTAAAAGGGTACTACCGTCATTTTATAAAAGATTATGCGAAGTTAGCAAGCCCAATTACAGAATTATTGAAGAAAGAGACCCAAATTTTTCACTGGTCCAACACTGTAGAACAAGCTTTCATTTCCCTCAAGAAAGCCCTCATGTAAGCTCCAATCCTAAAGCTTCCTGATTTCAACCAACCCTTTGACATTTCAACCGACGCTTCAGGGACCGTTGTCGGCGTCGTTCTTTCCCGAAACCGACAACCTATTGCCTTTTACCGCAAACGTCTGACCCTATTGCTCCAATAGTCTTCAACATATGCTCGCGAAATGTTTGCAATTACATCAGCTGTTAAAAAGTGGTGCCACTATCTACTTGGTCGTCGCTTCTCTATAACCACCGACCACCAGAGCCTTTGCCAACTCCTCACCCGAACGATACAAACCCCAGAACAACAGAAATAGTTATCGAAACTCCTCGGATTTGATTTCACAATTGCCTACAAACCAGGGGTCGAGAACTCCATCGTTGATGGCTTATCCCACTGGACATCTGAAGCTACAATGTCGGCACTATCATCTCCGCACTTCCACATTTCTGATATGGTCAGAGAATCATTGCCTCTTGATAGCACTGTGCGGAACATTATTTCTCAACTTAATTCCAGCTCTACCACATCTGAAATCAACTTTACCCTCCACGATGGATTGTTGTTCTGCAACAAGCAATTGTACATCCCTGCTAACTCCACACTACAACAGTCCATAATACAAGCCTATCATTCTTCAAAGTCTGGAGGTCATTCAAGTATCAAAGGGACCATTGCAAGAATAGCCAGTAACTTCCATTGGCCAGGTTTAGCACATTTTGTCCATGAATATGTGCGTCAATGCTCAGTTTGTCTCCAAACGAATCCAGAAACGTCATGTCAGAAAGGCTTACTTCAACCACTTTCTATTCCTAATCACATTTGGGAAGATATCTCAATGGATTTCATTACCCAACTCCCCTCTTCTTATGGAAAACCATGCATATGGGTCATCGTTGTTCGTCTCTCGAAGTATGCACATTTCTGTGCCCTACCGCCTTCCATGACAGCGCCACAATTGGCAACTTATTTTGTGCAAGAATATGTCCGCTTACATGGTTTTCCCTTCTCGATTGTTTCAGATAGAGACCGTCTATTCAAGAGTAAATTTTGGCATGAACTCTTCCGTCAACAGGGAACCGAACTTCGCATGAGTAGCGCCTACCACCCTTAAACCGACGGATAAACTAAGGTGGTAAATCGTTGTCTTGAAAATTATTTATGAGCAGTTACTGACAAGACTCCTTCAAAATGGGTGAACGCTTACCGTAGGCCGAGTGGTGGTATAACACAACTAAACATTCTTCTATTGGCATGTCTCCATTTCAGGCTGTGTATGGGCGACCCCCGCCAATCATCTCCGATTATATTCTAGGAAAATCCAACTTACAAGAGGTGGAAGAATGGTCACTTAGAAGAGGTCAACTCCTTCAAACACTTAAAGCCAACCTTCAACGCGCTCATGCATGAAAAGCCAAGCTAACCAACATCGAAGTGATAAAGAATTTTCCATTTGTTCTAGGGTTTTTGTTAAACTCCAACCATATCGGCAAGTTTCAATCCGCTCTACTTCAAATAAACTCTCAAACTGGTATTTTGGACCCTTCAAAATAACTGAAAGGATAGGCTCCATCGCCTATAAACTTTCTTTACCATAAGAGGCTCGTATCCACTCGGTCTTCCACGTATCTGTTCTGAAGCTCTACCCCAATCCGCACAATATTACTCCATTACCACTACCTCCATCAATTACTTCGACCGATACCAACAGAGACCTTGAGGACAAGGTCATTTCTTTAAGGGGTGGCAATGATACGGATGCACCAACTGACGAGCATAGTGTAGCACACCTAAGGCCCAAACATGCTTCTGAAATGCCTGCAAGATACCTGGAATAATCTTATGCAAAAATAGCTGCTCCTCTGGCAAGTTTGTTATAACAATTTACTTTATTTTATCTTTTTATTACAAAATTGTATGGCTTGAAATGAGCCTCTAATGTTAGTGGACCAGTTGTCCCTAAGTTAGTTACATGACAGTACGTATTTTCTATATAATGTATGCAATGAATAGAAGAAAGGTAACTTGGAATTATTAATCTTCATCTCTCTTCTCTATTTTCTTCTTCATTCTTCTCCTTCCTCTCAAATTTTCTTCCTTCCTTTGTTGTACTATATATTTCGCATTATTAGGCCACATCACATTTACCTTTAGAATCGAATTACGTTGGTAATCATTTTTCCAAAGCATCCATTCTTGGGTAAAATTTAATGTCATGAATTGATTCTTAGACCAAGAAATATTTTCACTTTTGCATCTTCATTTTCTTAATTTCGTGCAAGTGTGTTGTGAATTTTCGGCTTGAAAGGTCAAAAACTATAGTTAGTTAATTTATTGCAGTATTTACTATATAATGAAAGTGTGAAAAGGGAGTAAAAGAACAAGAGCTGATTTGATGCATCGGTATATTGACTTTAGTGTACTGGAATATGTTCTCAAACTCTTCAATTTGTAACCCACAGAATGAATGATATAATTGATGTCATCTACTACTTAGATACTAACAAATTGTAGGTTTTTATTTAATTATATTTCATATGTACATGCTTAGGTTTGCTATTAAAATCCTGAAGTGTTTTTTTATGTGCTAAAAGGTCCGGAAAGTGAGTTGACTACAGGATCAACGAAATTATTTAGTAACAAATCCTAAAGTAAATTGTAGCCGTTGGAAGACATTCATGAAAAATCGTTCAAGCGTCTAGCAAACCTATGTCTTTTGTCTACTAATTTCATATGTTAATTTTCTACTATGCTAAAACTGCAAAACTGAAATATTTTATTTTCTATCTTCCACTTATAAAAATTTGATTTGCTGATTATTTATGTAGATATTAGTTATTATGATTGAAAAGTTATAGGGTAAGTCAGCATGATGTAGTTTAAGTTCATATAAACTTTTGTGAATGCTTTCAATTTGAGAGTGTTCCCTTTACGAATAGGGATGATTTTCATTGAATCACATGTTTATAATTTGGAGAAGATGTTTATAGTAAATAGTATTCTGATACTAAATGCGCAAAGATATGGGCGACATTCAAAATGTTTAATGGTGATAGAAAAAATTCAGGAGAAGGGTATTAAACTCTCTGAATTTGAATATTAGGATGATTGTTTACAAGTCCTTTTGGATATGTTGGGTAGTATAGAAGGTAGAGAAAGTCAATCACATAAGTTTATAATGAGGTATGGTGTTATATCACATATATATACTACATATGATAATCTTTATTAATAGTTGTAATACTGCCATATATGTTATCAAGAATTCATCTTTATATTTTACCAGTGAGTATTCATGGATAATTAATATTTGGAAAGAGACAATAAGGAAGTAATAAGGCATTTGCTATAGCTTAATCCATACAATAAGAAAGCTTAAATACAGATAATTAAAGGGGAATCGTATCATATTAGGAAAGTTTGTCAAACATCATTTTAAAAGTTTTAACATACACTTCTACCCCTTCTCAGAAAAACATTTTACGGAACACTAATGTAATTTTTTTCAGTGAAATTTGCAGTTTTCAATGCATATATTTTCACTAAGAACTACAAATTTAGTGAAAATATTTGCAGAAAAGTGCAAATATTTGCTAATATCTCTAAAAATGCAAATATTTGCAGTTTTTGTTAAGTCCGGCTGGCACGTTGGAGCTCCGGCCATCTCGGCCCGGTTCCGGTGTGTACCGGACATGATCTCGATGAAAAACCCATTCCGTTCACCAATTAAAAAAATCAAATAGCAGGTTAATCCACTGTGTACAATTATTCTCTAAAATGATTAAACTACTACAAACATGTGATGCAAATCGACAAAGAGAAATCATCTAATTTTAAAACCCTCAATCAAATCTAATCTTGTCTACCAATATAAAAAAATAAAATCGAAACAGTATAATCATGTGATTAGGAATCAATATATTCTCTACTAAAAGCACACCAATTCATACAAAACACATAACAAAATCAAAATATAAACTGGTTTTCTTGTACTACTTCATTATCAGCGAGGCATCGATCTCGAATTGAATTAAAGACTGAGGGAAGAAGGTTCATCATTGAAGCATCGATCTCGAATTCATATGCAAGCATCGACGAAGGTTTTTTAAATTTTTAAATATTTTTTCTCGGCTTTCTGTTGTTTTCGACTTGAAGAGGGGAGAAGTTTTTTCTACGTGCGGCAAAAGAATGATGCTAGGGTTAAACTGTTAAAGTGAATTGATGATGGGCTGCGTGCGGAAAGAGAATTGATGATGAGCTGAGTATAAAATGGGTCCTAATAATTAATAGTATTATATAGTTGGGTTTAAAATGATTGATGTTTTAGGTCTGGTTTAATTTGAAAAATGAATATTGTCATGCAATATATAATGATGATTATAGCAACAAAGTTAGGATTGTTTAGTTTGCAAAATAATATATATTATATTGAATAATTAAAAGTGGAAATTATTTTGTTTCTAATTTAGGTACTTGATTATGGCAAATCATGGTATTGTTTGGAATTATTGTACGGTAATTATTGGTGAAAAATGGAAAAACAAGTGTAATTATTGTCACAAAATAATTTTTCTTTAACGTGTGACGGTTGGAGCACACAAAATAGAAGAAAAATCATAAATTTTCTTATGTATTCTACCCAAGGAACTGTCTTTCTTAAATCTATAGATTCCACTGACAAATTTCAAAGTGCTGAGTATATTTGTGGTCTAATGGATAATGTTGTTAATTTTATTGGAGAATATAGAATTGTGCAAATAGTAACCGATAATGGAGCAAATTACAAAGCCGCTGGCCAGCTACTGATGGAAAAAAGAAGGAAACTATATTGGACACCATGTGCAGCACATTGTATCGATTTGATTCTTGAAGATATTTCAAAAGAAATCGAGGTAAAAATGATTATTTTAGATTGTCAGTCAATAACAGGATTCATATACAATCATGGTTGGTTACTTACCATAGTGAGAAAAGAAACCAATAATAAATAACTAATCCGGCCGGTAGTAACTTGGTTTGCTACTCACTTTATTGCATTAGAATCCATATACACACATAAGGAGAATCTAAGAAGAATGATTTCTTCGAGGGAGTGGAGCGCAAAAATTCCTAAACTTGGTCCTAAAGATAAAATAAACTGCAATTCTTATCTATAACTTGATTCACAATGATAAATTTTGGGCCAATATTGCTGCTATTATTCTCGTATTTAGTCTACTTGTAAAAGTTTTAAGAATGGTGAACAATGATGATAAAGCAGAGATGGGATATCTATATGAAGCAAAGGATTGAGCGAAGGAATCGATTAAGAAAAATGTTGGTGCAAGACAGTATCAAAAGTGGTGGAATAGAATCGGTAAAAGATGGAAAAGACAACCTATTCATGCAGCAGGTAACTTTTTTTTAATTATTTCACAATTATAAAAGTACATATCATGTCAATATATTTTTAAACTATCAAATTGTTTTAGGATATTTTCTCAATCCTCATATACAATATGGAGACGATGCAATAAATGATACTGAAGTTTTAAATGGATGGACAAATGTTCTTGAATAAATGGTACCTGATATTGCTATGAAAATTGAAATTTCAAAAGAGGTAATAAACAAATTATTAAACTACTCATGATTCATGTTATTATATTTAGCGCGAAGATTAACTTGGTTTATTAATGAATGTTGTGTAGGTGGAAAAATATAGAATGAAACTTGGTGTATTTGGTTCCGCAAAAGCGAAACATGCAGTTAAGTCGTGTCTTCCAGCTATGTGATGGTCAATAATTGGTAGGGAAACTACTCCAAATTTAACACACATAGCTACGCGTATTCTTAGCCAAACAGTTTCTTTTTCAAATTGTGAAAGAAACTAGACAACATTTGTGATGGTTCACACGAAATTAAGAAATAGAATAAAAATGGAGAACTTAGAAAAACTGGTATTTGTACATTATAATATGCGATTAAGAGTACGACATGTTAAACGACAACAAACAACTAATCACTTATTGACCTAGATTACATATTTCATGAGGAGGATCCACTTGTAGAATGGACTAGAGCAGCTGAGAATCCACTACTTGATAATGCTAGCGATAATCCTTGGTCGGACAATGATAATGTATCTGTAGAAAATACTAAAAATGATAGTTCATCAAATGATGATTCAGGTAATGTTGGTGGTGACGGTATTAGTTCTAGTGGTTATGGTGTTGGTTCCACTTTTGATGATTCTCAAAGACATATCCAAAATTATTCTAGAAGAGATGCAGATGACCCTAGTGGACGAAGAGATAAAAATTTGAACGTTGAACATGAAGATCAACGTAATTATGATGGCATATATGCTTCTAACAATCTCCCCAGTTATAGGTATTCTACATCTGACTATATTTGAGATTATTCGTTTTGTGGGATAAATCAACCGTATGCTACTGAATCATCAAGTAGCCAAGACGAACCATCGCCCTTTGATAATATGTGTAACGACCTGGAATTTTGGTTATTCGAAATTGGAATATTTAATTGATTTTAAATATTTGAAAGTTAATTTAACTTGAGTTTCAAATATAACCTTTTATTTGATAATTAAATTATTGAATTAAATAATTGGAAATTGGGTAAAATATCGAATCTTGAGTTTTAAGCTTGTTAAAAATAATTTAAAGGCTTATAAAATTTATATTGATAATAATGAAGATAATAAAAGCTTTAAAATTGAATTTAAAGGTGATTTGTTCAGTTTTAAAATTATATCGTTTAAATTGATATTTAAAAATAGCCTTCCGGGGGCACAGTCTCGGATATCGACGAAACAAGTTCCATTGGATCCATAATAGTGTATTATTATCGGATTTCAAATTTCGTAGCATTTAGAGTTATCGTTTAGCTGTACGGAATAGAAACGCGCTGAAATTTATCGAAAATTCAATATAATAATTGGGTCCAAAATGCTATCTTCTCCATACGATCGAAATAGGACTCGAAACCTGTTTGCGCCAAAAATGGTCACAAACACCCAATTGTCGATGAAAGCACCAGTTCACAATCATATATCACAAAAATAAGCAGATAAAAAGAAGAAAAGATAAAAGAGACACAATTTTATAGTGGTTCGGCGAAATCTATGGCCTACATCCACTTTATAATTTATTTATCACTTGTAGTTTCATGTTACAAGAGATTTTTGAGGAGGAGAGGAGAAGTCACATTTTCTGTTTCGGTTTCTCTTTTCTTTTGCAATGTTAGGTGTATTTATAGCTGTAAGCCTTGACCCAGTGTTGGTGTTGAATTGTAGTGACGTTGACTAGGCTGATATTAATTGCACCATAATCTTCTTATTTAAGGTAAGGAGGAAGGAAATTAAGGAATATTTGATATGGTTGGCATTAATTAGTAACAGATAAGTAGGTTATCATAGCATTTGTTGGGCATTAAATCCGGCTTTGATGGGTAATGAATTGGTATTTATGGTGGAGATATGGCTGATTTTTATTAATTATTCGAGGTAATAAATGCAAGGAAATCAGGAAGTAAATCTTTAATTTCTTTTTAAGGATGGTGACTAATTTGTTGGATAACATTTGCCCCCTGAAGTATGCCTTGTTGGCAACGAGGTATGCTTCGCTCAAGAACTTGTGTTGGTGAAAGCAAATTTGTCGGCATCAAATTCTCATCTCTTTGGATGTTTGACAGATGTTAAGTGTCGGACCATTCCTGCACAAGGAGATAGAGTTAATCATCCCTATTCGAGAGCATTCATATTCAAGAGATACTTTAGAGAGCAGTTCTCAGGTTGCTTCTATAACCTTTGATTGAAAGCAAGAACGATGTTGTAAAGATTTTTGAAAGGTGTCGCCCTTAGGAACGAATCAGAGCATGGCTGTGGACCGTTCGGGGTCGCTCATCACATGTGTAAGTCGTTCTCTAAGCACTAACCTTTAAAACTAGTTTTATGCAAGAAATCATTTTTTTATGAGGTGTCGCACTTAGGAAGGAATCAAAGCATTGGACCGCTTACATTCGGGATCGCATACATGAGTAAATCGCTTCCCAAATGCTAATTTTAAAGCATTTTTTGAAGATGCACGATTCAAATGCAGAAAGGAATCTAAATTATAGATCTCATTTTTTTAGTTTAGTTCAGTTGATGATAATTTCTATTTGATTAGCAGACCTTAGAGTCCGGTACTTATCTGAGTGAGGGGCTTTGCATGCTCCTTGTTTTTGGTCCTTGGTGGTTGCCCCCAGCTATTTGCTTCATGGTAGAAGGAAAGTTTGAATGAGAGGACGCCTCTTGGTTGCCCCCTTGCTGAGTTCCTTCCATAGCGCTTTTCCTTGTATGAGGCTTCTTCGTCTTCTAAAAGCTAGATCTAGGAACCTGTTTTCTAGATCTAAATTTTTTCTTTCAGATCTGGAGTTGGATCTTCTTTCTAACATAGAATAAGCTTCAGATCTGAGATTCCCTTGTTCTTCTCAATGAAAGCGCCAAAGTGTTTGTACCAAAATTGGGCACAACACTCTTCGGAAGTTTTTGAAGAGATAAAATGAAGAAATTAAATGAAAAAATAGGATTATCTAACAAAAACTCCAAAAACAGATAATGACAGACATTAAAATGCACAGAGACACAAGAATTTAGAGCCGTTCGGCGTGTTGCCTACGTCCACTATGAAGTTGATTGCTTTATTGATCTTTCTTTGAGGATTACATGTGAATTCAATGAATTACAGCAGGTAAATATGATATGCAGCAGTGAATTTCATTGTTGGCAGCAGCTTATGGAGTTCAGATCTGGATCCGGCAGAGTCTGGGCGTTGGAGAATTCAAAGGAAAAGAAACCCCTTTTCTATATGCCCTAGGGCTCTATTTATAGGTGTAGGAGGCTGGTATTTCGCTCAGATCTCGGGAGACCCTCTCTGGCATGTGACCAGGCCCGCGCGCCCAAGCCCGTGAAGTTTCGGCCCGATCCGTGATCGATACGAACGGATTTCGTATCGATCAAGATTGCATCCGATGGAGTCGAAATTTGGTGTGGACATTCTTTATGTTGTACATAAGCTTCTGTGAAAATTTCATAGCATTTGGACTTGTAGATCATGAGATATGATCGATGCAAGTTGGAGTTTTTCCATCCGCGATTGATACAAACAAATTTCGACTTGGTCAAGACTTGCTCCGATCGAGTCGAAATTTGGCAGGAACATTCTTCATGTTGTACTTAAGCTGCTGTGAAAATTTCATAGCATTTGGACTTGTGAATCATGAGATATGATCGATGCAAGTTGGAGTTTTTCCATCCACGATCGATACGAACGAATTTCGACTCGGTCAAGACTTGCTCCGATCGAGTCGAAATTGGGCAGGAACATTCTTCATGTTGTACTTAAGCTGCTGTGAATATTTCATAGCATTTGGACTTGTAGATCTCGAGATATGATCGATGCAAGTTGGAGTTTTTCCATCCGCGATCGATACGAACAAATTTTGACTCAGTCAAGAATTGCTCCGATTGAGTCAAAATTTGGCATGAACATTCTTCATGTTGTACTTAAGCTGCTGTGAAAATTTCATAGCATTTGGACTCGTAGATATCGAGATATGATCGATGCAAGTTGGAGTTTTTCCATCCGCGATCGATACGAACAAATTTCGACTCGGTCAAGACTTGCTCTGATTGAGTCGAAATTTGGCAGGAACATTCTTCATGTTGTACTTAAACTGCTATGAAAATTTCATAGCATTTGGACTTGTAGATCTCGAGATATGATCGATGCAAGTTGGAGTTTTTCCATCCGCGATCGATACGAACGAATTTCGACTCGGTCAAGACTTGTTCCGATTGAGTTGAAATTTGGCAGGAACATTTCTTAGGTCATACTTAAGCTCCTGCTAAAATTTAGTGGCATTTGGACTTGTAGATCTCGAGTTATGATCGATGCAAGTTTGGATTTCTCAACCGTGATCGATCAATATCTTGAGCATACGAACTTTGATTGACTTGAAATTTGGAACTTTGGCTCTCATAGCTTTGCTTGTCATGTCATATCAATTTTAGCTCGATTCGAGCTCGAAAAAAATATTCGTCGACATCCATAGTGAGCGTGCGTACAACCGATCTCTAGGATGAACTGCCCTTGGTTTTTAGTCAAGTTCTTGGTGTCACGGCCTTGCCAAAAGGCGGGATAACATCACTTCGACTCACCCCGAAGTCATGCATTTTGACTCGGTCCGAAGTGGCCACTTCGACTCGCCCTGAAGTCACGCGTTTCGACTCGATCCTAAGCAGCCACTTCGACTCAATCCAGAGCCACGCGCTTCGACTCGATCCAAGATAGCTGCTTCGACTCAACCCGAGGCCATCCACTTCGACTCGATCGAAAGCCACCGTTTCGAATCGATCAGACACAGCCCCTTCGTATTGATCAACAGAATCAAAGCGTTCAACTCGATGCGAAGCTCCAGCATCGATCGATACGAAGGCCTCCAACTCATCATCTCGAAACCCCTACTCCAGATCGACACGAAGCTGAGACCAAGGGATTTTCGATTGACCACAACTCTGTTTGATTTGGTGTTAAGAATCGAGTCTCCTCGGTTACGCGATGTTTTCACTTAAGGGATTACATAAATTTGTCAACTGGTTCGAATAATCGAAGGTATGAATCGATTCGAAGGCAAGGATGCTTGTTCTTTCTGCTCAAGTTTCTGAGCGTTACGAAGGCGGATAAAGATGAAAGGTAAAAAGTGAAAAAACGGCTAAGTACAAAGTATTTATATGGATTTGGAAACAAAGGGAATAAACGCTTCATATCCCGATGGATTCGAACGTACGTTTCGACTCCCTCTCCAATGCGTCAAAACTAAGCTCTCCTTCGTATCGCTTCCTTCGACTCCCTCTTCGGTGCAGCGAAACAAGCAATTTGAATCCATCAGGGAAGCGCATTTCGACTCGCTCCATTTCGACCCGCTCAGGTCACGTCCATCATCGAGTCGAACGAGCACTTCATATCCATCGAACCATGGCTTCCAGAGGCCAACTCCATCAACTCGACATGTCTGCTTCGCATCTATAAATCCAATGAAAGTTATCTTCGATGTTTCAATCCTTCACATCGATTCAGGAGAGGATCATTAAGAAGGAACATTCAAAAACAACCGTCAAGCGTTGTTGCAACGAATTTCACATCGGTTCAGGAGAGGATCGATACGGAATTCTAAAAATGATAAACTGACAACGACTCGAGAACGTACAAACGTCAGCGGGAGTCAGATTAACATATATGCATGAATGTCGGACTAATATTCAATATTCCAGATTTTCAGAAATCAAAAATTCATCTAATAACGATTACAACAGCAAATGGATAACCACTAGCATACAGAAATCAGTTGCAACAATACATGGTACAGTAGTCAACAGTTTACATTATCAAGAAGAACGGTCAAAGATTACAGCTTTCATCGACAAGACAATAACTATTCGGAGTAGAGATGGCAGTATTTCAAAGCACATCATGTTCCCACAAGACGTACTTTGGGGGGCAAATGTTATCCCGCCTTTTGGCAAGGCCGTAACACCAAGGAATTGACTAATAACCAATGACGGCCCATCCTAGAGATCAGTTATACACGGGCTCACTATGGATATCGGTGAATTTTTTCCGAGTCCAGATCGAGCCAAAATTGGTAGGACATGACAGGCTAAGCCATGGGAGCCAACATTCAAAATCTCAAGTCAATCCTAGTTCGTATGCTCAAGTAATGAAGGATACAAAATTGGACGAAAATCAAATACCGTTCGACTCGCTCCTTCGACTCACTCTCTTCGACTCGCTTCGGTTCCCTCAGATACCAACTTCGACTCATTCCCGTTTGACTTGCTTCACTACCATCTGAAGTACCTATTTCGACTTGCTCCGCTCAGATGCCTTCTTCGACTCGCTCCCTTCAAACCACTGATCAACTCCATTAACTTCGACTCCATTGCTCAAACCTCCCAGAACTACCCTCTTTGACTCGCTCGACCAAGTGTTTACTTCGACTCGCTCGACCTTGGCACACTTCGACTCGCTCAATCAGTGAACAATTCGACTCGCTCGAAGTAGCATCCAGGACAAAGTAAGAATCAAGTGCCATGTCATCAAGTCGAAGGGAAGCGAGTCGAAACAGGAGCGAGTCGTAGGAAACAGCCTACCGAATACTCCATTTTGTATCAATCATATCTTCCAATCCACAAGTCCAAATGCTATGAAATTTTCACAGAAGACTACGTGCATGCTAAAGAATGTCCACGCCAAATTTCGACTCCATTGGATGAAATCTTGATCGAGTCGAAATCTGTTCGTATCGATTACGGATTGGACCGAAACTTCACGGGCTTGGGCATGCGGGCCTGGTCACGTGCCAGAGAGGGTCTCCCAAGATCTGAGCGAAATACCTGCCTCCTACACCTATTAATAGACCCCCAAAGCCAACAAAAAAGGGTTTCTTCTTCCTCTTTGAGATCTCCAACGCCCGGACTCCGCCAGATCCAGATCTGAACTCAATTGCTGCTGCCATAAACGAGATTCACTACTGCAAATCACAATTGACTGCTGTAAATCATTGAATTCACTTGTAAACACAAAAGAAAGATCAATAAAGCAAACTACTTTATAGTGGACGTAGGCTATACAACGAACCACTCTAAATTCTTATGTCTTCTTGCACCTTAATTATTCTCATTTCTGAAATTTTGAGTCCTTGTTAGATAATTCCTCTTTTTTCATTTAATTTCTTCACATTATCTCTTCAAAGACTTCCGAAGAGTGTTGTGCCCAATTTTGGTACAAACAAAACCTTTTTCATTGCGTTCGGAATAGGGGTATAAGATTATAAACACCTAGCGGCACGCCTTGATAGGAGATCGAGATTTTAGGCTACGAAATCGAGATGATTTAAATTTAAATAAATATATATTTATATTGATTGACATTTATATTCACATCAACCTTTTCCCCTTCACTTCGTCACTGTTCATTAACCCTTCAAACATGTTTTCCCCTTTAAAATCACGTCGTCCCTCCTCATCCAAATAGCACGTCTCCTTACAGTGAGAAAAATAAATAAATAAATAAATAAAAATCGAAGTTCAATAATTATTTTCTCACGAAATACTCAATGGAAAATTTTGAAACCAATTTGTAAATTTGTATTTCAGCATGAGCTTCAAGTTGGTATGCCTTGTTTATGCTGCGGTCGTGTTTTGAGGTAGCCAAAGTGAAGGTCGTGGTGGGTTCGATACTAGGGTTTCTGATTTCTTGAAGTTGGGTCATGGAATCGAGAAAAGGAGCTTGGGTATGGGGTCCTGGAGGCGAGGTGCACCCGGGGGAGTGTTTTGGGGTCGTGCGATCGAACATAAGGTGGTCGCGACATGGCCGTACGGCCTAGGGAGGGAGCAGGTCGTGAAACTGTGGGGAGGCTGAACTCTATGTTTTTGGTTATGGTTGGGTCGAGCACGCGGAGAGAAGTCGATCGGCGAAGGCAGTTTCGAGTTTCGTGAACAATTTCTCTGTATCACCTAAGGCATGCACGGCTATGAATGGGTTCCTAGAATATCTTGTGTGCAAGCTATGGAAGGGGGAGGAGAAGCTTGTGTGGGCCGGGTTTGGAGATATTTGAGTATGGGCTTTGTTTTGAAAAAAGAAAAAAATACAAAGGGAAAGGAGGACAGGCCGAATTTTGTTGTGGACTGGGTAATGGCTTTGAGTGAAATTTTAGTTATATATATATATATATATATATATTATTTGATTTAAATTTCCAATCCTTATAAATGCATATCTCGTTCGTCTTAGGTCCGATCAAGACGCGGTTTGTTGCGTTGAGTTCGTATCGACAAATACAACGTGTAGAAACTGGTTTGGATGAAATTGGAGTTTCTGAATTTTTCAGATAATTTCAAACGCGCTCAAATTAAATCGAAACCGGGGCGTGGAAACGACAACGAGAATCAATGTGAGTTAATCTCATTCAAATTTGGAATACTGCAGTTAATTTTAAAAAGTTAAAATTAATTGTTGGTTGATTGTGGAACTTGATAATTATTATCAGTTGAATATGATGTTATATATAGTAGTATATATATATTGGAGTGATTGATATTCCCGCATATATATATATAGCGGATGAGACCCTATGCGCCCCGTATAATAGCGGATGACCCTATATACCGCGATATCCACCTCGAAGTGGGATTGGTATTTTTATATTGTGCTAACGTCTGTGGATGCAGGGAAACAGGTTGGAGGGATCTAACTGGATCCCTCAAAAATGTTGAATTTAATTCTATATATATTGATATATGATTTGTTTAAGTAATCTGTGATAGATTATAGTGCAAATTTGAATCTATTGGATGCTATGGTAGTTTTGGCCTGGACTTTGGTGTTTTTAAAAGCCAATAATAAATGTTTTGAAGTTAAAAGGAGATTAAAAAGGAAAAATTGGAAGTAAAAATATTTGTTGTGAAATTTTGGATTTATTTTAAGAAATGAATATTGGGTAGAATAAATAGTTTGATTTCAAAATTGGGCTTGATAATTTTGAAATAAGGAAAAATAGGGATTTTGGAAATAAGTTAAATTAAAGGATTTTAAATAATAGAACTTAAGTAATATTGTTTAAGTAAAAAAAAGGGTTTATTTTAAAAATCGAGATTTAAAATAGTTTAGGAAAATAAAAAGAAAATTTGAAAATAAAATAGGAAATTGATGTTCCAGATTTAAATAAGATTTTAAATCATAAAAAGAAAGTGAGATCTGAAATTAGTGGGCTTGGGAATATATTTGGGTTATTTAAGAAATTAGATTAAAAATGGAATTTAATTTAGAAAATTGATGAACAATCGATTAAGTGTTGTGAAACAGTGATGAAACGGGAAATGAGACTATGGAATTTATAAACGAAGTTTATAAATAAAGTGAAGTAATTATCAGTGGATAAATGGGAATTATAAATTAACGGTAGGATTTATAAGGAGATGGGTAAATCGGTTTAAAAATAAATAGTAGATTTATTCTTAGAAATGTGAAAAAGGGATTTATGGATTTGGAACGTAAATCAATCTGGAAATAAATCGAGAGGGATTTATAAATAATTAGACTGGCTATATTGGAGTTGAAAATATATTTTTCTGGAAAAGTTAAGTTTATTTTAAAAAGAAGGATTTTTAAGTATTAACTAGAAAATTTAAAAGTGTTTAAGGATATTTCAAAAAATTAATTATTTAGTTATTTTAAATTTGTTTAAAGTATATTAATTTATGAATTAAGTTGGTTATATTAAGTTAATTATTATTTAGGATTAATCAGTATTATTATTTAAAAGGATAAACTATTAAATATTAATATTTTATATAATAACTTTTATTTAAAAAGTAGTTTACCTAGAGTTTAACTTGGAAAATTATTATAGAAATTTCATAAGTATTATTGTGAAAAATTTTAAACGAAGTTTTCGGAAAGTATTGGTATACTCGCATGGCGTAATCGGAGGTAGTGAGTGCCTGTAGTTAAGTCTTGAATTTCTCTGGGATAGAGGCATAACCATTGAGCTGTGAATCCATGGTTTGATACCGCAGTGGTACATTCCAAATTATTTTAAAGGTTTTTCAAATAGTTTTGGTGAATTTACTTAACTCGATAAGATAAGTATATATTTTGGATAAAGAGATGTAATTTATTAAAGTTAAATTAAAAAGAGATTTGGAGTTATTCAGTGGAAAAATGGAATATTTGGTTGAATGATTGTTTATTTGGTAGTTATATAACCGACTATCAAATCTAACTTTGGGAATATTAAGAGAAATATGGGAATTATATGGTACAGTTACCGTTCGAGGTGTTATACTGTATGTATAAACTCATTTCGTTCTTCTAGGACGTTTATAAGGAAATCCATCCACTAACGGTTAGAAGGTGATCTCTGATCTTATTTTCGTCTGTGTATTTCCTAAAGAACCGGGGTTGAGTTTACAGGAAAATATCGAACGTTGTTTCGAAGTGACCGGGATCGGATTTGTTATCCGAAAACTACTTCGATCCAACGAGTACGTTTTCGATGTGAAAAAAAGAGCATGGAGTCGAAGATGGAGCAATGAAGTGCAAGGGCTAATCGCTACTAATCCTGAGGATTATTCCAAAATGGATGTAGTAGGAATAGTGCCTTCGGTTCCGTTCGGACCCGGAACGGACTTGTATGGATGAATGCTATCAGTACATTGTCATTGGAGTACGATGAGCATTCTAAGTGAAAAATTCCTTAAAAATGTAATCGTAGCCTCTAGCCTCATCAACCGGAAATGACTGAAAAGCAGGAGAGATGCAGCAAGGCTAAGTGGGTAGCACCCAATTAGGGTATATTTATCACCTTTCTAGATAACCTCGGATATTATTTATTACTACGGCATATGGAAGGATCTCGAAAGAGGGTGGGAACACCCGGGGTGATAGCATATTCGGTCTATCCAAGTTAGGGATAGTCCGGTCTTGTGTGGCAGGGGATCCCGGCATGGTCCTCGGTACGCTGTTTCTAGACGTGTACTGTGACAGGTGATACCCCAGTACCTAGTCATTCGTATGGAATCCATTTTCCAATAAGCGTCGTATGGTTTTGATTGTGCCTAACTATGCTGAAACATGAGATGCAAGCATTTCAGCTATTTGAATAAGTATTTGTACTTAGATACTATTATAATATCAGAGGATTTGATATGAAATGTTTTGGTTATCGTAAGGTAAAAACCCATCGTGTTTATTTGTGGCGTGGTCTTACGAGATACCTTTGATTTTTCAAAGGATTGTGAAAACTTTAATAATTTAAATTGAGTGAGTTTTTCTTACATTGGTTTTCCAGACTGACTCGGATGTTATTTTATTATAATGCTCGGGTCAGACCGAGTATTACAGATACATGATAGGATGCTATGGTGCTCGGAGACGAGCTGGATAATGAGACGTACCACACGTACTTGATTTTATTCCACTGTGTATTGTAGGATATATATTTAGATTTGTGAGGACAAGTTGTTATAACTGTCCGGTATTGTGTTATTGATGTATTGTACTCTGATAATGTAATGTATAAATAACAGTTATAGTTCTTTTTGTATAAAGACCTGTTGTTATATATTATATATTGTTCCGTTGCGATTGTGAGATTATGTATTGTTGTTTCTATTTCCTTCTTCTACCTCTTTCTTCTTTTCTCTAACGATCTGGTATTTCCGGCATTCGATTGTTCGGCATGTAATATAGTGGACGTATTGATGTTGATTTTCGAAGGTCGAAAATTCGATCGAAAATTCCTGGCCGTTACAATATGATGATGACATTTTTAAGTTTGGGTCAGATGCTACAATATGCTTTTTCAGCCTATTATAATCCGACACGGGATGAGGATAGCGATGGGCAAAATTTATATGATGCTCGGAGAAATAGTTTTTGGTATTAAATTTTTATGTTGCATGTTTTTTATCTTCTATGTAACTTGAATAATTAAATGTAATTGACTATTTGTATTGCATATTTGTTTGGTATTTATATAAAAAAAGTATCGGAATTCACAAACTAGAATTAAAATGGAATTTCCGGGAATTCCGAAACGGGACCGAAATTTTAAAATTTTCTAATGACCGGAACGGAAACGGAAAACGGGACTTCAAACCTTTAAATTGACATCGCTACTATTTTTTTCAGGGTACGTCAAATTGGATATTTTGGGTGTAGCAAATCAAAAGGTTGATTATAGTGGCCAAAGTGATATTTTGGTAAAATATACTTGTACTCTATATGATCTTAGGATTAGGAAACAACAATTGTATCCTAAGTAATATTACCGCCTTGACATGCAATCCAGGTGTGATCACAAATAGTGGTGCAAACTGTTATGTATAGTAGTCATAGAATGAACATGTATACACTAAATATCCCCTATGAAGTTAAAATAAAAACTGAAACCTCTAACCCTTTGAGTTTTCATTGTTATAAGCTCAGATACTATACTTTTACAAAAAATTATTCAATTACCTGAATGTGAAAAAATAAATTAATATTTTTCCTCCCTTTGACAATTATTGATTTATGACATGTGTGCTAAGTAGTAGTTTGTGTTACTTATCGCAATTTAATGATGAAATTTAACAATTGGATAATATTACTCAATATCATACTCACGAAATGTAAGCAAGTGATTGACTGTGCTTAGACTCCAAAATTACTTGGAGCCTTTATATGTTACATAAATTTGTTTCAACCCCTATTAGTTACCTAATTGTGCACATGTGCTATCATGGAAAAATATATATACCAACATTTCTATCTTAGTTGACAGTCCAAAATGCGGAGTAGTCATTTCTTTAGGTCTAACAGAGTAATGGGTGATTGCTATCCCTTTTCAAAGAATAAAAGAACTTAAACTCTGTCTCGCTAAATTGTATTATTCTATTAAAATAAAATTTTCATTTATATTTGTTGTTAATAGCTTAAACTTTACATTGTTTGTCAGATAAGGAAGAAACGGATGACAGAAAAGAAAAGGATCGAACAATGACATGATTTCTGCTTGTCATAGTGCTTGTCCAAATTTAATTTTTCCTGCATTCAAAATTTGGTCATAGCTCGCATTGCATGCTATTTTTCTTATTGTGATAACATATTATTTTTGTAAAGAGGACTAACATAGAGTGACTATGCAAAAGGACAATGTTTAGCACTTTATTTTTTGTGAAATTTCACATGCAAGCTACACTTTGGATGTTTTGTTAGAGAGTCTCGAAAAAGAGATTTTGATTCTGTTTCTTTTTATTGGAATTGTTACCTTGATTCCATAGTAGATGAAGCAAGGAAGCACATAGGAGGAAGTCATGGATTGGAAGCGAAGTCACAAAGCAAGTTTGAGCAGCTGGCCGAACTAGAAGTCTGGTTCAGTGGAGGAAATGCTGGACCAAAGATTTGGTCCGGTGGAGTTCGTTCAATGAGAAGGTGGCCTCGTTCGGTGGAAGACCAGACCAAAATTTTGGTTCGGTGGTAGTGCTTAGATCTACAGTGAAGGCAAGAGGAAGTCTCATTTGGTAATGGAAGATGCCGGACCAAAGGTTTAGTCCGGTGGTGATTAGGGGTTGCCGCTCCAAATATCTCATCCGGTGGTGATGGGATGCCGGTCCAGACATTCCGCTCCATATTTTTGGTTCGCTGAATCCCGATCCAAATGTTGTGTGCCGAACCAAGTAGCGCCTGTTCAAATTTGAGAAGTTAAAGGCCGAACCAAATATTTGGTTCGGTGTTAGAGCATGTCAGTTCAAATCATACTGGACCAAACCATGTATGCGGTTTGCCAGACAAAACATGCCAAACCAGGACTGCCGAACCAAACCCTAGGGCGACTATATAGCAGCTACCCCTCTTCACATTTATTTACTCTATAAATAGTGGAGCTTCTAAACAACAGTGGTATCCATCCTAGAGAGCTGAAACTCTACGAAATTTTGTCTGTATTGTTAATTCTTCTTAAGTATAGCCTCCAAAAGTGAATAAACTTGTAACTCTAATCTTTCAGTGATTAATAAAATCTTCTCTCCTCAAATGGACGTACACTGCCTCGTGGTAGTGGAACCACTATAAATACTGGTGTTATTTATTTTTCTGCATGGTATTGATCTGTGACTATTTTTTCTGGTGTTTATCTCTGTTTGTTTCGTCTCACTACAATCACGATCCAGTTGTTTTCCGCTGCATTGAGTTTTTTATTCCCTTAGACTGATCATCTGAAGGGATTTTCCCCAACAGTCTAGTATCGGAGCTGCAAGGTTGATTGAGGAGTGTTAGACGCTATGGCAGGAGATGAAGGGATTCCAGTTGTTACAAGACCCTATACTAGAGGGATGTATATCGCGTCAGGATCACAGTTGGCAATAGAGAATTGGAATGAGGATAAAGACTTCGAGAAGTGGCAATGGAGGATGAAGGCTGTTCTAATGAGGAATGAAATCCATCCAGAAGTTTTTGCCCCTGAGGAGTTGATGGTTGACATCTCAGTCATGGAAAGGAAAGAGATGGAGAAATGGGCATTTACTACTTTACAACTAGCTATGCGAGAGAATGTCATCTCAGAGATTAGCAGTGAGACCACTGCTAGGGGAATTTAGACCAAGCTAGAAAATCTCTACTTGAAGAAATTTCTAAATAACCGTCTGATATTGCTGAAGAGAATTTTCATCATGCAGATGAGAGAGGGTACTTCAGTGAAGGAACATCTTAATTTCTTTGATGATCTCGTGATGAAGATGAAGAATGTTGACTTGAAGATGGATGAGGAGCAAATGGCAATGATTCTTTTGTGTTCTCTTCTGGAGCGTTACACGGGTTTCGCTAACAGCCTTATCTTCGCTAGAGACACGTTGACAGTGGAAGATGTGAAGTCAGGACTTCTATCAAAGGTCTTGAGAGATCAGATGAAGGAGATAAGTGAAGGAAGTAGAGGTGGAAGTAGTAGTCACGGCCTGTTTGTTGAAAGAGGAAGAGATGATAAGAAGAATTGGCACTCTAGAGGGCGTTCCAAGTCTAGGAAGCCCGGTAATAGCAGGAGAGGAAAGTCTAAGGATAGGAAGTGCTTTATCTAAAAGAAACCTGATCATTGGAGAAAGGATTGTCCTGATTTGAAGAAGAAGGGAGAAGATGGATCATCATCATTTGCGGTGGAGAAGTCTGTATCTGACGATGTGTTGTCTACAGTAGTATCGAATGTCTCAGACCATTGGGTGTCGGACTCGGGGGCGTCTTTCCATATGACGCCTAATAAGAACTACTTTAGTTCTTTCGTTGGATGAGAAGGAAGCTCTATTCTTATGGATAATGATGCTAGTTGTAGAGCAATGGGTGAAGGTACAGTGAGGATCAAGATATTTAACGGAGTGATACGCACTTTGACAGGTGTTCGGTATGTTCTAGGTCTTTGGAAGTCTTTAATTTCTTTAGGACAATTGGCATCTTTGGAATGCAAGGTAACTATCGAGAAGGATAGTCTAAAGGTTTCGAGAGGTGCACTAGTTCTTATTAAAGGAGATGTGTTCCGAAATCTGTATTTGTTGAAAGGAACCACAGTTCTTGGAGAGTCGTATGTTTGAGTAGATAGTTCTCATGCATTGGATGCCACAAAGCTTTGGCATCTTAGGTTGGGTCATATTTCAGAGAAGTGGTTAGAGTTGCTTTGAAGACTGAAGATGATCAAAGGAGGAAGGTTCGACAAGATGGACTTTTTCCAGGAGTGTGTGTTAGGCAAGCAAACTAAAGTATCTTTTGGAGTTGGACTCCATAGATCGAGGCGAGTATTTGAGTACGTGCATACAGATGTCTAGGGACCAGTTGCTCTCTTAGAGGAGCAAAGTATTTTATCTCTTTCATTGATAACTTTTCTCGAAAAGTATGGGTGTATGTGATGAAGGCCAAATCAGAGAGCTTTGAGAAGTTCAAAGACTAGAAAGCGCTTTTTGAGAACCAATCTAGTTCTAGGTTGAAGGTGCTGAGATCTGATAATGGCGGTGAATTTGTCTCTAGGGAGTTCCTCGACTGTTGTAGATAGCATGGCATTCAGAGACATTTCACTACACCCGGCGATCCGCAATCCAATGGGGTTGCAGAAAGGATGAACAGGACTCTACAGGAGAAGGCTCGTTGCTTGAGATTGATGACGAGCTAATGTTGAGGCTTTTTGGCTGAGGCATTATCAACTGCGGCGCATATCATAAATCGAATTTCGTGCTTAGCCATAGATGGGAAGATTCCAGAGGAAAAGTGGAGAGGTAAAGTAGTGTATTTGGTTACTTTCGAATTTTTGGTTGTCCTGTGTACGTTCACCATATAGGCAATGACAAGTTGGAGGCTAGAGCATACAAGGGCATACTAATAGGATACACCGATGGAATCAAAGGGTATTGAATTTGAAACCCTGTAGATCGGAAGATTGTTCATTCCAGACATGTTACTTTTGATGAGTCTGCTATGTTCAATTTGAAGCAAAAGCTACCTACCACATCAGAAAATTCTGATAGTCCTAAGGAGATGGAAGAAGTTCCCGTGTTCCAGCCAAATAGTAGAGTTTTTGTTGATGTTGTCGAGGAAAACATAGTTTATAAAACATCATAAGATAGTCCACAGGTACCTTCTAGTAGTGCTGGTGATGTGCATGAATCTAGAGGAAGTTCAGTTCAAGGTGGAGATGAAAGGAGTTTAGGCGAAGCAGTACCTACCCGGATCAGTCGTAGGACTATTAGGCCGCCCGAAAGGTATGGTGATTGGCAGTTTGCGAACCTTATCCTTGGTGATCAGTTTGACTATGCCCTACATGTGGTTCATGAGGAGCCGCTTGACCTTGTTGAAGCTTTGAAGTCATGTGACAGTTCGAAGTGGATGTGCGCTATGGAAGAGGAGTTGGAGTCGTTGAAGAAGAACAACACTTGGCATCTGGTACCACCTCCTCAAAGAAGCCGAACCATAGGTTGCAAGTGGGTGTTCAAGGTGAAGGATGATGGGAGATACAAGGCTAGACTAGTTGCTAAAGGGTTTTCACAAAGAAATGGATTGGAGTATTATGAGATAATCTCTCTAGTAGTGAGGCATACGTCCATCCGCATTTTGCTCGCTATCGTCGCAGCTCATGACTTGGAGCTGGAGCAACTGGACGTGAGAACCGCTTTTTTGCACGGAGACTTGGATGAGACCATCTACATGAAGAAGCCAGAAGGATTTGCTGTAGATGGGGGAAAAATTGTATTTGCAAATTGAAGAAGTCTTTGTATGGACTTAAGAAGTCGCCTAAACAATGGTACAAGAGGTTTGACTCTTTTATGCTTTCACTTGGTTTTGATCGTAGCATCAAAGACGTTTGTGTGTACTTCAAGCATTTAAAGAATGGTAGATGGATGTACCTACTGTTGTACGTGGATGATATGTTGATTGCTTCCAAGGATAAAGCTGAAATCGATAGTTTGAAGTTAAAGCTAAAAGCGGAATTCGAAATGAAGGACCTTGGAGAAGCAAAGAAAATTTTGGGTATGGAAATCTAAAGGGATAGAAAGTTAGGACTTTTGAGCCTCACTCAAAAGGAGTACATTCGAAAGGTGCTTGCTCGGTTTAGCATGGAAGGGGAAAAGGCAATCAGCACACCCATGCCTTTGCACATACAGCTTTCTAGTAAAGGCTCTCCGATCTCGAAAACGGACAAGGCTTATATGATGAAGGTCCCATATGCAAGTGCAGTTGGCAGCTTGATGTATGTCATGGTCTGCACTAGGCCTGACATTGCATAGGCGGTTGGATTGGTGAATAGGTTCATGGAAAATCTAGAAAAGACGCATTAGGAAGCACTGAAGTGTATCTTCAGATATCTTAGAGGAACTCCAAACCATGGACTTGTCTTTGGCGACAGATGTAGAGATTTCAGCTTGGTTGGATTTTGTGATTATGACTATGCTGGTGATAGAGATCGAAGGAAGTCAACCTCCGGATATATGTTCACCATTAGTGGGACAGCGATCGGTTGGAGAGCGAGGTTGCAGACGATTGTGGCTTTGTCCACTACAGAGGCAGAGCTCATAGCTGCGGTTGAAGCAACTAAGGAAGTGCTTTATTTGACGTGACTGTTGTGTTTTTTTGGCTTCGTATATGAAGGTGTGGATATGTACTGTGACAGTCAGAGTGCAATTCACTTAGCTGAAAATCTAGCATTCAGCTCGAGGACGAAGCATATTAAATTGAGAGAGTCGTTCCTTATCTCAATGAGTGAAGAGAAGTTAGTTCGTCTTCAGAAAGTTCACAGAAAGGAGAATGCAGCAGACATGTTTACCAAGTCGTTGCATGTTGCTAAGTTCGAGCATTGCTCGGACTTGATTCGCTTAATGAAGTGCTAGGTGCCACGGGGTACCACGCAGGAGAGTTGAGATGGTTCATGGAGACATTTGTTTTCATGGTGGAGATTGATAGTTTCTCTACATGGACTGGGTACTTCGAACAGTTTGTTGACGGACGGTGGCCTTGTCGGAGTTCGTTGGCAGAGTGTAATGGGTGATGACATTGCCGAAGCTCATTTGCTAAGTATCCATTGCTTGAAGCATGGTTGTGTAGATGGAATTGGATGGCTTGTATAGAATAAGATAACAAGGTGGAGATTGTTGGAATTGTTACCTTGATTCCATAGTAGATAGAGCGAGGAAGCACGGAGGTGGAAGTCGCGGGCTGGAAGCGAAGTCGTGAAGCAAGTTTGAGCAGCTGGTCGAACCAGAATTCTGGTTCAGTGGAGGAAATGCCGGACCAAAGATTTGGTCCGGTGGAGTTCGTTTGGTGAGAAGGCGACCTCATTCGGTGGAAGACCGACCAGAATTTTGGTCCGGTGGTAGTGCTTTGATCGGCAGTGAAGGCAAGAGGAAGCCTCGTTCGGTGATGGGAAATGCCGGACCAAAGATTTGGTCCGGTGGTGATTAGGGGTTGCCGCTCCTAATATCTCGTCCGGTGGTGATGGTATGCCGGTCCAGACTTGGCGCTCCATATTTTTGGTTCGGTGAATGTCAGTCCAGATGTTGTGTGCCGAACCAAGTAGCGTCGGTCCATATTTGAGACGTTGAAGGCCGAACCAAATATTTGGTTCGATGTTAGAGCATGCCGGTTCAAATCATACTGGACCAAACCATGTATGTGGTTTGCCAGACCAAACATGCCAAACAAGCACTGCCGAACCAAACCCTAGGGCGACTATATAGCAGCTACCCCTCTTCACATTTCTTTACTCTATAAATAGTGGAGCTACTAAACAACAATGGTAGCCATCCTAGAGAGCTGAAACACTGCGAAATTTTGTCTGTATTGTTAATTCTTCTTATGTATAGCCTCTAAAAGTGAATAAATCTTGTAACTCTAATCTTTCAGTGATTAATAAAATCTTCTCTCCCCAAGTGGACCTACACTGCCTCGTGGTAGTGGAACCACTATAAATACTAGTGTTATTTATTTTTTTGCATGGCATTGATCTGTGACCGTTTGTTATGGTGTTTATCTCTCTTTGTTTCGTATCACTACAATCACGATCCAGTTTTTTCTGCTACGTTGAGTTTTTTATTCCCTTAGACTGATCATCTGAAGGGATTTTCCCCAACAGTCTGGTATCGGAGCTGCAAGGTTGATTGAGGAGTGTTAGACGCTATGGTAGGAGATGAAGGGATTCCAGTTGTTACAAGACCCTATACTAGAGGGATGTATATCGCGTCAGGATCACAGTTAGCAATAGAGAATTGGAATGGGGATAAAGACTTCGAGAAGTGGCAATGGAGGATATAGGTTGTTCGAATGAGGAATGAAATCCATCCAGTTGTGTTTGCCCCTGAGGAGTTGATGGTTGACTTCTCAGTCGTGGAAAGGAATGAGATGGAGAAATGGGCGTTTACTACTTTACAACTAGCTATGCGAGAGAATGTCATCTCAGAGATTAGCAGTGAGACCACTGCTAGGGGCATTTGGACCAAGCAAGAAAATCTCTACTTGAAGAAATTTCTGACTAACCGTCTGATATTGCTGAAGACATTTTTCATCATGCAGATGAGAGAGGATACTTCAGTGAAGGAACATCTTAATTTCTTTGATGATCTCGTGATGAAGATGAAGACTGTTGACTTGAAGAAGGATTAGGACCAAATGGCAATGATTGTTTTGTGTTCTCTTCCGGAGCGTTACACGGGTTTCTCTAACAGCCTTATCTTCGCTAGAGTCACATTGACAGTGGAAGATGTGAAGTCAGGACTTCTATCTAAGGGCTTGAGAGATCAGATGAAGGAGATAAGTGAAGAAAGTAGAGGTGGAAGTAGTAGTCACGGCCTGTCTGTTGAAAGAGGAAGAGATGATAAGAAGAATTGGCACTTTAGAGGGCGTTCCAAGTTCAGGAAGCCCGGTAATAGCAGGAGAGGAAAGTCTAAGGATAGGAAGTACTTTATCTACAAGAAATCTGATCATTGGAGAAAGGATTGTCCAGATTTGAAGAAGAAGGAAGAAGATGGATCTTCATCGTTTGCGGTGGAGAAGTCTGTATCTGACAATGTGTTGTCTACAGCAGTATCGAATGTCTCAGACCATTGGGTGCTGGACTCGGAGGCGTCTTTTCATATGACGCCTAATAAGAACTACTTCGGTTCTTTCGTTGGATGAGAGGGAAGCTCTATTCTTATGGGTAATGATGCTAGCTATAGAGCAATGGGTGAAGGTACAGTGAGGATCAGGATGTTTAACGGAGTGATACGCACTTTGACAGGTGTTCGGTATGTTCTAGGTCTTCGGAAGTCTTTAATTTCTTTAGGACAATTGGCATCTTTGGAATGCAAGGTAACTATCGAGAAGGATAGTCTAAAGGTTTCTAGAGGTGCACTAGTTCTTATGAAAGGAGATGTGTTTCGAAATCTGTATTTGTTGAAAGGAACCACAGTTCTTGGAGATTCGTATGTTGGGGTAGATAGTTCTCATGCATTGGATGCCACAAAGCTTTGGCATCTCAGGTTGGGTCATATTTCAGAGAAGAGCTTAGAGTTGCTTTGAAGACTGAAGATGATCAAAGGAGGAAGGTTCGACAAGATGGACTTTTTCCAGGAGTGTGTGTTAGGCAAGAAAACTAAATTATCTTTTGGAGTTGGACTCCATAGATCGAGGCGAGTACTTGAGTACGTGCATACAGATGTCTAAGGACCAGTTGCTCTCTTGGAGGGGCAAAGTATTTTATCTCTTTCATTGATGACTTTTCTCGAAAAGTATGGGTGTATGTGATGAAGGCCAAATCAGAGAGCCTTTAGAAGTTCAAAGACTGGAAAGCGCTTGTTGAGAACCAATCTGGTTCTAGGTTGAAGGTGCTGAGATCTGATAATGGTGGTGAATTTGTCTCTAGGGAGTTCCTCGACTTTTGTAGACATCATGGCATTCAGAGACATTTCACCACACCCGGCGATCCGCAATCCAATGGGGTTGCAGAAAGGATGAACATGACTCTATTGGATAAGGCTCGTTTGCTGGAGATTGATGACGAGCTAATGTAGAGGCTTTTTGGCTGAGACATTATCAACTGCGGCGCATATCATAAATCGAATTACATGCTTAGCCGTAGATGGGAAGATTCCAGAGGAAAAGTGGAGAGGTAAAGCAGTGTATTTGGTTACTTTTGAATTTTTCGTTGTCCTGTGTACGTTCACCATACAGGTGACGACAAGTTGGAGGCTAGAGCATACAAGGGCATACTAATGGGATACACCGATGGAATCAAAGGGTATTGAATTTGAAACCCTGTAGATCGGAAGATTGTTCATTCCAGACATGTTACTTTTGATGAGTCTGCTATGTTCAATCTGAAGCAAAAGCTACCTACCACAACATAAAATTCTGATAGTCCGAAGGAGATGGAAGAAGTTCCCGTGTTCCAGCCAAATAGTAGAGTTGTTGTTTATGCTGTCGAGGAAAACATAGTTAATGAAACATCACAAGATAGTCCAAAGGTGCCTTCTAGTAGTGTTGGTGATGTGGACAAATCTAGAGGAAGTTCAGTTCAAGGTGGAGCTGAAAGGAGTTTAGGCGAAGCAGTACCTACCTGGGTCAGTCGTAGGACTATTAGGCCGCCCGAAAGGTATAGTGATTGGCAGTTTGCGAACCTTAGCCTTGGTGATCAGTTTGACTATGCCCTACATGTGGTTCATGAGGAGCCGCTTGACCTTGTTGAAGCTTTGAAGTCATGTGACAGTTCAAAGTGGATGTGCGCTATGGAAGAGGAGTTGGAGTCGTTGAAGAAGAACAACACTTGGCATCTGGTACCACCTCCTCAAGGAAGCCGAACCATAGGTTGCAAGTGGGTGTTCAAGGTGAAGGATGATGGGAGATACAAGGCTAGACTAGTTGCTAAAGGGTTTTCACAAAGAAATGGATTGGAGTATGATGAGATTCTCTCTAGTAGTGAGGCATACGTCCATCCGCATTTTGCTCGCTATCGTCGCAACTCATGACTTGGAGCTGGAGCAACTGGACGTGAAAACCGCTTTTTGCATGGAGACTTGGATGAGACCATCTACATGAAGAAGCCAGAAGGATTTTTTGTAGATGGGGAAAAAATTGTATTTGCAAACTGAAGAAGTCTTTGTATGGACTTAAGAAGTCGCCTAAACAATGGTACAAGAGGTTTGACTCTTTTATTCTTTCACTTGGTTTTGATCGTAGCATCAAAGACGTTTGTGTGTACTTCAAGCATTTAAAGAATGGTAGATGGATGTACCTACTGTTGTACGTGGATGATATCTTGATTGCTTCCAAGGATAAAGCTGAAATCGATAGTTTGAAGTTAAAACTAAAAGCGGAATTCGAAATGAATAACCTTGGAGAAGCAAAGAAAATTTTGGATATGGAAATCCAAAGGGATAGAAAGTTAGTACTTTTGAGCCTCACTCAAAAGGAGTACATTCGAAAGGTGCTTTCTCGGTTTAGCATGGAAGGGGCAAAGGCAATCAGCACACACATGCCTTTGCACATACAGCTTTCTAGTAAAGGCTCTCCGATCTCGAAAACGGACAAGGCTTATATGATGAAGGTCCCATATGCAAGTGCAGTTGGCAGCTTGATGTATGTCATGGTCTGCACTAGGCCTGACATTGCATAGGCGGTTGGATTGGTGAATAGGTTCATGGAAAATCCAGAAAAGACGCATTAGGAAGCAGTGAAGTGTATCTTCAGATACCTTAGAGGAACTCCAAACCATGGACTTGTCTTTGGCGGTAGAGGTAGAGATTTCAGCTTGGTTGGATTTTATGATTCTGACTATGCTGGTGATAGAGATCGAAGGAAGTCAACCTCCGGATATGTGTTCACCATTGGTGGGACTGCGATCGGTTGGAGAGCGAGGTTGTAGACGATTGTGGCTTTGTTCACTACAGAGGCAGAGCTCATAGCTACGGTTGAAGCAGCTAAGGAAGCAATTTATTTGAGGTGACTATTGTGTGATTTGGGCTTCTTATATGAAGGCGTGGATGTGTACTGTGACAGTCAGAGTGCAATTCACCTAGCTGAAAATCTAGCATTTAGCTCGAGGACGAAGCATATTGAGGTGAGAGAGTCGTTCCTTATCTCGATGAGTGAAGAGAAGCTAGTTCATCTTCAGAAAGTTCACAGAAAGGAGAATGCAGCAGACATGTTTACCAAGTCATGGTATGTTGCTAAGTTCGAGCATTGCTCGGACTTGATTCGCTTAATGAATTGCTAGGTGCCATGGGGTTCCACGGGGGAAGAGTTGAGATGCTTCATGGAGACATTTGTTTTCATGGTGGAGATTGATAGGTTCTCTACACGGACTGGGTACTTCGAACACTTTGTTGACGGACGGTGGCCTTGTCGGAGTTCGTTGGTAGAGTGTAATGGATGATGACATTGCCGAAGCTCATTTGGTAAGTATCCATTGCTTGAAGCATAGTGGTGTAGATGGAATTGGATGGCTTGTATAGAATAAGATAACAAGGTGGAGATTGTTGGAATTGTTACCTTGATTCCATAGTAGACAGAGCAAGAAAGCACGGAGGTGGAAGTCGAGGGCTGGAAGCGAAGTCGTGAAGCAAGTTTGAGCAGCTGGTCGAACCAGAATTCTGGTTCAGTGGAGGAAATGCCGGACCAAAGATTTGGTCCGGTGGAGTTCGTTCGGTGAGAAGGTGACCTCGTTCGGTGGAAGACCGGACCAGAATTTTGGTCCGGTGGTAGTGCTTCGATCGGCAGTGAAGGCAAGAGGAAGCCTCGTTCGATGATGGGAAATGTCGGACCAAAGATTTGGTCCGGTGGTGATTAGGGGTTGCCGCTCCAAATATCTCGTCCGGTGGTGATGGTATGCCGGTCTAGACTTGGCGCTCCATATTTTTGGTTCGGTGAATGCCAGTCCAAATGTTGTGTGCCGAACCAAGTAGCGCCGGTCCAGATTTGAGACGTTGATGGCCGAACCAAATATTTGGTTCGGTGTTAGAGCATGCAGATCCAAATCATACCGGACCAAACCATGTGTGTTGTTTACCGGACCAAACATGCCCAACAAAGACTTCCGAACCAAACTCCAGAGCTTCTATATAGCAGCTACCCCTCCTTACATTTCTTCACTCTATAAATAGTGGAGCTTCTAGAAAACAATGGTATTTATCCTAGAGAGCTGAAACTCTGCATAATTTTGTCTGTATTTTTTTTTTTTATGTATAGCCTCCAAAAGTGAATAAATCTTGTAATTCTATTCTTTCAGTGACTAATAAAATTTTCTCTCCCCAAGCGGACGTACACTGCCTTGTGGTAGTGGAACCACTATAAATACTGGTGTTATTTTTTTTTCTGCATTGCATTGATCTATGACTGTCTGTTCTGGTGTTTATCTCTGTTTGTTTTGTCTCACTACAATCACGATCCAATTGTTTTTCCGCTGCGTTGGGTTTTTTATTTTCATAAACTGATCATTTGAAGGGATTTTCCCCAACACTTATGCCATAAATACCGTTGTCATCGTTAATTGATTTGAAATAAAATTGATCTATTCTCTTTAATAGTTTAAAGAATCCGCTCTGAAAATGGAGAAAAATGGCTGAATATATATTAGGATGAAGAAAACTGTAGTTTTACAAGAAAAATGCAATTTAACATGTTACCTTTTTACAAACATTTATCAATGTATCCAATTATTTCAACTCACTTTTGATATACATATCCAGGTCAGCATTGGATTTTGAGATGGATATATGAAACAGAACCTTCTATAGGGTCCGTTTGGCAAACAAAAGCAAAAGGACTTTTGTTTATTTCAAAAGTCCTTTAGCTTTTAGAAAGTTAAAATGTTAAAAAGTATGTTTGGAAAACTTTTGACTTACAAGTCAAAATTGAAAGGAAAAAAGTTTAAAAAGTTAAATTTGAAATTTTGAAAATTTAAATTGTAAAATTTTGAATTTGAAAATTTCAAATTTTAATAATTCGAAATTTTAAAGTTCAAAATTCAAAAAATTTAAATTTTAAAAGATCAAAGTTTTGAAATTTGAAATTTTAAAGTTCAAAATTTTGAAATTTCAAATTTTGAAAATCGAAATTTTGAAATTTTGATTTGAAATTTTGAAATTTGAAATTTTGAAATTTTGAATTTTTTAATTTTTGAAATTTGAAATTTGAAATTTGAAATTTTGAATTTTGAAATTTGAAAATTTGAAATTTTGAATTTTGAAATTTTGATTTTGAAATTTTGAAATTTGACATTTTGAGATTTTGAAATTTAAAATTTAAAATTTTGAATTTTGAAATTTTGAAATTTGAAATTTTGAATTTGAAATTTAAAATTTTGAAAGTTTGAAATTTTGGAAATTTGAAATTTTGAAAATTTTAATTTTGAATTTTGAAATTTAGAAATTTTAATTTTAATTTTGGAATTTGAATTTGAAATTCAAATTTTTTTGAAATTTTTTAAAAATACATTTTTTTAGAATTTTCTCATATAAAAAATCGACTTATGTAAGTCGAAAAGCAAAAAAAACTGCTTTTGAAATAAGTTGAAAAATGACTTTTAAAAGTTGGTAGATTTTGTTTATCCATATTGACCTTTTAACTTTTGTCTTCTAAACGGCCCCATAATGTGGCTGGCTTTCAAGATTTAGTCTTCGGTATACATCAGTCGAAGTGTACTTTTAGTATCGTAAATGGATCATAACTTACCATATGCTAGGGTGTCGTGGCCTTTTTTTTTACTCTAAGGTTGGCGGACTAGCGCCGAACGAACAAGGCGTGGCCGGCGGTTTTATGCTGACAGCGACGTCCTTAGCACCTAGCGCCGTACCTTTAGCACCGCATATACAATACGTTTAGGCTTATGTTAAAATAGTGCAACGTTCAAATTTTAACCCATTTATTTATATTGTTTACATGCAATACTTATCTAGCGCTTCAATAATAATTGTTATAGTAGCACTTTGAACACAATTTATACTCTTACTGCAAAAATCAAGTAATTTCATTATTTTCTAATATATGAAATATGTTTGAAAAATTGGGTGTGTGGCTAATTTCTACATTATATTATTTATACCAAATTTAATTATCACGTTTAGTTTAGGCATGCATTGATTTCTATATAACTAATAAATTATCACGTTTAGTTTAGCTCAGTTTATTTTCATTGGAACACTGTTGAGAACTTAAGCAACACTGTATGGTAGGTTCGTATTTTTTTCATATAAAATTCTAAATTATGATTTGACTACTATATGGAAAATGACAAAAGTACTTAGGAATTCATATATTTTGTTGCAATGTGGTACAGTAACACGTGAACGTGTTTTTACCACAGATTGAATAATGTGGAGACAATTATATTTTGAAATTGAACAAAGTTGCACATAGTTCTTTCTGTTGAGAATGCAACTGTTCAAAAGAATCACTATCATGAGGTTATTCATCATTTTCTGATATTCGGTTCTATCTGTTATTTTTGGAATTTAATTGATAAACTAATCACTTCTGGGAATGGTTTTTTGATCTTTGGCATGCCTAAGGTTTTTTTTTCTAATATATGTGTGTGGTGTAAATTTTTGTTACTATTTTTTAGAATAAATGCCCCCATATATTTAGTTTGTGAGGGCTGTTATGGTAACGGTAAATTTTACACTATCATACTATTACCAGTCAATCGGTTATCATTTTTTGGTAAAGTCGGTATATCCATATAATCGGTACAGTAATGGTAAATTTACCAGTTTCTACAGTAAAACATCGGTACCGTTTCTCAAAACAGCAGTAACATTAATTTACCAGTACATGTATAATATATGGATATTCATGTAATATGTTGTATTATAGGCATTTAAAAGCAAGAAAATGATTAGATTTAGTTTAGAAATTCAATTCAAATAATATTAGATACATTGCTATTGTTTCTAATTAATGTCTTTATTAAGTGACACAATGAAATGTACGATGAAGCATGTTTTAAAGTAAATATAAATTAAGTTTTTGATTTTTCTAGACAAATGGTAACTTACCATTACCAGTGTAACGATCATCAGTTTATCGATATACAAAACTCCGAGTTACCAACAAATCGGTAACTGTAACGGTAAGCAATTTCTGTTTACCGGTAAAAAATGGTACTTTAACGGTAGTAGCAAAATGGTAACGGTAACTACTACAATAACAGCCCAACTTGTGATGGTGAGAAAGTGATAAGAGTGATCTTATATATTAACAACTTGATTTAGTGGATTAGCACTCTATGGAGCCACTACTAGAACTACAGTATATAGCCACGACAGGGTTCCAACGGCCGCCAACAGGAATTTCCAACGGCTTGTTATTTTTTAAAAAGCCGTTGGTAGCCGTTGTAAAAATGTCGTTTGCGGCCATTGGAAGTATTCGTGTAAACCTGCAGCAAGCCGAGAGCAACATCATTCTCTCCTCCTACCACAAAAAAACTCAAATCCTTCACCATCTTCCTTCACTCCTCCTCTTTTCTTGCTCCCAGCCTCCCCACGCAACCGACAGCCACTCCGACGCCATCAATCAACACCAGCGGCCTCTCTCCATCCAAATACACTCCAAAATCAGGTTTTGCCTAAAACCCTAAAATTTTAAATTTTGCTAATTTTGTGTTTAATTTGTTGTTATGATTGTATCTAATGACCTATTGATTGTTTATTATACCAAACTAAGTGCTAATTACAATTATTACCATCCAAATGTTCAAATTGTTTGTGTATATATATTATGCACATATATACATATGTTGATAATTCAGTGTAAATTCGCATTTGAGTTAGCGTTAGATTAGTTAGGAATGATTTAAATTATTTTGTGTATGTTTTGTAAAATATTAGGCAAACATGAATTATTCGAATATTTTACGAACATGAATTATATCTTTTACAAAATATATTAGCATTATATAAGTATATAATTTAGTATATATATATACACATGAATTATATATTTTGCAAAATAGTAAAAATCGTATAATTTACTATATATTTAATAAAATAGTAGAATATAAATAAAATAATGCATAATATGCTTTATTTTATATATTTAATAAAACGGTAACATATAAACAAAATTTAAATCCCTTAGTGAATTTTTGGCCCCGTCTGACAAGTGTTGTATATGATCGTTGTATGAATATTCGTTTTTATTGCAAAACGGATATTCATATTCATCTGATACAATATTTGTTGGATTTGTCCTTGTATTGGACAAGTTACAAACACTATAAAGTAATTACGTTTCGTAAATCATATCGTTATAAACGGTTCACAAAATTTCGTCGGCATTTCCTTTTCGTTCCTTGTGTACATGCATATGTGTACGATACAAGGAACATGGGGGAAGTGCTGCCGAAATTTTGGGAAATCGTTTATAGTGATATGATTTAAGAAATGTAATTACTATTGTGTTTGTAATGGGAAGTAGGATGACCGACCATCACAAAAGGTACAAAAATGTAAACAAAATAGCAAGAAATATAACTTTGTATATAAACGAAAATGGATTATAAAAAACAGTAAAATCTAAATGTGTTTATCGAATTTGATTAATAATTTTTTTACTATTGATCATAGGTTTTACAGTAGGAAAAATGGTCAATTATTTTATTGATCGGAGCTGGATGTATCAAAGAAGAGAAATGGGAGGCTCAATAAGTAAACATTTTCTTAACGGGGTAAATGTGTTTGTCGAATTTGCTTTAAGTAATATTGGAAACGACGTAGAAATTCGTTGTCCATGTAGTAGGTGCAAATTGTTGAAGCATTTAGTACCGAACATGGTTAGGATTCATTTGCGTCAATATGGTTTCGTAACCAATTATTTGATGTGGGATCGTCATGGAGAAATTATAACACGTAACGAAGAACAGTCAATAGAGGTCATTAGTGATGAAGTTAGTACGACGAATCTCATAGAACATATGGTTGAAGATGTAGCACGATCAATGTTCCCTACTGTTGAAATTAATAACGACGATGTTAACGTCGAAGAGAAACCAAATGTTGGAGCGAAAAAAAATATATGATTTATTGGATGCTGCTAAGAAACCTCTTTGGAATGGATGTACTAGCGGCACTCAATTATCGGCAACTGCAGAGTACATTGCAATGAAATCAAAGTACAACCTCACAGAAGCCGGATTTACGGCTATTGTACAAGCTGCTAAATGCCATATGCCATCAGATAATTTAATGTGCGAAAATTATTATGAAGTGAAAAAACTTATGTCATCTTTTGGTTTGCCATATCAAAAAATTGATACATGTCTAAATGGTTGCATGTTGTTTTGGAAAGATGATGTCAGTCTTTGGAATTGTAAAATATGTAATCAAGAAAGATACAAATCAAGGAAAAAAAGGAAAAAAAGTTCCATACAAGCGTATGCATTATTTACCTATCACTCCTAGACTTCAAAAGTTATATGCATCATTTGTAACAGCGCATCATATGAGATGGCACAGTGTGAGAACACCTGAAGAAGGTACGTCAAAGGGAAAAATGACTTTATTACATGCACCACATATCATCATCATTTTATCTATGTCTATAATTAAAAATGAAACTTTCAACAGGTATTATGGCAGGCTCCAGACGCGTAGCTCTTCTCGCTCGGCCGGCGAGAGTAGTGGTGAGCCTCCGGCTCGACCACTTGTATATTTGCAGCCGAAGGCTGATGGAGCGTAAGTATCAAAATTAAAATGATAACAATATAAATTTTTTCATACACACACACACACATATATATATATATATATACTTGTCTAAAGCTTTGTTTTATATTTAACACTGGGGATTTGATTTGGAGCCCTCGGGAGTTGTGCTTGGCATTTCCAAGCAATCATATATAAGCATGATGACAGATTGCTGGCCTAAGTGGAGTAAGATCCCTGACCAAGTCAGGGAGGCCATCTGGCAAGATTTTCTGGTGAGTTTATACCACTTTACTATATGAATAAGTATAAATAAATAATTAGTAATATTTTCTCTTTGTACAAGGGAAAGTGGACTTGGCGGAGCTCGATGTCGCCATGGTTCAGCGCCATTGGAATTCGAAGGTCGCCAAAAATTACAGGGAGCTAATGTCAGCTCTTAAAAAATCGGGGAAGAAACCGAACTGGATGGGCACTTCCGTATGGGATTCTTGGATGAGTTGGTGGGAGACCGACGAGTTCAAGGTAAATCTACCAAATATATAGTTAATTATTTTGCAATTAGTAAATATAATATTCAATTTAAATTGCAGGTGGAGTCGGAGAGGAACTCTGCCAATAGAAGTAGGAATCCTGTAACGCATCGTGGCGGATCCAAGTCTTTTCAGCATCACCGTGAGGACTTGGTAAATTTATCAATTACGAATCTAAACCGTTATTACATTTTGTATATTAATCAGTTCAGTAATTAGCTATGAAAAATTAAAATATATAAATTATTTATTGCAGGAAAGATCGCTTGGACGTCTCATGTCTATGATGGAGGTATTTACCCGCACCCACGCATCAAGACAAGCAGACAATGCTGGCAATATTACATATCAGTGGGATGATGATGATAAGGTAACGGCTGCATATGTATGCATATTTTAAATCTTATTTTATTAATATCGATAAGTTTAAATCCTATTCTACTAATTTTAACATGTAATTGTTTTTTAGTTTAGGCAAAGTTTTAGGAGGCACGGGGAGAGCTGCTTTCAGAATGGGATCGCGATGAGTTGACGGTAGAGGAGCAAGATAATATTTTCGATGTTATTATGGATCCGACGTAGCGGAATAGGCGCTATGGCTATGGAAACCAAGCAGTAATCTTATAAACATTGCAATATTATATTTAATAAATTAACCTATAGATACACTATACATATGATGATTTCTACCTAAGTTAAATCTAACATATACGTGATTTATAAATATAATTAGATAAGTAAAAAAAGAAAAATATACAAAGATATGTGATGAAAATGGATGAACCAAAAAAAAAATATAAGAATACTTTTAACACCTATATATTGTGTTAAAAAGAATCCATTTCCTTGTGGTATATATTCCAAGAAAATGGTTCACTATTTTACATTAGGAACCAAAAGCATGAACCAAAAAAAAAAGAATATGCACCGTTATCATCCTGTACCGTTATCATTTAATAAAATATGCATTTCCTTGTGGTATATGCATTGCTTAAGATCACGTCATTTACGTTTCTATATTTTAAAATATGCATTGCTTAAGAAAATGATTATAATACAAATGTGAACATCACACATTCTATTTGCAGGTTCGGGAAGCTCAACAGGCGTGTGACAAAGCTGAAATAAAAGAGCTTAGAGCCATGGTTGAGCAGCTGCAAAAGCAGGACCGTCTTCGCGCTATACAAATGGAGCAGCTGAATCAACGTTTAGCGGAGTACGCGCAGAGGCATGGTTCCTTCCCTTCGTCGTCTGGTGCTTCCGGAGGTGATGATGATGCTTGAGAGGTATATATGATGATTATTGTCTTTGTGGTTAGTTATTGTATATATTTACTTTGAGGTGGTGAGGATTGTGTTTGATGGTTATTGTGTATATATTGACTTTGAGGTGGTGAGGTTTAAGTGTTTGCATTGTATATATTGACTTGAATATGGAGTTGGAGTTGGTGTTGGTGAGGGTTTTGTTGTTTATATACATATTGACTTGAGTTTGGTTTGAAAATGTAATGTTTGATGTTGATTTTTGGTTGTTTATATTGTTTGTGGTATAATGTGTTGGATATGTGATATATATGTGAAATGGAGTGGAAATGGAATGGAAATGGATATATATTGATTGTGTATGGCTGGAAGGTGAATGGCTCGCTGTTATAAAATAAATATCACCCAGATTAGCAACGGCTACCAACGGCTCTTTGGTCATTTTATACCAACGGCTTCCAACGGCCTCCATCGGCTAAATGCCGTTTCAAGCCGTTGGAATAGCCCGTTGCTTCCGTTGGAAGCACTACAAGGAAAATCGTAATTGCATCAGTAGAAAACCGACGCCAGCCGATTCTAGCCGACACAAAATAAGACGTCACCACCAAGCATTCGAGTCGGGTTTTGCGTCGTCTTCGTCGCCACTTTAGTGTCGGGAAGTGACGGCTCACGTGGCATTTTTTTCAAAATTCTGTTGGGCGTAACTTGCCGACGCAAGCCTGTAACCAAACAGCCGATTCTAGCCGACACAAGCCTGTAACCAAACGGCCGACGCAAGCCGATTCCAGCCGACGCAAGCCTGTGTTCTGCTGTTTGTAAACAGCTGCTGTTTGCACCCTCAAACCAAAATATAAACAATTTCCGTCGAACTATAACAACATTCAATCTTCCAACACAAGTATAACACCAACCTCTCATCAATCAAACATAACATTCACAATTTTCCATCAAACAACAACTATATATCCAAAAACTCATCAATCAAACACAACGTTCACTAATATACATCATACTCAACAATACATATAAGTACTATCAAACAAATCATACATCATTGTCTTACTCATCATCATACATCAAACAACAATAAGTTCAACATAAAATGACGCCAAAAATGTGACAAGCACAACCTTACTTACTCATCATCTCCAGACGCATCCTCTCCAGGCATTCTTCCATGCTCTACCAGGTATGCCGCGATATGCGCATCGAGTTGCTGTGCAAAAGCATTGCTCTTCCGCCAGTCATTGATCTCTGCAATCTGCTGACGCAATAAAGCTATCTCCTCCTCTGCCTGGGATCTCCTGTAAGCCCTTTGGGACGATATCGCCTGTGAAATAGTTAATAGCTAGTTATAATTTATGCTTCATATCATATTAAATGTATATATTAGTTAATGAAGCAGTTTACCTCTATATTTCCATAACTATATCGCCTATTTCACGTAGGCGGATCTATAACGGCGTCCCAAATATGGTTTGACTCCTCAACGGTCAACTCCTCACGTCCGGTGGTCTGCGCCACTCGTGTCCGCTCCGCCTCATATGACTCCTACGATTATAAATAAAAGTTTGACACGAAAAAAATTCAATTTATGATTTTTTAGCTGTGAAATAAAGTATTATCAAACACTATCATTACGGATATGCATGTTTACCATTACAGATTGAGATTTGGCGTCTGTCCATCTATATGAAACATTGCCTTCCTCGTCTGTCTCCTCCACAGCATGTGTGGCAGTAAACATTGCCTTCCTCGTCCGTCAAATGTAAATTCTGCCTTTGTTTTAAAAACAGCCGACCAATCCGCTTTATCTCTTTTCAAGGATGGATACGGAGCAAAATAAACCTGTAACGCTTGCTTGGCCAATACGAAAGGATCATACTTATAGTAATGTGAGGTATGTTTTATTTCAATAAGTTTATAATCTTTGTGCACATTGATTTCAGTACCAGGAACATTGCTAAACCAGTTGCATTTGAATAAAAAAACTTTTTCTGCAGGTTGTATGTAATATGTCAACTCTAAAACCTGTGTTAATACGCCGTAAAAATCTTTTATATGCTCATCTGGATCGTCACTACCTTTGACAAATACACCGCTGTTATATGTCAATTTTCGGCACCGTAATCTTTGGTGTTGAATTTAAATCCATTGACGAAGAATATTGGATACGTCTTGACATTTCTTTTTGGTCCGATCGCAAGATGTCGTAATCCTTCGTCAACGACATAGTTTATTGGATCATAAACGTAATTTGAAAGCCATTTAGCCAATTCTTTACTGAGATCACCAGATGGATGCAGTGATTCGTATATACTGCAAATATGTAATATGTTTTAATATAATTAATATGTAAGTATAATTGAATTATATATGAATTTATTATTACCTGACAAATGGTGCAACTTCTGGACAATTTAGAAGAACATATGTGTGTGCTACATGGTGATATCTATCGTCTAACCATATTTCCACACATTTTCCAGCATGTCGGCCATGTTGTCTAAAAATAGATAACATTGCTTGAGAAGAATCATGTTCAACGACTTCTTCATTACGAGGAACACTTACAAACGATAAGTTCACATGATCACTAAAATAACGAGAGAAAAAGAATGAAGCTTCTTCTTCAAGATATGATTTGCAAATCGAACCTTCAACTCATGCTTTTTGCTTAATTTTTTTCTTCAAATGATTCAAGTACCTATTACAAATTTATTTTAAATTTAGGTATATAAAACTGAATTTTAAACTAACATAAATATTGCCGATATTCAATATTACCTCTAAAATGGATACATCCAACCATATTGAACAGGATCTCTAAGTAGTGCTTCGAATGGAAGATGAACAGGTAGATGCTCCATTACATTAAAGAAACCTGGCGGAAATATTTTTTCCAGCTTGTAGAGCAGTATAGGAATTTCTACTTCAAGTCTACGTATACGGTCGACTTTTAACGTCGTCGAACAAAGTTGTTTATAAAACAAACTTAATTCTGTTATAACGCTCCATACTTTTACGGGCAACAGTTCTTTGAGAATCACGGGTAATAGATATTCCATCATGATATGGCAATCGTGACTTTTCATCCCACTCAATTTATTGTTTTTAAAGTCAACACATCTACGAAGATTAGAAGAAATCCCATCAGGACATCTTAGTGCTTCCACCCACTTTAGCACGAGTTTTACTTGCTTACTGTCTAGCTCATAGCATGTTTTGGGTTTTTATTGTCATTGGGTTTTATATGAAGTTCGGGACGTTTACAAAATTTTGCTATATCAAGTCTTGAATTCAAATCGTCCTTTGTTTTCCCCTTTACATTCATAACTGTATTAAACACGTTATCAAACATGTTTTTTTCGTTGTGCATCACGTCAATATTATGTCGGAGTAGGATATCTTTCCAGTAGGGTAACTCCCAAAATATACTTTGTTTGCACCAATTATGAATGTTTGATTTACCTGGAATTTCAGTCTGCACTCCAGTTTCATGTATCTTCGGATACTCCTTTACAATTTCATATATTTCTTCGCTTGACCAAATCTTCGATGGTTGCATACTCTCTTCTCTATTAGCTATAAAGTTTTTCTATCTCTTCTAAAAGTATGATTGAGATGGAGAAAACACCGATAACAATCAAATCAAGAAATTTTCTTTCCATACTGTAGCGAAAACGCCCGTGTTTCTTCCATGCAATAAGGACAAGCTAGAGACCAGCCGTACTCCAACCTAAAAGCATCCCGTATGCAGGAAAATCGATAATAGTCCACAATAAAGAAGCGAACATACGAAAAAAAAAATTTCTCGAAATGTCGTACGTTTCAACTCCTTCATTCCATAGCGTTTTCAACTCTTCGATCAATGGTTGTAAATAAACATCGATTCCTTGTGTTGGATCATCAGGCCCAAGGACGACAGTAGTGAGAAACATATATGGAGTTTTCATACACATCCATGGAGGTAAATTATAAGGAGTTACGATAATAGGCCATGATGAATATTTACTACCAAACTGAGAGAATGGTGCAAATCCATCCGTACATAAACCGAGTCTGACATTACGGCTTTCGGCAGCAAATGCGGGATAAGTCCTATCAAAATGTTTCCATGCTTCCCCATCAGATGGATGTATCAAAGTTCCTTCTTCCGGTGTTCTCACACTGTGCCATCGCATATGGCACGCCGTAGCAGAAGATGCATATAACCTTTGAAGTCTGGGAGTGAGGGGTAAATAATGCATTCTCTTGTATGGAACTTCTTTTCCTTTTTTTTCTTGGTTTGTATTATTCCTCGTTACATATTCTGCATTTTCTAAGCTCAACGTCATCTTTCCAATACAACATGCAACCTTTTACACATGTATCTATCTTTTTGTACGGCAGACCGAAAGCGGACATAAGTTTTTTCACTTTATAATGACTATCGCACATCAGAATATTGGGTGGCATGTGTCGTTTTACTGCTTGTACAACTGCTGTAAATCCAGCTTCTATAAGGTTGAATTTTGATTTCATAGTAATGTATTCGACAGTTACTGATAATTTGGTTCCACTTTTACAACCATCCCACAACGGTCTTTTAGCAGAGTCCAATAAATCATATATTTTTTAGCTCCCACAGTCGGTTCTTCTTCGACATTTACATCTTCATCGTCATCTTGATCAAACATTAGAAACATTGATCGTGCTGCATCTTCCACCATATTTTCTATTAGATTCGTCATAACATTATTGTCATCTAACGCTACAGGATTAGGTGTGGGTGCAAGAAGTTCTCCATGACGATCCCACAAGTAATAATTCGGCACAAAACCATTTTTATACAAATGTACTTCAACTATATCTGCTTTCCAATGCTTCAAATGTTTGCACTTACTACACGGGCAATGAAGTTCTTCGTTATTACGATTATTAGATTTAGTGAATCTAATAAATTCGTGTACACCGTTATAGAAATGTTTCTTAATTGAACCTTTCATACCAGTTATGACTTCATACATCCAACTACGGTCGAGAAAATAATCGAACATTTTTCCTGATTTAAATAATCAATTCGATTTATTTTTTGCTTTTTGCTTTATTGTTTTAACTTTGATGGTCGACCATCCTACTTCCCATTACAAATACAATAAAGTAATTACATTTCGTAAATCATATCATTTTAAACGGTTCACAAAATTTCGGCAGCACTTCCCCTTTGTTCCCTGTATCGTACACAAATATGTGTACACAGGGAACAAAACAGAAGTGCTATCGAAATTTTGTGAACCGTTTAAAATGATATGATTTACAAAATGTAATTATACTTTATTGTATTCGTAACTTGTTCAATACAGGGACACATCCGACAAATATTGTATCAGATGAATATAGATGTCCGTTCTGTGAAAAACCGAACAACTATATAACGATCATATACAACACTTGTCAGACGGGGCCAAAAATTCTCTAAGGGTTTAAAAAATAAAACTTTTATAATTAACAATATTCATTCAACTATTTAAATATTTATTAACTAAATTTGAAATTTTACAACGTAATTTAACTTTCGTTTAACTATTTTAATTTTTAATTTGCCGATTATGTAAACTAAAATAAGTTGTTCACACATATAATTAGTAAAAATAGATTTTTTTTATACTAAATCAACCAATACCTTTTATCATCAACTAATGTACACAATTAACATCAACCCATACGCAATAATCAACAATTACATATTGAAATCAACTCTTTTTCCTAATTTCCCTAATTTCAAGCCGATAATGTCAAAATTATATTTCCAAACCAATCTAAAACAGTAATATCATCGAATAATACCAACCAATCATCAATTTCTAATCTACCATCAACTAATTTCAAATTTTAGGGTTTAAATCATACCTCAAATAAACTGAAATCGGGAAGAAAGGAGATACCGGAGAGCTTTGGAGAGCGTCGGGGGCTAGATGTTGATTTGAGACGGCGGTGACGGCAGGCGGCGGCGGCGGGTGACGAGGAGGAGGGTTTTGATTTGGCGGGAAGAATGATGAAAATTGCTCGCGGGTTTTCCTTCAGTAATGCGATATTACGTCGGCTAGAATCGGCCGTGTTTTTTAACCGATTCTAGACGACGCAAAGCCTGGACACTAAACAAGCCGATTCTAGTAGTGAAGCCGTTGGAAAGCGTGAATGCTATTCCAACGGCTTTTCTAATGGCTTCCAACGACCGCCAATGGCTTGGAGCCATTGGAATAGCCAGTTTCTTTTGTAGTGAGCCTCCTACTCAGTAGAGGTTTTATATGAAGGGATGGAGACTAAAACATTTTAATTAAGTCTAGAACAATGTTCATCGACGGAAATAAAGGGACAATAAGAAAGTAATAAGACATGTACTATGTTTTCCCACTGACTTTCAGCTTTTATGTGGAGAGATTATCATTGTTTGCAATTCTTGCAGATACGATCAAAGTAATTCAAAGGTTGAGGGACATATTTACTATAAAGTTTCCTCTTGGGACTTTTCCACTTGAGGTATTTAAACATCTACATATCTTTGTATTAATGCAGAACCATCATTTAGTATTCTAAAACTACGATAGAAAATGTCGTGATACATTTTCTAATTCAGCATGAGTATAAACACGATTATGAGGAAAAACATTCTCCTTTCCTAAGGTGTGTAATGGTTATTTATTTTATTTTTTGTTATATCAGAAATGTTATTTGTAGAATGGCTTTAATATTTCGCTCTTCTTGCTCGAATACAAGTCATTGAGATAGACGGAGTAGTAAGCTTATCATAAAAGTTCTGTA
This sequence comes from Allium fistulosum, assembly GCA_030737815.1. Classification (NCBI taxonomy): domain Eukaryota; kingdom Viridiplantae; phylum Streptophyta; class Magnoliopsida; order Asparagales; family Amaryllidaceae; genus Allium; species Allium fistulosum. The sequence continues at coordinate 950,090,743 of CM060907.1, read as the reverse complement.
AAATCTTGACCACTACTAAACAGACCTATCTTTATGAGGCTATGATTTTTTTTATTGGTCTAATTTTAGTCGATGGTAGAATAATGGTTTTTTTTAAAGCTTCAAATGCGCCATTATCTAACACGATACTCGATGATTCATCAAAACATGTAATGCACATTAGCACTCTATGAGAATATTCGACATGGGTCAAGAAGATGATGCAATTGAATATCAGAATAAAATTGTATAAATTCAGATGTAACTATACCATAATACAATCTTCATATCCTTGAATGATAATTACACCAGTTGTTATGTTACATTTCTTAATAGATTATTAATTTAATTTTCATCATCTTTTGTTTAATTGGTAGCTATCAAACTAAATTTCTTGATCATGTAAGATTTTAAAAAGTGGAGACATGGAATTAGCATGTTTCCAAATTCTTGGGTTCTTCATTTTTTTTTTCAAAATATATATATGTAGACCAAAAGCTGCCAACATGCCTGACAGGTAACCAGGAATAGCTAAAGCAAATCGAAACAGACCAGACGAAAACAACAGCAGAAACGGATACTAACCACCAATTCATCAAGAAATCAGCTAAAGAAAAAGACCCATAAAAGCAAGCCGTCATAAAGGAAATGCCCGCTCAGAGAATCCAGGATGAGCTCCGAAAAAACCACCGCCCATCTAACATCACCATCGAGCTCCAGCAAGGCCACCTCCCAATGATGACGTTAGTAGAATCCCGAACTGAGCACCGAGGCTAAGCGCTGAAAAAGACCAGAGAAGTGGGATCAGTTCTGCTCTCGCAGAAAAGCCAACAACACAAGGAGCCAACACCCGAGACAAGAAAGGGCCCTCCTCCAAAGCTACAACCAATCTGGCGAAGATCGCACAGTCTGGAAGATAACCTGAAACTCCAGCACCTGAGCAACTAGCAAGCGGGAATGAGATAGAAAAAAGGGGGGATCGGGAAGGGGGTTAGAGCGTCGAAACTCTCCGTCCCCCGCACGGCCTCAGCCAATACCCGCTCTAGCGACAGACCGAACAGAAGCGATGGAAAACAGACCCTCCAGTCGCCTAGAGCGGAGACCAATAGTGCCCCTAAATGGTCTACCACGAAACGCAAGGAAGACATCATTCCTAACATGACGGATAATGGACGGGGGATCCATAGGAGAATCCTCAAAAGTTGCCTTATTCCACGCGCACCAGATGTGCCAGCAGATCAGGCATGGAATCAGGCGAAAAGAATCGAACGAAGCGATTTACCGGAGGTCTCGGACCACCAGCTACACTGTAAATCAGAGGGAGACAGGGCATTTCCCTGGATACCAACAAGGTTCTCGAAGTAATTCCAGACTGCCCTGGCTGAAAAACCAGCAAAAATAAATGACTCAAGGACTCCGTATCCCCAGAACTGCAGTACCTGCAGTGGAAAACGGAAGGGATGCCAATCCTCTGGAGATTCTCGTCTAATGGAAGCCCATCATGTACCAAGCGCCACATAAATAGAGAGACTTTGGGGGGGATGCGAGAATTCCAGATGAAAGAAAACAAAGGTCGAATCGAAGTTGGGATACGAACCGAGTTCCAAGCTTTCGAGACGGAGAACAAGCCGCCATCCCAACCGGATAAGCCGCCATGAGAGTCAACCAACCCTTTCACCAACTGCATGTGCTTTCAAGTCTCACTAGCGTAGGAGGGGGAGCCAGTAAAACCCGCACCCGCAATCCTATGGTACTTTGCGTGAAGGAACGACGCCCACAGGGAGTCGTTTGCCCCAAACCTGTACCACAACTTGCAAGCAAAAGCCGCACAGAGGTCCTTTGGGTTGCGCAAGCCTAAGCCCCCCTCGCATTTGGGACGGCAAATGGAGGCCCAGGAAACCCAGTGGTGATGACGGATGCTATCCTTCTTACCCCAAAAGAAGGACGAAGTTAAGGCCTTATACGAGCGGAAGAAGGATGAAGTAGGAGTCATCGCAGCGAAGACATGAGTACCCATCGAGTCCAAGACAGACTTGATGAGAACTAGTCTACCTACCTGAGAAAGGAGAGTCGCGTTCCAATGGATGATCTTGCCCCTAACCTTGTCGGTCAAGGGATCGAAAATAGCATTTAGTTTCCGACCTCTGTAAAGGACAACACCAAGATAAGGCAAAGGAAGGGAAGTCTTCTTGAACCCAAAAAAGTTCTCAATCCAAGAAGCTCTTAAGGGAGACAAGTCTTTCGCATGGACGAAACATCGTTTGGAAGAGTTAACGAGCTGGCCCAAACTCCTCTTGTATTGCTGGATGAGACGAAGGACCCGTCGAACAGAAGATCGGCCCCAGTTGGAGAAGATGACAATGTCATCAGCAAAGGATAAGGATGAAACAAGCGGACATCCCCTAGGAATGCCAAACCTCTGAATCTGACCATAAACCGTCAAGGTTTGAAGACCTCGAATGAAAGCCTTTGCCGCGATCACGAACAGTGAAGGCGACAGTGGGTCTCTTTGACGTAAGCCCCTACCCGCCTGGAAAAACCCATTGGCCGAACCGTTAACAAGAATGGAGAACCAACAGTTGGAAATAAGCCTACACACCAAGTCGATAAGGGACTCGGGAAAGCCGAAGGCTCGTAAAACCTTGATGATGAAAAACCAGGACATGCGGTCATAAGCCTTAGCCATATCCAGCTTGAAGACCACATTCGAACCTCTGACCTTCTGATCAAGCTGAGAAATCAATTCCTGAGAAAGCAGGATGTTATCAGTAATTAAACGGCCTTTAACAAACCCCGATTGAGAAGGGGATGTGAGGCGATCAAGGAACGGGGCCAAGCGATTGGCCAAAACCTTCGAAATAACTTTGTTAGAGAAGTTGCACAAGCTGATAGGACGAAAATCCGCGCAAGACCGCAGGTTATCGCACTTCGGGATAAGAATCAGGATGGTGGACGTCCAACCTAGTGGCAGAGAACCGCCCAAGAAGAAGTATTGAATAGCCAGACAAAAGTCTGACTGAATAATAGGCCAAGCACTCCTGAAAAAGACTCCGTTGAAACCATCCGGCCCACTGGCACTATCCTTGGAAAGAGAATGTGACGACCGCCCATGACCCCCGCACTGAACCTAGAGATAGTGCACTGTAAAGTGTGCCAGGCAGCCATGGACGATTGTCAGGGTTAAATTAAAACAGCAGAATCTATCGTATAACTCACAGCGCATGGATAAAATACAATAGAAAGTATATATAGTGAAGCTTTACAGAACAAAATCTCAATTAAACTTCATAATAGTTTGGTACAAACATCAGAATAGTCAATACATCCAGCCTCACTACATATCACTCAGAGAATATACAAGCAGCGGAACATCCAGTACATATAGTAAGAGAATAATATGCAAGCCTCTAGCTCGTCTTCGTCATCAGCATCGTCGGAAACAAGAACAGCACCTATCACCTGCTACCTAGTCTGCCCGTCCCAAAATGGACGAACAGCCCAAGGCAATAAGAGTTAAAAACATAAAGCCTTGAGTCAGACAACAGTCTTAGTGAGCGGTAAATTAACTAACAACATACCAAAAGAGCATAAAGGAAAAAGGAATAGGAATCCAACCCTCCCACTCCACCTCTTTCTACAGTGATAGCCCCCAGACACACACTAAGCAGAAGCAAACATAGCATAGCAAACATTTAGAGTAAAGCAATTATCACTCGAGTCAAGGGCGATGTTTTCCAAGTACAAACCCCCAAGGCCTAAACCAAGATCAAATAAGCACCCAGAAAATACCGCTCTTGAGACCGAATGACGATACAACCAAACATCCATGACTCTGGCTATCACTGTTATCATTGCTTCGATATCACCGTTAATTGAATGACCGGCACATTCTTTCAACCGTCCGTCAAGGGCTAATGGAAACCCCGGTTCTAGACATAACTCCGCACGTCGTCGAAACTCGTGCCTAGGACAATCGAATCTGCCCAGAGTACTTGACTACCAATCAGTAGTCTTTAGGGACTATCGAATCTGCCCAGCGTACTCTTGCTTTGAGCATGCTAGAACCTTCAACAACGATGAAATCTCAGCCTTCTTAGTCATCCTCCTCGACGACTATTTCCATACTAGCTCAAGCGCCTCTCGAGCAAACCATTATCCTCAAACTCGAACCATTTCACCGAGTTATCAACATGCTTGGAATGATCCCGTCTGGATTAGACCAAGACTATCTCATATCATGCCTCGCTTCATCACATCCTAGCAAAGCCTCATCTCAACATCATCATCAAATCTATGCATATGAGCTTCATCATCCGCTACATATGCCACAAGCAGCTTTTCCAATTCAAGAGCCTTTCCCTTAGCTTTTGAATCATCTTCAACCATCTTGTCTAAATCAAATCATCAATCAACTAATTCATAACAATCAATCAAGTCAATCATTAATCCAAGTAATCAAACATTCAAACATGATCTAATAAACAATTATAACAATAATGGAAATCTTGTAAATAAAGAGTTTAAATCTAACAAGCATGAATTATGAACAATATCTCTATAACTTGATGAATGAACTTGCATAGGTTAACATGTGGTAAAATGGATGTCAAATCATCATGAACAATGGATCTATACTTAAGTTTACGGAAATGCATGGAAATCACTACTTTAACACAAAATCAAACCAACGATCCGATATACTCCTTTGGATCCGTGTGAGAGATAATCACCACTCACCAAATCACCTAAACACCTCAAAAGCAACACACTTCAAATCTGGACAGCGAAGGATCTAACTCGATCTATCACAAATCCGCTTCAAACGATGAAATCTCTCTTCGATGGATGTAGATCTTCAATCTAAGCTCTTGGATCTTCGATTTGGATGGAAGGAATCACAAGATTAGAGTGGAGAAAAGAAGTGAAGAAGTGTAGAACTCGAGCTCTCAAAATGGCAGCACTTCGTCGCTTCAAAATCCGGATCCCAAAAATGAAGAAGAACCCTCCTATTTATAGGCTGATTTTCCCTTAGGTCGTTCGCTCTTAGGTCGTCCACGACCTAAAAACCCACGACCTACGACCTAACAAATCAAGCCTCTACGCGACCTAACGAAACCCCAACCTACGACCTAACAGATCTGCACATGTGCGTGACCTAACACATGCACGCTTCTACGACCTAACGACCTAACGTATATGCGCATCCACGCGACCTACGACCTAACAAAGACGCAGCTTAGCGACCTAACACAGATCGCGACTTACGACCTAACTACCCTCACGTGCGCGACCTAATATCCCAACGACCTAGGCCCAGCACTAATGTGCGACCCAACGACTTAACACCTTAGGTCGTCTAACGACCTAACTACTCCATTACTAAACTTAGGTCGCTCACGACCTAACTACGCTAACTCGCTAACTCCTATACCGCTAACTCTTAGGTCGCTAACTAATAGGTCGTCCACTTTCCTTAGGTCGTTAACTCTTAGGTCGCTCCAATTCTTAGGTCGCCAACTTCCTATAGGTCGCTCCAACCGACCTATCCTACCCCACGACCTAAGCTACCATACGCTTATCTCCTATACGACCTATCCCAAAATCCTTAGGTCGCCAACTTCCTTAGGTCGTCTACTCCGACCTAACTACTATACGACCTAGGACTTAGACTATGGACGACTTATCAACAATGCGACCTAATGATAACTGTTTTACGATGTTTCGATCCGTAAAAATACGGGTCGTTACAAAGAAAAGACGTAGGCACGGATCTCTTCCAAAGAGGGAGGTACCGACAAGTCAGTACTTTCCGAAGGAAGGACCATTCTAGGAATGAAGGCTAATAAGGCCGAATCGGAAATCGAAGCAGAGGGAGCGCTCAGAAAGGATTGGAAGTGAGACAGCATGGTCTCTTTGACTTCTTCTGGCGAAGAAGCCACAGAGAGATCAGGACGCAGAATCTCATGAATGGTAAGAAGGGAGTTCTTCTTACGAATAGTGGAATGGAAAAACTTGGAGTTCGTTTCGCCTTCGACCACCCACTTGACCCTAGCCTTCTGACGAAGGTAGTCATTTTCGATACGCAACTCATACGAGAAGGCCATCTGGGCTAACGCCCACGCCTCCTTGTTGGCAGCGGACGGATCCTCATCCAACAAAGATTCGGCTAAGATAAGAGATTCTTCGGCCGCCCGCACTCGATCGAAGATGTTCTTGAAAACTTGGACGTTCCAAACCTTAAGGCAAGCCTTGAGACGTTTAAGCTTTCGTGAGAAGGCAACAGAGGGGGAGCCAACGATTGGAGAACTCCAAGGTTCCTCCACCACTTGGTGAAAGGGGTGATGAGATCTCCACATACTCTGGAATCTGAAGGAGGATGGACCCGATAGAGAGAGAGGGGAACATCGTAAAATCATAGGAGCATGGTCAGAAAAGGTCCTATGGAGGTGAGAAATGGAGAAGGAGAAGGGCAGGAGGAACCAATCCTCAGAACCAAACACTACAAGAAAAATTGTTTTCTATAACGCCAATTAATAACGCTTTTTTTTCGTTGTGTTATTATTTATTTTAATTTGTTTTATCTAGAGTCAGGAATGACCATGTAACGCTTTTCTACCCTCCAATTACTTTTCGAGGCCGCCTCTTTATCTAATTATTTTGCTTTCCCTCTTCTTTAAATTATTTTCATCTTTCCTTCTTCGTTCTTCCTTTTGCCCTCTTTCTCAAATTATTTCCTCTCCTTAGGCACAAAATATGCCAATCTTTGTTGTCATCGTATTCAAATACTTTGAAAACGCTGCCGCTTAGATTTTCAATGCCCATACTTTGTCAAATCAATGAATACGCCATCAGTTTATGCCATCAGTTTGTGATCAAATGAATACTACATATGGATCTCGAGATAGAGTGTCGATAAGAGATGCCAACTCTTTTATGGTCTATTTCTGCTTTAGATCTGGAGGTTGTGTACTGGCCGATATCAACTCCAGATCTGAGAACCAGCAATCTACACTCTTCTGCATTTTTTCTCGTGCTTTGAATCTCTAATTAGTGTCAAAATCAATGATCTGACCGTATCATATTTTTCCACCTCCCAATTAGTTCACCTCCTTCCCAATTCACCCTAATTACACGGCCAAATACCATTTTGTTCACTCTCAAGTTGAGTTGTTGCTTAATAGCTTGTCCTCCATTATTCCGAGTAGTATGATGATGGCAGGGATTATTTCGTGATGATGAGGGAGACAAGATTGCTCTGGTGTGGGCGGTGGTGCTACGTCGGACAGTAAGGTAGGGTATGTGGTGGATATAGGTGCAGTGGTTGTTGGCTGATAGGTTATGCAATTTTTGGATGTGGGTGCATAGGGCAGGAAGGCAAGGTAGAAAAAGCAGCGTTACAGGTATATTGATTTATATGGTATAATTTTTTCAAGAAGAAGTTTGATTATGTAGTTATGCATGTATGTTTTTTCAATGTGAAGTAAATACTAGCAGCACAATAGAAGTTGGAGCACGCCATGGCATAACTGCTAGAAACAAAGTGGAATATTTCAGTAAAGATGTGCAATTGGCAATATGATTGTGTAATTTTTTATTTGCATTCGGTTTTATTTCCATAATTTTAAATTTTATAATAGTTTTATGTGTAATGTGATTTGTTTCATGTGTATGTGTTTTGTATTTGACTACATTTGCTCGTATATAAATTATATATTGTAGTTTGAGATGTGTGTGAGTTATGCAAATGAATTTTAAATTGATCTGTAAGTGGAAGATTATAGACACCATGTAAGACTGCAGCTTCACGTTGTGGGGAATGATATGTATGATATAACTCATGAGTATGATCAAATACGCATTGTCAAATGTGTCGTAAACTCCCTTTGTTGGCAACGCAGTGAGAGGAAATCAACTAGCAAGAGTGGCAGCAAGAGCAGAGCAAACAATTTTGATAGTCAATTAGTTATTGCCGAGGACGAGCCTTTACAAAGATGCAAAACAACCGATAATTCTGCAACAATTCAGACACGTCAACCTTGGATTTTGAGGTTTCATTCTCTTCTTTGGATATTCTTGTTGCTAAATTTTATCTGTTAGATTTTTATATTATCACTCCATTTCTTGAAATGATAGTTTTTCAGTTTACTCACAACTATATTATGTTATGATTGGCGATTGGTGATGTGATTAGTACAACCTGGTTGCCTTATCTGTTATTTGCTTTGAGTACCTGATGTAATTGGCTATGGGTTAATGCCTCTTTCTCCAGTTTAGTATATGCAGGTCATAAAATAAGCTTGGGGTTGGTTTATATTATATTCGAGTTCACTTATATGTACCCTCAGTTTCCCTCAGTTTCTTATCTAACTGGAAGATATAGGACATAATGTCCGTTATTTCTAATATACGAATCCTCACTTGTGTACGTCCTGCTTGCTATTTGGACAAAATTATTTGTCTAGTGAAGCTTGTAAATAATGGATTCCCTGACCTGAGTTAAAGTAAAATAACATAAAGATTCTTACGGACATACATATCATACTCATGGTTTTTCTATAAAATTTCCGTTGTCGACTTTACCAAATAAGTTATGCAAAAGAATTTTAAATTTAAACTATATATTGGGGTTGGCAATGTCCAAAAAGTCCTTGTTGTGGGGCTACAGCTTCACGTTTGTGTCCTTCACCGAAGCTACATTCTCACTTTCACTATCCCTCCATCTTCCAGATCCAAGGTCTTAGTCTTATGCATGTTTTCTAACTGAAATAGCACACACAACTAGTAAAACCACCTAGTCTGAAATATGCGGTGATTCATGCAAGTTAAATTCGAGAAGATTGGATACATTTTTGTTATCAACAAAATTATATGCACAGTATATATTCTACATTGTACATGCATTTATTTAATTATACAAACAAAGCCTTAAAGTTGTACCTGGTATGTAGATAATGTTGAATTCTGAATCTAAATTATGCCAAATTTAACATCTATTTTTGTCATGAATCATTGCAAGAAATTGCATGCTTGTAGTTTTACTCTTTTTTTCTTTTCCTTTCTTTCTTTTTCCCCATTCATTTTTCTTGAATTATATGTAAGAGACATGGGGGTAGTTCAGATTGTTCAGTTGTCAAACTTAATCTAGATAGCCAGTTTCTGATGGTTTATTATCTTGGTTTGCCATAAACATAATATATTTTGCTGCTTAAACAAATGCTTTCTCCAATAGCTACAAAACAAATGCTGGAATCCTGCTAGAGTCTTACATGGTGTCTATAATGTGCTTAGCTAACATCATATAAATTTTTAACCACAGGTCATGCAGATGAATTTTAACCCGTTCCAAGGTGACTGGAGCAAAAGACAAAGAAAACAATTGTATACTACAAAGAAGGGGCTCATGAATTACGGACTAGTGTACAAACTTCAACATGAGATTTGGTATGATTTTGTTTTGCTTTGTTGGTTTCTTTAAGTTGTTCCAAAGCATTGTTAGGCCCAAGTTTGATTATGAAACATAATATCTTAATCTAAAATAGATCCCTTATGTTTAGTACTCATACTTGGTTCCTTTAAGTGGTTTACATACTCAATGTAGTTTGTCATTTTCCAACCTTTTATATCATTAGATATCTTAGACACAAGGGTGCACTCTATTGTTTACATATAGTGTGGGTATACATGACAGTGGATAAAGTTGTTACTAATCCTTTACATTATAAACTAGCTTGCTATGGTGTTATATATTTATGCTGCATAAGCTATATTTCTTTAGAAAGGGTGTATAGTTTCTTAAATCATGTCAAACTTACGTTTCTCATAATTGCATGAACATTGATTCACAATCATAAATATTATAAAATTGTCCACTGTAAACATTGGCAAAATACTCACCCAAGGCAAAACTGTTTCTTTCAAGTTCATGTTGCATGCATTGTATACATGGTAACATATATTTGTAAACTGCTTTTATTTATGCATGTTCATTCCCAAACCAAATATTTAGACAAGACCCTCTTTACTGCACAAGAACAATTCAAGCAGTTTACTTGCAAATCTTTTATGCAATTTTTGACCAATGGTTGTAGAAGAAATTGATGATTAGTTTAGTATAATGTTCATTTTAGGTGGCCATCATAATCAAATAATTTTGAAAATCCAGATACAGGAGTGGCTTCAACATCCTCATGCTGTTCTTTTGAACTTATTATTGATGTGCTTTAGCATACAAAAGAAATTATTATTGGTGTGCTTTAGTTTACTGCACTTACCTAGACATTCTTCTATGACCGCATACTGTAAGATAGTTTTTTTGGTTCTGAGTATGATGAATTTGCTCAGTGAATACCTTCTGGCTTCCCTTTCATCAAGTGAAAGCTATACAACTGTAAGCAGCACTTTGTATCAATATTTTATTTCTTTTAAAATTGAATTTCACTCTCTTCTAGTTATATTTAGCTTCTCCCTGCATAACAATTTTCATTATATGTATGTATGTTTTATGTCTTGGTTTACAGATTTTGATACGGCGGAACATTTCAATATTAAATGTTTGTGGTGGTGTGATAACTCAGTATGTTACCATTACTTTGCCACTGTTTAACTCTGTCTCTAGAGTTTGCAATCCTGAATGATTAGTCAATCATTTTAATTGTTAATTATTCATATCCAAATAAACTAGAAATGAAAGAAATATGCATATATCTCCTACCATATACTGCAAGTTAATCAAAAAGATTCAAATTGATGATGTTCACAATTAAATAAGGTATCATTTAGACTGTAAAAATGGAACTTTAGCTTGACATTTTATACTATCCAGTTTGTATTATGTTAAGAATTATACCTCTGAGCTTATAATAATAATAATCTCTAATAGCAAACATTCTACTTCACAGTGAAATTTGTGACAATAATAATTTCTATTGTAGAATAAGTGTAAATGATGACGTGTCAAAACATTTACTATACACTGTGAAAAAGAATGTCTAGTAGCAAACATTCTACTTCACAGTATCAATTAGTAAGCACCACTAATATGATGACATAAACAAAATTAATCGAAGTTAGTTCATTTTACTATAACTGCATTCGAGTTAAAAAACTGTGATTTTGTAACTTGATATAAAGTCGTTCTCCACAATGTTAAACAAGTCATACCACATAGTTAATTTGTGACAGTAGAAAGGGTTGGAGATGCACTAAATACATGTAAGTTTACAAATTTTTCCTGGGAAAATTCTGCAATAGATGGACAACTAATTTGTACCAACCGGAAGGCAAGCATAAAATAGGTATCTATAAGTAGGTTTTATTTTGTTACTACCTGACAAGCAGTAATCAAAAAATAGTTGCTCCTTTCAACTTTGGACTCTCCTCAATCCACTTTCCTGTTAACCGTATTTTTTACTTAGTTTTTTCAATAAAATAGGTATCTGTAATTTGCTTGTTATTGAGATTGTTGATACAAAAATTAGTTTCATTTCAAAACTTCTTCGCAATCATTAACCAATTGGAGTTGTCAAACATATAAATTTTGACCCTTGATTTAAAATGTATTTTTGAATAGATATAAATTTTGAAACAAATAAATTTTTGGGTACATAATCGTTATTGCTGATAGAGTACATGTACATGTACAAAATCTTGTTCCAGTTCTAAATCCCTTATTATGAAATCCTTTCATTCCTTCTTCGTGGAAACGAAGTTAAAATGCCTTCTCAAAACAATAAAAATTTATCTTTATGTTATATATATTAGTGAAATCATCAATACAAAATTTTGAATTATAATGAGAATTTTAACCCCTTTGAAACTAAATTTTATACATTTGCATACACACTTGAACACTTGCATACAGTCACTTGAACAGTTGCACACTTCAACCATTATACACTTGAATACTTGCATACTTGAACACGCTAACAATTTGCATTACCAGACTTACAAAATGACATGTTTTTTTATTTTGACAGAAGTGGGACAGAAGTAGACACAGTGGGACAGAAGTAAACAAACCTCAAGTAAAAAAAAATTTATTGGTTTCACATCTTTGTATTTTAACTTTTTATTCAATTAGTAACATAATTCTCAAAAACATAATCAGGCGAGAATACTTGGTGGTCGTGGTTTGATTGAAGGTGTTTGTACGAGTTGTTAGATGAGAATGGTCAATAGAGGGTTGTTAGATGAGGGTCGCCGTCCATTCCAGAAGCTGCATGTATTTTAGCAGAGCTCAAGAGAATGCCTGAAATGGACCAAAGCAAGAAGATGATGAATCAAGAGGCCTTTTCTAGGAATCTCATTAGAAAAATGCAAGATCAGGTACCATCCATAGTTATAACTTTGTGCCATCAAAACTGGTTTGAAATGTTTATAATTTTTCATTTTTCATTTTATTTTGTTGAAGCTGATGAAGATGGATAGGGAGAATAGGGAGATAGAGACACGGACCTTTATAAATGACTGTTTGTTGGGAAGGAAGACATTGGACACTGTGGATGAAGAGAAGGAGATGACGAGTATAGGATGGGTGGTTGAAATGAAGGTAAATGATTTGAAGGAAAGGAAAGAGGAGGAGATAAAGGCTAAAGAGGATAAAGGCAAAAAGATGTGGTGACTGCCATGGAAGAGGTTGAGAGACCAAAATGGATTCCTGACTACATGACTCCTCTCAATGGCAACGATAATCATAACGTGTACTATGATCATTTTGCCATGCCACCATTGAAAATTATTGAGCCTGTAGGGAACAGTGGTACCAATCACGTGGCTACCAATCCATGGATGAACTACTTTTCGATGAACTAGAGGGGATTTTGGTCCTTCTATCTTTATTCTGTTTTGATTTGAGTGTGTTTTTTTTAATTTTAAATTAAATGATATGTACTAGAGAATCGATACAAATATCTTTAAATCTTGTTGAAGAATGATATCTACTGTTGTTTCTTTTTATTCTGTTATGTATTGTTGTTTATTTCAGTTATCTTTAAATTAAATTTCCAATTCCATTGAGATTTAGCTCATTATAGCGGCTATAATGAGCTATTGAATAAATATTTTAAAGCGGCAAAATGGTGTTATAAAGATTTCCAGTTCCGTTGAGATTTAGCTGTATTATAGCGGCTATAATGAGCTATTGAATTAACGTACCATAGCGGCGAATTTGCGTTATAAAACTAAGCTCAACCATAGCGGCATATTTTGTGTTATAAATATTCAACAGTTTTTTATAACATGTCGATATATAGCGCTTATCAAACCGCTATGGTTGTGATTAATAGCGGCTATATGCCGCTATAAAAGACACTTTTTGTTGTAGTGAAATACACGATCTAATCTAGAGAGAATACGGTTTGGTCCCCCTTGGTTGTTAGACCAGGTAAAAGCAGACCCAACAAAGGGAATCTCAAATAGGCCCGAGCTGACAATGAAAGAGTTGAAATCCGCCACTGCATAACGGTTGGAGGCGACACCTCCACGCTTTTCAGCTTGACAAGCGACGACGTTGAAGTCACCGCCTAAAACCGAATACGTAAATCCCAAATCGAAAAGCGAAAGAATATCAGCCTAGAGAGTCAACCTCTCCAAACGATCACATTTGACGTAGACCGCCGAGAATAAAAAGGAGAAAGCGAAAGCAGGGGAAGAGCAAGCCACAGACATTAGCTGGGTGGAATCGAAAATTGGATGAACCACAAGGGCTTTGGACCACAGGATCCAAATCTTGCCAGAGACATTGGTTACGGCACTGCCAAAACCAAGGGATAGAACGGACTTGGTTACTTCCTCTGGACCCACTAGAGGTTCCAAAAGAGCGACCAAGCAGATCGAATGCTTCCTCACAACGCGCTTCAACCTAGCTGAAGACTCCTCGTTGCCAATACCACGAACATTCTAAAAAAGAAAGTTCGACATGGAGGAAGGAAATAAAAACAAGCAGAAGAGAACAAGCAGAGAGGCTACGGAAGAACAAGACCAACTCAGAAGATACCACGAAGATCGAGAAGATCTGTCGATCTTCTCGGACGCCGCTACAGAGCGTGTGCAAATGATGCGAGGAGTATAAGGGGGGCCACGCGGCCTGCGGCGAGAGTAACGGAGAGTGGGAACCGAGTACCGGGACTCATCAGATACCCCAGAATCAAACGCCGAAGAATCAGACCTCGACTCTCTCTGCTGGGCAGGGACCGAGTTCTTAGTAAGGCAGGCTAGTCGATCATTGATGATCGCTTTTTCCGCCTTGCTAAGCAGAGGAATGGAGATGGACAGAGAACAGGAAGAAGATGGAAGAGAACACAAAGACGAACATATAGAGGAGGATAAACACAGGCGATCCGGTGAATCCGGATGCTCCGAATGACAGCGGAGGGATGTAGGGGATCTGATAAAACGCATCCCACGTTGATGTAAGAACCTTGCCAAAGCCAGACTGTAAGAATTCTTGGGTTCTTCATGATCAAGAAAAGAATATAGCGATAAAAATATAAAATTGAAGGCAGAACAAAAAGTAGGTTAGTTATTTATTGATTGTTGCTTTTAGTTGATTTTTTATGCATGTTCAAACTCAATTTAAAAAAAACGTAAATAGATAGTCTTTTACGTGTCGCATGAGACACGATCTGATGTTGGAAAACATGAGATTTTAGAAATGTAGTTGAGAAAAAAAAATACATTTCAACAAATAATTTTATTTTCATGTTAGAATTATAATGTATTGGTATAAATAAAATTGTACGAATATATTTCTAAAAATACTTGATTCTTTCGTTAACCATGACCGTCGAGGAATCATTGAAAAGATGGAGCTTTAATGCTGAGATATTAGGTTATCATGGAATGAGAAACAATACTCATTTGGAAGTTTGGGCAACCAATTATGTATGGTGAAAATCATCAATAGAAGGGTCACAAATTTTTCTAGCAACATTAAAATTATTCATAACTAATGTTGGTCAACTTATCTGTATGATATAATCCTAAAAAAAATTATTTTTCATCTTTTCAGGTTATCCTATTTTTTTGTATTACAGCAACAAAGGCTGTTGGAAAAAATATTTAATAGGTAAATTTCAGTTGTGTGAGTTTTAATCTTTATGAATTATCTTTCTATAAAGAAAAAAAAATTGATAACAACAGCGTCAATATCTTTTGTTTTGTTAATTTATACATATTTTTCCCCATTTATAATAGAGTATGATAATGGGTACTTTAGAGTTGATAGTTACAGTGACTTCAAATTAACCGAGCCCCTATGTATAAGAGAAATAGCGATATAATATTTTATACAATTTTTTTTTTTCGTGAAAAAGGATCTAAACTTAACATAGCTTCGCTAATCAGCTTGAGAGTAAGGACAAGCCACCAATATTTATACTCTCTTCTTACTCGATCACCGATGCTGAATAGTTGTTCATATATCTCACTCTCATATGTCAAACTTAAAGCAAAGTTTTTCAGTGCGTGCCTTTCATTCTTCTATTAGTTTTTCCTTCCAATTCTATCATGTACTAACTAAAAGTATTATATTGGCTTTTATATAAAACTTTACATCTAAGTTTCAGTTTGAATGCAAACATCATTGTAGATAAAAACTAATCTAGCTACTTTATTGTTATCTGTTATCAGGCTGGGTATGATGTTAACTTATTTACATCTATACGTTATAGTCCATAAAAAACAAGTTACTAATATGAGAATAACATTCACTGTATATACTATACCCTAAAACCAACCAATTCTTTACTAAGAATACTTTCTTTTGGGAATATTACTTTTCACTACAATCATGGATTCAAGACATTACATTTTAGTAATTTGTAGATGTAAGACGTTACATGCTGTGTTGTTTGTGATGTGTAATTTTTATTACATATTGGGCAATATTCTTTGACAGAAGATGCATGATACAATAACGATTTTTATCGGTTTTTGAGAAATTGTTCCACTTTATAGATGCTGATGGCTGATGCAGCCCAGAAAGATAAAGTCTTAGGTCGCGAGCGACCTAACGTGATGATAAGTCGCGTGTGACCTAACGAGGAAGCTGACAAGCTAAAACTTTGGGAAAAGTAGTGGGAAGTTGAAGTCTTAGGTCGTGTGCGACCTAACAGGTTCCAGGATGACGAGATAAAAGGCGAAGAAGCGAGTTATGCAAGAACAGGAAAGCCAACGACCTATGATAAGTCGCAAGGCCTTAGGTCGCGAGGCCTTAGATCGCTTACTTTAGGTCACTCCGATCTATCGAGTGAAGACTGTTTCGAGTTACGGTCGCGGAGATGTTTTACGACCTATGTTAGGTCGCGAAATCGAGATACGACCTATGTTAGGTCGCTAATGTGGATGCCGCTTTATTTTAGGTCGCTCGACCTTATGCAATGAAAAGATAGGTCGCCGCATGGTGTTTTCCTTAGGTCGCTCGACGCTCAAATACCTTAGGTCGCTCCAGATGATATGTCGTTTGTATGTGTAAATTGTTAAGTCATGTACTGTGTTGTATTTGCTTTATGTTGTAATATTTCGTTTGTATGTTAGGTCGTAGGTCGGCAAGGAGTTAGGTCGACCGTGAATGTTGTGTTGTAAATATTAGGTCACGGGTTTGTTAGGTCGTGAACGACCTATGTGTTGTACAGTTTTGTGTTGTGCGTTGTAAGCCTATAAATAGGCAGATGGTATCATTTGTAACAGTTAGTTGATTTTGAATAAAATTTGTTTATGTGCTTTGTGTCACTTCTTCAATTGGTAGTTGAGTGTGATCTCCTATCTCCACCTTCGGTATTCAAGTGCGCTTGAATCAATGATCGCTGAAGCCGATTCACGGTATCTAGTGCGCTAGATCAACGTACGAAGAATCGTAGATCTTTAAACACGGTATCGTGCACGATCAACGTGTTTGAGATAGCTAAAATCCGGTATTTTTGGATTAACGGATTTGGACCATTCGGTATCTTCTATTCTACAATCGCTACTTTCACCGATTCATACATTTTTGTTATTCGCCGCTGCATCAGATGCAAATATAAGCAAAAATGTATGCGCACTTTACATGACATCCTCTTTATAACACCCTTTAGCACCCTTTTCATTTCTTTAGTTACATTATCCGGAACGCTACAAGTTTCAAATACATGGGAAGATTTTCTAAGAGCATCTCCAACAGAGCGAGAATTCTCAAATCCGCACCCAAAATCGTCCCCAACAGAGTGCGAGAAATTGTAATAGTGCAGATTGGGGGGCTTTCGGGCTGAGAATCTCCAATGCGTTGAGGCGCTTGTTGAACAGGCGCCTGTTGCCAGGCGCCTGTTGAACAGGCGTCTACTATCTTCAACGGCTATTTCCCAACGGTCGTTTTTCCTCTTTAAATAACACTCCCTCCCTCTTCGTTCATTTCAAACCAATTTTCATTTTTGCAATTTTTTTCTGCCACCGATCTCAACTGAAAATGTACTCCGATTTCGACGATGTAGCTGCAAGGGCCAGTTTTGACGAATACGACTTGCAAGACGCTACGATTCCTATTGGGGGGGAAGTAACTAATGCAAGTTGGAGCGCTGCGGAAGACTACGATCTTTGCTACATTTACTGTGCACTATCAGTCGATCCTATTCGAGGGACCGATCAAAGTGGTGAATCTTTTTGGGGCAAAATTACTAATTGCTACAATCGGAAGAACATTAATCGAAAAAGAACGCTATCTTCGGTCAAAGGTCATTATGGAAAAATAAATCGTCAAACGCAAACGTTCGATTCTCAAATGTTCAAATTGAAGCAAACGAATCCTAGTGGCTTTGGGAATGAAACGCATTTAGTAAGCTTCAATGTAATTTCATTGTATTTTTTTTATCTTAGTTCCTTAAGTTTACCAGTTTTTTTTTTGAACAGAGAATGGCCGCAAACAAGTTGTTCAAACAAATCTATAAACCTGATAGTAAACAAGCACCACATTTTTATCAGTTCATGCACGTGTATGACATGTTGGTCGAGCATGTTAAATGGAAATCATCGCTTCAGAAGACCGTTCAACAAGTTCAATCAAACAGCTGTAGGGGTAAAACGCCTAGAGTTGGAGAAACCTCCAGTCCTATGGAATCCCAAGGAAGCTTCGGTTTAGGATCAGAAGAAGGCCCATCCCCAAATGAAGATCATTTTGTTAGGCCACAGGGAGCAAAAGCGGCCAAAAAGAAGCAGACTGCGGCAGCGGATCAAGATGAAATTAAAAAACTCATGCTTGAATCTGAGGAAAGATTTAACCGGGCAATGGACACTCGAGCACTGCAACACCAAGAAAAGTTATCAAGAATGGATCAACTTATTGCTGGAAACCGCCAAAGAGATGAAGATGCAATCATGTTTATGGATACGTCACATATGTCTGCAGAACAGCTGCAGTATACGGAGCAAAGAAGGAGAGAAATTATGAGGCGTAGACTTGAAGAGGATCAGTAAATGAATTACCGTTTCTACAACCATTGTATCTTTAAGTACCGTTATTTGTATTGTGTTCTTAATGCAAGCAATTAGTAATATAAGTTTTTCATTCAAATTGCATTACACTAAAAAATGATTTTAACAACCTTAGCTTAATTATACAGAAACAGATTACAATAACCTTAATACGAAACAACATAAACAGTAGTAGAAAACGTAAGAATACAAATAGAGTTTCACTGATTTCCAGAAAACCCCCAAAGATGATCTATGAGATCATTTTGTAGTCTTCGATGAAGTTGAGCACTACGGTATGACATTTGACTTTGTACATGAAACTCGAGTTCAAGTGCGCTTCCAATCATATCGTTGCGCCAAACAGGCGGTGGTGTAGGAGCACCCTCGTACACGTAATCTTCTTCCATGTCTTTTTCATCCTCTATAATCATATTATGTAAAATAATACAAGTGTATATTATTTTTGTCATTTTAACTGGTGACCAAAGTCTGCATGGATTACTGACTATGGCAAATCTAGACTGAAGAACCCCAAATGCTCTTTCAACATCCTTCCTCTGGCCTTCTTGCATCGCTGCAAACTTTGCTTGTTTATTGTTTTGTGGGTTAGAAATTGTCTTGACAATGGTACTCCATTTCGGATATATACCATCACCTAGATAATATCCATGATCGTACGTGTTACCTCCCAAAGTAAATGTACAAGGAGTAGATCTTCCGTTTGCTAAATCATTGAACAACGTAGATCGTTCGACTACGTTAAGATCATTGTTCGAACCTGGCATTCCAAAAAATGCATGCCATATCCATAAGTCATAAGACGCTACAGCTTCAAGAATAATAGAGGACCTATGAGATTTACCCTGATAAGCTCCAGCATACGCCTTTGGACAATTCTTCCACTCCCAATGCATGCAGTCTATACTGCCTAACATTCCGGGCCAACCTCTACTACCATGCATATTTAATAAGTTAATTATATCGGCCTCGTTCGGTCGGCGTAAGTATTGATCACCGTAAATGTCCACGATAGCTTGACAGAAATGTTCCAAACACTCTAATACCGTGCTTTCCGCCACTTTCAAATTTTCGTCAAGTGCGTCCGCCGGTCCTGCATATGCAAGCATTCTGAGTGCAGCTGTCATTTTTTGAATTCCTGTCAAACCCATTGTACGAGATGCATTGGGTTTGAAGATAAAGTATTTGTCATGCTGCTTGATACATTGGAGGATTCTAAGAAATAGAGGACGCCGCATGCGGAATCTTCTTCTAAAATCGGCATCTGTGTAAGTAGGATTCGGAACAAAGTAGTCTTCCATCAGTCTGTCGTTGTGCCATGAATGTCTACGATTTTTATACCGACGACCAACAACTGATCCACCGTGTTGCCTGCTCGATTGACCAACCTGTAGCACAGCCATACTTAGTAGTTCCTTTTCGCGGCGAAAATGATCTTCCATCATTTCATCAAATTCGTCGTCGCTATCATCAAAAAATATATAATCTTCGGCCGCCATTTGTTATATTTGAAATTGTATGAAATAAGACTGAGCAATAATACTTCTCAACATCTAGCAAGCCTTTTATAGCTTAATTCCCGGTACTGTTCCCATCCCATCATACAACTGTAGCCATCCCAGCATACAACTGTAGCCATCCCATCAAACAACTGTAGCCATCCCATGTTTAAGCAACTACTGTATGTAGGAGCAGTGTTGAATGGTTCTTATCGTACAACTGTAGCAATATTACTTTATCTTATCATACAACTGTAGCCATCCCATCAAACAACTGTATCATCACATCATTCAACTGTAGCCATTTTCTTAACGCAATAATACAGAAAGAAACAAGCCAATGTTACTGAAACAGCCAACAGTAATACAACCAACCAAAAAAAACCACTACAACCAACAAGTAACAAACTCAACGAGAATACACTCAACTTAAGGATATCCAAATCGTTCTAGCCAATTTTGACGTACGATATAAGCCTCATGTCCAGTGAACGTGCTGTGATATTTGAGAAAGTAACGACCTTCAAAGGTGGAACGGGTTGGTTCGAATACATTTTCAAATATAACTTCATTGATAACTGTACTGTACCGCGTACAGGCGTTGCAGAAGTTCCCATACGTAGTCCTCAACTCTACCTTCGTACGTCTGGTTCTACACTCAACATTGTTATTGTATAGTTCAGCAATGGTGTCCCAAAACTGAGTTGCCATTATCTCTTCATCGTCGCACATCTGATCAGTTTGTATAAAAACATTTACTAAATGTTTCAATTCAGTAGCCGAAAATATTATGTTACTCATTGATTGAATTTACCGAACTTTTAAATGCTGTGATATATGAGTACAAAACTTTCTCTTAAATAAACAAGTCGTGATCCGCGTACAATAAAATGAAGCATGAGATTAAAGACCACGTGTCAAACATCCATAAACTGATTGCCAAACAAACACAAATGTGTTTGTTACATCAACATCTTCACAATTCTAGTACATATAAGCTTAATAATAACCAAGCATAAATTAGCATCATCACCACCATATATACAGTCACATAATAACACAGTCTAAAACATCTAAATGGAGCACATCAGTCTATGTGATCAGAACCGCTATCAATCTCCTCATCGTCGTCATTATCGTCGTTGACGTCATCAAAGTCTTGCGGCTGAGGTCCCGCATGGAGCTGCTCCTGAAGCTGCTGAATCTGGGTCTGTAATCCCTGTATCTGCGCATCATATTGAGTCTGCTGTTGTTGGACCGCGGTCTGGTAACTCTGATACATCATCCCTGTATAATCGAGCGTCATACGCTCAAATACAGCAATCATCCGTCTATCATAATCCATGTACTGAGAAAACTGATATGCACACAAGAAAAATTATACACAAGTGGATAATATAATGACAAGTAATATAATGACAAGTAAATTAAGGAAAATTAAAAACTAATACAGACCTGATGAGGCTGGTACAATCCGGCGGATGGTATACCCGTAATAGCGTCGTCTGTAGGATACTGCAAGGGATACTCCACAACCTGACCGTGTACATCATACGCTCTAAACGAATGGGGTGGTGGGTCGAAAGTAGGAGGCTGTGTGTACTGAGATGATGTAGGCTCAAAGGTGGCAGGCGGTAGTGGAACTCTACCAGAAGAGGTACGCGGCCCAATATGATCGGAGTTCAAACCCCGAATATAATCAGGTAAAGCGTAAGCACGTGGGGCTACTCGAGCCCAATATGAATCAAAGTCTCCCAAAACTGTAAATGGCTCACCATCCACCCAACCCGCACCCCTCATCGCATGAATATAAGCTGGTCCAACCCGAATATCACCATACATATCATCCCATGGTAGCGGATCTGATGGAATGCGAACTATACCATACAACTGTAGCCAACACCGATCCCCTAAATACCATATGAAAGGACATGTAGCAACCTGAAAGCAGATCCTATGTCGCGACATGGATACATGAAAAGTGAATGGATGGTCAGGACCGGGCTCTAGGAACTGTAAGTACTGATCCCATGGACGAATGATAATGTTACCACGCCGCCTCATATCCATCTGCTGTCTAGCCTCCATCAACTCATTGTGCACCCCTTGTGCAACACGGGACAAATGCATAGGAGGATCCCAACGACGCAATCTGGGAAAGTAAATATAAGGTGTGGCATTCGCCTCTACAATAAGTCGGGGGTGCATATTGGCAGTATACTCGTAGTACCAAAATGGAAGAATGTACCAAAAGCCATACATCTGTCTGGACTGCTGAAGCGCATATGTATCTAATGCTACGTACAAATAACCAATAATAGCAGTACCATAATCATATATATGGAGTCCATCCACATCTACTAACCCAGCCAGAAAACCAAGTCTAATAGTACCCTTATTGTTACTAAAAAATGTAGACCCAAAAAGGTATAGTATGAATGCACGGATAACGGGAGTGTGCATATCCTCAACGGCCATGTACTCTACTATATAACGCTGCAAACAAGGTAGAGTAACAGCTCCTCCTCTAACCTCCTCATCGGCCATAGTCGATAAATAAGCTGAATATGACTCGAACTCCTCGAATGAACTATCAAATGGAACAGGGAGACGGTCAGGTCGACCAACCTCTATGCCAGTGAGCATATAAAAATCTAGGGGAGTCAGTCCTAACTCAAAATCAGGAAAATGAAATGTGTGAGTGGTCGGCCACCATCTCTCGGTAAGGGCCTCTACTAGACAACGATCTACATGTGCAAATCTAGGTAAAGCAAGAAATTCACCAAAAGGTGGTGCATGTAGCCTATCCAAAATCGGCTCCGGTAACTGATCAAAATATTCAGACATACACCTATACCAACTACCTCGCATCGCTACGTGACGAACCTAAATATATGATTATTTAATGTTAAGGTAAATAAGGAATTATTATACATTTATATTTACATGGTCGTTTATTAAGCAATAAATAAATAACGTATACCTGTGGCGTCGCTATAGCTGCAGTAAGTCGATGCGAAACAGTAGGAGGCAAGTCGTGCAAAGATCGAAGATCGGCTGGAGTCACGGTAGCATCGGGAGAGATATGAGCAGGTCCGATATTGGCATCAGTCGTATATCGAACGGTGCGTCTACCGGTTTTGACCGGACGGGGCAGCATTTGGACGTGAAGTTGGTTTGAAAATGGGGGTTGAGAAGAGGGAGGAATGAGAGAAAATGGAGGAAAATGCGCCTGATATAGGCGCATTAACCAGGCGCCTGTTGAACAGGCGCCTGGTCATCAGGCGCCTGTTCAACAGGCGCCCGCCCTCATTTCTGTTGTAGAAATGAGGGCTCCAACATTTTGAAGTGCGGAAAATCGAATTTCCGCACTCCAAACTGTTGGAGATGCTCTAAAAGACTGGAATTTAAAGTTAATTACATTTCTATTTTATTGGCAGATTTAAGTCATTGTTATAAGTAAAGACTTAAAGTACTTATTAGGATTTTAAATTCCAATCTAGAATCACGTGCTTTATTATGCTCTCAGGAATGAGGTATTATATGTTATATTATATCAAATGTTTTTTGTGTTACTGCGTTTGTTTGCCATTAGATATATTTTTCCTGATTGCAAGTAGATCACATGCAATGGTGTCTAATGAATCTTTGGGTTGATACCTGAATCTTTTTTAATCTATTTCCCCATTAACGTGCATGAATATCTAATATATTAGCAGGTGCTTGGTACTTTTAAAATTGAAGTGGAGAGGAAAAGTCTTCGATATGTGTTTTTAGGTATCTAAGCTACATGCATATATTGTTCATTGAAAGTTGGATCGATGATACCGGATTAACACCTATAATACGAAGAAGTGTATTTTGGAATGAACTCTTGCCATAATCAGTACATGAATAAGCATTGTCAAAGCATCAAAATCGAAACTCTAGCCTTTCAATTGTAGAAAGAGATGAACCAACATACGATTTAGTCACAACAAAGTTAGAGGACCCATCATCTTTATTGTTGCATGTCCATATCTGTTTTTATTTCCAGGCTTTCCTTCTTTTTCCTTTTTTTTTTTTTTTTTTGTTGTGAAAAAATACTTTAAACATGTATTAAAATAAACATAAATTTTATTAACGGTTTGTATTTTACTTGCTGATTTAGTGATTTTATTAGAACTTGCTACTTATGTGTTTATTTGTAAAAGGAAATATATGATTGAATATGTACATTTTTCTCTGTTGTCTTCTGAAATATTATGTGCAAATATTTAAAATGGATTGAAGTAGAGGATACAATGTGGATGGCATGAATAGAGACTATAAGTTCAAGGTAGGAAATGTTTTAAATTTTGTCTGTCTTTATAAAAAAACAGCTGGAATGTTTTTGTTTGCAACTGCGTTCTTTTCCAACTGCATTTTTCCATCAAACGTGTATTCTTGCTTGGTTTAAACGAGAATGCCGCAACACATTGCTACTTGATGGCATAAAATTCGTGGTTGTCCTTTCCTTCTTTGCAACTTTTCTTGCTTTTACATATACATAAAAGCATGTAAAATTGTATGTATTTTGATTTTGTATGATATTTTGCGTGTAAAAGTGTCCCAATTTTGTCAAAATTTTTATACATGATCTCAAGACCAATTAACGTATGAATACTAAATTCATACGTGTATCAGATAAAAGCTTAGAGTATAAACAAAAAATCCTTCTTTAAGTTTTCTACATTTCCTCTTTATACGCAAATTTCGTGTAGTAAACCTTTTGTTTTAGTAATATTTTGTTAAAAAATATATGTTGTAACTTTTTTTCCTTAGCGTCTATTTGTCTCGTGTACCGTTTGGCATTGGATATCGAGCAAAGTATGTTGCCAAGCTTGATCGGCTGGTGCCAACCATCTCATTGACCGCAAGACCAACATCATATTCCAACAGATACACGATTCAATATTATACAACAAACACAGGTCAAGTCTGCTTAATCAAACCGACCGTAAGGTTTGCCTACTTCTACTGGCCAAAATCAATTTTTCTGAAGCCAAAAACAATCTCAGTGAAGAGGAGTTTGCCTTGTTTTATGCTGGATTAAAAAATAAATTTTAGTGACAATAGGGTTGACTCCTTATCTCAGTGAAGACCTTGTTAAGTTATGGTCAAGTATGTTAATCAGACATAAGCTGCATATATCATATCATGTCAACTAACCATGATTTATTTTAGTTCTTCTATTCTGTCTTCCCATATGTTCACCTAAATTAATTTTATTTTCATCAGTTTCATATTTGCATTTTATATGATTTATATATGCCAATTTACATTTTGTATGATTTATATATGCCAAATTAATTTTTTATATCTCGTAAAATTTGACATGGTATACACCTAGCACAAGACATTTGGCTACTTAAAGTAATAAACTAAAAGGAGCAATTCATATTTCTGATTTTTCATTATAATTATAAAATAATCTCTCATACACTTATAATTAGCATTTTTTAACAGTTTTAGGACAAATTTGATGTAGGTAATGAAAAGGACTACCAGAATGTGTCATATTATTCCAACTGTATGAATATGGATTCATCTTTTAACTTCTTTTAGCAAGAATTGGTTAGGCAATACATCGTGGCCACAACCAAATTAATTAAATATATTTAATCATCAAGTGCGGTACTATATCGATTATGACACAAGCTATGTGTTCTGCATAGTATGATATGTACATGAAGTAAAATTCAAAGGAAATCCAGGCAACAATGGAAGCGAAGTAGCAACTTATATAATTTATGTCAATCAGTGTACAATTGGTCCACTTGACATCATACCATGCTGCCCAACCTAACTTACTATTTGGTTTGCTTAAATAGCCACTAATAGGGATTTAATCTATCTTACCTATTTAGATGTTTACATTTTCAGCAATTATTGATTTGTTATAGACTATTGTTGATAACGATCAGTAGGAAAAAGAAAAGTATGTTTGTTTAATTTTAAAAAAGAAAATGTATTTTAGTTACAGCTTCATTTTAGGTCTGTAAAAATTGCAATTTTGTTTAGCTCTAATCTGTGGGGTTTGGTGTAACTATATATCTTATTGGTAGACAATGTTCGAATAACTAAGCAATACAGCAACAGTATTATTTTGCAGCAAGTTATTCCACAAATACGAAAACTGTTTATGTCAGTTTTTATATTTACAGAATGACTTATCGCAAAGTAACTTGGTAAATTTTAATCTCTTGTAAAATATTGGTATATCTACATTGTTATGTATTTGTAATGTGCATCTGTAGGCAAAATAAATTTGTTTTATGTTTGAGATTGATAGCGTAAGGAGAGCAGTCTGAGGAGATGCTTTTACTTCTCATTAAAAATATATCTTCTGTTGTAAATCTGGTGGTTCTGCTATTTCATATGTGCTGCAATTTTCTGGGGAGAAAAGAAGGTCAAGTACACATGGTCTAGATGGACATCTATATTTATGCACGAGGAAGTACCATAAACAGCCAAGTCAGTTAGTCTTATCCTTTGTTTTCATGGGTCACCTTTTTAATGAATGATGCAAACAGAACAGACATAGTAAGTGGTTTTCAAGCTAAGCAGTTCATAATTTACTGACCTCTGATTAACCCACTATGAGTTATTCCATATACTAGAAATGCAGGTATCATAAACATTTAGATAATTAATATTAGTGGGGAATCAAAAGCTGCAAGTTTAAATTTAGAATTCAGCTGTCTATCTTGGATTCTCTAGTTCTGTTTAACTTTTCAGTAATAATTTGGACGATAATTTTTATTGATTATTTGCATTATAATAAATATTTGCTGATAAAAATCTTGTACTATTGAATTGTCCATGAAACATTACAGGTTAGAAATCCCATTTCTAAATATGATTTTTAAATTCTTGAGTTTAACTAACTATAGACAGCCAATTAGTACAATGGTTGTTATTTAATTTGTCACAGTTGTTATCTTATCTCTTACAACCTTTTGAAGTCTAAAAAATTAATTAATGATGTGTCTTTGATTACAACTACGCAACAGGACTATGCTAGGACCATGTGATATATGGTAAGCTGTAGTTGGAAAAAAAAAGACACAACAGGTCGTTTGGTTTTTTTCATTTTCAACTGTTTCTGTTAACATTGAAGTACATTGATCACTATTACTTGCTGGTTCTCTTCTGTTTGATGGTAAGAGGGGGAAGCAACTTAAGTAACAGTTGCTTTTGTTTATAATTGCACCACTCACCTCGTTTCAATATTTTTAGTTTCTCTTCTGCTGTAACTTGATGATAAAAATATTTGTTTGTTGTTTTTTCTTTAATCTTGTGCTATTTTCAATGGGAATTTTTCGAAAGCAAGATTTGAAGAAAAAAACAATTATCATTACGTAACAGATATGGATTTTTTAATGATATTCGAAATGATTGACCTGTAACAGCCCACCTACTTTGATTAGCAGCGCACTCAAACACGCAGTAATTATTTATTACTCTCTTTTCAATGGCACACATGGAATACATGTGCTCATCACATGTTTGACCTATAAGGATATATCAGTCATTGAACAACTGTTCTCTCTCAGCATAAATCAAAATTGCAAGGTTCTTTAAGATAGAAAGAGGGAACCCATTTTCTCTCTTCAGCTGATTCTAAACTTTGGTGCTGCTTTTTCATTCTTTGCTCCGAAGTGAAGAAATTTCTACATACAAATCATATCAAATGTGCAGCTTTTGGTGCTCTGTGTATTTCAGTTTAACTCTCTTGTGTATGATTTGAGATGGGTAGTGCAAATTTGACGGTTTTACTCTTCTATTTGGAGTAAGAATACAAAGGGATAGGAAAAAAATGTATTCAAAGAGTAAAGGAGGTAATTCTTCTTCGAAAAACACGGTTTCAAGAAAATGGACCATCTTGTTTTGTATTGGGAGCTTTTGTGCTGGTCTGTTATTTACAGATAGGTACAGTTTAGGTGAAATTGTTGTGTTCATTATTCTTTATAATTTTAAAATCAGAATCCAAATCTGCGTTTGCTTCAATTTTGCTGCTTATGATCTATCTTGATCTGGGTATTTCTCTAATTTGACAACCAGAGTTAATTCTAAGTTTTTATGTGGATTTTGCTTGTCGATTTGTTAAAATTTAGTATATGAATATCAGCTTAATTTTAAGCTCTTTTATTGTATTCAATTATACCAATAGTCTACTGTGTAGGCAAATAACTTTCCACAATCAATATCGATTTTCTAATGTATGCATATTCACAATTAAGATCAATATTTTATCTATATGCTTGAAATTGAATTGTCAAAAGCTTAAATCAAATACAAATTAATATATACGTTTTGACTAGTGGACTAAATATTAATTGAATGGTAAGGGTGGAAAAATATTATTAAATGCTTAAAAGAAGTTTTAAACAAGCGATAGTGCAAGAAAGGGTAGAAAAAAAAATATTGGTTGGTGGGGTGTCATTCTTATTTCAAAAATCAGAAAGCTATGTTATATTCATGTTTTGTAAGATACATGTATATCTAATTTTATGTGGACATAGTACTAAAATGTGGACAATACCAGAAGCAAATGACATCATGAAAAGAACTGGAAATGAAGAATACAAGACGGATATTGCTTCAAATGATTCAGACTTAAGAATGGTGAGCTCTAGCCTTCTGAAACTTGTATTTGTTTGTTATATTGTTTACTATTACATTTCTAGCTTGATCGACATGTTAGAACTGACTGAATCTGAATAGTAAAAAATAACCCTACACATTTGTGTTATGATAGATTATTAATGGTTTTCTCCGTTGCCTCTTAGAGCACTGAAAAACAGGGGACTAAGTACATAGAAGAAGAAGAATCAAAGACACAATGCTAGAGTAAGTTTGGTTTATGATAAGAAAAATTGGTTTGAAGAATTAAACATAATTATACTAAACAGATATATTTTGTGTGTGCAGGAGTTTAGATAAAACAATATCAAATTTAGAAATGGAATTAGCTGCAGCAAACGCTGCACAAGAATCTATACTTAGCGGTGCGCCACTATCTGAAAATTCGGAAGTACTTGAATCTGGTAGAAAACACAAGTATCTGATGATTGTCGGAATCAATATAGCTTTTAGTAGTCGCAAAAGAAGAGATTCAGTTAGAGCAACTTGGATGCCATAGGGTGCATACTATTTTTGAATTTCGCATTTTTTGAGGTTTTAAGTTCTAACACATTATTTAACACATTCTTTAGTGTCATAATAGAATCAGTATTTCTGTATTAAATGAGTTTGATATACTATCTTTGTTAAAAGTTATATTCATGCCCAATATATTTTCTTTCTCACTTAATTGTCATTCATTTAGCCAGAAATAGTTGTTTTTCCCTCATATTACTTTGCACTTTACAGTCAAATTTATAAACCACCTGCCATTTAACGAATATCTAATCAAAGTGTTTCATTCCTTTTAGCTAGTCGCAGGTTACAGGTTATAGCATCAACAAATATGACGTATGGATGGTCCATATCTTGCTACAAAGAATTCTTGAATGTTCAGGTAAATCCATATGTTTTCAGCGATACTCTTTTCCATCATCCTTCATAGTATATTACTTATATCAGGAAAGCCTATAATTGTAAGATCAAGAACTAACATTAGCCGTGTGAAAAATGATGGCTGCAGTCGTTAGATTTTATTTTTGGTCCTGGGAAGATTAAACATACAAAATCCTTGAATATGCATGTCTCTCCCTTTTCATTTTTTGTTTATCTTTCATTCAGAAACTGTTTATTTGCTAGTAATATCTTAATAGTTGGATCATTCAATGTTAATATTCAGTGACAAGTCTCTAAAATCTGAATATCATTTGCTGTTACTTCTCCATGATCACTAATCTCAATTAGGAAATTAGATAGGATGAATAGTATATACATGCAATCTCTTTTGATATGGTTCAATTGTTTGATTTTGGAGGGCCAAACAATCCTGGGTATTGAAAAATTAGTAACTAACATTGAAACGAGTCTATTGTAGGCTTATTTCAACACAATATATAGATTGTATAGTTCTGTAGTTAATCTATATCATATAAGAAAGTAAGAAACACAGGCAAAGTTAAACATCATGACTCATGCGACACTAAACTAAGTAAACAATGAAGTTTGGTGACTGCCATTTTCTAAACCGACAAGACACAACTATATTTTACCGATTAGAAAGATCTTCTAGAAGTGTCATTAAAGAATAATAATTAGCTTTTAAATTTTGATCATGGTGTCAAATATACTGAAAGCTAGCCAAATAATTGATAGCTCCTAAGTTTCATAACTTGTATTAAGTTATGGACAACTTGATAATTTCCATATGAGGTGTGTATCTGAATAAATTCATTAGATGCTCCAGCTTGATATCAGCATCACTAAAATGTACATCTCTACCAATTTGCCTCACTTTGGTCGTTGTTTTTAGATTTCAAACATCACTATTAATTGTTCAAAAATGATCCAGAAACTGAATTCCACACACCCCCCCCCCCACACCCACCCCCACCCACCCACCCCAAAGTAAGCGTTTTGTAATATGAAACTTAAGCATGCCTTTATTTTAAGGTCCAACAAGACACATCTAGAATTCTAAAAACCTGGAATTATTGCATTAGGCCCACACATGATGTCGGTTTGTTTATTTATTTGCTTTAACTGCATGGATTCGTAGATATATAATCATTTTGAACTGTTACCAAGAAGTTGACATGGCTGAGTTCGTCTAAAGCGCCAGATTAAGGTTTTAGGTCCGGAAAGGCGTGGGTTCGAATAATCTCACTGTCAACATTCTTCTCTTAATTTCTTGCGAACCAAAATTGAAGAAAGGAGAATAAGTTTGTGGGCTCAAGGCTAGGCCAGAAACATAAAGGTTGATGCATAAAGGTTGATGCAGAGGTAGGTTGGACCCTATCTGTTTTCTACTGCACAATGTTATGGCCCTTCCTTTAAACATCTGTCCCACTTGGTTTTGGTAATGTAAATTCACTATTTTTACTGTCATCTACATAATAAAATTGCTGGGACTTAGTTGACAACATAAAGAATGGATCAGATTTAATCAAACAAAAGATATCGGATGGTCATAAATTGTCCACCTAATCAGAGATTTAACTTCTGTTATTCTTAACTGCTCACGACGTTACCTTTTATTTCCACTAACTTTCAATCCTCCTTTTAACGGAACTGCCAATTCCAATTCTTCTTCGCTAACAAGCAGTTACCCTTTCATTTTCTGTTTATGACAGATTCTCACCTACTCCATGTATCTCAAATTTAAAGAATTTATCTTTGTCCGCTTCTTCTCTACTAATCGATACATGTAATGTTCAAAAAAATTCTTCTCCTAAAATAATATCCATCACAACTGCAAATAAACTTTAGGATAATATCTTCTACTAGCTGCAGGATGCTCCATGTTACAACACAATTGGCTTTTTCATTAGAATTCACGATCCCTAAGATAGTCGCACCCCAAAAAGATGATCCACGGCAAACTTTCTTACATTAAATCAAAAATTAGCAGTTAATGTTATTTCATCTTGGACTCAAAATCAAAGTTGGAGCTTCAGGCTTTCCTCATCCTTTATTGCTGCGAGCACTTCTCTCGGATTTTGGAGTATTCCTCATAATTTCTCTGTTCTTTGGTTATGAAAACGTTCAATGTTTAATTTCTTTGTTTTTCAATTTCCGATGTACTTTGAGTTATGAAATTGTTGAACATCATTTTGAACCGATTGTCTTTAATGCCTCTAATGTTATTGGGTAACTAATTCTCTCTTTTTTGCGTTATCAAATTTGATTTGTTATTATTTCGATTGTCTTCCCCAATATTATTTTTCTTACCTAATTTAACTGAATAATTAGGAATTTGAGATGGGGCTTTGCACTGAAGGTCCCTGTTTTCGATGTTGTTGTAAAAAAAGTCTCTATGATAATGAATATGTAAATTAAGGTATCGTTTGTTTAAAATGCTGAATGCTGAATACTGAAGGCTGAACACTGAATGCTGAATACTAATTGCTGAATGCTGATGGCTGAATACTTAAAATGTTGTTTGTTTAGAAAATTGTTTTATGAACATAACTTACTACTTTGACAATAATATCCCTCAAAATTTAAATTAATTATTCTTTCATGTAACTGCCATACAAAACACACTAAATCATCTTATATTATACCTTATATTTTATACACAAACAAAAACAAACAAACAAACAAATTCTTGCAGGAGAAGACTACCAAATCTACAAAACATGTTGAAAATAGAAAATTTGATAACATAGATATATTTTATAAAAGTTTGCTCGAGAAGAAAATATTTTATTATAATATATATATATATATATGTTCAACGTATTGAAATAAATTATTATAAAAATATCAGACGATTTTGTACAACTTTTCATAATTATTTAAAATGTTGAGTTTCCATTAATGTATTACAAATTATTTAAGTTTTCATTTATCTTAAGGTAAATCTCGGTATTGTTCAGCATGTCGAAATTATTTATTTATAACTTTTTCACACTTGCGTTACATATTTCAATTTGTTTTTTAATTTTCATTCTTATTAAACAATTTATAAATTATCGTATTTTAACTTCAAATTATAAGCAAATATTGCTAGGTTGTCATCAATTTTTTTATTACTAGTTTTTAGTATATTTCCATTGACTGAAAACTATAATATAATTACAATCAAAACAAAAAAGGTGCAATGTAGTGCACGAGACTCCCGCACGATAGCGAACTCTGAGGAGGTCAATAATATACGCAATATTTTCCTCGCACTACGAGAAGGCTGTTTTCGGACTCGAACCTTGACGTTTAGATCACCATGCGGGTGACCTAACCATTGCTTCAAGGCTACACCTCTTAAAATCAAAACAAAATGAGAAAAAATTACCTCGCCGAAAAAAGGGGATAGAACTAAAAACAAAATTAATATTATATGTGAACTTTTATAACAGTTTGAAATAATTAGAAAAAACTTCATAAAATATATATATGTTAGGTTATATATGGGTATAATTGGAAAATGTAGTGCAATAAGTGATCAGCACTTATAATAAGCATTAAGATTCCGCTTATTCAATTAAGTGAATAAAAAAGCTTAATGAAAACACTTGCTTGAAAACAAACAACATAACAAGCTCTTATCACTTATTCAGTTAAGCATTAAGCCTTTTTTTCCTCAAAACAAACGCAGCCTAAGTCCCTGTTTTTTTTTCTAAATTAGAAAGTGCAAACTATCTTGCGCTTTCCTTATAGAAAATGCAAGTTAACTTGCACTTTTCAAAAATATAACTTTTTTGAAAATTTCAAAATTTTCAAAAAAAAAATCAAAATCAAAAAGCGCAAACTAGCTTGCGCTTTTCTGATAAAAAGTGCACTTTTCAAATATTTTAAAATTTTCGAAAATTTTAAAATTTAAAAAAAAAATTTAAAAATCAGAAAGCGCAAACTAGCTTGCGCTTTCCATCAAGTTAACTTGCATTTTTTTTAAAAATTTAAAATTTTCAAAAATTTCTAAAAAATTCAAAATAAAAGCGCAAACTAGCTTGCGCTTTCCTGATAAAAAGTCAACTTGCGCTTTTTAAATTTTTCAAAAGTTTTAAAATTTTCAAAAAAAAAAATCATAGTCAAAAAGTTGTAAGCTAGCTTGCATTTTCTGTTAGAAAAATGCAAAACACCTTGCCTTTTCTATTTTTCAAAAAAACAGGGACTAAATTTACATATTATTATCTACAAGGACTTTTTTTATAATAACATTAAAAACAGGGACATGTGACACTTTCTTGCATTTGAGATTGTAGATGAGGGAGAACTTAAAATGGATAGATATTAACAACGACTGGAAAGGAAGATGGCTGACTGGAATTTGGTAAGAAAAAAAACGTTGATGGGGATTGCCTTCTCTAAGATTTTATCAATTTGTTTTGTATTGAATACCTGGTATTGTCGGAAATATTGTGCAATTTATTTAGACTTTTTTGTAGATATATCATGTGTTAGTTGTACCTTTATAGTAAAGATAATCATATAATAGTATATACCAATTTTTGATCATGTCATCAGATCTACCCAATTTAAATGATCTGGCCAATTTAAAAGATACAATGAATTCTTCTATATCTATTTTCGCTGAGCAACATGCATATTTCTTTTATATATATATATATATATATATATATATATATATTACAGTTTTACTACCATTTATAAAGTGAATGTTGAAGTGAGATGCATGTATTAAATAAGAATAATCCCACCAATTAATATTTGTATTACATAAATCAAGCACAAATGTTATCCTTTATCGGTTGTTCTTGAAGTTTGAAAATAACTTTTGAAAATCATTTCAACTCGGCCTCACTTTTCCAATTCCTGCACAAATTAATGCATACTTTAATATAATTATTCATATGTATGGTATGATTCGTATACAGTATCAATTAAGGTTTACATTTAATATAATTTTGTACACTAAATCTGTCCTATTTAACAAAGTCATGAACAATTATTTTTTCTTTTGCCATCGAGAGTAGTTATATTGTATGATCAATTGTTTATATATCATAACTATGTGTATGGAATAAGAACAAACACATTTTAAATTTAAATCCATGATAAAATAGTTGAAACTTCATTCTGCGTTTATTATAGTATTGATGATAATCTATTGATGAAACCGAAACATACCACTGTATGATAATGCTAGCACTTATTAAGATTTTATTTATATGTTACAATAGTAGTAATAATTATGGTAGAAATAATTATTGTAAGGTCATTAATATTGTAATTGGAAGGTAAAATAGCATGATTCCATGGGTAGGTTATCAATACTGTCTATAGCATTGTATTGCCGATAGTGATTGGAGCAACTACTGAGATACAAAATCAAAAACAAAATTTGACACAAGATGCATGGACCATTAGATTTGTTTATCTTTATATGGAAGGTGGAAATCATGGTGAGACATGATCGTTGAGATTACTTATGTCAAATTTTCTGTCTAAATAGAATTTCCCTTTAAATAATACTTAGAGTTACTAAAGAATGTCTACTGTTGCTAATATTTTTGGAATAACAAATTTAATATTCAATTGATGTAGGTGATGCAAAAAGGATTGATGGATTTATAATGATAAAATAATTGATGGTTGGGAGGATTTACAAAGAGAAATTAGGTGACTAATTTTGTACTTAAATCGGTTGTCTTCATGTTCGGGAATGTCAAAAAAGTGGAAATTCTGCTATATAAATGTAAATTCCTGATAAAACCGATAACACAACATTCTGCATTTTTTATTGTTGAGTATGTACTTTTAAGATCTTAAACTAGGCATGTAAGATACCGCTAACAATTATTAAGATTATATTGGTAGATTATTAATAGCACTAAATGTTATTGAGAAAAAGATTAAGAATTATTGGAAGGTTATTAACACTATGGTTAGAATGCAACAATATAAGATTTTATTTGTAGATTTTAATGTCAGATGTCCACTTACATATTCAAATCATTAATGTAATGTTTTATGCAGATATCTAATTACATTTTCAAAACATTTACCCTATTTCTTATTTAAATAATGTTTTTTAGTAAGTACCCTATTTCTAATTATTTTTTCTACAACATTACAAATTAGACATACTACATAAATTTATGATATGTGATGTACGTAAATTTGATACTGTTAATATTAAATTAATTAAAAACGGACTTTTAATTTAATGTAACGACCCTGAATTTTGAACAATTTAAATTGAAAATATTTAATTAATTTTAAATATGTGAACGATGATTTGACTTGAATTTCAAATTATCAGAAGGAATTGGCGATTAAATTTTTGAATTTAATCTATTGAAAGTTGAATAAAATTTGAATCTTCAATTTTAAGCCGGTTAAAAATAATTTAAAGGCTTAGAAAATTCATATTGATAATACTGAAGATGATAGAAGCTTCAAAATTGAATTTGAAAGCGATTTGTTCAGTTTTGAAATTGTATCGTTTGAAATCGAATTTAAAAATAGCCTTCCGAGGCACAGTCTCGGAAGTTGACGAAACCAGTTTCATTGGGTCCGTAATATTGAATTATTACTGGATTTCAATTTCGTATTTATCAGAATTGTTTTGTGAACATACGGCGTATAAACGCGTATAAAATTTAATTGAATTCAATTTGAATTTCTGTAACAACTGGGGTTTTGCCCAAAATTATAATCATCAATAAACGATTAAAGTTGACAGATATTTGCTGTTTATTGTTGAAATTTTTATAACGATAAAATCTTCGTCAATTAACGATTTAATATCGAATTGTTAATTTCTGTCAGAATTTGGAATTTGTAAATCGATTGAAATTCTTTTGTTTAAATTTTTATTTGTACGAAATGAATATATACACATAGTTTAGATTTTAACAACAAAATTAAACAAGACAAAATAAAAATAATAAAAACAAAATAAAGATAAAAGAAAAAAACCAATACCAGCCCATACCCTATACCATGTTCTCTTCTGCAAAACCACGTTCTCCCCCTTACCTCTGTTAAACCCACGTCGCCCCTCTCTCCTCATTCATTATTCGATCAGAAAGAAAATCATACGAAAGAAGAAAAAAAATGGCGACGTCCAAATAGCTAGGGCTTCAGAAAAATTGGAGTTTTCGTTCCTTCGTCTCTCGTTCCTCCTTCGATCTGCAAAGATTAGGGCTTCGACGTTAGTAGTGGCGGCCTCGATTCGATCGTCTCCCTCTTTGCTCGCGACCGTTCCAATCGAAGGTGAGTGGTTTCTTCCCCACTCACATCTAATTTAGCCTCTAGTGTAGAGTTTAGTTTCATATGATTTTTCGTTCGTATTAGATTGTTTAAATTCGCGATTTTGGGTTGCTTGATAAAATTCTCACGGCTTTGAAAGTATTGACTCCTTGTTGACTTCGGTCCCCTTGATTTGTTAAATTGGTTTGTTGTGATTTTCTTGGTTTATTAATTGATGCTCACGGGTTTTGATTTCTGGAAGTTTGATTTTGGGGTAATGTTGTAACCATCTGGTAATTGATTTTTGTGAGAACCTTTTCACCACTTCACTGACTTGTCCCATGATTTCGGCTATACTGTGAATCCTGTTCTTTGTCAAACTACTTGAGAAATCGACTTCGGTATGCAGTTTTCTTTCTTAGTGGGTCTGGCCATCTGTTTTTGTTTGGTTTGTAAGCTGAACTCCACTTGGTTGTAGCTACATTGAACTCGACTTGTTTAACGTTGATCACTTATCTCGTCTCTGACCATCTGATTTGGCATTGACTAACTAGATATTTCGAATCCACTACTTTGTATTAGCTTCGGCCATCACCAATGCTTTTATATCTGTAGCATACTTGAAGCTTTATTGTTCCTGTACTTGACCTTGCCACTGATGTTAACTTGACCATATACATATATTCATATATGTGTGTTGATGCATATTTTACTTCTCTGGTCACACTGCTTTGTACTGATGCATTTGATGTTGTACAATGTTCGACCTGGCACTGGTTCATTTTTATGGCTTGGATGATTTAGAAATGTTCGAACTCCTTTTGCCATTACGGCTCGACTTTCATTTTGATTTTGGGATTTTTAGTCTCTGACGTTGGGAAGTGCTTGCCATACTTGGGTAATTGCAGTTTTATTTTGAGTTGTTTCTGGTCTGGATGTTGCCGTGCTTATGATAGTTCATTCATGTAGCAACCTAGTTTCACTTGCATTGTTTATTTTATTTTATCTCGTACTGTCCAATTGAGTTCACATGTATTTGAGCTTTGGTTGTGTTCATAAGCAGTTTATAGTTGCCGTTCACGCATACACATGCTTCACAGCTGTGTGTATGTTTGAATTCATATCCTTGTTGAATCGAGTTGCACTAGTCTTCGAGTTGAGTTGAGTTTCATCTCCACTTGGTTGCACTTCATATTTCAGTATACCATGCCTTGTGTTCTTGTGTGGTCCATGTAGAGTCTGCATAGGTGCACTGCTGCTAATTGTTGCAATGTGCTTCGAGTTGTGTGGTTGGTTCATCATGTAGTCTGGATTGTGATATTGCATTTGAGTGTAGTAGCTGCATTTGTCCTGTCTACTTGTCATTACTTTGGTCTCTGACCTGATGTACTTTAGTCTAGCACCTGGATGCACTTTGTACACTGTCACTACTACTGTGTCTGGTACCTTTGCATTGTAGTACTTCATGTTAACATAGGCTCTTGAGTTGGGTGTATTGCATTGTTGAGTTGAATCTGTTTCACTAATGCATTGCCTTTGTGTGGTCTGCACTTGCAAAATATTGATGCCTTGTTCATGATTTAGTGTACGTGAATGTCTACTGTCTCATTTCTAGTTTGCATTGCCTTTGTGATCTTCACTTAGGTGTAGTCTGCACTTTGATAATCATGTAGCCAGGCATGTGTATAGATATGTACATATTCTATATTACTTCGGCATTAAATCAGATTTTGAGCCTGGTCCTTGATGATGTTTGACTACTTGTTGCATCGAGGTTACATCTGAAATTTTGGCGAGGCAGTGCACGCGTGCGTGCACTGCAGCCACCCAAAAAAAAAATCGACAGTTTTGAATTGATATTTCTTTGCGTCGTGATGCATTGATCTTCTATGCCGTATTGGCGAGGCCGTACACGCGTGCGTGTACGGCAGCCAATCAAACTTTGATGGTTTTAAAGTGACAATTTCAATTGTCTTAAATTGATTTAGTCGATTTGATAAATTGTTTATTTATCTCTGTTGATGATTTAAATCTACTGATTTATTGTTAACTCTGTTTAGTGTTATATATTTTCGTTATCCGATTTCTTTGTTAAAAGAGTCGGATAGACAAGAATTATTGTGACTGTCGTCTATTTAAATTCTTATTGCCTCTATGCACTCATAAACTGGTTTGAATTAGACTGACCTGTGTATTATTTTCTTTTGAATATAATACTCGGGTCAGACCGAGTATTTTACAGCTTGAAGATTTTCGAGCAGCGAAGTTAGAGAGAGAGTAAAGAATCATTTATTTCGAGAAAATTGTATTTTAAGATATTCTGCTGTATCAGTATTAAAATTGTATAAACTCTGATGTATATAAAAAAGATTTATAGTAATGAAATAAATTCTCATTTGTTTTAATTCAGTGTTATTATTCTATGTTTCTGTGGCTGATTCTGTTTAAACCTTATAAACTAAATAACAATTCGTCTTTTTGAACGTTTCTAGTTGGTTTAATTACCGACTGGAGGCGGTCAAAAGGGGGAATGTTACAGAGTGGTATCAGAGCTTTGGTTTACACAAAGCTTAGTTTATGGTGTTTAATATGAATAGTTACTAGAAACACTTTAAAAAGAGAACGTTCTTCAAATCCAAAGAAGTGAATATTGAATATGAAATAAAGATTTTTAACTTAAGAAAAGTTAAATTGAATTGAGTTAGCATTAATAAATATATGGATTTGGAATTTAACTAAAGGAAAGTTAAATAAATTGAACTTGATTTGATAAATTATTGAGATGGAAAGTCAAACTTGAAAGATAAGTGATTATATGATATGAATTAGAAAGTTTAAATTAATAAGTTGTTTAACTTATAAAATGAGAAATTTAAATGAAACCAATTGTTAAATGTTAAACAGTTTTGTTAAGTAAAACAAAATCTGAATTTTGAAATGTGATATGAATTTGACTTTAGTAAAAGTTAAATAAAATAGAATTTCAAATAACTTAGAGCCGAACTTAAGTTGTATAGTGAAAATAAATGCAAGTGGAGATAAAATGAAACATAGCTTAAGTAATAGTGAATCAAATTGAATTTGATATCAAAATGAATTAATAAAGTGAAGTAATGAATATGAATTTGAGTTATAG
This sequence comes from Allium fistulosum, assembly GCA_030737815.1. Lineage (NCBI taxonomy): Eukaryota > Viridiplantae > Streptophyta > Magnoliopsida > Asparagales > Amaryllidaceae > Allium > Allium fistulosum. Next base: position 950,050,867 of record CM060907.1, on the reverse strand, counting down.
AAAGGAAAATTCAACTTTAATTGTAAAAGTAAATTTGTGAATATGGTGAGTATAAGAATTTAATCTGAATTAGAATATAAACCAATTGAAATTGAGTGTGTTGAACCAAATTGAATGTAAGCAAAGTAAATAAATTTGGTTAAATGTGCATTGGTTGTTAGTTGATTGTATGGAAATTCATTAAGTATTAATGAAATTGAATTTATGGAATTTGGAAGCTATGTAAATTGAATTCAAATTGAAAGATAAGTAAATCAAAATATAATTGATTTGAATTGAAGCAAACTAACTTGAATATAAATTAGTGAATGTGAACTAATTGAATATGAATGAATGTTAGTAAAATCCAATGTGAATAAATCAAATGTGATTTAATTGAAAATCAATTCGATGAATGATTTACTAAAGAACTAGTAGATTGTCTTGGAAATGGAAAATTGATAAATTTATATAATAGTTAAATTGGAATTTTTGAATTATTATAAACGGCTTAAATTGAAGATTTGAAAAGTGTTAATAAAATATTGGAATTTGTATAAGTGTTAAAAGTGAAATATTTAATGGATTTCATAAGTGAATGGAAATTACAGAATTAAGATTGTGAAGTTATAAAATGAATCGAAGTTGCGAAATAAAGGAATTTATAAGTAATTTACTTATAAATAAAATTCTGATATAAAATTGAGTTATAAAGGAATGATTAATAAAGCCATTTTTTATAAATTGAAGTCTTTATGAATAGGAATAGAATTTATAACGTTGTTTATAAATTCGAAACTTACTTATTTTGATAAGTAAATTCTTGTAGTTTGTTAAAAGATGTATATTCACAATTTTGGACCGTGAATATATTATTGAATAAAATGGACATGTTTGGGAAAGTGATATTTTAAAACGAAGTAATTGTTTTAAAAAGATGTTTTCAAGGCATTGAATATCGAAACCATAGATTTCAACATTCATTGTTGAAATAGACGTTTTCGAATATAAGGAAATAGTGGACTATAACACTATTGTTATAGTAAATGATTTCCGAAAGGAAATGTTTTGTATAGTATTGGGGTTTATACATCTATCTAAATTTCGAATCCCTATACTAGTAATTTTGAGTTGTCGTAACGATGTTTTACGTAACATTCGTTTTAACTCAAATAAATATGTGAAAGAGAATGATTTCCTTAAAGATGAAAAATATACTTAATTTTGATTTAAGTATATCGAATATTTTCAAATGTTGAAAATAAAATGGATTTGTGAATTACTTATTTTTAAATAAGTATGGAAATGTTTTTCCAATATGAAATGAAATGTTGTGAATATATTCCGTAAGGGATAAATGATTTGAAATCCATTTTTGAAGTCGAAGTTGAAAAGTTAAATGAGAATTTGAACAATTTGTTCAATTTGAAATTTTTCAAAAAGATTGAATCGTTGAGTTAAAATTGAGTTTAACTTCGACATCAAAGACAATATAAGTTGAGCTTTGAATTTCAGATGATGATTTGGATTGTATGTCTAACATTGTGAATTGATGACATAGCAATTGATCTCTATTAAATATATATCTGTTGGTGGCGGAGAATTTATTCTCTTAGCTTAACACCCTTCTCTGAGACGTACGAGCTCAGAGGTTATATATCGATAGACATCAATTCTGTGTTGAGAATTGACGATGTAAGCGTGAAATCCAAATTGAATGTGAAAGTCGATAATGAATGGAATTATGAATATGAATTAGGTTTGAGATAACCTTAAATTTCCAAATCGACTTAGAGGAAAATTTTGAAATCCTCAATTTTGTTATGAATATGAGATATGTAAGTTTCAGAACTTATATATATGAATGCGGTGAATTTGAAAACCGTTAGTTTAGAAAGACATTGTTATGGAAATCTTATGTATGTTTACATAGATGTTATATGTACGAAATGTGAAATGAAAGTACTACATATATGATATTACGTTTTCTAAACTGAGGATGTGGAAAAGTACCTTCCATTTATTATTGGAGAAGGTATTGGAACTCGTGAAGAGTGTCCATTTGAAATTCGTAGCTACGTAGAATTTACATTTAGTCAGAGTGACTATTTGAATCGGAAATCCTTCGCGATAGATCATCGCGATGAGATTAGATTGATTGATGATTAGCGTAATTTGAGGGGCGAGATGCCCACAGTTACAAGCGATTCCACTGGGATAGTGGCGTAACCGCCGGGTAAACTGCAATCTAATGCCAGGCGAAATTTGAGGGGCGTGATGCCTACAGACACGAGCGATTCTACTGGGATAGTAGCGTAACCGCCGTGTGTACTGCAATCTATGGCGACAACCATGGCGAAATTTAAGAGATGTGAAATCTACAGCCACAAGCGACTCTACTGGGATAGTAGCGTAACCGCCGGGTGGAACTGTAATCCATGGGGGAACGTGCTTTCCATATCCATTTTTAAAAGAATTTTTAAAAGTATTTTCACTGGGAATTGAAGCAAGTATGTTTAGTACTTGGAGATTTTTAGACCTGCGCCTGGCCAGCGTATGCCTAATGTCTGTGAGAACGAAGATGGACTTGTTAAATTTCGAGTTAGCAAGTATTTTCAAACTTTAAATAGCAAATCAATGATCTGAAAGTAAAATTTCAAAATTCCTACCTAATAAACTAAGGAAGAGGATCTTTGTAATGTTTTGAAAGTCCACAGCTTTGGAAGAGATATATTATATAAATCTCTAATGTGAAGAATTTTAAGTTTGAATCTGAGTGTTGTAAATTAAAAATGTTAGTAAAAGACTTTTGGGTTTTGATTTTTGAAAATCAATGAACAAAAGAGAAGATAAACAAAACTAGTGAGATTAAACAAATGAAATGAATCCTATATTCATTTATTTGTAATAAGTTTTAAGTTTAGTAAAAATTGACTAGAGTATAAATATCGATGAAATTTTAACAACTTTTCCTTTTCGTGGACGAAAAGTTTTTAAGGAGGGGAGTTTGTAACGACCCTGAATTTTGAACAATTTAAATTGAAAATATTTAATTAATTTTAAATATGTGAACGATGATTTGACTTGAATTTCAAATTATCAGAAGGAATTGGCGATTAAATTTTTGAATTTAATCTATTGAAATTTGAATAAAATTTGAATCTTCAATTTTAAGCCGGTTAAAAATAATTTAAAGGCTTAGAAAATTCATATTGATAATACTGAAGATGATAGAAGCTTCAAAATTGAATTTGAAAGCGATTTGTTCAGTTTTGAAATTGTATCGTTTGAAATCGAATTTAAAAATAGCCTTCCGAGGCACAGTCTCGGAAGTTGACGAAACCAGTTTCATTGGGTCCGTAATATTGAATTATTACTGGATTTCAATTTCGTATTTATCAGAATTGTTTTGTGAACATACGGCGTATAAACGCGTATAAAATTTAATTGAATTCAATTTGAATTTCTGTAACAACTGGGGTTTTGCCCAAAATTATAATCATCAATAAACGATTAAAGTTGACAGATATTTGCTGTTTATTGTTGAAATTTTTATAACGATAAAATCTTCGTCAATTAACGATTTAATATCGAATTGTTAATTTCTGTCAGAATTTGGAATTTGTAAATCGATTGAAATTCTTTTGTTTAAATTTTTATTTGTACGAAATGAATATATACACATAGTTTAGATTTTAACAACAAAATTAAACAAGACAAAATAAAAATAATAAAAACAAAATAAAGATAAAAGAAAAAAACCAATACCAGCCCATACCCTATACCATGTTCTCTTCTGCAAAACCACGTTCTCCCCCTTACCTCTGTTAAACCCACGTCGCCCCTCTCTCCTCATTCATTATTCGATCAGAAAGAAAATCATACAAAAGAAAAAAAAAATGGCGACGTCCAAATAGCTAGGGCTTCAGAAAAATTGGAGTTTTCGTTCCTTCGTCTCTCGTTCCTCCTTCGATCTGCAAAGATTAGGGCTTCGACGTTAGTAGTGGCGGCCTCGATTCGATCGTCTCCCTCTTCGCTCGCGACCGTTCCAATCGAAGGTGAGTGGTTTCTTCCCCACTCACATCTAATTTAGCCTCTAGTGTAGAGTTTAGTTTCATATGATTTTTCGTTCGTATTAGATTGTTTAAATTCGCGATTTTGGGTTGCTTGATAAAATTCTCACGGCTTTGAAAGTATTGACTCCTTGTTGACTTCGGTCCCCTTGATTTGTTAAATTGGTTTGTTGTGATTTTCTTGGTTTATTAATTGATGCTCACGGGTTTTGATTTCTGGAAGTTTGATTTTGGGGTAATGTTGTAACCATCTGGTAATTAATTTTTGTAAGAACCTTTTCACCACTTCACTGACTTGTCCCATGATTTCGGCTATACTGTGAATCCTGTTCTTTGTCAAACTACTTGAGAAATCGACTTCGGTATGCAGTTTTCTTTCTTAGTGGGTCTGGCCATCTGTTTTTGTTTGGTTTGTAAGCTGAACTCCACTTGGTTGTAGCTACATTGAACTCGACTTGTTTAACGTTGATCACTTATCTCGTCTCTGACCATCTGATTTGGCATTGACTAACTAGATATTTCGAATCCACTACTTTGTATTAGCTTCGGCCATCACCAATGCTTTTATATCTGTAGCATACTTGAAGCTTTATTGTTCCTGTACTTGACCTTGCCACTGATGTTAACTTGACCATATACATATATTCATATATGTGTGTTGATGCATATTTTACTTCTCTGGTCACACTGCTTTGTACTGATGCATTTGATGTTGTACAATGTTCGACCTGGCACTGGTTCATTTTTATGGCTTGGATGATTTAGAAATGTTCGAACTCCTTTTGCCATTACGGCTCGACTTTCATTTTGATTTTGGGATTTTTAGTCTCTGACGTTGGGAAGTGCTTGCCATACTTGGGTAATTGCAGTTTTATTTTGAGTTGTTTCTGGTCTGGATGTTGCCGTGCTTATGATAGTTCATTCATGTAGCAACCTAGTTTCACTTGCATTGTTTATTTTATTTTATCTCGTACTGTCCAATTGAGTTCACATGTATTTGAGCTTTGGTTGTGTTCATAAGCAGTTTATAGTTGCCGTTCACGCATACACATGCTTCACAGCTGTGTGTATGTTTGAATTCATATCCTTGTTGAATCGAGTTGCACTAGTCTTCGAGTTGAGTTGAGTTTCATCTCCACTTGGTTGCACTTCATATTTCAGTATACCATGCCTTGTGTTCTTGTGTGGTCCATGTAGAGTCTGCATAGGTGCACTGCTGCTAATTGTTGCAATGTGCTTCGAGTTGTGTGGTTGGTTCATCATGTAGTCTGGATTGTGATATTGCATTTGAGTGTAGTAGCTGCATTTGTCCTGTCTACTTGTCATTACTTTGGTCTCTGACCTGATGTACTTTAGTCTAGCACCTGGATGCACTTTGTACACTGTCACTACTACTATGTCTGGTACCTTTGCATTGTAGTACTTCATGTTAACATAGGCTCTTGAGTTGGGTGTATTGCATTGTTGAGTTGAATCTGTTTCACTAATGCATTGCCTTTGTGTGGTCTGCACTTGCAAAATATTGATGCCTTGTTCATGATTTAGTGTACGTGAATGTCTACTGTCTCATTTCTAGTTTGCATTGCCTTTGTGATCTTCACTTAGGTGTAGTCTGCACTTTGATAATCATGTAGCCAGGCATGTGTATAGATATGTACATATTCTATATTACTTCGGCATTAAATCAGATTTTGAGCCTGGTCCTTGATGATGTTTGACTACTTGTTGCATCGAGGTTACATCTGAAATTTTGGCGAGGCAGTGCACGCGTGCGTGCACTGCAGCCACCCAAAAAAAAAATCGACAGTTTTGAATTGATATTTCTTTGCGTCGTGATGCATTGATCTTCTATGCCGTATTGGCGAGGCCGTACACGCGTGCGTGTACGGCAGCCAATCAAACTTTGATGGTTTTAAAGTGACAATTTCAATTGTCTTAAATTGATTTAGTCGATTTGATAAATTATTTATTTATCTCTGTTGATGATTTAAATCTACTGATTTATTGTTAACTCTGTTTAATGTTATATATTTTCGTTATCCGATTTCTTTGTTAAAAGAGTCGGATAGACGAGAATTATTGTGACTGTCGTCTATTTAAATTCTTATTGCCTCTATGCACTCATAAACTGGTTTGAATTAGACTGACCTGTGTATTATTTTCTTTTGAATATAATACTCGGGTCAGACCGAGTATTTTACAGCTTGAAGATTTTCGAGCAGCGAAGTTAGAGAGAGAGTAAAGAATCATTTATTTCGAGAAAATTGTATTTTAAGATATTCCGCTGTATCAGTATTAAAATTGTATAAACTCTGATATATATAAAAAAGATTTATAGTAATGAAATAAATTCTCATTTGTTTTAATTCAGTGTTATTATTCTGTGTTTCTGTGGCTGATTCTGTTTAAACCTTATAAACTAAATAACAATTCGTCTTTTTGAACGTTTCTAGTTGGTTTAATTACCGACTGGAGGCGGTCAAAAGGGGGAATGTTACATTTAAAGACAATTTGGATATCAAATTTATTATCGTTGTGAAGGTATTTCCGAAATGGTCAGTTTGGTATATAATTTTGGTAGATTTGAAGTTATGCTTTAGAATATATTGACTTTATAAGTCTGAAAGATGAAAGATTTGCACCTATAACAAATAATTCTATAATTCGCTTATTGTAAGTAGCTATCATACCACTATAAGACACATACATGTTTGAATCTTGCAAGTGAAGCACATATATGAATTGATGATTTAATTTTTGTTTAATATGACGACATTTCTTTCTTTTTAGCGTTCTAAAGCAAATGGGATTATGATCCTTGAAGATTCAACAGATAAGATCACCAAACTTGATAGACTGGTTACTACCCTAGCTAAGGGTTTATGCTACGTGTTATCCATTACTTTATCCCATTCATATGTACAGATATGGTGAAAAATGGATAAACAAACCATTGATTATTTCTCTGAATGTTATGTGTCACTCCAAAAATGAATAAAATGTTCACTAGTAGATGTTCTGTTTTCACTAACCAAAAATTTAAATATAGCGATTGGTATTTTTGAACCTTCTAATTGTGTTATGGTTGTAAAATATATTTCTATGTTTATGTAACTCTGGACATCGATCATAAAATATCGAAAGGATACTGAAACTTGGTTGAACTCTTAAGGATATACATATTTTTTATTTGTAGTTTTATGGTATATGTATCACTGATATTATGGAAGAAAACTTAATTATCTTTAAAGACAATGCTTGCAATTTTGGTAGTTATTAAATTTTTTAATATAACACGAAATTTTGCTACCAGAAACTTAATCCTTACAGCAAGATATATATATTGTTTATACATAAAATAAAAAACTCTTATGACATATAAGTATTTAAACTTAGATGCTCTCATAATTTTGTAATGTATTTCTTTTTTGGTTTTATAAACATTATACATGGTATTGCACAATTTATTTTGTTTAAAAAATATAGCACTAAGTAGGTTTGAGGAAAGTAGATATAAAACATATCTCCATTCCTAAACCATTCAAAGTGACATCATCATCATAATTAAGTTTCCATATCTATCATTTTCAAATTTCATTTTGAATGACATATTTTGCGTACCTTGGATTAGTTTGCTTTAGTTATAAATATTTAGACCTTATTGTGTTATTTGTGTGTATGATCGCATAGTCGAAAAGCATTATAAAACATATAACTATTCCATACATATATGCATACACACACAAAACTTTTGATCCATAAAACAAATAACATCCAAGTTTATATACAAAAAAAATTCGCACCGTGCCATCGGCACGGGCTCCATACTAGTGTCCTAATAAATCTTCTCCATAGCGTAAGTGTTACATGAATATGGCATAGTTCTTATTCACCTACAATGCTAAAACCTTAGAAAGTAAATATTATTATTTATTTATTCAAAAAAAAACAGTAACTTTTGGAAACATACAACACAAATCTTTGATTTCAAACTAATTACAAACTTAGATCATCTATTGAACAAAAACCTAATGTATGGACCTCACCCGTTTAATATGCAACTAAGGATGTGTTCGCAAACAAATTGGATTAGAGGTTAGAATGTTCGTGAACAACTTTTTTGATTAGAGGTTGGTTAGAGATTGGACATAATGTAAATATTGCTTGTATTTTTTATGTGAAGATAATTTTGTTTTACTTTGTAATAATTAATAATTGATAATTAATTATTAATTATTACTAATTAATATTTAATTATTTATCAAATACAAATGATAGATTGAAACACAACTGTACCTAAAACTTTAACTAAAATACAATAGCATAACAAAACATAGAGCAACACATAGTTATGAAAGGCGCGTCAAGGTGTGCACTATGGCGCATGGTGTGGCACAACGTTTGCGTCTTTTTTTCTTGTGGTGTGATGCACATGAAAAGACACGGCGAATGATGCAAATGACACATGGAGCAAAATTGACGCACGACTCAAAATAACACGCCTTTTCATTATATTATTGTTTGTTTATTTTTTTTATTTTTATAATTCAAACTGTATACAAATTAGTATGTTTCAATAACTCATAAATCACTGGTCCATATATTATAATGTCTTTCTGCAGTTTCCAAACTACTATCTTTGTGGATTTTTAGAAGATGCGAGACAGCATGTAAAATGCCAAAATGACAACCAAGCTTATTAGGGGAAAAGAGTGGCCTGGCTTATATGTACAAGTATTAGAGATTAAGAATGGAAAACGTTTGTATAAGAAAATAGCAAGGTTGTAAAAAGAGGATGTTAGGTGGTAACTATGGACTGTGAATTATTCTTTTAGTTGGGGATTAATCGGAGTTATGCATTTTTAATAGCTCGTGTATTTTTGATAAATTTTAGTATTTTGTTTAATATTGTTTGATCTAAATTAGAGATTTAAGGTTTTTTATGGAGTTGGGAGCAATCAGGAAGGCAAGATCGTCTAATGCTAGCACATAGATGATTATTCGTGACATTGAGCCGCAAATAAATGCTAGCACTTAATAGTTTTATTATTTCATACACTTAAGCTGTCATTATTGCATTATCATTTATATAATCTTGTTGACCTCACTTTGTTTAAATTTATATCATGTCTGTTTTCTAATATTATATTAATCAATGTTAGCTCTATTACTCAAATGGATTTGGCTAGAAATGTTCTTTCTCTTGCACTACTGAATCTATACCATCCTAATTGGATCATCAAAGTTCGAATGACAAATAAATACAATTTGAGATCAAGTTACTTTTAAAATAATTGGCTTGAAATGTTGACCTCACTTTCAGTTTTTTTTAAAATACAGTTAATTTTTCATCAAATTATTAATAAAAGAAAAAAATTAACAAATAGTTTTTTTTTCATATCAAGTAACACAACGGTCGGTTTCCCCACCGTTGTGCGGTTATACTAGTAAGTAATTTGCATTTGATGGATTATGCCATTAGTTTGTAAATGACGGAGAGAGGTAATGATTCCATTTTCATTTTCTTTCAGAAAAATTAAAAAATAATTAAAAAAATCTTTTAGTGAGAAAGTTGGGATGCTCCCGAGAAAAATGTACCACTACTATATTCATCTCTCATATTCAAAATCAACCCATCCAACGCACGACCAATCTCATCACTTTCCCTATGCAAAACCCCTCCAGCAACAAACTCATGAACATCACCATTAACTTCCACTACACTACTCCCTGGATCCTTCCTCACTCCCCTCTCCTTCATCCGCAACCTCTCCTTCACCGACTCCCCAAACTCTCCTTCCCTCGCGTACCCATTCGACATCATCACATACCCTCCACTCTCACAAGGGTCCAACTCCATAACCTTCCTCATTGCCCTCTTCCCTCTCTCCATCTCACCATTATTCATGCACGACCAAAGCAACGATGTCCATATAACCTTATCTGGTTTCACCCCCATTCCTTCAACCACATCTTCTGCTTCCTCTACCAGCCCTGCTCGACCTAAAACATCGACCAAACAACCATAGTGCTCTATTCTCGGTTCAATGTCATACACATCCCTCATCTTCCTGAAATAGTATCGGGCTTCGGGTACCAACCCTGAATGGTTACACGCTGCAAGTACACTAACAAAGCTCACCTCATCCGGGATTAGCCCGGACTCTTCAAGTTTCGTAAACAAGTCGCTAGCTTCCTTTCCATTTCCATGCAACGCCAAACCTAGAATCATTGCATTCCACGTCGACAACTCTTTTATAGATAGACCATCGAATACTTCTTTAGCCTTGTCTAATCTACCACACTTGCAATACATTTCTACGACTTTCGTGCTCATAATCGAATTGGTTTCAATTTTAAACTTGCGCTTGACGCACTTGTAAATCCACTCTCCTTGCTCTAAGGCACCCAAACACGCGCACGCGCTTAACAAACTAACCAGCGCGTGTTCGTTTGGTTCAATTCCTTCCATTTGCATTTCTGTAAACAACTGTAATGCTTCGAGGTTCCTACCGTTTCTAACGTATCCGCTGATGATTGTACTCCAAGAAACCTCGTTTCTCACAGGCATTTCATCGAACAGGTGCCTCGCGTTGTTCACTAACCCTGCCTTTGCTAGACCCATCATCAAAGAATTACACGAAACCACATCAAAGGTTTCGAACAATCTATAAGCTTCGTTCAACAAATTGCAACTCGCGTACATATGTATTATGGAGTTGTGGACGTAGATATCGATGTTGAAACCTTGTTTTATAACGAGCCCATGAAGGACGCGACCAGATTTGATGTAAGAGGAACCCAAGGACGCGACAGCTGCGAAAACAGAAGGGTAGGTGAGGCGGGTGGGATTGGTGTATTCAGAATGTAGCATGGTGAGGAAAAGAATAACGGCGAAGTTGGGGTCGGAGGATTTGGAGAAGGCGCGAATGAGGGAGTTAAACATGAAGTTGGTAGGGCGAGTAGTGTGGGAGAAGAGGAGGAACGCGTAGTGGAGGTCGGGAGATGGAGAAGTGCAGCAGAATTTGAGGAGGCGGCTGAGGGCAAAAGGATCGTTGTGTAGACCGGATTTGATGATTTGGGCGTGGATTTGGTGGAGGTCTTTGATTGTTTTGCATTTGGTTTCGAGGAGGGTTAGAGGTGGGTGGGTTGATATGAATTTGGACACTGATGGAGAAGATGTGAAGGTCATCACTGGGAGCATCATTCTTTGTATCTTGTTGTTGGAACAACAGTATAAACGAATTAACTGTGTTTTCAATTAGGAGACTCTGCTTAGGGCCTTTGGCCCCGTTCGGCTCCAAAACTTTATAAGATATATATTTGGTTTAAGAAAATGTTTATAGTATTATTTATGATTTTTTATGTATATAAATACATGTGTATGTAAAGTAGCGTTCAATAACATCCCAAACAGTGAAGCATTGTCTTTATGATTTCCACTACAAACTTCGAATTAAATAATATGGTTTTTTTTCTATTTTCACTGGTCATATCATAGCTGATATCAAGAGAAATTTAAGGTGTAGCTCATCCTTGCCACACACACAAATTGAAGTCTAAGAACATAAATTTAAATAATTGTTGACGAACCAACAAAATTTTCTATATCAAATAAAATAAGTCAAAATATTAATATAAAAAGCAAAAATCAATGGCAAATTATTTTTCATTTTTTTTATTATCAAAATCTTAGTTTAATGAATTTAAAATGTTTTTATCTAGTGGTAACCATTATCAATGATTTATCAGTCTATCGGCATACCACAATCATTTTACCAACAGAAACCGTAAAATATCAGTAGTCGTTTTTTATTAATCGATAATATTGATACGATAACAGTTTTCTCATATCAGTAATAGTTTAGCATTATCATAACAACCATATTGCTAATGAGTTAAGTTTTTATCCATAAAGTTTTTGCACATGGGATATAAGTATTGTTACCTTATAGATAAGATAATCAACATTTTCATTGAAGCATCCATAGAAAATGTACCGTTTCCTTTTAACTTGTTTCTTTGTTAAAACAAATTATGTCTAATTGTTTGCAGATAACGGAAAAATACAAAAAGGGCATATAACCAGAACGATGATATTTCACGTAAGAAAAATGGTAATAATTGACTGAAAAAAAACTAATGAGACGCAGGCAATAATCTCCTATGTTAGTTTGTTGATGCCCCCCATTGCCAATGAACAAAACTGCCACGTAGAACATAGTATAGGTAAGGATACTTAAAGTCGTGTCCACACATCAGCATCCCAAACCATTTTCAAATACCGAATTTCCGCTAACGATTAATAGAAAAATAATATAAAAAAATTATGGTTTAACAATTTTTTGTCTTTTTAATCCTAGTGATTATAAAGTATGCACTATCGACAAATATGACGATAATAAATGATTTTGAACGGTTAATACACATTAAATGCATATAATAAAACCTATTAACTTATTAAAACGATAAATACATTTTATTTGCTATGCTAAGCTGCGTATAATAATATAACTTATAACCTCGATCAAAAATAATATAACTTATAACCTAGAAAAATTGAACGGATAATTATTGTATTTGTTTTTTTAGATATATACCATGGGCTCGCTATAAAACAAGTCCTCGAAAAATTGAATTTTTCGAGGTTATTCAATTTGACAAATGGTTATAAAACATGGGCTCGTCAATTATTGTATTTGTTTTTTTAGATATATACCATGGGCTCGTTATAAAACAAGCCCTCGAAAAATTGAATTTTATCAAAAAATTGAACGGATAATTATAACCTCGAAAAATTGAAACCTTGTTTTATAACGAGCCCTCGAATGTTGATTATTAACGGGCTTAAGGCTTGAGCACAAGTACGTAACTGAGATTGTTGGATATCAATATTGGGAGGAGTTGTTGACAAGCAATTTACTCAAAAACCTACCATGGAAAACAAACCATCCCCAGCATTCCAGCAGTGTGACACCCATGCAGACCAGTAAATATGCGAATATACTGAAATCTCAATATCTTACGAAAAAATCAACAAGCAGCTTTGAAATGGTCCACACAATTCATCCAAAATCCATCATGGTCGTTTATAAATTCTCCATGTCACAAGAATTCGCACTTAAACCATATACCATATCACAAGTAGCAGTATTATATATAATAGCAGCCATAGTGGTAAACCATATATAGTCTCTGTTTTACAAGCCCTTCTTCCAAAACAGGCCAAAAAAAGGGAAGGATTTTGTGATTTGTATGCACCTTTGCTCAATCACACCTCACCTAACTCGCCATGATAACTGGCAACTAAAAAACCCAAAACTAAAACCCAACCAGGGGTAAAAAAAAGTGGAAAGAAAAATTCAAAATTCTGATGGAATTGGTGACATAACTGAAGAAAGCCCAGTAACAATCTTGTTTCCTGTCGTTATCGACTTCGGCTTAACAGCAGGTGGTGTCCATGGCGAGATCAAAGCTGTCGTCTTTTCTGTCACTGAACTCAAGGCACTTGTTTCAAACTTTCCACAGCAGTTAACTGAGCTTTTGGAGTCAGCGGTGGATTTGTCTTCTGTTACTTTTATATATGGAGAGAGCCACTTAGCTTTCATGTATTCTAGTTTTCTCCATGGAGGGAAGTGGAGCCCCTTCTTCTTTAGACTTGCTCTTGCAGCTTCAGAAACAACGGTCAAGATTTGATCCATGCTGTCTGATTTCCCTATGTAGATGGATGGTATGAACTGAAGCAGGGATCGGTAGAATTTTGTTGATCTAGCTATTTCAAACTCGGCTCTGAAATCTATGTCGACAATGAGACGGTCTGAGCCAATGATCACTTCAATGTACTCGTATTCACCTAATTTGGAATAAAAACACAAAGTCAAACATACTGGGAAAATAAATGAGGATAATATTGGACTTCATAAGATATTTTACAAATCAATTTAATCATTTGGCAGTGCTAATTGATCTTACAGTATTTAGAGAATTGCCACTACACTTTGACATCATTGCTAAAATGTGCAACACAAATGTTTATATACACAGGGCAAGGAGACATGATGTATATTTTGAACTAAATCTGAGAAGCAAAAATGTAGTAAATGAAAAAAGATATGGATCCGTTAATGTGTGCATGTTTAGCAATCAAATGCAGAGGAAGGAAAATTATGTCCCTTGCCCTGCCCAATAAAACCATGACCAATTTGAGGGGCTTGCGCAGAATAGCCTGAATATTAAGATGTTATTAGATAATAAATTACCAACATTCACTTTATCAAACACGACTCTGTGGCCCAATGGATAAGGCGCTGGTCTACGAAACCAGAGATTCTGGGTTCGATCCCCAGCAGAGTCGGTTTTTGTGCATCTGTGCATATGAACTGCCGCACCTGCCCTCTTAACACATCCACATACCCATTCTCTCAGCCTCTGATACCCAACGCTATGCTTTAGCAATAAGCCACCTTGGAAAATTCTTTTTCAACATAATAACAATAATACTTGATTACTGGATTTTAAACTTGTAACCTTTGAACCTACATGCCAAATGCTTTTGCACTTTGTTAGTGGTTGTGACTCCTTTGGACGCTTGCACAAAGGTATGCTATACCCTTTCATATAAATCCCCTGTCAGTCACTGCAACCTTTTTTTGAAACAAAACAAATTTTGCAGATAATGTTATGTTCATTTGCTCATGCTAAACTTTGAATCATTTCGAAACTTTAACCCGTCAAAATCTCAAACTGCATCAAAAATATAATACAAACATTGATGGGTTTATTACATTTTAAATGATTCAAAATTTTGCTTGTAGGATCTTTTTAAACTGTCCAACATATCTAAAAAAAAATATTTTACGTCAGAACTTTATTTAAAAAAACGACAACAGAGGGAAATGAAGATTTATAACAAATGAATCTAGAACTCTCCCTTAATTTACAACCATATAAATATATAAATAAATGCGTGTGTATAATACGTATGTATGAGGAGAGTTCTATTGCACCCCATATTTACCCCATATTTATGTATGTATGAGGTGAGTTATGTTGCACACTCTCCGCTATGCCTCATTACACCATATGATTTCTCGAGCTACACAATTCAAAATTGAAGGAAATTTATTGATATTTATTTTAGAATAAAAATGGTACTTAATTTTAAGCAAAACTCATTTTTTATGTCTCAAGAGATCGAACTCAAAGACCTCTAGAACCACAATGCAGAGATCTTACCGTTTGTGCTAGTGGTCTTTGACAATTTATTGATATTTTATTACATACCTCAAGATCATCTCCATAAATTTTGGCTAATATGATTAATCCTAACTATTCAAAATAATATTTCAAATCGACATTTAAAATAAACGTTTTAAGAGTTGCTATTTAATATTTTGAACATGTTACAAAGTTTTAGAATGATCTCAATTTTTATTAACATGAAGTTTATGGAACCATTCAAAAGTTTCATTTGATTTTGAACAGTGCAGCACTAAAAAAACGTACTAGTGAAGGATGTGGTGTAGCAAAAGAGGAGTGCAACTGATCCTTATTCTTTGTGTGCGTGAGGAATCAACCGTTCATGTTTTTTGTACCTCCGATTTGTGTCTGATTTGACTTGATTTTTTTCTTCTTACATACGACTACAATCTTTTGTCGGTATAATCTTCATAGCACGAACATTATCTTATTCCGATAAGTCCCATTTAAATTAGGTATACGACATATTATATACTATAATTGAAAATATTAATTTTTAGTGGACAAGAATGGTAAGAATGAGGTAAATTTTTGCAAAGGTGGTGTAGATGATAAGCATATCACACATGCAAAAAAGTCATTGAGTTTCGATAATCACATATGACAAAAGTCAAGTCGAGCACAAATCAAAGATAAAAATGTGAATGTGGGTTTATTTATTTATGGGGGTGTTTATTTATGGGGGTGTGGGGAAGGGGAGGGAGGGGGGGGGGGGGGTGTTGGCATTACTACATAAGAAATAGCAAAAATAATGGTGACCTAAGTTTAAAGTAATGGCGAGAGGCAATTTAACGTAATGGTGGGATGCAATTTAAATAATGTTAAGCGAAGGTCAACAGATGTTTATTAATAATTAAATTATTGTTACAGGGAATCATTAGATACTTGGTTTCATCTTTTAACTTTGACACCGATTCCATTTTTAACCTTTATTAACAAATCACATAAACTCTAAATCACTTGCATACTTTCCTTTCCTTTGACATTATATCAAATATCTTTTATGCACTTAAAATCAAACAATTTTGTTACAATCATTGCATTGCAAAAAAATCATATATATAAAATGTGTTTTTTAATATAAAGCTGACAGAAAACTTACAAAAAATCAACTTTTGTGTGATATTAATATTCCAAAATTTGTCGAAGTGAGATACAATATTTAAAAGTAGTTTTTTTTTTAATCTACAGTGTGATTTTTCCCCTTCAGGTTTGATCAAGATAGAAAATGGAAATGATTGTTGATAATATTGTAATTGAACAAGCATGGTTTATAATATATCAGTTTAGAAGCCTTTTTAACAATCCCCCTATTTTTAGCTAGTCTAAGAAAAGTATGGCCAGTGAGGGGATTCAATAAAACGTCTTCAATATCTAGATGCGAAGGATGATGATGATGATATGTGGTTGATGCTTTGATCTGAAAGCTCTGAAGACTACATGTTTTATATTCCAAAATTAGCTAAAACTATATGCTGAAAGGCACTACTAGACCCAAAAAAAAAGGGCCAACCAGGGGGAATCAAACGTGATGCCCACAATATGATGTGGATTACAAAAGAAATATGGTTCCCATACCAAAACATCATAATTTCCAGCTTAAAGCACATTTATATTGCCACCAAATCTATTCGAATTTACAGTTTGGATAGTGAGGAATAGCATCAATACCTACGCTGTACATGTCGATGTTTCTGTCATGACCATGAACATCTTCATTTTTCAACCAAAATTGAAGCAACAAGTATTTTATAAATCATAGTTTTATATGAACTATGATAGTAACATCAAGGGTGCTCAAAGTTTGGTTATTCACTCAACAACAACAATAACGATAACAACAACAAAAACGACAACAATATTATTCTATATATAATGGAATGCCTAAAAATAAAGCTTTTGATATTGCAAAATTGTCATTGAGTCCTTAACCCTCGATGATTAAATAAATCAAGGTAATTTGTACTTTATGCAATCCGACTTATCAACACCAAGGTATGAGGTATCGTTCGAAACACCGAAATCTCGGCTATCTCGTATCATTCTCGGCGATAGGCGAAACGAAATTAAACCCTAATTTCGTTTCGCCATCGCCTGTTCAAAAAATCGCGCAACAGAAATAGCGACATCAAGTACAGGTTGAAAAAGAAAAGGCGAAAGCAAAACCGAAAGCACACACGAGATCGAAAAACAAAAGCAATCGCGATCAACAATAGAAATAACGTGAGCACACAGTAAAGATTCGATTCGATTTTGTGTGTATAAATATAGTCGAAATCGAGCAAGAAAAATTAAAAACATTACCTAATTCTCTTCCATGTCCACTGTCGAAAGCGGCGACTGCAACAGCGACGGCAAAGCAAAGGCGCGGCGAAGTCGAGAGAAGGCAAAGCGCGGCGAAATTCGATCGAAGAGTTGGGTAATTTTTTTCGTGATTTATGCGATCGTTTTTTTTTACTGGGCCGTGTGAATAAGAAATGGAGAGATGCCGTGACTAGCTAATGGACTTAGACATATATAACCATCAATGCCGTGAATAACTATTTTTACACATATAAATGCCATAAGTTTTATGTGCTGATGGATTTAGACAAAATGTTCAGTTCGTTATTGTAATTTTGCTTTCTAAAAATAAGTCATTTCAATACGACTGATGTGGCTGAATAAGTTGAACTGGAATATATTGGACGTGAATATATTGAACTGACATTATTGTATGTAACATTATTATTTTATTGTATGCTATATTTCTATATGAATTTGAATCGTTTATCGTTACGTTTTCTTTAAAAATGCAAAAATCCAATATCAAGACCGAAACCGGAACAAAAACCGAAACGAGCGAAATGACCGAAACTGACCGAAACAAACAAATTTTCAAATGACCGAAACCGAAACTAAAACCGAGTTCTCGAACCTTGATCAACACATCTCACTTTTTTCTCAAATTCATTGCATTTCTATCTCCTTATGTAACTTCCGTACTCAATTAAAGAATAAATCAATAATTACTAAAGAAAATTTTCAACGATCAATCAATGAACAAAAATGAAATCCATTGAAATCCTTACTTTTGATTTAAATTTCCTTATCAGAACACATCTCACTTTTTTCTCAAAATTCATTGCATTTCCATCTCCATATGTAACTTCCGTAATTTATTAAAGAATAAATCAATAATTACCGAAGAAAAATTTCAGTGATTAATCAATGAACAAAAATGAAATCCATTGAAACCTTTACTTTTGATTTAAATTTCCTTATCAGAGAAATAGATAATGATGTAAGCTACCAAAGTATGGCTGCAAATATATGTAAGCAATGAGGCCATGACCATTATTTCACAATAAATAATTTTGTTTTCCGTTTTCTTTGCATCCGTCTGATGGTAATAATAATAATAATGGACTAAGACCAATCGAACTTAAAAAGGAATCAAATTTGATCCAAATTCTGAAAATTTAATTATCATGGATTACGACTAAAACCAATTTAATAACAAATTAAGTTAATTTTAGATTATAATTATTTTGTATGCTAAACAATCATAGATTTTAAGATCGACAAATTTGATTGATTGCGACAAATGTTTTTTAGTTATAGTTTTCATTCTTACTTGGTTTTAATTTTACTATTTTAAATTTAACTTTAAAACTCATAATTTACGCTTGACTGGTAAACATGTATGAAATTTAAATGATTAAATCATATAAGATTTATTTCTTCAAAAAGTTTTTTTAGTAGTTCAATCTAAACTGGCCACTAAGGATCCTTTTTTCTACCAATACAGATTCTAGACTCTTATTTTATTTACTTGAATGTTAACCAAATGAAAACGATATGTTTTCTCTATATATGATTAAAATAGAGATCTTTTTGCCAAAAAACAAAAATTTGCAAACTACAATTATATTACATGCTCATTTTTAATTGTCGTATTGATGATGAAAATACAAATTTATCCCTACAACTAACCCATAAGGGTAGCGCAGTTGGTTAGGACATGCGACGCTCATATGAATAGTCAATGGTTCAATCCTTGTTAAGAGCATATCCTTGTGGAAATTGAACCAAATTCCAAAACAAAATTTATCCCTACAACTAGCAAATAATATTTTAATCAATGGAAAATTTTAACACAAATAACAATTCATAATAGTGGTATGAGTTCAAATTGATCCTTGGATGTTAAAAAAATAAATAATATACGACTAATTAGTACAAAAACAAAATTTTAAAATATTAACTAGTATCATAAGCGATAAAATAAGACATAACATTTAATTACTAATTCTCATATAAATTGCCCTTAAATATGTCAATTTTATGGTTGTTATGCTAATGGTTAATTACTATGATCGTGTCATTACCAAGTGATTAGTAACAAAAATTGAACTAAATTGGTATATCAGTGTCATTCGTACGTCAATGATAAATTTACAATTGCTTAACGGTAAATATAACAGTAAAGAAATGTCAAAATCAATAGTAATTGTAATTTTATCGGTCGTATTAATTTTTTCCACTATCTATTAATCATAATCATGGACGCTTTTTGGATATAAAAATATTTTAGAAGTTACTTGTCTTATTTATGATACGCTTCTGCTTTACCTATTATAAAGATGATGTGATTTGATTTTTTCTTCTTATTTTTTTAGCTCTCAACAAAGTCTTACGAGAAAAAGATGCGGTTTAGAATATAAAACTAAACTAATGAAACAAAATTATTTTAGAGATAAAACAATTACTTCTATCGTGTATCCTCGGTTAATCCAGCCTCAGATTCTTTTATAATCGATAGTAGTATTAAACGAAAGTTATATATTATATACTATATATTGCAGGTCAATCCTACTTCACTAGCACCAATAGGCGGCATAAGGGGAGAAGCACTACACTAGGAACTAACAACAAAAAATTATAGATTTTCTAACTCAAATTCTGAAATTAGCAACGTTATTCTTTCATATTGTTCTAAATAATTTGTAATGAATTATGAAAAAAATTTATATCAACTAAAATTAATTAAAATGTTAATATATGCATTAGTGGACTTAGTATCAACAACAAAATATTATTTTTATCATTATCAAAGTTTTAATACAACAAAAAAATTATGCTTCTATGTAACTGGTAAATTTATCATTACTAATCAACGATTCATCAGTAAATCGGTACACCAATAATCATTTTATCAACAGTAAAGCATCGGTGGTCATTTTGACTTATATATCGGTAAAATAACGATTCTAAAATTTGCTATAAATCATAACCAACACTCAATCCACTTCAATCCAATTATATTCGAATTTGATCGGATTTTAAGGTTAGGCATATCAAATCAAATACTACTACAACAACAACAACTAAGCCATTATTCCCAAACAAGTTGGGGTCGGCTAGAGATGGAACCCAAAAATAAATGAAAAAATCAATTTAAAAGTTATAATAATAACAATAGCAATAACAATAATAAAATAAAGTCAAATAAGTAAATTAATAATAATAACTAAGTAAAGTAAAATAAAATAAAAATATATATGTATATATATATAAGAGGAATGATAATAATAATAATACTAATAACGATAATGATACTAATAATAATATTGGTCAAATACCAAACCTACGTTTTAGGCTCATGTTTCCTAGTCATATAATCTAAAACTTATAAAACTCAACGCTCGTGATTCTGGTACGTAAATCGTTAACTTCCACTCGCTTCAATCCATCATCAGCTCTTTAGATATACCCCAATCCTTCAAATCTCTTTTTACTATTTCCTCCCATGTCAACCTTGGTCGACCTCTACCTCTCTTTGAGCATTCAACACGGCCTATAATTTCAACACGCACAGGTGCCTCGGACGGCCTTCGTTGAAGATGTCCAAACCATCTTAAGCAATGTTGAATTAGCTTCTCCTCAATTGGTGCTACTCCAAGTTTATCACGTATATCATCATTTCTAATTCGGTCTCTTCTTGTATGACCGCAGCTCCATCGTAGCATACGCATCTCTGTTACGCTTATCTTTTGGACGTGTTGGCTTTTAGTAGGCCAACATTCTGCACCATACAACATCGCAGGTCTGATTGCCGTTTTGTAGAACTTTCCTTTAAGCTTTTGTGGGACCTTCCTGTCACAGAGAATCCCAGACGCTCGTCGTCATTTCACCCATCCCGCTCGAATTCTAAAACTAACATCTTCATCAATTTCACCATTATACTGCAACATTGACCCTAGATATCGAAATGATTCCTTCTTGAGAACTATTTGTCCAGTCAGAGTGACATCTCCATCTTCCGACCTGACACCGCTGAACCCGCACTTCATATACTCTGTTTTAGTTCTGCTAAGCCTAAAACTCTTTGATTCTAAAGTTTGTCTCCACAGCTCCAGTTGTCTATCAACCTCAATCATACTTTCATCAATTAACACAACATCATTGTTAGCGCCAAAATCGGTCACTACACCCAAATCCAGATGAAAGCACCAAATACCAGTCACAGCTCAGAGATAGAGTATATGTAGAGCGTAATAATGTGAAAACAGTTAAAACTAAAATGAAAGCAGTAAAGAACAACAGATTTTATAGTGGTTCGGCTAACTCCGGCCTACGTCCACTTAGAAGTTTGCTTTTTATTGCTATAATAATCGATTACGGTTACAAAGTGACAGAGTTGCCTTAGCCTTAGAAAAGAGAAAGTAAGAGAGCAGAAAGCAGGTCCTCCATCTGGAGACCCACATGCTGTATTTATAGGCAAAACCAGATTGTTGGACCTCCTGGGTAGTTTGGGCCCATCAAGGTCATAGCCGAACCCTACTTCATTATGCCGACCGATCCTGAGCAGTTGGTATGTCGAACGTGGGAAGGTGCGAGGTATCGAGGTACCGAGGTATGGAGGTACCGAGGTATGGAGGTGCGAGGTGCAATGTCGAGCGAGGTGAGGTATGCCGAACGATCCATCCAATACCCGAACGCTCCCCGATGCCAAACGAGATTTATGCCGAGCGCTCCATCCAATGCCAAACGAGATTTATGCCGAGCGCTCCATCCAATGCCGAACGAGATTTATGCCGAGCGCTCCATCCAATGTCGAACAATCCTTAATGCCGAACCTCCATCATGCCGAACCATGTCTGATGCCGAACTGTTTCTAATGTCGAGCGCTCAACATGCCGAATGATCTCTAATACCGAGCGCCTCTAAATGCCGAGCGCTCCTGGATGTCGAGCGCTCCTGGATGTCGAGCGCTCCTGGATGTCGAGCGCTCCTGGAATGCCGAACCACTCATGTATGTCGGACGCTCTATGTATGTCGAGTACCCTTGAATGCTATTCGAACGTAAATGTCAGACGAACTATTTGTGCCGAACCTTCACCATACCGAACCATGTTTAATGCCGAACCATGTTTCCTAGACCCAAATTATAGTTGATCAATCTTTATCCAATCATACTTCCATCTCCCAAGCACGTTGCGCCATCCATCCATCCAGTCGACTGAATCCATCGTACACCAGCCTCGGCGAACGTGCAGTCGATTAAGTTAAACCCGCCTGTCCACGGCCTTGTAAAAAGGCGGGTTAACACTTGCCCCCCAAAACATGCCTTGCTATTGGAAGATGTGTTTTGAATAGCCTCAAATCCGATATCCAAAGTCCATGTTTCATCCATATCCAATAACCAATAAACGACTTTAGGACCTCTCCGGGTCAATATCCAAATCCTTTGCCATCCATAGCCGATATTCATATCCATAACCTATCCGGGTTCTTGTCAAGCACAATCCACACCTGACGACCGTACTTCAGTGTAATGCATGGCTTAAGTCCTAAGTCGAATCCTGGTTGCTTCGGACCCTTACCGAGCATAGTTCATATTCGACGACCTGAAATAGTAACCGATAACCTGGGGCCTAAGTCCTAGGCCGAATCCTGGTCTCTCTGGACCCTTGCCGAGCATAGTCCATAGTCGACGACCTGAAATAGTAACCGATAACCTGGGGCCTAAGTCCTAGGTCGAATCCTGATCTCTCTGGACCCTTGCCGAGCGTAGTCCATACTCGACGATCTGAATAAGTCGATTTGCCATGCTCGGACAAAGCGACTTACCCCTTGCCAGGTATGATCCATACCTGACGATCATCTACCAAAAGCCAGATAAAAATTCAATCAAAAGCCAATCCTAAATCCAGATCAAATCAGGAAACAAAAAATCCATATCAAAAATCCAAACCAATATCCAAACCAGAAATCAATCATCCAAATAAAAGTCCAAACCAAAAGAAAAAACCAAAAGACAAACAAAACCAGGAGTTCAAACCAAACCAAGAAAAAGCAAATGTCCAAACCGAAAAAGAAAAGGCAAATTTCACAAACTAAAGCGTCGCGATTTGTCATCATCTCAGAGCATGCCTAGGGACTATCTCCGTCCCCGTACATGTGTAAGTGACTTGGCCGTTTGCTCAAAGTTTGCTACTTATTTCATATTACCCCTGTCAATTGATAACCAATAGACCATCATTCCTGGGCCTCGCGCCATCGTTGTTTGAGGTAGACGGTGGTCGCTCCTGTTCCACCGCTGCATTCCGAGCTCCAACATATTGTCGTAACTGTCCATTCCTTACATGTTCCTCAATTATGTCCTTCAGATGCCTGCAGCTGTTGGTATCATGCCCGTCCAAGTCGTGAAAAAGACAGTGTCTTTCTGACATCCTTTCACGTTCCAAGGGTTCCCTCCTCGTTGGCCTTCGGTAGGGAAGGCGATTCCGTGTCTCCATGAATATCCGTTCCAACGTCTCGTTTAATCCCGTGTAGGTGGAAAATTTTGGCTCTCTCCACCGCTTCCTAGCTTTTCCTGACTCATCATCCAACTTCCTTTTTCCTTTATCTTTATCGTTATCCAAGCCTCCGCTGGATGGCCCTCCATCCTCAGCCGTGTTCACCTCCTTTAATTTCATATCTGGACATGCATCTTCCTGTCGAAGGAATCTCTCAGCTTCATGAAATAATTTTCCGAGATCCATTGGCGGGTCCCGTATTAAAGATACCTTAAAATCTGAATTTTCTCTGACCCCTGACACGACTGCCATTAATTAAGACCATCGATGGATCTGGTCGATCTACCGAAGCGACTTCCGCATTGAACCGAGTTAAGAAAGCCCTGAGTGATTCCTCTGTCCTTTGCTTTACCGATGTCAGCGTCATTACATTCTTCGACCTCTTGATATGAACCCGAAATTGCTTCAAAAACCTGTCCACCAATTCTGTCCATGTCCCGATAGATCCTTCTTCTAGCTGTCTGAACCACATAGCAGCTATATCCGTTAAGTACAAAGGGAAGCATCGGACCATAACTTCCTCAAATGCCCCCAGCACTTCCATGTGTCTTGTGTATCTCATCAAGTGATCAGTTGGATCAGCTTTTCCATTGTATATCTCCACGTTAGGTAGCTTAAACTCTGGTGGATTCCGAGCTATCCTGACTTCACGAGTAAACGGACTCCTGTTCACTCCTTCCAGATCTCTATTGGTCAAACCTCCGCGCATAGTTCGCCTGATAATCTCAGCTAATCCAGCATTGTCCATCAAGGGATGCCCCCCGAGTTCCCGAGGGAATTCTGGTACATACTCTTCATCTCTTGCTCTTACATTCCTGCCAGCATCCTGTTGCGTGGTGTTAGCTGAAACCCCTCCATGAACTGGTTCAACATTATCTGATGGTGCGCCCCCGAGTCCAGCTCCATCCGGATTGTTAGTTGTATGTTGATTGGGGGTTGCCCCCTGCTGAACCATTCCCTCTGCTTGCTGGTTGAGCGCGCTTCTGATCTAGCTCCATGGATCTGAGCCCCCGCATTTCCTACTTGCGTAAATTGTCTGAGAAGAGCCTGCATCATCTCCTCTTGTCTTTTCATCATGACTTCCATTTCCTCTCTGGTGATGTAGATGGATGCTTGACCTGCTCCAGCTCCAGAGGAAGCCTCTTGACTTCCCTCCTGATTGCTCCTTTCTGTCACTTGCTTTCTTGTTGATGGCCTAGCCATTGCTTTCTAGAGTCCAAGTTCCTAACTCCAAAATTCCTGAGTGCTTGCGTTCTCAGTGAAAGCATCAAAGTGTTAGCGCCAAAATCGGTCACTACACCCAAATCCAGATGAAAGCACCAAATACCAGTCACAGCTTAGAGATAGAGTATATGTAGAGCGTAATAATGTGAAGAACGGTTAAAACTAAAATGAAAGCAGTAAAGAACAACAGATTTTATAGTGGTTCGGCTAACTCCGGCCTACGTCCACTTAGAAGTTTGATTTTTATTGCTGTAATAATCGATTACAGTTACAAAGTGGCAGAGTTGCCTTAGCCTTAGAAAAGAGAAAGTAAAAGAGCAGGAAGCAGGTCTTCCATCTGGAGACCCACATGCTGTATTTATAGGCAAAACCAGGTTGTTGGGCCTCCTAAGTAGTTTGGGCCCATCAAGGTCATAGCCGAACCCTACTTCATTATGCCGACCGATCCTGAGCAGTTGGTATGCCGAACGTGGGGAGGTGCGAGGTATGGAGGTACCGAGGTATGGAGGTGCGAGGTGCAATGCCGAGCGAGGTGAGGTATGCCGAACGACCCATCCAATGCCGAACGCTCCCTGATGCCGAACGATCCATCCAATGCCGAACGAGATTTATGCCGAGCGCTCCATCCAATGCCAAACGAGATTTATGCCGAGCGCTCCATCCAATGCCGAACGAGATTTATGCCGAGCGCTTCATCTAATGTCGAACAATCCTTAATGTCGAACCTCCATCATGCCGAACCATGTCTGATGCCGAACAGTTTCTAATGCCGAGCGCTCAACATGCCGAACGATCTCTAATGCCGAGCGCTTCTAAATGCCGAGCGCTCCTGGATGCCGAGCGCTATTGAATGTCGAGTGCTCCTGGAATGCCGAACCACTCATGTATGTCGAACGCTCTATGTATGCCGAGTACCCTTGAATGCTATTCGAACGTAAATGTCAGACGAACTATTTGTGCCGAACTCCACCATACCGAACCATGTTTAATGCCGAACCATGTTTTCTAGACCCAAATTATAGTTGATCAATCTTTATCCAATCATACTTCCATATTCCAAGCACATTGCGTCATCCATCCATCCAGTCGACTGAATCCATCGTACACCAGCTTCGACGAACGTGCAGTCGATTAAGTTAAACCCGCCTGTCCACGGCGTTGTAAAAAGGCGGGTTAACATTCATCAACAAATAGCATACACCAAGGAATCTCACCTTGTATACCCTTCGTAACCTCATCCATCACTAGAGCAAAAATGTAGGGGCTCAAAGCTGACCCTTGATGTAATCCTATGTTAATGGGAAAGTCACCGGTTTCACCATCGCATGCTCTAACACTAGTCACAACATCATCGTACATATCCTTGATAAGTGTAATGTACTTTGTTGGGACTCTCTTCTTTTCCAGGGCCCACCACATCACCTTTCGCGGTACATTGTCATAAGCTTTCTCCAAATCGATAAATATCATGTGTAGATCCTTCTTTTGCTCCCTAAATCTCTCCATAAGTTGTCTTATCAAAAAAATCGCCTCTGTGGTCGACCTCCCAGGCATGAAGTCAAATTGGTTTTTTGAAACACTTGTCATTCTTCTTAGTCTATGCTCAATGACTCTCTCCCAAAGCTTCATTGTATGACCCATAAGCTTAATTCCTCTGTAGTTTGTGCAACTTTGGATATCTCCTTTATTCTTAAAAATTGGAACTAGTATGCTTTTCCTCCACTCATCTGGCATCTTGTTTGATTTGAAAATATTATTGAACAACTTAGTTAGCCATGTTATCCCTGTATCTCCAAGGCATCTCCACACGTCAATGGGATGTCATCAAGCCCCAATGTCTTGCCTGCTTTCATCCGTTTTAGTGCCTCCTTTACCTTGGATTCTTGAATTCTCCGAACAAAATGTCTGCAAGTGTCATCCATGGTTTTAAATCTCCTTTATATCGCCCGAGATCTCCTCCGAGATCTCTTTTTCACACTTAAACGAGACGAGACATCAAATCTCCTCCATATCTCCCTCGACACTCATCTCGTCCGAGATATTCAAATCTCACCCGAAATATGGATCAAAATCTCAATCCGAGAACTCACCCGAAATTATACATTTTTCTTATTTTCCATAATATTTTTTATTTTCTTATTGATTCAAAAGAAACTACTCAATCCATTTATAAATTATCGACTTCTTGAACATATTTTTTACTTTTTATCTTAATGAGTCATAGCGAAAGGTTTCACTTCTTTATTATGTTCAAATAAAAGGATATTATTCAATCATTACCAAATCAATTAAGCTAATCAAGCTACTACTCTTCTAAAAATATTCCTTTTCCATGTAAATCAAGTATGTTACATTTTTTATTTTTACTAAGAAAGTTATAACTGTTAAATAAATTTTTGACACATCAATTTTAGACACATAAGTACATCCGAGATATTCCCGAGATGCATTATAAGACCGAGATGTCAATCCGAGATGTACACCCGATATATACTCATCTCATCCGAGATCTCCCCCGATACGAGATAATTTGTGTAAAAATTCCGAGACAAAACGTGACCGAAATCCGATATTTAAAACCTTGGTGTCATCAGAAGAGTCGTCTATCTCGATCGTAGTGCTATCACCTTCTTCATTAAATAGTTTGTTGAAATAATCTCTCCATCTATTTTTTATTTCCTCGTCCTTCACCAAAAGTCTATTATTGTCATCTTTGATGCATTTAACTTGGTTGAAGTCTCTTGTCTTCCTCTCGCGGAGCTTAGCTATCTTATAGACGTTTTTTTCACCCTCTTTCGTACTTAGGTTATGATATAGATCTTCATACGTCCGACCTCTTGCTTCACTCACCGCTCTCTTTGCGTTCTTCTTTACCACTTTGTACTTTTGCATATTGTCCTCGCTCCTGTGATGATGTAAGCACTTATAGCATTCCTTCTCTTTGATAACCTTTTGCACATCACTGTTCCACCACCAAGACTCTTTAGGTTCGCGTTTATTTCATTTCGCTATCCCAAACACCTCGGTAGCCACTTTCCGAATGCGTCTTGCCATCTCATCCCACATGTGATTTGCTTCTCCTTCCATATTCCATGCCCATTCTACCATCACTCTATCCTCACCCGTGAGGCGTCTCCTTTAAGCTTCCACCATTTCGTCTAATTAGTCTTGGCTCCTTTACCCTGTTGAACATGTATTCGGAGACGAAACTCGGATACCAAAAGCTGATGCTGTGAGATGACACATTCTCCAGGTATGACTTTGCAATCTACACAAGCTCGTTTGTCGTCTCTTCTAGTAAGTACAAAGTCAATCTGGCTAAAGTGTTGGCCACTACTAAAAGTAATTAAGTGTGACTATCTCTTCCTAAAGAATGTATTAGTTATCGTGAGGTCATAAGCAATAGCGAAATTCAATATTTCTTCTCCTTCTTGGTTCCTATCGTCATATCCAAAACCACCATGCACTCTCTCAAACCCCCCACTAGTTGTACCAACATGGCTATTGAAATCTCCTCCTATGAAAAGTTTTTCGCTACTAGGCACATCCCTAACCATGACATCTAGTTCATCCTAGAAATTCCTTTTGGCGGCTTCACTTAGACCTACTTGTGGGGCATAAGCACTAATGACGTTCAGAATCATATCACCCACTACCAGCTTAACTAGGATGATCATGTCCCCTTGTCTCCTAACGTCGACCACTCAGTTTCTAAGGTTCTTGTCAATTAAAATACCTACCCCGTTCTTGTTACGCTCTTTTCCCATGTACCATAACTTGAAGTCTGTGTTCTCCACCTCCTTCGCTTTTTGGCCCGTCCATTTGGTCTCCTGAACGCATAAGATATTTACACGTCTCCTAGTCATAGTATCAACTATCTCTCTTAGCTTTCCTGTTAATGATCCTACATTTCAACTACCTAACCGAATCCTACTTTCATCGACTAGCTTCCTTACCCTTCGCACCCACCGAGTAAAGTGCGAAGACCCTTGCTCATTTATCACTACATCGAGGCGTCAATGCAGCGCGCCACTAAGGGAGTGACGACCCAGCCCTTGCATATTTTTCACCATACCCGAGCCTCAATATGGCGCGCCACTAAGGGAGTGACGACCCAGCCCTTGCTCACTTTTCACCATATCCGAGCCTCGATATGGCGCGTCGCTAAGAGGGTTACACCCCAACGAAATATAATTAGGTTCCATTTCCATAAAAGATGCTGGGTTTTTACGTTGGCTTGCCAAGCCTATCACAACTCTCCTCCTTTATCCTGGCTTGGGACAGGCTGCATAGAAAACTACACAGACGGTTGGAAAATTTAAAACCCAACTCTAAATTGAATCAACATGATTTTCACATGAATCCATGGATTTGATCTGACCTGGGGCCCTAGTTGACACAAGTGACTTTGCGGCCCAATGGATAAGGCGACGGTCACAAAATCATAATCTAGATTTGAACCAAGTAGAGTAGACTTATTTTAATTTTCTTAAAAATTTAGATAAATATGATCATGTTGAGAAGCATTGTTTTAATCACACGGCACAAGACAACTATCCAAAAAGGATGTCATTAATATCCAATGCAAATTACATGATATTTTTATTCGCCTAGTCAGAGGAGCATAACTACTCCCCAAGTATTTTATCATGTAACCAAATCTACTCTGTACTCTATAATAGAATTTTGCACCAAAAAGTTCGAAAAAATATGTGTTACAAGTGGAACGATAAGAATAGCAATCAAAATTAGAATACGAACTGTTAAAATGTTCAAAAGAACTTTATAAAATGCAATTTTAGATCAATTCAAATGATAATATAGAGGACTTTATTGATCAATGGATACGGCCTTGACCTACCAAACAAAACATTCCATTTTGATTAATATTATTTTTCTTCTAATTTTGGACATAATTTTGGACATAAAATACAGTCATAATAAGCTACAATTTATTTTATTCACTTGACCCAAAACGACCATGTCCTGTTAACTTTATGCTTCAAATGTTCTTTCTTTCCACCAAAGCACTATTACGCTAATTTGTCCCAATAAACCAAGCAAAAATACATATTACTAATTGGACAATGTAAAGGAGCAACATAACTTGCAACCAAACATATTCTGTAATAAAAAAGTTGTCCAAAAAATCAAGCAAAACTTATGATACAAATTCAAAAATAAAAATAAACAACCAAAACAAGAGATTTAATTAGTATAGTTCATATGTGTGTGTACATCTGCATAATGCTAGAAATTTCAATTCTGCAAATTATTAAATGATACTTAAGCATGTAAAATCATCGATCCTTCTATTCACAATAATGATTATGTATTTGAAATTGATTTTGATACAAATCTAAAATTTAATTCTTTTTTTTCATCTTTATTTTCTTTGGGAAACAACAAAATTTGAATTGTAGATTAAGGTAAACATCTTGGTATTCTTTGTTACAACGTGGATTGAATGAATTTTCTCAAGTACATTTTTAATTGAGTTTTGAATCATAATTAAATCATAACCGATAAGAATTGATTTGAAATGCAATTGAAATCATAAGATTTTCAGCTTTTGACAATAATGAATATCAACAAATGCATAAGTATCGAAGTTATAATTTGGAATATCTTTTTTTGCTAACATTTACATCTAATTTTTTTATAAATTGCGGTTTTGTGTGATTTCCAAAGATAAAACAAGTGACTTTGTAACCTAATAGATTAAATGCTAGTGGTAGTCGCATTTTATCTCAATATAGTCGTTGTTAATAATATTGAAAAAGATTTCACAATTTATTGTTTACCAATTGTATTTATATTTTTCTTAGTTATAACATTTTACTATTTATATAATTACTTAGGCTTCAAGTAACCTAGATATAAATACGAATCACGCATTGTTGAATTATCAATTCAATCAACTAATAAAAATGTAGCCTTTAATGGTTATTTGTCTCTTATTTTTCGTTTCCTCTTCTTCTCTATATTATATTTTATTTTATTTCAATAAGAGATCAGAGCAGGTTTCAATCCTGTTGAAAAATTCTATAATTTGATTTATCAAAACAACAACTTCTTCTTATCTCCAAAAACCATATCTTCATCATGCATGCCTCAAATTGGATTCACAATCTTCTCCGAGCCACCCAACTTCCCCAAAAATGTTAATGAACTTCCTTGCAATCCTCATCTCGTTGGCCACCATCAGTTGATACCCAATACATAGATTCACATCGACACAATCTTCCATTAAACCTCCACCCTCACCATTATTCTCATATAACAATCTTCCACTCCTTGCTAAACCACCTCACTACCTAGATCCGACCACTCAGCCTCACCATCAACAAAATCAAGTTCGACCCAAGGCAAATCCACGATCAACATTCTAGATCCGTGATCATCCAGACTCCTCCTTTGATCACCCAAACTCTTCCCCCTTACATTCAAATATGTTATGTTAAAATTAGTGAGGGACAACGAGATGCGGGAGAAGAATATTTACTTATGGAGTTTGGTGTTACTACACAGAAGTGAAGGTGTTTGATGAAATGTCTAAGCGTTGGCGAATGTGTGTACATGTTATACATGCTATAGGGCACAAATCACATCTTCGTTCCTTGCAAAACAATTTATGACTGTTATTCTCATCCTAGATTTCAGTTTTCGTTTCTTCTTTCATTAGCGTCAATCTTTCGCTAACGACAGTGATGAAACCCGATTGGAATTCCACTTCCAATCCAATAGAAAATTCTTTTATTCTTGTTCTCCTTTTCCGGTTTACGTCTCCGAATTCTCATTGAAATTAAACTTCCAATCTCATAGGAATCTCCTTATTACTATTCTCTTTTCCCGCATTACCACTCCTAATTTCCGGTTTACATCTCTGAATTCCGATTGGAATTACTCTTCCAACCCCATAGGAATCTCCTTATTCCTATTCTCTTTTCTCGGATTACGACTCCAAATTTTTGATTGAAATTACTCTTTCAAAACAATTCCTATTAGAATTCTGCTTCTGATACCATAAGAATATTCTTATTCATATTTTCCTTCTTATTCCTATTTTCCTTCTTCAGATTCTGATCATGGATCTCCGATTCATTATTGTAGTCTTTTTAGACAGTTGTCTACCAATCAGGTTTAAGCTGGTATTTGAAGATAGTCTTTCTAACAGCACTTGAAACCATTGTTCGCATCACGGATGGTTTTGGTGAAATTGTCGATTTCAAATTCGATTTTTTATTGTGTTTGTTCTGACAAACTCCAGTTGCTACGCATCTTGAGTTTGAGGTGGATGTTAAAGAATATTGCAGAAGATCTTATTATTTATTATTTACTATTTGTATTTGTGTTTTCCGTAGTTATACTGTTCCTATTATATATATTTTCTTAGGCTTTAAATAATAAAGATATAAATATAAGTCATGTTATGTTGAATCAACAATTCAATTAAATAATATAGATGTAGCCTTTACTGGTTAGTCGTCTCTTCGTCTTTAATTTTTTTTCAATAATTTAACAATCACATTGCTCACGTTTCACAAACAAACATTTATAATTATGCATCATACATATGCATATATTGTTGTTTAGTTTTTTTTTAAGTTTCTCGCAGCGGGTTAGCTTGCTAGGTGTTGGTGAGATGGCAACTTTGTAACATTAAAGAATACCATGAAACAAGAGACGGTGGATTCACCTGATAGTGAAGATGATTTAGTTATTTTTCTAAATTTAGACATAAATTTGAAGTTACATCAAACAATAATTTATTGATTTACCCGATTGAAAACGTTCACGGTTAGTTAAGGACATTCGGACAAGATGGCTTCCATATTCTGATGCCAATCACAAAAAATTTGATTGGCCTTGTTAGAACAACTATGAAAGTAAATAAGATATGAGTCGCTATCATGATCCAAAACATCATTTTCTGTTCATACCGAAACATCTAAGACAATTTTACGGTGAACTGCAGTTTAATTGAATTCAACTTATAAGTGAATACTTCTTCGAAAAAATAAGGCATTGCTCTACGAAACTATATATTTTAGGATCAACCCCCATTAAAGTCGATCTGTTTTATTAGTCTAACTAGCACATCATAACTTCTTGCTTCAATAATTTATCATGGCATCAACTCTACTCTAACAAAAATTTGCTCCAAAAATGTACGTGTGTGTATTACAAATTGAAAATAAGCAATAGCAACTGAATCGATAAAAGGAGTACGTATGTCATGATCTTAAACAGCCTTTTTCTCTTCAAGACCAAGCATCTAAAAGTATTTTATGAATTTAAATTTTATGCAAATTTCAAATGATAAGATAATCGACTCTGTGGCCCAATGGATAGGGACCCTTGTCTATGAAACTACGCATTCTGGATTCAATCCACAACAAAGCCAATTTATTTTGCATTTGTCATAAAATTAATCATAAATTTAAAGTCGTTCTAAGCAGCTATTTATTTTATTCGCCTGCACCAAAACAACTATGGTCATAGAAGGACATTCAAACAAGATAACAATTTAATGTAAATTACAATATACTTTTGTTGGTCTAATTAGAGCATCGTAACTTCTTGTTTCAAGTATTAAAATTTTCCACCGAATCTACTCTATAACATAAGTTCGTGTGAAAAGTGGACAAATTTTTGATATGAGCATAAAAAAAGCTATTAGTAAAAGGACTAGCTAAAAATTAATTGAAGAAATAAACATGTTTTTATGTAACTTGTGCAATTTTAAATTGCATAAGCTTTAATATGAAAACATGGCTTACACAATTTCAATTTACGAAGGCTACATTTTAAAAACAAAGAATTATTTCTAGTTGTGCTATTTGAATTGTACAAGTATAATTTAGACTATTGAAAACCAGCCTGTTGTTTTCTTTGGTCATTCCCTTTATTCTTCTTTCTTCAAAAAACCCAATTTCTACTTTAAACTCATCCAATCTTTAAAGTTCTTTATCATAATCAAAGATTTTGTCCAAATAAAAGTAGTTTTGGTTAAAGATTCTCTGAAAACACATCTTCTTTAGGTATTCAATTACAAATTTTGATTTTAGGGTTTTTTTTTAAATTATTTGGTTGAGTTGAAATAGATAAATTTGTTAAATTTAGTTGTAAGTTATAGTTCAATCGCGGTTGGACTTTAAATACCATGGCAAATCCACATTCTCAAACTTGAGTGAGGGACTTACCTCTTGTGAATGTCTATCTTCGGATGTTAATTGTCAGATCTGTCATCTTGTTGAACCATCAGATTTGATCGCAATTGGATCGTCCTATCAGGTAAACATCACTCTTCGAATGTCATATAATGTGTGAGCGCGCCTCTTAGCGACTAGTTGTATAAAGCATACAGAGTATGATCAATCACTACATATTTGATTTATATTTGCATTAGGTGGGATTCACCCTAATAGGATTTCATCTAAAGGAGTTTGGTTATAAAGAAGTAGACCCACAAATTCTACTTACATGACCATCGTCCATGTCCCTAGTATAGTTAACTTTGAATGCAAGTTGGAACACGTCGGTCTGTAGAAGATGAATCGATGTTAGGATCCATCAATGGTGTGTCAAAGTCGTTTGATGTGTTGCACACCCATGGTTGGATCACAAAATTTTTATTCATCAAACAGTTCTTACAATTCTAAGTATTTTCACAAGAACGTGCGGAAAACAAAAAACTAAATTAAAGAACTAAAATATGAGATGCCATCCCCCAAAACAAAAAACATCTACTCAGAGCGTGCCCAAAAGATTTGCATAAAATGTCGCATGGACTATTCCCAATTCTACTGAACTAAAAAAACAAGCACAACCTCCATTCCTTCATCTTCACGGGATGACCAATCCCGAACATGTCTTGCTATGTTACCACTGAGATCAATCACCATTGCATAGGGCATTGTCGTTGCAGTAATATAGAAGATGGATCAACCATTGTTTTACCCTTTACATATTGTTGTAGTTCCTTCTTATGAATACGCTTCTCTATCACATCTTTCAAATGACTCATTCGTGTAGTGACCACTCACCTCATGGATCTTGTAGAATTTCTGATATTTCTTTTCCTTTGCAGTTGGCTGCCTTAATGGCGGCTTGCATCTTAAGTGGCAAGGTAAATGTTCTTGAAATAATTTATTAAATCAAAATAAAAGGAATATCTCAAACCTCCCTTGAAGCAATATTTTATTGTCGTCTTTCATCGTTCTGGTACGCGTTTTTTCTTTTTCCTGCATGTTGATCGGTTTTGATGATTGACATCCCTCCTTTCTTAAGTTAACTAATCACACATATTTAGCATTTGCACCCTTTAAGCATAAGCATTGGTTAGGTTTATAGAAGAACTCTCTTAAGTCAACTATCCTAAGCTTAGTGAAGTCCGTCACGAATCATGTTCTCTTGTTTATCATAGCAACTACCATCACAGATGTTCATTAGGATTGCGGACAGTTGTGATTGCCAAGTTGAACCTAGTCAGATATTTGCATAAAGATTCGCATCTCATTGCTTGATATTTGTTTGCATGATTACGTCTCTAGGTTAGATTATATAAACCCTAAACTGGCTCTTGAACTTGCTTTTTAAGGTCTCCTAAGAATTGATCGAGTTTGGTTCTAGTTCTAAGTTTACAGAACTACATTGTTGTCAATCACTCAAGGTAAAGAGGGAATCATCACACTTAGCTCTGTCAGTTGCTCTAGCAACATACATATATTCATATCTCAGTAGATGTACTAAAGGATCTGTACGGTTGCATAGTCAAGAGTTTCAAATCAAGTGGGTTGGCTATGTATTAGATATTTGGAGTGAAAGGATGCCCTTTGATATCCATGATTTTGTCTTCACTACGAGAAATTCATCGTATCATGTCTACAATCTTATGGTCAGAAGGTTGTGTTTGTCCATGACGATCTAGGTTGACAGTTGCATCCTACGTCTTTGATCATGTTAATGATTGTGGCGACAATTGCTCGAAGGCAAACAACCGATACTTTAGCTTTCGTGTCTGTTTGGATTGGGATATCGTTCTTGACATTCACTATTACATTGATCGGCATTGCATTCTTTGTTTCTCGATGTCTGTTTTGATGGGTTCATTGTGCTCCTTAACTAAAGCTCGTCACGCCCCGTACATCCAGATTAGCCTTATTAAGTGGAGACTTCGCTAGACAAGCTTGACCAAGGGTGGCTCAGCTACCCCTAGATTGATTTGGACTAGCTCGACCATGGTTGGGTCGGTTAGCCCTAACCGGTAAGTATGCTCTTTGTTCTCAACTTTTCCAATCTGCTCTGGCTCGCTCTTCCACTCATTCTAGAACCACATTCTCTTAAGCAATCGGGAGAATCTCCATGATTTCGTGCATAGGATTCAACTTTGTCAATATAGGCATTGTGGCCTTGAGAATTCTAGTTTGACCTTATCATTCGAGAAGCTACACCATATATTGCATAATTGCTTATTGTTGGACCATGAACATCACTTACAAGTTGGTGAACATGTTAGTTATTCTTTGGTTATGATATCGGTTGACTAAGTCGGGTTGGTAATGTAACGACCCGTAAATTTCAACTGTTTTAATAACGTAATTAGTTGAAATTTTATGAAATTTTAAACGATAAAATTTTGGAATATAAATTTGATATTTGGAATACGTCTAGTTAAACATAGCAACTGGTAAATTTTCGTCCGAAAATATGAAAGTTTATTTCGCGCGTAAATTCACTTAAATTCAATCAGTTAAAAAGTAATGAAAATAAAATGTTTCCGAAACCTAAATATTTTTACATAGAAAAATTCTAAACCATCTTCTGAGCAAGATGTCAGTTCGTCATTTTTCCAAATTCGGACATCTATTGCTCCGTCGTTCTTATTTTCTGCAAAATAGCAGCATTCTGGTACCGATATCGATTTTTATCGGACGATCGTACCACTGACTTCTATATACCGTTTTGATCGTCTCGTCGTGCTAATATCCACAATATATTTATATCTGTGTTTCGTTATCCGGTACGCGACGAACCGTGCAACGTTTCACTGTATCGTTACGTTTTGATCCATTTGAATTCCTTGTGTCCATTCATTATCTCGTGTGAATCAAACAGCCATCCACCATTAATAATTTTAACTTTTGGCTTTTACAATTCATTGGTTTCAATTGTTTACCCGGTCGCATTGAAAAAGAACTTTGTATACTTTTATTTTATTTCTTTTCCTCTTTGTCTCCAAACTGAAAACTGTTGCTCTCCTCCACTTCCAAATCTCAGCCGCATCCTCTCCTTCTAACTTGCTCGCCTTATCAAAACTTAAGGAAAAGCCTAACGTGGCCTTCACAACGGCCTTCACGCCATAGCTTACGTCCTTGCTCCCCCTTGCTATTCGCCAAACCTGAGCTGCATCGACACTCCTCAGCCTTCCTTCCACAACCCCACGCGCGACCTAGCCTCTACAACCTCTTCCCCTGACCCGTGCCTAGCACGTCACCACCACGCGGCCACCTGAAAGCCACCCACGTCACCTCCGCCTTCGTCCCTGAAGCGTCCACCCCATACCCTACCTTCCGCCATCACCACCTTCGACAATAACTCAACATCCCTCCTTCACTGACACACGAACTGCCATGAAGACTGCCTCCCCCTCTCACACACCTGGCGGCAACGTCCACCACTTTCTGGCCGCAACAACCCTCGCCAAACCCGCAAACACATGGAAGCCGCTTCCCTCCAGTAGCCTACCCTCCACGCCACCATGCATGTGACACCCGAAGCCAGCGACCCATCTTCACGCGACAGTTACAGCCGATTCCATCCTCCACCACTCGTTCTTCCGCCTCCTTCTCTACTTTGTCGATCTGATATTGTGAGTCCCCATTCCTTATTTATTTGCATTTGTTATATATATGATTTATATGTATATATTTGGCTTTGGCAAAAGTATATAAAGGTTATAGTATTTGTCAGTATTATATAGATGCATAGGTCATTGATTTAAGTGGTATGTATATATTTTTATTATATACAAAGATGCGTCAGTTAGTAGGTTTGGGTTATCTATGTTATTGATTTGATATACTAAGATATATTACTATTTGCTTTTATATATAGTACGTTGGTTATATACGTTTAAAGGAAATTGAGATCTGAACTTTGTGTAAATCTTATTAGCTTTGTATATACAAGTTTAGCTGTATAAATTGTGCATACACAGTTTATCTTAGGTATGAGCTATGCAACTTTGTTTTGTGTTGCATCGATATAAATATGCAATACTCTGAAGAGAGATTATACGTATAAAAATAAAGCAAGTTTATATAAATTTTATTTTAAATATTAGTGTTATGGATATAACACGTATGAAGTATGTTGCAATTTTTTTAGTACATATATATATTGATATGATTTTTATACTAGTTTATATGTTTGCTTTCCAGAGTTCGCATATGAGATGCTTACAGTATAAAGTTTTTAAAGTTTGCTATAAGTATGCCTATCCATTTATATGTTCGGCAACATATATATTTGTATAATAATATGTTTTGGTAACGTATTGGTATGTTTATATATCTATATAATATGTTTTATGTACATTTATATTAGTTGTTGTTGGGTTTATATGAGATTCTATTATATGCTAGCTTATAGAGTTGATAAAGTTATATCCAAACCAATGATTTTAAAATGCCTATGTATTGAATTTAATGTGTTTGAAATTTTAAAATATGATCCTATATAAATAGTTATACAGTTAGACATATAAGTTCATTCATACCAATTCTCTTTATAGATCTCGTTCTGATGTATTCAATCGATTTCTGTTATCAGCTTTGATCGCTGTACTCGTGCCGATTTGCTTTGCTTGGACTCATAACTCAATTTCCACGCTCGTATTAGTGTGTGTATCTGTGCCATCTTTTCGCAAATCTCTAGCCACGGAAGGTGAGCACTCACTCACGATTAACGTTCTTTTATTTATTAAATTTGATTTCAATTGAAACGACAATTGAAATATGCTGCTGTTAGTTAATTACACTGTTATATATGCTATTGCCTGTATCAGTTCACCTGTGACATTTGACACCATTATCTGTTATTTATTTATGTGATGATAATGCAGTTTGGCTGATGATTGATTGATTGTTGATGTTTATATTGGACGTTAAATTGTTAGTGTTAAATGATAAATAGTATGCAAAAATTGAAATGGATATAGGATAGTTAAAATTTTTAAACTGATTTATATGTTAAATTTGATTAGTGAATATGACCCCTTTTAATTGTTAAATTAATTGACATGTAGAATAGTGATAATTACACTTTGAACCATCAACGTATATTGGATAAATTGTTGTAGTGTAAAAATTTGAAATTAGATGACAAGTGAAAAACTGTAATGTGAAAATCTTTAATCTACATGAAATGATAGTGTAGATTCTAGAAATAATTATATTAATTCGTACAAATAACAATGCGAATTAATACGGTTATTTCGGGATTATCTAAATTGATTATTGGATCGATATTGATTATTGTTATTGCTTGTTTATTTACTTTGACACCATCCCTGTTATCACACTGCAAGTTCCCTTTGATATGTTTTGATTTTGAATTTAATTGGAATCGGGTTGAAATGATAAATACCCAAATTGAATTTTTACCTAGGATAGGAAATTAAATAAAACCCGATTGGTCAATAATTTGATTTAAAAATAAAATGAAGATTTTATTTGAATAAATAATATGGTTTTGAAACGAAGTTGGAAATTGAATTTAATGAAATTTAAGCGTGAATATTTAATAATCTGAAATGAAATATTAATAAAGAAATTGATGAAAGAAGGTTGTTTAATTTGAGAAATGATTGAATTAAGTTTGAAATTATTAAACTTTGAAATGATTTAATAATTAAGTTTGAAATTATAATTAAGTTCGAAATTATTAAACTTTGAAATTATTTAATAATTAAGTTTTGAATTATTTAATACTTAAATAAGATTGAATTATTTAATGATTAAATTGCATTGAATTCTTTAATAAGAAAAATTGAACTTTTGAATAAGTGAATTTTACTTCGTAAATAATTGAACTTGAGTTTCTTTATTAATTAAGTTTTTGGAAAATTATTTAAGGAAGTAAATAAGTGAAATTGGATTTCTTTAACAAGAAATGAAAATGTGATATTTTTGGAATTAATGTAAGACCTGAAATTGAAAGAATTGATTTGACGAATTTAATTTAATTCAAAATTGTAAGTTTTATTTAATGAAGTTGAACTTAAGAAATTGATTTAATGAATTGGAAATTTAATAGAAATTGTTTTGAATGATAAAGTAACTTAACGAATATTGAATGAATCGATAAATGAGTTTAAATTGATTTGAATGTTAAGTAAAATTTATTTAAATGATTTCGGAATGAAACTTATATACGAACTTGAATCAATATTTGAATTGTTTTAAATAGAAATTGAAATTGAATTATAAGATTTTGAAATTATGAATTTGGAAGTTTTG
Source organism: Allium fistulosum (assembly GCA_030737815.1). Taxonomy (NCBI): domain Eukaryota; kingdom Viridiplantae; phylum Streptophyta; class Magnoliopsida; order Asparagales; family Amaryllidaceae; genus Allium; species Allium fistulosum. Next base: position 950,009,965 of record CM060907.1, on the reverse strand, counting down.
AAACGTAAATTTTGGAAATTGATTTCGAAAGAGAAATGAAATGTTGGTTTACAAATTCTAATTGAACTTGAATTTGATTTGATTTTGAAATTTATTAACCGACCAATCGGTGTAATAATTACGAAAGTTATTAAAGAGACCGGAATCGGTTATGGATATACTCTCTATCTAAACCGAAAACCACTTTAATAACTATACGCGGAGTGATGATCCAGAATGAAGTGGTTGGAATGGTGTTCGTGATGACTGAAGAAAGAGAACGATAATGGATAGCCTTGACACTTGTGTCAAATTGGAAATGACTAAAACAGGAGCTGTGCCGGGCCAATGGAGGATTGATACCTCAAGTGGACACACTTCTTCGAACTACTTATACTTATTGTCGATTGGTGCACCCTTGATTTTGGGAGTGTTGTCTCACGGTGTTGCGGGCGCTGCGGCGTTGCGTTCTCACCAGTCCGGATCAGGCGAACGGTAGTATCACTACCTTGGGTATAGCCTCATGTGCCTTGTCATACTTGTATTCCATTTATGCGCGACCACTACGAATTTGTTTTGTACCTTGAGTATATGGATTGCCCTCTGGTGACTTCCGGTTTTGGGGAAACTACGGTCTTGTATATGCTTGTGGGAATAAAAATGTGTTAAGGGTGGAATGGGCCATGACTTAACGCTATTTTGATATCTTTATTATTACTGATAGACATTATCTACTTAGCGTACATTACTACATAGTAGATAGTTTAACGGATCCTTAAAGGATGGTTATTCCAAACATCCTTTGAGTTACTTGTATTCCAATTGCTATTTCATTTGAGTTGGATTTATTAATATAAGAATGTTAATCCTGACTCGAGTGTTTTGTTTTTCCTTACGCTCGGGTCAGACTGAGTAGTTCAGCTTTCGAGACTCACCTTTGGAGTTGGAGCTTCGCTTGGAGATCCAGCTATCTATCCAGCTTTCAGATATTCGATGATTCCAGTGATGTATTCTGATTTGTATCTGTTACTCTTCCGTTGTATTTAGTTTAACTCTGATGTATCGTATTACTCTTCTGTTGTAAACTCTGATGTATCTTATATATTCATATAGTAGCTTCATGAACTACTATCTCTTTTATTTCCGCTGCACTTATTACTCTGTGTCTGTGATCTGTGATTATTTATTTACTGTATATGTTCAGTTTTGCCAAATTTAAATTAACAACGCGGTATTTTGAGCAATTCAACTCCGGCATGAGTGTCTATCTATACACTTATAATGGACGCGAATGGTCCAAAATATCGGGTCGTTACAGTTGGTATCAGAGCTTTGGTAGCTCTAGGCAAAACTTAACATATAGGGTAAATGTATTTACAGAATCACTCTCATCCGAGTTTCAATCTCTTCCTTTCGACTTGATTTCTTTGAATTTTGGAACGTTCCCTACGGTTCCAAATTTCATTCGTGTCTCTCACTATTCGTCTCCTTTCAATTCTGGAGCATCACATAACTCCACTTCGAATGACCCTTATAGTGAATCGACGGTCTCGCCAAACTTCGAATGATTCGTAAAGGATAAAAACTCCTTTACAATAGGCATTGATTTACCGGAGATTTCTGTATCCTCGGATTGCGATGCTATCTATCTCCTGCTATACCTGAATTCTATTTATTGAGATCGAATGTCGATTTATCTCGGAATTCTACACCGATCTTATTTTGAAGTCACGGTTGACCCAGTTAAGGTTGCCCACGATTTATATAAACTTATCCATTGCCTTATTTTGTTATTTAATTATCTCGTCTTTGTTTCAAACCTATCTTCGAATCGAAATTCTCTTTGATTTGAGTCTATCAAAAGTTTGAATCTCTATCCTTGCATTGAAACCCATTATTGTATCGTTAAGTAAGGAAGTGTATTGTAAATTAATTTAAAATGTTTTTATATTGTGTTGTTTGAGTTGTTGATGTTGATTTGGGTTTTCGATCGATTCGTCTGATCAACGTTATCGATAGGATTTCCAAAACACTTGAACAGAGCAAACTGACACAATATTATTTTCAAATTTGGAAAATGATATAAATTTGTTTGATTATATAGTGAAAATATAAGTAAAATTTTCTGGAATTTAATAGGTTAATTAAATTGTTTGTTTGGAATGATAATATTTGATTATCATTTATTGTTCTAAATAAATTTATAAATACGGTTTATAAATTGATTTGGAATGAATTTAATTCAGAAATTTGAGAATTTAGTTTCCGGTGATTTCGAACTTTGGTTTTAAAATTTTAAAGTATATATTATTGGAAGTATTTTCGAATAGAAATCGTTTCAAAGAATTTTTCTTAAATGTTGAAATTAGTGCTCTTCTCTTTGTCGCTAGAAAATAATTTCGGTGATGGCGGCCGCATCATCGACATTCATTTTCGAGTCTCGAAGTGGAGATACTATTCTGTAGCTTTGCTACGGTTTGTTTTGAAAAAGACCTTGATTTGAATTTCTTTAGTATAATTTGGTTTATATATATATATGGGTATCTTATTTTAAAATTTAATTTGATTTGATATAGATATATTATATATATCTCTAAATTGTTTAAAGTAAATCGGAAATCTAATTCTTAAAGTTTGTAAAAGGATGATTCTAATTATAAATGAAATCAAAATTTGGAATAAATATTTAAACTTGAATAATCGAATTGGGAAAATGTTATTTGTATATTGTTCAACTGCATTCTAATACAACTTACCTAAATCATTCAGAAGTTGAATATGTAATTGGATAATATATAAGATAAATTGAATTTATAAATAAACTTTGAGTGTTTATAATAAATGTTATACACTAAATTTTGATTATAAAAATGTTAATAGAATTAGATAGGATAATAAGTAAACTCAGTTAATAATGAAATAAATTTGTTTTGAAAGAATTAATAAATTGAAATTTGATCAACATATGAAAATACCTTGAATTTAAAAGAAATTAATAGATGTAAATTAATTTATATCGAAACTTTTATGTTTTAAATTAATTTATATGGGTTAAATATATGTGAGTAGATATATTAAGTAGAATAAATTTAACAGTAATTTGGAATAAAGAAGAATTTAAAATTGTTGAAGAAAATATGATTATAATAACAGACTATTCAATTTATGGTTTTAGAAATTGTAGATTGAAGATAATTGGATAATAAGATAATGAATTTAAAAATTGAGACTGAGTTTAGTGAAATCAAATGGATTAAATCAATTATTGAATATCAATTAATTTAAATTTGAATTTATATGGTGTAAATTAATTGTTATTTTGTATTAAAAATCTGTTTTTCTTTCTGGTTGTTTCTATTCTCCTACCTCGTTCCTTTTCGGGGACGAAAAGTTTTGAGTGGGGGAGAGTGTAACGACCCGTAAATTTCAACTGTTTTAATAACGTAATTAGTTGAAATTTTATGAAATTTAAACGATAAAATTTTGGAATATAAATTTGATATTTGGAATACGTCTAGTTAAACATAGCAACTGGTAAATTTTCGTCCGAAAATATGAAAGTTTATTTCGCGCGTAAATTCACTTAAATTCAATCAGTTAAAAAGTAATGAAAATAAAATGTTTCCGAAACCTAAATATTTTTACATAGAAAAATTCTAAACCATCTTCTGAGCAAGATGTCAGTTCGTCATTTTTCCAAATTCGGACATCTATTGCTCCGTCGTTCTTATTTTCTGCAAAATAGCAGCATTCTGGTACCGATATCGATTTTTATCGGACGATCGTACCACTGACTTCTATATACCGTTTTGATCGTCTCGTCGTGCTAATATCCACAATATATTTATATCTGTGTTTCGTTATCCGGTACGCGACGAACCGTGCAACGTTTCACTGTATCGTTACGTTTTGATCCATTTGAATTCCTTGTGTCCATTCATTATCTCGTGTGAATCAAACAGCCATCCACCATTAATAATTTTAACTTTTGGCTTTTACAATTCATTGGTTTCAATTGTTTACCCGGTCGCATTGAAAAAGAACTTTGTATACTTTTATTTTATTTCTTTTCCTCTTTGTCTCCAAACTGAAAACTGTTGCTCTCCTCCACTTCCAAATCTCAGCCGCATCCTCTCCTTCTAACTTGCTCGCCTTATCAAAACTTAAGGAAAAGCCTAACGTGGCCTTCACAACGGCCTTCACGCCATAGCTTACGTCCTTGCTCCCCCTTGCTATTCGCCAAACCTGAGCTGCATCGACACTCCTCAGCCTTCCTTCCACAACCCCACGCGCGACCTAGCCTCTACAACCTCTTCCCCTGACCCGTGCCTAGCACGTCACCACCACGCGGCCACCTGAAAGCCACCCACGTCACCTCCGCCTTCGTCCCTGAAGCGTCCACCCCATACCCTACCTTCCGCCATCACCACCTTCGACAATAACTCAACATCCCTCCTTCACTGACACACGAACTGCCATGAAGACTGCCTCCCCCTCTCACACACCTGGCGGCAACGTCCACCACTTTCTAGCCGCAACACCCCTCGCCAAACCCGCAAACACATGGAAGCCGCTTCCCTCCAGTAGCCTACCCTCCACGCCACCATGCATGTGACACCCGAAGCCAGCGACCCATCTTCACGCGACAGTTACAGCCGATTCCATCCTCCACCACTCGTTCTTCCGCCTCCTTCTCTACTTTGTCGATCTGATATTGTGAGTCCCCATTCCTTATTTATTTGCATTTGTTATATATATGATTTATATGTATATATTTGGCTTTGGCAAAAGTATATAAAGGTTATAGTATTTGTCAGTATAATATAGATGCATAGGTCATTGATTTAAGTGGTATGTATATATTTTTATTATATACAAAGATGCGTCAGTTAGTAGGTTTGGGTTATCTATGTTATTGATTTGATATACTAAGATATATTACTATTTGCTTTTATATATAGTACGTTGGTTATATACGTTTAAAGGAAATTGAGATCTGAACTTTGTGTAAATCTTATTAGCTTTGTATATACAAGTTTAGCTGTATAAATTGTGCATACACAGTTTATCTTAGGTATGAGCTATGCAACTTTGTTTTGTGTTGCATCGATATAAATATGCAATACTCTGAAGAGAGATTATACGTATAAAAATAAAGCAAGTTTATATAAATTTTATTTTAAATATTAGTGTTATGGATATAACACGTATGAAGTATGTTGCAATTTTTTTTAGTACATATATATATTGATATGATTTTTATACTAGTTTATATGTTTGCTTTCCAGAGTTCGCATATGAGATGCTTACAGTATAAAGTTTTTAAAGTTTGCTATAAGTATGCCTATCCATTTATATGTTCGGCAACATATATATTTGTATAATAATATGTTTTGGTAACGTATTGGTATGTTTATATATCTATATAATATGTTTTATGTACATTTATATTAGTTGTTGTTGGGTTTATATGAGATTCTATTATATGCTAGCTTATAGAGTTGATAAAGTTATATCCAAACCAATGATTTTAAAATGCCTATGTATTGAATTTAATATGTGTTTGAAATTTTAAAATATGATCCTATATAAATAGTTATACAGTTAGACATATAAGTTCATTCATACCAATTCTCTTTATAGATCTCGTTCTGATGTATTCAATCGATTTCTGTTATCAGCTTTGATCGCTGTACTCGTGCCGATTTGCTTTGCTTGGACTCGTAACTCAATTTCCACGCTCGTATTAGTGTGTGTATCTGTGCCATCTTTTCGCAAATCTCTAGCCACGGAAGGTGAGCACTCACTCACGATTAACGTTCTTTTATTTATTAAATTTGATTTCAATTGAAACGACAATTGAAATATGCTGCTGTTAGTTAATTACACTGTTATATATGCTATTGCCTGTATCAGTTCACCTGTGACATTTGACACCATTATCTGTTATTTATTTATGTGATGATAATGCAGTTTGGCTGATGATTGATTGATTGTTGATGTTTATATTGGACGTTAAATTGTTAGTGTTAAATGATAAATAGTATGCAAAAATTGAAATGGATATAGGATAGTTAAAATTTTTAAACTGATTTATATGTTAAATTTGATTAGTGAATATGACCCCTTTTAATTGTTAAATTAATTGACATGTAGAATAGTGATAATTACACTTTGAACCATCAACGTATATTGGATAAATTGTTGTAGTGTAAAAATTTGAAATTAGATGACAAGTGAAAAACTGTAATGTGAAAATCTTTAATCTACATGAAATGATAGTGTAGATTCTAGAAATAATTATATTAATTCGTACAAATAACAATGCGAATTAATACGGTTATTTCGGGATTATCTAAATTGATTATTGGATCGATATTGATTATTGTTATTGCTTGTTTATTTACTTTGACACCATCCCTGTTATCACACTGCAAGTTCCCTTTGATATGTTTTGATTTTGAATTTAATTGGAATCGGGTTGAAATGATAAATACCCAAATTGAATTTTTACCTAGGATAGGAAATTAAATAAAACTCGATTGGTCAATAATTTGATTTAAAAATAAAATGAAAATTTTATTTGAATAAATAATATGGTTTTGAAACGAAGTTGGAAATTGAATTTAATGAAATTTAAGCGTGAATATTTAATAATCTGAAATGAAATATTAATAAAGAAATTGATGAAAGAAGGTTGTTTAATTTGAAAAATGATTGAATTAAGTTTGAAATTATTAAACTTTGAAATGATTTAATAATTAAGTTTGAAATTATAATTAAGTTCGAAATTATTAAACTTTGAAATTATTTAATAATTAAGTTTTGAATTATTTAATACTTAAATAAGATTGAATTATTTAATGATTAAATTGCATTGAATTCTTTAATAAGAAAAATTGAACTTTTGAATAAGTGAATTTTACTTCGTAAATAATTGAACTTGAGTTTCTTTATTAATTAAGTTTTTGGAAAATTATTTAAGGAAGTAAATAAGTGAAATTGGATTTCTTTAACAAGAAATGAAAATGTGATATTTTTGGAATTAATGTAAGACCTGAAATTGAAAGAATTGATTTGACGAATTTAATTTAATTCAAAATTGTAAGTTTTATTTAATGAAGTTGAACTTAAGAAATTGATTTAATGAATTGGAAATTTAATAGAAATTGTTTTGAATGATAAAGTAACTTAACGAATATTGAATGAATCGATAAATGAGTTTAAATTGATTTGAATGTTAAGTAAAATTTATTTAAATGATTTCGGAATGAAACTTATATACGAACTTGAATCAATATTTGAATTGTTTTAAATAGAAATTGAAATTGAATTATAAGATTTTGAAATTATGAATTTGGAAGTTTTGAAACGTAAATTTTGGAAATTGATTTCGAAAGAGAAATGAAATGTTGGTTTACAAATTCTAATTGAACTTGAATTTGATTTGATTTTGAAATTTATTAACCGACCAATCGGTGTAATAATTACGAAAGTTATTAAAGAGACCGGAATCGGTTATGGATATACTCTCTATCTAAACCGAAAACCACTTTAATAACTATACGCGGAGTGATGATCCAGAATGAAGTGGTTGGAATGGTGTTCGTGATGACTGAAGAAAGAGAACGATAATGGATAGCCTTGACACTTGTGTCAAATTGGAAATGACTAAAACAGGAGCTGTGCCGGGCCAATGGAGGATTGATACCTCAAGTGGACACACTTCTTCGAACTACTTATACTTATTGTCGATTGGTGCACCCTTGATTTTGGGAGTGTTGTCTCACGGTGTTGCGGGCGCTGCGGCGTTGCGTTCTCACCAGTCCGGATCAGGCGAACGGTAGTATCACTACCTTGGGTATAGCCTCATGTGCCTTGTCATACTTGTATTCCATTTATGTGCGACCACTACGAATTTGTTTTGTACCTTGAGTATATGGATTGCCCTCTGGTGACTTCCGGTTTTGGGAAAACTACGGTCTTGTATATGCTTGTGGGAATAAAAATGTGTTAAGGGTGGAATGGGCCATGACTTAACGCTATTTTGATATCTTTATTATTACTGATAGACATTATCTACTTAGCGTACATTACTACATAGTAGATAGTTTAACGGATCCTTAAAGGATGGTTATTCCAAACATCCTTTGAGTTACTTGTATTCCAATTGCTATTTCACTTGAGTTGGATTTATTAATATAAGAATGTTAATCCTGACTCGAGTGTTTTGTTTTTCCTTACGCTCGGGTCAGACTGAGTAGTTCAGCTTTCGAGACTCACCTTTGGAGTTGGAGCTTCGCTTGGAGATCCAGCTATCTATCCAGCTTTCAGATATTCGATGATTCCAGTGATGTATTCTGATTTGTATCTGTTACTCTTCCGTTGTATTTAGTTTAACTCTGATGTATCGTATTACTCTTCTGTTGTAAACTCTGATGTATCTTATATATTCATATAGTAGCTTCATGAACTACTATCTCTTTTATTTCCGCTGCACTTATTACTCTGTGTCTGTGATCTGTGATTATTTATTTACTGTATATGTTCAGTTTTGCCAAATTTAAATTAACAACGCGGTATTTTGAGCAATTCAACTCCGGCATGAGTGTCTATCTATACACTTATAATGGACGCGAATGGTCCAAAATATCGGGTCGTTACAGGTAACCTCTTGGCTCTCTCTATAATCGAATTCCTCCATGGTAGTAGAAGGTGGTTTCATTATATCATGATGATAGGATAGTGCAACATATCCTTGTAACACCAAGAGATCAGATCCGACTTTAGTTCAGCTCTTAATGAAAACATCAAAATGTTTGCATCAATAAAGATCCAAACTCAAGTCGATCGATCTCTTATAAAGTTGAGTAATTAGGATCTCTGAATAGTTCGATGCTCATTTTATAATAGTTAATAGATTGGAGCAAAGATACACAAACATAATGATATAAAATAGAAACATAAAATTTTTTGTAGTGGTTTTGATTGTTTAACCAAATTTATGTCAACTTTATGTTTTTATTGCTGATGACAATATTTAGATTGATTGCGGTACAATATCATCAAGTACAATGAAATTGTTGAGCTTCGGGTACGATAGAGTTCTGTTGATGGTTAAATCGATCCATTATATGTTGATATTTGTTTGGTATTTATATATAAGCATAGCATGGATGCATATGGGTCAATTTTCTATGGAATATATTTCTTTTACAGTGGAAAATCATATTGTTCAGATCCTAAAAAGTGGGAGTTTGAATCAAGCTTCATTGATCGATTCTGCATTCTTGGAGAGTGACTTATGTAGGCAAGATAGAGCGAGTCGGATAGGTGAACATGGAGTGGCTAGGTAAGGCGAAAAGGAGTGCAAAAAAAGTGCATAAAAAGGCTAAGTAAGGCAGGTTCAATTAGGCTCCCTCGATCGGCTAGAGAAAAGTAGCTCAGCTAACTTTGTTAGGCCGACTCACTTTTGCAAGTCAGCTGGGGTGAGCTTTCTTAGCCGATCCACCTAGTGGATTGAGCTCAAGTTGCTTAGTCAGCCATTTAACATATTGTATCTCCTTCGTTTTACCTTCGATTCAAGCTTTTACATTCTTCTCTAACACTTCTTAAACAGCTATTTTATTTATCTTTTTTTATCATTTATAGCTTTGTCGTTCAAAATCTTCCACTCTCCTAGAGAGATGAGCAGGTTCAACCATGATTCGAGTATCATAATCACTTTTTAAACAGCGATATCTCCTTCGTCGTATCTCAGTTTGTCATGGAACATTCTCCATTGCTCTTCATATGCTCCAAAATAGCATCTACCAAAGTTTGGTGGCATTTGTATACCCAGGTCTCTCAGGGGCAGAGGCAAGGGTCGACGTTCTCCAACATTGCATGCTCTTTGTTTTATGTTGGATTCGTACGAGCAAACGTCGCAAGTCAATGATCCCTTAAACAATGTCAAATAATCTCGGATTCCACCCCCTCTCCATCCGAACTCATGAAACGTCGAGGGCGGAGGGAGGATAACAATGTGCCGTTGTCAATGCTCGATCTCATGAACGTGTTGGACCGACTCATTTTTGCAAGTCAGCTAGGGTGAGCTTTCTTAGCTGATCCACCTAGTGGGTTGAGCTCGAGTTGCTTAGTCGGTCATTTAGCATCTTGTATCTCCTTCATTTTACCTTCGATTCAAGCTTTTACATTCTTCTCTCACACTTCTTAAATAGCTTTTCTATTTATCTTTTTTTATCGTTCATAGCGTTGCCCATTCAAGATCTTCCACTCTCCTAGAGAGATGAGCAGGTTCAATAGAGAGATGAGCAGGTTCAACCATGATTCGAGTACCATAATCACTTTTTAAACAGTGATATCTCCTTCGCGTATCTCTGACAAACATTCTCCACTGCTTTTCATATGCTCCAAAATAGCATCTATTAAAGTTTGGTGGCATTTGCATGCTCAAATCTCTCGGGGTCGAGGGGGCGACATTCTCCAACATCGCATACTCTTTGTTTTATGTTAGATTCGTACGAGCAAACGTCGTAAGTCAATAAATCCTTAAACAATGTCAAATAATCTCGGATCCCCCCCCTCCGTCCAAACTCATGAAACGTTGGAGGCGGGGGAGGATGCTGAAGTGTCGTTGCCAAGGCTCGATCTCATGAACGGATGCTCTTTGTTTTACATCTTATAGCATTTTCAGGAGAAAATATACCGACTCATGAAACAATGTCAAATAATCATAGTCCAAGCTATCAAGATGAATTGGGGAACTATCTTTGGGCAAGGTTTTAAATCTCAATGTCGAAGGAGATCTTGAACGATATGAAAGTATATTGAATGTACATCTCGAACTGACATCTCAAATCTTAAAGTACATCTTGAGAATATTTCAGAGTAACATGTGTATCTAAAATTAATGTTTTAATGATTTAACAACTACAACTTTTAAAGTAATAATAAAAATTATAATATACTTGATTTGCATAGAAAAGAATTAAAATTAATGTTTTGGAGAAGAATGGTGGTTTGATTAGCTTAATTTATTTAATAATGATTGAATAATATCCTCTTATTTAAATATATAAAACAAATAAAATCTTTTTTGTAAATCGTCAAAGTATAAAGTAAAAAATATGTTTAAGGAGTTGGTAAATTAGTCATTGGATTGAGTAGTTCCCTTGAACCTATATAAAATAAAGAATATTATGTAAAGAAAAGATATGATTTCGGAATGAGATCTCATATTGAGATGTTGATCTATATCTCGGATGAGGATTGAATATTTCGAACAAGATAAGTGTCGGAGGATATAGATAAAGGAGATTTGATGTCACGTTTCATCTTAGTTTCGTCTAAGTGTGAAAAGGAGATCTCGAGCAATATATAGATGATTTAAAACAATGTATGTGGGTTAAGGAATGAATGCCACAAAGTAATATTCATTTCTCCTACTCAAAAGAAATGCATTTTTCTCCGACCTCCACCGATCAAAATGTAACAAAATGATAATCTAATCAATATAGTCAACTTGCATCACTATCCAAAAACCAGCTAATTTTAAATTTTCTTCGAGTCAAGGATCTTTATAATCTATTTCTTCAATCTTGATTGAATGGTCTACGGGTTGAACTATTTGAAAGCTCTGATTTATAACAACCAATACAAATCAACATTTTACAATATATTTCTTTAAACAACGATGTATTAAATATAAACATATACCTCCACAAGCAATTCATTTCCACTCCTATGTTTGTATTGAAGAAAAATGACACTTCTATCAACGGGTTTAGTTAACAATTGTACACAAATAAATGCACATGATAATTAGCCATTGATCGTTAAATTCAACCCAATTATTTAGTATGTAAATTAAAATTAGAGTTTCCTTTTTCATTTAACTAATAACACATCAAAATCATATCAATTGACTAAAATTATGACCACTACTATGAGTTAACTATGAAAAAAATACTTCAATTACAAACTAAGATTCAAATTCAAAAAAGTTAACCTTTAATTTGCGAAGATGATGATTAGCCTTACATTTTGAGAACAAAAAATAAACTAAGGCAAATTCTATTTGGACACAACTTGTAGACAAATGGTGATATAAGATATCTTAACCATTGTGTTTTCCCTGATTTCCACCTATCCAACATAGGGGTGAGCGTTCGGTCGGCTTTGAAGTAAAAATTCGAAAATAATCAGAACCGAACCGAATTTATTTCGGTTAATTCGGTCGGTAACCGATTTAACCAAACTAAAAGGATAAGAAAAATTACAATACGTTATTATTCAAATGATTGATTTACTCAAAGAAATCATAAATTTATGTTTATAGAAAGTATTTTGAGTTTTTTTAAGTTTATAAGAAAAATTAACCTATTTTCAATAGATAAAGTTTTTTTATAGCTAAACCAATTATTAAGAGTAATATAATGCCATGAATTTGGATAATATAATAACAGTTGGGGTTAATTCGGTTAAACTAATAACTAAAATAAAATTATTTTACAAACCAAATTCAAACTGATATAATCTCATAACCGAACCAACCCGACCAAAATGAACTAGTTTGGTCGGTTAATTCGGTTCTAACCGAATATTGCTCACCCCTAATCCAACGTTCCGGATCTATTGTGTCACGAATTGTATTTTATTTTTTATACAAATAGTCAATCCCCTACGATAATCCGTGATTTGGGATTATTTGGAATAAGAGATTGAGATCAAGAAATGCGGTAGAATGGGTTAGAAATTGAATAAGATGGAATGCAAGAGGGAAACAATAGACTAGAATTATTTTTTAAATATAGCTTGAGCAATTTGAAGTTGCGCAAACTATATTTTTAGATTAAAGCTTTTATAAATTGCGCAAACTATATAAAAACAGACTTATTTTTATAATTAATTTTTAGGTGGGCTTATTGGTACAATAACTTTTTTATGCTCATATCAAAAATTTGTCCGTGAAAAGTCATATCAGTTTGAAAAAAAACAACATATACTATATTAATAAATGGAGCGAGTGTAGATGTTTCATGATCCAAGACATTTTTTCTATGTTAAGACAAAAGCATCCAAAATCACTTTATGAACCGCAATCGTATGTGAATTCAAATGATAAGATAAATGACTATGTCTCGATGAACAAGGCATTGGTCTACAAAATTAGAGATTCTAGGTTTGAACCCATAAAGAGTTTACTTATTTTACATTTCTTCCAAATTCAGATATAAATTTAAAATCACACTGAACGTCAATTTTTTATGCACCTACCCATGAACAATATTTACCTTGTGGCATTCAGACAAGATGGTTTAAATAGTAAGTCTAAAATGAGTATATGAAAAATCTGAAATCCATCCGCAATGGTATCCGAAGAACGGATAAATATCCATTATCCAAAAAAACAAAACGGATCCAGATACAAAGGCATCCACATCCAAAATTAGTTGTTCGTTTTTGTCAAGATTATAGTTTATATTATGTGTGTATTTTAGTACAATACAAGATATGTATTTGTTGTTTTATTAAGTTAACCGTTTATGATATATGCATTTAATGCACATTAAATGCTCGAAATGAAAAAAAATACTAAACCGGTTTTCTTAACTATTGTTTTTTAACTATGTTTCTTTAATTATCAGTTGTTATTTAATACAATAATTATTCGATATCCGTCCCTATCCGCGGATGCAGATATTCAAAAATGAGTTTGAATGCGGATATGACACTATCTGCATGTGAAAGTATCCGTTGACAGACCTAAATAAATAGAATGATGTGAACCATGAGAAACTTGTGTTGGTCTATACGAAAGCAGAATAAATGTTTTATTCTGCCACCAAATCTACTCTAGAAAGAATGCTGCACAAAAAATCCATCAAAAAATATATGGCAATAGCAACTATACCAATAAACAGGGTACTCTTTTCAATGTCATGATCCAAAACATCTTTTGTTTTTCTTTTCACTAAGGCTGAACACTTAATGTATCTCATAAATTGCAATTTTATCTGTATTCAAATGAGAAGATAAGCGACTCTATGGCCTAATAGATAAGACATTGGTCTACAACACCTGAGATTTTGGATTCAATTCCAGTAGAGTTAGTTTACTTTATAGTTCTCCAATGTTTAGACATAAGTTTAAAGTCATATTGAACAACTATTTATTTTATTGTGGAAAATAGATACAAGGACAAACTTTGAAAAAAATTAGAATGAGGGACAACAAGTTTCATTTTTAGGCTAAAGGATAAACTTTGAAAAAAATTAGGCAGAAGGACGATGCTAAATATAGCTAGCATTTTGTACAGTGTAAAACTGAATATAATGCTAGTTATAACTAGCATTTTATATAGTGTAAAAACTGAATATAATGCTAGTCAAAACTAGCATTGTCCTTCAGTCTAATTTTCTTTCAAAGTTTGTCCTTCAGTCCAAAAATGAAACTCGGGTACCGATCTTTTCGTGAACTTGGCAGTTAAAGTTCGCGTCCGCGTCAAACGCATCGACGCGGGCCCCCACTCCCCAGCCCAGTTCACACGAACGGTTCAAAATGAAGCTTTCGTTGCCCATTTCGTTTCCTCCCCTATTTTACGTCTCGTGCCCCTTCTCCATGCCTCTTTCGTGTGCAAAAAAGAAGACATTTCCATTTCGTAAACCAACCCCTCTCCCTTTCCCTTTCCCGTGCACATTTCGTTTGCTCCTTTCGGTTCAAAAAAGAACACACCCTTGGCTTACTTCAACCTGAATTTTTTTCAAAGTTTGTCTTTATGCCTAATTCCCTTTCACAGTAAATTTTTTTGCTAGCCTATGTAGAGTAACATAACTTCATTCTCAAGTATTTTAGCTCGAAATCTATTCTACTCGATATAAATTTATACCAAAAAGCCTAGCAAAATATATATTACGAACTGGCAATGAATAATAGCAATTGTACCAATAAATGGGATATATATCGTGTCATGATCATGAATAGCCTTTTCTTCTTTTAAAAAGTGAAGCATCTGGGGAGCACCCTTTTCTCTAATTGACCTTAATCTCAGTCCAGTCAAACCTTAAAACATAAAGAAACAATATACATTCGCAAGAATCAACAGAAAAGGACTGCATGGCACTTCAAAATTTTAAGTTGAATCAGGCATATATGAAAGAAAAGCAGTGTCAATGTAGAGAAGAATCAGCATTAAGAAAGCACATACGCTATCGTCATAATAAATAATGAATACCTGCTGGAATTGATGGACTTTTCTCCCATTTAGTTCTGCAGATCGAAGCATCATAACATAAGCACTTGAGATGTTCTACTACGGTTCGAATATAATCCATTTTCCCATTTCCTACTTTGCATTTGTTACTCTCCATTATTTTTGATACATCGGATAACAAACTGCATTCACCTGAGATCTCACAGTGCACCAGTTCCTAAAAATTCAGGGCTGTCTTAGTATTTTTTTGAAATATCCATAAAACTCTACTGTCGATAGTGTGTCCACAAGTATATGATTCTATAGCATAATAGGAAATAACTGATTGCAAACAAATTGAAAGAAATTGGTAGAGGTAATATGATTGAATTTTAGTAGAACTGCAACATTGGGGGGCTAATTTCAGTAACTTGTCATATTATCCACAAAATTACAGCAGATCGGATCAGAGAGAAATTAAGTAGGGAATTAATATCATACAGTTCGAAGCCTATAAATTAGGAGAAATATCGATATAGTTTCCTAAAATGACTCCAGATTATCCACATAAAAGACTACAGTATACATCTGCAAGCTCAAACTTTTTAAAACTAGCAATTTAGTCGAACTTATTGATTTTTTTACAACACGTACCGTAAAATTACACCAACAATATGCAAACCAACAGCATAACTACTGCAACAATTGTACGCACCAAACCCTGTAAGCTTAACAAAAAATGAATTCAAAATATTTGACCAAAAAGGCTACCTTGAGCAAATCCAGAGCGTCGCCGGAGATCATCCCCCTACCAATCGGAACCTCGCGTTCAATTTCATCATCGGAACTATCATCGTACTCTCCACTAAAGCAATTGCAGCAATTCCGAGTCGATCTTTCATTTCCTTCCTCGATAAAATTAACAACAAGTTTATCCAAACTGATGGAGCCCGGTTCAACCTCCAAATCATCCTTTTCCTTCTCTTTCCTCCTCTCAAAAAACCTCTTCAACCTCGACTTCGCCGCTGGTTTCGTATGATCGATCTTCACCGTCCGATCATCGTCAATCGGCTGAATCTTCAGCTGAAACGGCATCGGTTTGCTATTTAATGATTTTCTGAGAGTGAAATTTGCATTTTTTTAATGCGATTTTTTCAAGAAGAAATGAGAAGCCGAGTATTTGCAGTTTTATAAGGGGTGCGATACGATCACAGGAGAGTGAGGATAAGAGTAATGTTACCGGGTGGACGATTTTGCATGAAGACGGTAGAATACTGGAAAGGGTGGGAAGGCTCCGTAGAAGATGAGACGTCGACTATCAACGTGGCAATGGATATCCCGATGTTTCTCTTTTGCTACGTGGCGCTTTTCGCGTTTTGAATTCTATTTGCAATGCGTCTGGTAAAATGCGGCATTACGGTAAGTTCAAAATGGTAGGTAATTACGCATGAGAGGCCGCAGAAGGGGGATAAATTGTTTTTTCACTCTTTTATTATTTCTTACAACATGAAAAAATAAACTAAATTTATTTTTTATTTTATATGTTAACATTATTTTCTAAATTGGTTATTTTTCAAAAATACATATATCATTTACATATATCATTGTAAATGGATAAAGAAGTCCAATCCAAATGTGGAGCTCATTGTAATGTTAGGTCAAACACTAATACGGTAAATATTTTTTATTTTATATGTTAACGTTATTTTCAAAATTGGTTATTTTTCAAAAATACATATATCATTTACATGTTTTTTGAACGAAAACAGAAAATTAATTCTTTTTTTTCGAATGGATAAAGAAGTCCAATCCAGATATGGAGCTCATTGTAATGTTGGGTCAAACACCAACACGGGTAAATATCCGATACAAATATGATTATAATAAATAAAACATAGGGTATAAAGCTCAAGCAATCATTATATCTTCTCTCTACCTTCTTCTCGTTCATGGTGACTGACGAGATCTCATGAGAAAAAATTCTGCCATTTATTTTTTTATCTTTGTTGCTCTTTGCTCTTCTTTATATTACTTTCTCCTCTTTCCCAATATAACAAACACTCAATAGATCTTTGTCGCTGTTATCCCGTCTTTTGACCAGGCAGTGTACGAACAAACTCGACAAGTCAAACTTTGAACTTATAAAGGCAAGATTCCGGAGAGATGACCATGAAGCTCAAAAATCAAAGTACCAGGATCACAACACAAATACAAATTCCCCACAAAAATCCAAGGACTCAAAACCCCATAACGTGGGGTCGATACCAACCCATCCTTAGGGGTCGGTACCGATCCATAATGTAACGACACGGAATTTCGGTCGTTGATTTTGAACATTTAATTTATTTTAAATGTTGAATTTGAATTATTAATTGATTTTGAATATGAAGAATTAGGTTGTATTAGTGAAATAGTTTATAATCTCAAATATGGCAATTTAATGAATTTGGAAAGATGGTAATTTAATATGTGGAAATTGAGGATAATATGTGAATTCGGAAGAAAAGGGACATAGAAATGATTTCAAAAGTTTATTTAATCCTATTTGGATTAGAATTTTAATATTTGACTTTAGAATGAAATTAAAAGTCGATAAGTTACAAACTGGAATTTTTATATTAATTTAATAGTGGAATTTAAAATAGGGTAGTAATGTAAATAATTGAATTTTGGTTTAATATGAATCGGGGTGATTTCTAATATGAATATAAATTCTATTTGAATTATAATGGAGTTGGTAAATTTTAAAGATTGAAATTTTAAACGATTTCGACGATTTTGAAAATCGCTCGATTAAATCGACGAGTTAAAATAGCCTTCCGGGGCACAGTCTCGAAATTCGACGAAACTAGCTCCATTGGATCCGTAATAGTTTATTATTATCGGATTTCAAATTTCGTAGCGTTTGGAGTAACCGTTTGGTCGTACGGGGGTGGAAACGCTTGAAATATATATCGAAAATTTAATATTTTAATTCGATTCAAAAAGCTATCTTCCACAGACGATCGTATTAGACTCTAAAACTTGTTCCATTGTGTTCAAAATACGGGTAAAATATTATAAACGCCAGGCGGCATGTTTCGTTTGGAGTTCGATTGAAAAACTTGTAAAAAAATTGAAATATATTAATAAAATAATGTTGAATACATATATAAATACTTTTAGCACAGTAAACCCTAACGATTATAAACCTAGCCGCCGACTTTCAAATCAACGGCTGGAAACGAGCGAACTTCCTTCTCATTTTTCTCCTCATCCATGCGTTGTTAGACAAAATCTTCAACTAGGAAGTTATAGAGCGCTGCGAGCTCGACCTATCCAACGGTGGGTTTTCGATATGGATGTTGGGATTTGCCAAGATTTAGTGATGTAGGGTTAACGTTCGAACGCGTTTTTCTGGCCATTGGCGAAGTCGAGTGGGGTCGGTCATGGGCCGTAGACGCATGGAGATGGGGGCAATCGTGTAAGGGGGTTGGATCATCGGCAAGGTGAACGGTGGAGGAGCGAATGTTTGTCAAAGTTTCGAGCGTTGGGTTTGTTTCGGCCTGGTCGCGTGACAGAAGAAGAAGCAAGTTAGCGGCCAGATTTCTCCCTTCAGATCGAACAGAAGATTTTCGTTTGGTAATAAAAAAATGTGTAAATATATTATATTTTAAGTTGTATAATCTTTAAAACTTCATATCTTCTCCATACAAGGTCGGAATCGGAAAAACAAGCGGTGCCGGAATCGCAGCGACGAACAGCATGCTGTGGTGCAGATATGGGATCAATTTGAGCAAGTGAAAATTTTAGGTTAAATCGAACGTCATTCGATTTAATTTAAAATTGGAACGCTTAGCGATTTAAAACCCAAGGTGAGTTAATCTCACTCAATTTTGGATTGCCGGTATTAATTTTAAATAGTTAAAATTAATAAATGATTGAATGATTGAATCGATGCATTTTTATTAGTTGGATGTGATATTATATATAGTAGTATATATATATATATATTGGAGTGATTGATATTCCCGCATTATATAGCGGATGAGACCCTATGCGCCCCGCATAATAGCGAATGACCATATATATCGCGATATTCCACCTCGAAGTGAAATTGGTATTTTTATGTTATGCTAACATCTGTGGATGTAGGGAAACAGGTTGGAGGGATCCAACTGGATTCCTCAAAAGTGTTGAATTTAATTTCATATATGGTGATATATGTTCTGTTGTAATAATCTGTGACAGATTGTTGTGTGATTTGAATTGATTGATGCTATGACAGGTTTTGACCTAGCTTTTGGTACTTTTAAAAATACCATAAATATATGTTTTAAATTGGAAAGGAATTTAAAAGGGGTTTTTGAAGTAAAATGTTTATAAAGTATTTTGGGGTAATTAGTGGGATAAAATAAAAGGTTTGAAATTCATACTTAATTGAAACGGGATATTGTGAAGAGGATTTCAGAATAAGAGTATATTATAAAGGATCTTTAAATAATAAAATCCATAAAAGGTACTTGTTAAAATATAAAGGTTTCCAAAATCGAGATTTTAACTATTTGAAAGGATAGAGGTGAATTTTGGAAATAAGTATAAATGGGTTATACTGGATTCAGGTAAGATTTCCAAAAATTTGCGAAGTGAAATTAGAGTCGGAAAATGGGGCTTGTTTAAAAGAGGACTTTTAATTATGAATTTGGGAAAATTAAAAGTGTTAAAATATTCTAGAAAATTAGTTATTAAATTATTTTAAATTGTTAAGCATATTTAGCTATTAAATAGTTACTTTATAATGATTTTAAAGATTTATTATTATTTAAGAACTAATCGGCATTTTTGTTTTAAAAGGGATAAATTATTAAATATTAATATAGCTATGTATGATAACTCTTATTTAAGTATAATTGACTAGATTTTACTTGAAATTCATTTTAGAACTTACAAGCATTATTTTGAGATAATTGTTAAATAAAGTTTTCGGGAAGTAATGATATACTCGCGTGGCGAAAATCGAAGGCAGTGAGTGCCTGCAGCTAAGTCTTGAATTTCCCTGGGATAGAGACGTAACCATTGAGCTATGATCCATGATCCATGGTTTGATATCGCAGTGGTACTTTCCACATTTTGTTGAAAAGGGTTTTAAATATTTTTGAAAGGATACTTTGTGAATATATTGATTTCGATAAGGTAAGTATATAGTTTTGGATAAAGAGAATTAATTTATTTAAAATTTAATTTTAAATAAAGACTTGGAGTTTTTCGGTGAAATTCAAGTATTTGGTTGAATTGATTGTTTATTTGATAGTTAAACAACCGACTATCAAATTTGGACCCAAATATAACTTTGGGAATATCTAGAAGAGGTATAGGGATTATATGGTACACTTACCATTCGAGGTGCTATACTGTACGTATAAACTCGTTCGTTCTTCTAGGACGTGTGTAAGGAAATCCGTCCACTAACGGTTAGGAGGTGATCTTCGATCTTATTCGCGTCTGTGTATTTGATGTGCACGTAAATGTGCATATATTTACATCTATTTTATCTCTTTTTATTTAAATAAACATCATATTTGGGCATTTGTACATGTTAAAACCAAAATTCAATTATTTTCAAACCATCATATTTTCATCTTCATTCAGGGGCAAAATGGTCATTTGTGTGCATGTGTTAATTTAAGAATTTTTACTTGGACAATTTTTTGTGATTTTTATAGGATATTTTGGTGCATATGGAAGTGGGGTTCATAATGATATATGCATGCACAAGGAAATACAAAGGAAAGAAGAGGAAAATAATTCAAAGTGAAGATCATGGAGGACCCCACCTACCTTAATGTACAAATTAGAGGCTAATGAACATGCATATGGAATTAATGGCTTTGTGTACACTTAAATGATGATTAGTAGAAGCTAATGATTACTTGGCCTCCACACTTCCTAAGGGGTATTTTGGGAACTCCCCTAAAAATAGAATTAGGATTTTATGCATGTATAAATAGCCCTCTTATGTACATGTAAATCATCTACTCTTTCATATTAGTTAAGAAATGAAAAATACAAGTTGTAATGGCAATGTTCTATGAAATAAAAATGGCTTCCAGGCCTCTTTCTTCTCTCTTTTCTACATGCTTATTTCTATGCTCTCTTTCTCTTAATGTTCATAGCTTAGATTTACATTTATGCACTAGTCTAATCAATTTTCTTCTAGTAGTTAATCTTCTTTTTCTTCGTTTATTCTCTACTTCTTTCATTTTCAATGTTGAAACTTACATGTGTTGATTTGATAAGACAAATGAGTAGCTAAATCCCTTCAATTTAGGGGTAATGAAGCTCTCAAATATTATGTAATTTCAACATTTTTTATGATTTATGATCTCTTTATTTGTGCTTCATGAAAGTCAATTTTGATGCAAGTTTATACAAGTGAGTTTGATAGTTTATATTGCTTATGCAAATGAGCTATCTTATTCAACATAAACACAATTTGCATCATCATTTGCTAATTCATTTTTGATTGTGAAATTAAAGTAAAAATTAAATTTGATGATCTATATTACTAGTTACAATAGTAAATAGATCATACTTAAAATAGCTTTTGCTTTGGCTTCATTTTCATGAGAATTATAAGTAGTTTATTTGTTGTATTATAGTTTGATGGTTTGAGTTATGTTAATTAATAACATAAACAAACTGTACTTATGATAAATACAACAATATTTCATTTAATATCAAAGCTAGAGATCATAAATTGTTTGTTTGTTGATTTACAAAAATATGAGAGTGGATTTGCCTCTAAATTGTTCTCTAGTTAAATAGTTTTTAAATCAAATTTCAATTCTAGTTTTAGCTTCATTTTATTTCTAGTTAACAAATTTCTCTCATTTTGGTCTAATTTGATTGAATAGCAAGTTTAAAATCTTGAAAATTCTCTACGGATCGACCCGTATTCGCCACGTACTATAAGTGTACGTCGTGCGCTTGCGGTTATTTTAATTTGAAATTTTTCGACTATTTTCTAAGCCGATAGAAATTTAGTCGATTAACAAGTTTTTGGCGCCGTTGCCGCGAGTTGTTTCGATTTCAATTTTCTATTCTTTGGATTAGTTTTGTTTGATTTTATAGTGTGTGTATTTAGTGTGTTACTTTGCATTTTAAAAAAAAAATATTGTGTGTTGTTTGATTTTGTTTGCATTTTTGCTTGTGTGTTGTTCTAGTTTGCTAGTTTCATTTTGCATTGCATTTCTATTAAGAAAAAAAATATAGACATAATTTCATTTTCAAAAAGAAAAAAAAAGAGTTTTTCCATTTTATTTCTTTTTACATTACAATTTTCAATTTTTTTACAAATTTTCTTTTTACATTACTGTGCACTTTTGTGCATACAAAACCTTGCCACTGTCTTCTGCCTCTACTTGCACAACACACCACATACCAAAGCAAACATCACCCATACCAGTTGCTTCTCTGTTTTTACAACTCACTACAACAAAACTTCTACCATCAGACCAACCTGACTACCGCTTCTCTCATGTCATCTCTTCAACCCACTGCTTCTTCCATCTTCACGCAAGCTATTCAACCACCACTGTCACAAAACCAACAACAAACTACACTTACCCCAACTTCTCACTGCCGTTACATAACTGTGCTAAACCTGCCACTGTTGCAAACAATCCTGATTCACTGTCTCAATTGCTCCTCCTCACCTCAACACATCACAACCGAATAACAACCAACTTCCAGACCATCAAGACATTCTCCTCCGACCATGATCCCTGTTCTCTGCCTCACTGCATTCCTGTAACATCAACCAATAGCCACTGCACTTCAGTGATCACCAACAACCACACTTGCAATCCACTTCCCTTCACCATAAAACTGCATGTACCTTAACACTGTGCAGTGACCACATATCCATTCAACAACTTCCATCCTCTGCATTGCAGCTCAGCCTTCAGCCACCAGTCACGGCCTCTGCAGTAACCCAATTAGCGAACACGACAGCCACCAAGCATCACCACGCCGTGTTACCCAAATCCATCCTCACCGCAATCCCCCACTTCACCACAAAATCAACCCCTCCTGCTGCTATCTAACTTCACAACTCCTAGAACATGCCATCCTCACTACTAAACTTCACTGCAACATCAGTCCATTCCTCTGATAAAACCACCACTATAAGCAACTTCCACATTACTGCACATATACATTCCCCATCAACCATACATACAATCTCCTGATCACAATACCACTGTGCCTTACCATGGCTATTCAAACTGCCTAAAAGCTGCATACATAACCATCTCACTTCTACCACAATTCAATAAACATTACAACATTCACCTACCTCCATCAATCACTGCCTCGACCTGACGTTCTACAAACCCAATACACCTCTGCCCACAAACAATCAATTGCCTCCACCATCAGCAACACCTCCTCTAACATAACCATTCCTTTCATGACCTTACCCATCATCTACTCGAACAAGCGAACTACCTCTTAAAAACCACCACACTGGTTCCATTGACAGCATATCCACAATCCACCCAAATACAATCAATTCAAACTTCACCAATTTCCTCCGCGACTACCCAAAGCCCCTGCTTCCAACCCATATCCATCACCGTGCCTTCAAGTTCATCCACAAAGACACCCAGAGCCACCACCAACCTCCAGTTTACGAACATCCCACAACCGCATCCACAAAATGTCGACCATTGTTGCTCCAATTCACCACCATAGCAACATCAAGCATCATCATCACTGTCGAACTTCTCCAATTCCTCCACCTGACCGAGCTTCACCGCAATTTCCACTGCCCTGGAAGCCCCAATCACGAACGAAAACTCAATCAAAAATCGAACAAGTCAAGCTTGAACCGAAATCGCCTCGAACTGCCGAACCATTCGCCACAAACATTGCCGCAATTTGAACCATCCCCACGAACTCCAGAACTCAACCAAATTCGAACACCGTGACCTCGAATTGGAATCGTTGTCGCTGCAACTTCAGTTAATACATCGAACTCGTATTAAGAATGAATTTTGATTCTAAGAATTGAATTTTGATTTGCGAAAAAGTATCAGTGGGTAATTAAAGAAACGATTTTTGTTTCTGGTTGTCACGAAGCATTTGAACTAGGTCGTGAATTATTTTTGGGCCGGGTTGGCTAGAAGTTTTGCCTTTTTGAAAAAAAAAGTGCTTTGTTCGAATTGTTTTAATTGGTTTTTTTAGTTTCTTTTTAGTTTTTTTTAAGTTGTTTCTTGATCCTTTTTTCTTTCTTTCTTTCTTTCTTTGTTTAGTTTCCTCTCAAAAAAAAGAAATCATTTTCTTTTGTAAAAAGGTTTCTTTCCTTTTCTTTTGTAATTTATTTTCCTTTTCTCATTTTTGTTTAAAAAAATATTGTATATACCTTGTTCGATTCCTTTTTCAAGTTGCAAAAGCAGAAATTCAAAAGGTAGAAGTGCTTGCCAAAAATAAATTGCCTTGCTTGCTTTGCTAAAAACCGCCGCTTATATATATATATATATAAATTGTTAATAATCTGCACGCTCTGGTATCGTGTTTTCATCTCTTGTTTTTAATTTGATTTGCATTGTTGGTTGCTTGCATTTGCATATATATATATATATATATATAATTTCAAAATCCAAAAACAAAAACAAACTTCATTTTAGTTGCATTGTAAATTCACGTTTAATTTTTGTTTTGCATTCATCTCATCTTGTTTTATTTTCTAAGGGCAATACCCCAATTCACATAAGATGAGGGATTTCATCACCTTTTCCTTAGCCCACAAACGCATTTCATTGTAAAATTTGACTAATAATAAAGGTTAGACGTTGGACTTAAGGGTGTTGCGAGCTCATATAGGACTTAATTGTATCTTCACAATTGTTTTCTTTGAACAATTTTATTTCTTGGTGTCTAGGCAACGGTAGAGTAATAACTAGTTATAAAAATCACGGTGATACGTAAATATTATACTGGTTGTTCCTCTGAAGTTACTTAAACCTTCGGTTGAATTGCTACGGTGATTCGTGGTGCACCGATAACCCCTGCCCATTACCTGGCTGAGAAATATTTTTGTTGATTTAAAACAAAGTGTGATTATACAATTTTGGTTTAGGAGCTACTAAGGACAGAAAACTGTAATTAAGTCCTTTGCATTCATTTAGTTGCATTAGTCATGCATATTTTAAAAAAAAACAAAAAAGTCAAAAAAAAATCAAAAATCCAAAAAAATTGTAAATTTTACTTAACTTAGTTTTTAAACCAAAAAAAAAGAGAAAAATCCTTCTTTCCTTTCCTTTGGAAATTTTCAATCAAAAACAAAAATCCAAAAAAAATATATAAAATCTTTTCAAAAAAAAATTTGAAAATGCAGAAACAAACAAAAATTTTGAAAATTCAAAAACAAAAACAAAAACCAAAATTTCCATTTTCTAAAAAAAGATATTTTTGAAAAAAATCCTTTTGGTAAATATTTGAAAATTCAAAAAAAAAACTATATAAAATAATTTGAAAAACCAAAAATCAAACTTCTCTTTTGAAATAAATTTCATTTGGTAAATATTTTTCATCCTTTAAAAAAATCAACAAAAACAATTTTTCACCCCATTTTTCAAATCTCTTTCATTCTCTAAACTCGATTCTAACTTCTTTCTCTTCTCGACTTTCACTTGTGCATGAGTAATTGGACTCGTGACACAACAACAAACCGTTGGACTCACGACTCGACAACTACCGTTTGACTCGAACAGACGATCCTCCCGAAATGGCGAACGAAAACGCCCCTCTAACTCCTATGGATAGAATCTTTCCCGATAGAGTTTCTATTCCATCTTGCATCACGTTACCCACCCCTACGTGTAACCATTTCGAAATTCACTTGAACCATATTACCACACTTCCGAAATTTGGCAATTTTCGAGCACGATGATCCATACATCTTTTTAACTAAATTCGAACAAGTCTGTGCAACCATTAAACTCCAACAACTTTCCGATGATGGAATCAAACTTCGATTAATCCCATTCGCTCTTACGAATTACGCTGAAAATGGTTGTACAGCTTACCCTCGAACTCGATTAAAACGTGGGAAGAATTTGTAAAAGCTTTCTTAAAAAAGTTCTACCCCTTGGAAAAAACGAGTAGAATCCGAAACAAAATTGTAAATTTTCATCAATTCAAGGGAGAACCATTCGGAAAATATTTTGAAAGATTCAAAGAGCTTTTGATAAAATGTCCACATCATAACTTCGAAAAATGGACGATTTGCCAAATCTTGTACGATGGACTCAAAAACAGCTCACGAACCATGCTCGAATCAATGTGCCAAGGCAACTTTCTTTCCCAACATCACGATGATGCTTGGCAATTTCTTGAAAACCTCGCCGAAAAATCATCCCAATGGGAATGTTCGAACGAAAAATCAATTTACTCACGATCGAGTGCAAACTCGATAGGATCTTCTTTTGCTTTGGAAGCTAAGACCGATGCAATGATTAAAAAATTCAATAACGTTTTCTCATCGAATCAAATGAACCAAGCTTCCCAACCAATGTGTTATTAATGCAACGATCCTAATCATATAGCCGATCAGTGTCCCAATTCTGTCGAACAAATCAATGCTTTCAATAAAGCCAAAAACGACCCGTTTTCTCCAACGTACAACCCTGGTTGGAGAAATCATCTGAATTTTGCGTGGAACCAAAACAATCCCAACACGAATATGATTCGTCCCAATTTTCAAGCATTTTCAAATAATGCTTCGAATCCTCCCTTTCAGCCCAACAATTTTCAACCAAACTTTGCGGGTCCATCCCATAATCAATCGCAACAATCAAATTTTCAAACAAATTCTGCTCATCCTCCCCAACACGATAAACGTTTAACTTCGCTTGAGAAAACTCTTGAAACGTTGGCTAAAGCAACTACTCAGAGCCTTCAATCAAACAACAATTTGCAAAATTTATTGACTTCATATATGCAAAACACAAACCAATCGATTGTAAAACTCGAAATGCAAATGAGTCAATTAGCCACGTCTGTGAGCGAACGTGAACGAGGAACATTCCCAAGCCAACCCATTTCAAATCCCAGAAATCAAAACACAAATTCAAATCAAGCTCATGTTGTTCAAGATAGCAACGTCACCCAATTGAATGCTATCACAACTCTTCGTTCCGGTAAACAAATCGATAATCAAGTCGTTAATCCAAATGATTTATCGACAACCTCTCTCGATACTTCTAAAACAACGAATGAATCTGAACAGAACGTGGAGCCAAACGTTGAATCGAATGCCAATCAAAACTCTTCTTCTTCTACTCGAGTAGACCCGCCTACCGAGTATCGCGTCCCATTTCCACATCGTCTTCGACCAAAGAAACACTCGGACCAAATGGAAAAGATGTTGGAAATTTTTAAACAAGTCAAAGTTAACATTCCGCTTCTTGACATCGTTCAGCAAGTCCCAACGTACGCGAAATTTCTTAAGGACTTGTGTACCCAAAAGCGACACACTCAAGTGCCCAAAAAAGTCTTCTTAGCCGCCAGTTTGAGTGAAGTCTTGTCTCAATCCATGCCCGTAAAATACAAAGATCCTGGCTGCCCTACGATTTTGTGTACAATTGGAGAC
Organism: Allium fistulosum; assembly: GCA_030737815.1. Classification (NCBI taxonomy): domain Eukaryota; kingdom Viridiplantae; phylum Streptophyta; class Magnoliopsida; order Asparagales; family Amaryllidaceae; genus Allium; species Allium fistulosum. The sequence continues at coordinate 949,982,159 of CM060907.1, read as the reverse complement.
AAAACGATTAACAAATGCTTGATAGACTTAGGTGCGAGTGTCAATTTGATTCCATATTCCATGTATGAACATTTAGGCTTAGGTAAGCTCAACACCCACAAAAGTTACGCTTCAATTCGCCGATCGCTCCATTAAGAAGCCCGTGGGAGAAATCGAAGACGTGCTCATTCGAGTAGGGCAATTCATATTCCCCGTTGATTTTATCGTTCTCGAAACATAACCCGTGACGAACCCCTCGAGTCAAATTCCATTGATTTTAGGCCGACCATTCTTAGCCACCTCAAATGCCTTAATCAATTGTCGTAACGGATCGATGAAAATCTCTTTTGGAAACATGACTTTGGATCTTAATATTTTCAATCTTGAAAGCCAATCAAACGAACCTCGTGACCAAACGTTGGAAGTTAGTGCCATTCACGAAAACTTTGAAAACGATATACTTGATCTTAACGATGAACGCGAGGCCGAGTACGAAAAATTATTTCAGGAAATTCCCAATGAGATTGAATACACTCTTCCTTTTGAATCGCTTACATTTAACTCTGAATCTCAACCTAACTCTTCGATCGAAAAACTCCCAAAGTTGGACCTCAAACCACTTCTCGATCACCTTAAGTACGCATACTTAGGTGATAACGAAACGTTGCCTGTCATAATTTCTGCAACCCTCTCTCTTGACCAAGAAACTTCTCTTCTCTCTATTATTTCAAAAAACAAGGAAGCGATTGGATGGTCGATCTCCGATATAAAGGGAGTTAGCCCTGCTATTGTTCAACATCGCATCCATTTAATCGACGATGCCAAACCTGTTCGTGACACGCAACGAAGGCTTAATCCAAAAATGAAAGATGCGGTGCGTGATGAAATTCTTAAACTTCTTGACAACAGAATCATTTACCCAATCTCTGATAGTTCATGGGTTAGCCCAATTCACATTGTACCGAAAAAGTCTGGGCTAAGCGTTGTCAAGAATGATTCAAACGAACTTATTCCAACTCATACTCAAACGGGTTGGTGTGTTTGCATTGACTATCGAAAACTAAATGCTGCAACACGAAAAGATCACTTCCCTCTTCCTTTCATTGACCAAATGCTCGAACGTATAGCCGGCCACGAATTCTACTGCTTCCTCGATGGTTATTCCAGCTATAACCAAATTCCAATCGCTCCCGAAGATCAAGAGAAAACGACTTTCACGTGTCCATTTGGTACCTTTGCTTATCGACATATGCCATTCAGACTTTGTAACGCTCCTGCGACTTTTCAACGATGCGTGGTTGGAATCTTTTCCGACATGATTGAACGCTTTCTAGAAGTTTTTATGGACGATTTCTCAATCTTTGGCGATTCTTTTTCCTACTGTTTACATCATCTCGAATTGGTTCTAAATCAATGTAAAGAAAAACATTTGACTTTGAATTGGGAAAAATGCCACTTTATGGTCAAACAAGGCATAGTCCTTGGATATATCATCTCAAATAAAAGCATTGAGGTAAATAAAGAGAAAATCGATGTCATTGCAAATCTACCTATTCCCAAAACTGTTAAGGACATTCGATCATTTCTTGGACACGCTGGCTTTTACCATCGCTTTGTGAAAGACTTTAGTAAAATCGCTCGTCCTTTGACGACTCTTCTTGGAAAAGACGTTCCATTCCATTTCAACTCTGAGTGTATCTCCTCTTTCAAACGTCTTAAGAAGGAACTCATTTCTGATCCAATCATTTGTGCACCCAATTGGGATCTTCCTTTCGAAATCATGTGTGATGCTTCGAACTTTTCCGTTGGTGCTGTCTTAGGATAACGCATCAACAAAATCCTCCATGTCATTTACTACACGAGTATGACTTTGAACGACGCTCAACTCAACTACACAACAACCGAAAAAGAGCTTCTAACTGTCGTTTTTGCTCTTGAAAAATTCCGACAATACTTGATAGGGTCACACATTACCGTGTACACGGACCACTCTGCGCTTCGATATCTCTTCGCTAAAAAGGATGCCAAATCCCGCTTGATTCGTTGGATTCGTTTACTTCAAGAATTTTACCTTACAATCAAAGACAAAAAAGGATCCGATAACGTCATAGCTGATCACTTGTCTCGTCTTCCGAACGTACCATCTTCTTTGCCAATCAATGAAAACTTCCTCGATGAACAACTACTTTCAATTTCTATCAACCCATGGTACGCTGATATAATGAACTACTTAGTCACTAAAGAAACTCCCTCATCGTGGTCCAAACAAGACAAATGCAAATTCATGTCCCAAGTGAAGTATTTCTATTGGGACGATCCATACTTGTTCAAATATTGTCCCAACCAAATCATCCGACGTTGCATTCCAGATAATGAGATCAGGAGCGTTCTTTCGTTTTGCCACGATCAAGCGTGTGGTGGACATTTCGGTCCTCGAAAAACTACAGAAAAAGTGCTTCAATGTGGTTTCTATTGGCCTTCTCTTTTCAAAGACTCGTTTGAATTTTGTAAAACTTGCGATCGATGTCAAATGCTTGGAAGAATTTCTCGACGAGATATGATGCCTCTAAACCCCATCCTTACGATCAAAATCTTTGATGTTTGGGGTATAGACTTTATGGGACCTTTTCCCAATTCTTTTGGAAACTTGTATATCCTTCTCGGTGTCGATTATGTTTCAAAGTGGGTCGAAGCCGTTCCTTGCAAAACCAACGACCATAAAATTATTGTGAAATTTCTCAAAGAAAACATCTTTTCGAGGTTCAGCACACCTCGCACAATAATCAGTGATAAGGGGACCCATTTTTGCAACCGTTCTTTTGAAACTTTAATATAAAAAAATACTTGATAACCCACAAGTTATCCACTCCGTATCACCCTTAGACTTGTGGCCAAGTTGAATTTTCAAATCGACAAATAAAACAAATCTTAGAGAAAACTGTCAATAAAAATTGAAAAGATTGGTCTCAAAAATTGACCGACGCGCTTTGGGCTTACCGTACGGCTTATAAAACTAACCTTGGGATGTCCCCATTTCGTTTAGTTTACGGTAAAGCTTGTCATTTACCAGTTGAAATCGAACACAAAGCGCTGTGGGCAATTAAGAACTTAAACTTTGATCTTGAGAAAGCTAGCAAAAACTGAAAATTACAACTAAACGAACTAGAAGAACTTAGGAACGACGTGTATGAAAATGAGAAAATTTACAAAGAAAGAACCAAAGTTTTTCATGACAAGTCAATCTTAAGGAAAACGTTTTCGCCTAACCAAAAAGTTCTTTTATATGACTCAAGACTTCATTTATTCCCTAGGAAACTTAAATCTAGATGGACCGGACCATTTGTGGTACGAACTGTATTTCCACATGGTGCCGTAGAAATACAAAACCTCGGGGATGGATCGATTTTCAAAGTCAATGGTCATCGTTTAAAACCTTTCTTGGAATTGCCTGGTAACCAAGAGGAGGAGCTCATGATCCTTCATGAGCCGAGCTACGTCTAGTAAGAATGTTAACCCTCTTTTGTAAATATGTATATAGTTTTCCCTGTTACACTCATTATATCATGCATTGACTGTGGGGACACAGTCAAAATTAAGTGTGGGGGGGGGGTCTCATTTTCATTTTTTTAGTTCATGGCATTTTTGAATTTTCATTTTTCTTTTAACTTAAAAAAAATCTCAAAATTTCAAAATCTCAAAAACATTTTCTTTTTTTTAGCATTTTGATTTATTTTTGAAGAAACACACTATGGGAAAAGTATAAGTTTTGGTTAATAAATTGAAATTTTTGAAAATTTATTTGTCTTAACAAAAATAAAAATGAAGTTTGATTACAAATAACAATGGTTTAACTAGTCTATAGGAAGGTTCATATGTGTTAATTATGAAGTATGTTCCAATTGAAAATCTTTGTTTAAAAAAGTCGTAGATTTAAAGTAAAGGATATAACATTTTTATCTCCTAAGTTAAATGGTGCTAAGATGATTTTGCAAAACTCTCTCTTTCTAAAAAAAACATTTGTATATATGTATATATTTTTAACACCTAGAGTCATGTGTTCACACTCGTGTGTTCACTCGCCATGCTTTGTACCCTTCTCACGTAAGCCCGAAAGGCAGTGCATGATCGGTATATCTAGCCTCAGTTTATCTGAGTTAGGTGTATGTATATAAAAATTCTTTTTAGTAACTCCTACAGTCGATAAGTGTTCACTCGCCACGCTTTGTATTCCCCTCACATCAGTCCGCAAGGCAGTGCATAGGTAATATCAATAAAATTTTCAAATAAGAGAGCGTAAGCAATTGAAATCCGAGCACTATTTTTACTTATTTGATTTAACTTGTTATTGAAAAGAAATGAAAATACCACTTTAATAAACTTTGATAATCAACTAAAGATCCATTTCATAGTTACACTTTGTGATCAACCGAAACAACGGGTTAAACTATTATCTATTTGCTTTGATAACTTGATTTTTGTTGGAAATTTTGACAAGTAAATGACTTAAATTTTTCAAAACAATGACCAAAACCTATATTCAACTTATGAGTGTCGAATTGAAAGTGAATCCTTCATTTGTAAATATTTTCAAAAACTTGCATTCATCCAATTGTAAATAAATCTTGCATTTTTTAAATATTTTCACTTTGCATTTGGATTTTGTGGGTGGTATCTGCTGAAAACCCTCACGAGACAACACTCGTCCTACCGGGGACACCCAAAGGTTTAACAGCTTGTTGCATACGCTCAATGCAATCGTGCTCCCTACGAAAACGGATTTATCTTAGTTTTTCTTTATTCGAGGACGAATAAAAAGATAAGTATGAGGGTATTTGATGTGCACGTAAATGTGCATAAAATTACATCCATATTTTATCTCTTTTTATTTAAATAAACATCATATTTGGGCATTTGTACATGTTAAAACCAAAATTCAATTATTTTCAAACCATTATATTTTCATCTTCATTCAGGGGCAAAATGGTCATTTGTGTGCATATGTTAATTTAAGAATTTTTACTTGGACAATTTTTATGATTTTTATAGGATATTTTGGTGCATATGGAAGTGGGATTCATGATGATATATGCATGCACAAGGAAATACAAAGGAAAGAAGAAAGAAATAATTCAAAGTGAAGATCATGGAGGACCCCACCTACCTTAATGTACAAATTAGAGGCTAATGAAAATGCTTATGGAATTAATGGCTTCATGTACACTTAAATGATGATTAGTAGAACCTAATGATTAATTGGCCTTCACACTTCCTAAGGGGTATTTTGGGAACTCCCCTAAAAATAGAATTAAGGTTTAATGCATGTATAGATAGCCCTTTTATGTACATGTAAATCATCTACTCTTTCATATTAATTAGGAAATGAAAAATACAGGTTGTAATGGCAATGTTCTATGAAATAAAAATGGCTTCCAAGCCTCTTTCTTCTCTCTTTTCTACATGCTTTTTTTATGTTAATGCTTATTTCTATGCTCTCTTTCTCTTAATGTTCATAGCTTAGATTTACATTGATGCACTAGTCTAATCAATTTTCTTCTAGTAGTTAATCTTCTTTTTCTTTGTTTATTCTCTACTTTCTTTCATTTTCAATGTTGAAACTTACATGTGTTGATTTGATAACACAAATGAGTAGCTAAACCCCTTCAATTTAGGGGTAATGATGCTCTCAAATATTATGTAATTTCAACATTTTTTATGATTTATGATCTCTTTGTTTGTGCTTCATGAAAGTCAATTTTGATGCAAGTTTATACAAGTGAGTTTGATAGCTTATATTGCTTATGCAAATGAGCTATTCTTATTCAACATAAGCATAATTTGCATCATCATTTGCTAATTCATTTTTGATTGTGAAATTAAAGTAAAAATTAAATTTGGTAATCTATTTTACTAGTTACAATAGTAAATAGATCATACTTAAAATAGCTTTTGCTTTGGCTTCATTTTCATGAGAATTATAAGTGGTTTATTTGTTGTATTATAGTTTGATAGTTTGAGTTATGTTAATTAATAATATAAACAAACCTTACTTATGATAAATACAACAATATTTCACTTAATATCAAAGCTAGAGATCACAAATTGTTTGTTTGTTGATTTACAAAAATATGAGAGTGGATTTGCCTCTAAATTGTTCTCTAGTTAAATAGTTTTTAAATCAAATTTCAATTCTAGTTTTAGCTTCATTTTAATTCTAGTTAACAAATTTCTCTCTTTTTGGTCTAATTTGATTGAATAGCAAGTTTAAAGTCTTGAAAATTCCTTGCGGATCGACCCGTATTCGCCACGTACTACAAGTGTACGCCATGCGCTTGCAGTTATTTTAATTTGAAATTTTTCGACTATTTTCTAAACCGATAGAAATTTAGTCGATTAACAAGTATTTCCTAAAGAATCAGGGTTGAGTTTACCGGGAAATGGCGAACGTTGTTTCGGAGAGACCGGGATCGGATTTGCGGTTCGAAAACCACTTCGATCCAACGAGTACGTTTTCGTAATGAAGACAAGAGCATGGAGTCGAAGATGGAGCAGTGAAGTGCAAGGGCTAATCGCTACTAATCCTGAGAGTGATTCCAAAATGGATGTAGTAGGAATAGTGCATTCGGTTCCGTTCGAACCGGGAACGGACTTGTATGGATGAATGTTATCAGTACATTGTCATTGGAGGACAATGAGCATTCTAAGTGAATATTTCTAAAAAGGTAACGCTTAGACTCGAGTCTCATCAACCAGGAATGACTGAAAATCAGGGGAGATGCAGCAAGGCTAAGTGGGTCACACCCAAGTAGGGTAAGGTTACCCCTATATAGAGTCCCTTTCTTTTATTCGACTGTGTGGTGCGGTTGCTGACCCTAACCATGGGGTAATCTTATTCGGGCTATCCAGTTTAAGGGGTAGTCCGATCTTGTGTTGCAGGGGACCCCGGAATGGTCGTCGGTACGGTGTTTCTAGACAGGTACCGTGACAGGTGGTACCCCAGTGCCTAGTCATTCAGTTGGAATCCATTCTCCAATACGTGCCTTTACGGTTTTGATTGTAGAGCCTAGTATTGCTGGAATTTAATTAATGTAACAATTTCAGCTATTTGAATAAGTATTTGTACTTAGACACTATTATAATATCAGAGGATTTTGATACAAAATGTTTTGGTTATCGTAAGGTAAAAACCCGACATGTTTATTTGTGGCGTGGTCTTACGAGATACCTTTTATTTTCAAGGGATTTTGAAACTTTAATAATTCAATTTGAGTGTGATTCTTCACGCTGGTTTTCCAGACTGACTCGGGTGTTATTTTATTATAATGCTCGGGTCAAACCGAGTATTATAGGTTCAGGTCAGGATACTATGTAGCACGGGAGACGAGCTGGAGACCGAGACGTATTCTCGTACTTGTTTATTTCCGCTGTAGTGTTGTTTGAAATTACCAGCAGTTGTGAGGGCAGGTTGTTATAACTGTTCAGACTGGTAATTATTGTTGTGTGTACTCTAATGTGAGATATGTATATTACAGTTTTGTTTTGTGTAAAGGACTATTGATATTATATATTGTTCTGTCCGCTATGAGATTCTGTTTTGTTAAGTTTTCTTCTTCTTCTACCTACCTTCTTTTCCCTCAACAATCTGTCTCTCCGGCACTCGATCGTTCGGCATTTTATACGAAGAGCGTATTTATGTCGATTTTGGGGGTCGTAAAGGCAGGTCGTGACACATAAAACCTCCACCACACCTTCCCATCTCCTGCCTACTAGCCCTCCTTGATGCTAGAACCCTACTTCTAATGTTGTTTGGTTGATTCCATGCAACACTCTATCAAACTCTACAAACTCCTGAATCGGCAATTTTGTTCCTCTGCAACTCCATTATTTGAACTCTTAAACAAGCTAATATTGATACAAACAACTATGGAATCACGAAGCTAGCCACAAGACGAGCTGAAGCGAAGAGTTCAAGGTGACTAGTTTGTCCATTTTAGGGATCGTTACCGACCCCTAACCTTGGAGTAGTACTGACCCATACAAAAGTGATTAATGTGGCATCCTATTTTCATGGAAAACTGGTCTATAGTAAGAAGAACGGCCTGGAGACCTTTTGTGCCAGATTTTAAGCTCCCTACCTCTATAAAATAGAGGAGTATGACTCATTTTTCAGGATCTTTTGGCTTTAGTTCTACTCTATTCTATATTCTTGTATTTTGAAAATCTAAGTGTCGAAGTTGTACCGACCCTTAAGAACTTTTGCCTCCAAGTTAGAAGATAAGCAATAAAATCATTAGGTGAACGTAGGCCGGAGTTTGCCAAACCATATAAATCTCCGTATATGTTCATTTCTTACTCGTTTTTAATTTGTTTTTCTTCACTTTTTATTCTCTTATACTTTCTATTGGATGTTTGTGTCATTTTTGGTTCAAACATTTTGGTGCTTTCATTGAGAAACACTTGAACTCACTGATTTAAGATTTGAAAAGGATTCTAAATGACTAGACAATTAAGTCGAAGGACTGTTATCGAAGGAAATCAAACAGGGGGTAGCCAAGAGGCGTCTTAAGGAGCCAACCCCTCATCGATCTACATAACCAGGGATGAGATGGAAAATATAATGGCTCGCTAGTAAGAGGTGATGAAGAAATTCTTCAAGAGGATGGGATAGATGGGAACAACAAGAGTTGCATAAAATTAGAACCAAGGACTGAAATTCGAAACCTGGGAAGTTGGACTTGGAGTACAACAACCTAGAGCAAACCCCGACCTAAACATACGGGTCGGTATTGACCCATCCCTGGCGGCCGGTATCAATCCCCAAGGGCTCGAGGGCATGGGTCATCCTGGCCTTGGAAGTAATGATATGCGAATTAAAAACGAAGCGGGGCGTTTGAAACGTGGATCAAAATGCAGAAGCACAACTGGAGGAGTATGCACCAGAATTCCCTCACAGAGTCGGACGACATGCTGAGAAATGAATGGTAACCTTAAAATTCCTTTGAACGACAATGACAGACTCGCTAAGATGGTGAGGCAAGTTATGAGGGGTGGATTGCCTAATCAGAGCATGGAAGATGTGAACATGAGTCCATTCACTCCGAATATTCGATACGCTAGGAATTCGTCCGATTTTAAGTTACCAATGTTAGAAACGTATGATGGGAAGTTGGATCCAACAGTTCATTTGATGAGGTACATCCGGCATATGGAAGTGTTGGGTATGTCTGAAGAGGCAATGGGATGGTGTTTCCCTCTATATTTGATAGGTTTAGCAGCACAATGGTTTAGACAGCTGGAGAGAGGTTCCATTTGTATGTTGGCTGAGTTAGTAAATAGATTTGTAAATTTGTTCTGGGTCCATATCTCACGACCCAAGAATGTAATGACGTTAGTAAGTATGAAGCAGAGGGCCGGAAAGACCCTCAGGAGTTTTCTAACAAGGTTCAATGTGGAGGCAGCTGCAGTTGATAAGCCAGACTCTTTGATGGTTTTGATGAAGGCAGTTTCAGGGATAACCATGAAGATGGATTTTAAGGTGGCTTTGGAATGGGGTCCTCCTAGGGATCTCATATAATTTTACCATGTAGCTGAAAGGTTTCTAAGCTAGGAGGACGCTGAAGCCGATGAGGAAGAGGTTAATGCTTTGGATGGTGGAGGATTGCTTGAAGCAGGATCAAGCAAGGATAAAGAAAAACGAAAGACAGATGACAATTTGATGAATCAATGAGACAGAGGAGGGAATCAAAATTCTCTTCTTACATGGACTTAAATGAAACCCTGAAGCAGATTTATCTGGATATTAGGGGACAGATCCCCTATCAGAAGCCGACGAGAAGAGAGCCCATGGAGCATGAAAGGGCAGTTGGAAAATACTGCCAATTCAATGAGCTAGATGGGCATAACATAAATGATTGCAGGCACTATGGTATCTGATCGAGAATAGGTCAGAGATAATCGCAGCAATATGTAGGGAATCAAACTTCAATGATGGGACAGGAGCAGCCATCAACTGCACCGAATGGAAGTCATCTCTTGATCGGGATGGTAAGGAATCAGGTTTGGTTCTCACACTCTATTTCCCTATTTCAATAAACCATGCAATAACAGTCTAGACACTTACTCATGTATGGGATCCCAACGGTCCCTAGGCACGCTCTGGGCTAGATGCTAGACTGTAATGTTCGACGAGGCAGTTACTGTTATCCCGCCTTTTGGTCAGGCTAGAATATCACGGATTTGGCTAAAGTGGATGGATTGGAAATCGATTACAGTTGAAACTATGGATGATAATTGAATGGATTCAGATGGACAACGCTCAAAAATGGTTAAGTACCCAATCAAGGTGCAATCAATATGAAGTGACAAGGAAGGCCCTTGAGAGTACATTTCAAATTTCAAGTCAATCGGAGTTCGTATGCTCAATTATGGACAAAGGAAGAATTTATATGGATCAATCAAAAACAATCCATAAAACAGTGCAAAACAACGATGATCGATCGATATCTCAAAATCTACAAGGCCAATTCACTTGAAATTTTCAGGGCATTAATACATTGAAGAGTGGAGCCCATATGAACGATTACAGGACAAAAATCATGAAATTGGAAATTACCGATCGTTCCCAACAATCGATTTATAATTGCCAACATGCTATATTCAACAAAGATCGGTCCATATCTCACACACTACAACTCAAAATGTCACTATATTTTTGAATGCGCGGCGATGCAGTTACCTTGATGTTTGATTTTATGTTGTTTTTGATATATGAATTTGATTATTGTAATCCACATTGAATGTGATGACTGATATTGATCGCTTTAAAGTCCCGTCCGGAGAGACAGGGCCGGTGTGCAAGGTGCAAGTCCCCTCATCGAAGAGCAAGTGGATGGACTTGTACGATATTAGTCGCTATAATGTCCCATCCTGAGGGACGGGACCAGAGTGCAAGAAGTAAGTCCCTACACCGGAGCATGAGCAGATGGGCTTACTTGTCATTGAGTCCCCTCGTTGGAGAGCGAGCATATTGGGCTCAGCAAGGGTCCGAAGAGACCATGGACTTTGATTGCGCTAAGTCCTGACCGAAGAGTAGAGACCGGAGAGCAGCATGTAGGTCACTTTGCCGAAGTGCAACTGGATAGGCTTACTTGTCGTTGAGTCCCATCTCAGTAGATTGGGCTTATCAAGGGTCTAGAGGGACCATGGATTTGATTACGAGCCCCGAATGGCCATCAATCTGATTAATGGTCCAAAGAGACAATGAGCTTTATTATCAGCCTCAAATGGCATGGATTTGATTAACCGTCCGAAGAGACTATGGATTTGATCATCGGTCTCGATTGGCCATGACTTCAATTAACTATCTGGAGATATCACGGATTTAGCCATCGGCCCTGAACGGCCACAGATTTTACTAATAATTCGAAATCATCCCCTCAACTGAATATAAAACAATCCGAAGAAGTCACACACTAAACCGAATATGAAACAATCCGGAGATATCAAACCTTAAAACATATATTGATTTTAACAAATGGATTTGAACGCCTTGAAATTAAAACGAAACAGATAAATCTTGGATAAACAGGGAATAATTTTGATATGTAATAACTCGGAATGAAATCAAAAGGATAATAATGTAAATCCCAGATGAATACGGGATGGTTTTGATATGTGATATGATGACTCCGAATGTGATCATGTATAAACAACACCTAGACAGAGTCTAGATTCGTAGCTATGACAGGTCTAGAACGACCCGTAATTGACAAGAGAATCTGCATGAAGTGGATGATTCACCAAGATTAAAATAGTTAGAGAGCTTAATTGTCGAAGATTGACATCAAATTTGTTCTTGAACAAAGCACACCTTCCATTCGCTTTAGGGGGCAAGTGTTATCCTGCCTTTTGACCAGGCAGTATACGAACAAACTCGATAAGTCAAAATTCAAAGTTATTAAGGCAATACGCTAGGAGAGATGACCACAAAGCCCAAAGATCAAAGTATAACCAAGATCACAACACATATACAAATCCCCCACAAAAATCCAAGGACCCAAAACCCCATAGTGTGGGGTCGGTACGGACCCATCCTTAGGGGTCAGTACCGACCCATAAAACCTCCACCAAACCTTCCCATTTCCTGCCTACTAGCCCTCCTTGATGCTAGAACCCTACTTCCAATGTTGTTTGGTTGATTCCATGCAACACTCTATCAATATCCATGAACTCATGAATCAGCAACTTTGTTCTTCTACAACTTCGTCATTTTGACTCTGAAACAAGCCAATATTGACATAAACAACTATGGAATCATGAAGCTAGCCACAAGACGAGTCGAATAGAAGAGTTCAAGATGAATAGTTTGGCCATCGATACCAATCCCTAACCATGGAGTCGTACCGACTCGTACAAAAGTGATGATGTAACACCCTATTTTCATGGAGAACTGGTATATAGCAAGAATAACGGCCTGAAGATCTTCAGTGCGCGATTTTAGGCTCCATACCTTTATAAATTGAGGGGTAGAGCACATTTTTCAGGACCTTTTGACTCTAGTTCTACTTTACTCTGTATTCTTGTAATTTTGAGAATCTAAGTGTCGGAGTTGTACCAACCCCTAAGAACTTCAATCTCCAAGTCAGAAGATAAGCAATAAAATCATTAAGTGGACATAGGTCGTAGTTTGCTGAACCACTATAAATCTGTGTGTGTTCATTTCTTACTCGTTTTATAATTTATTTTATTCACTTTTTATTCTCTGCTACTTTCTATGGGGTATTTATGCCATTTCTGGTTCAAACAGCCGCAAGTTGTATTTATTCAGTAAATCTCTTCTTTGTAGATTAGAGTTGTTGGATATGAGTATAGACTCTTCTACGCTCAAATATAAAACGGTATTATTATTAATAGATGTAATTTGTTGATTCGTAACTGCAATCCTTGTTCTGCTAGTAAAATTTCTCTTTTCTGTAGAATATAGTGCGCTGCAGCTTGGAGGTATTTTTTGCTTAATTGGATTAAATGAACTAGCAACCGGTTGATTTTCAGCTGGTTTGTGATTTTGTAGATAAGCTTCATCATCTCTTTTATCATCTAAATTTCATCATATATCAAATAAGATTTTAAATTCTTATTGAAGTTTTAGGTTCTTCTTTAGTTTAATAAAATTATTCTATAGTTACTTGTCTCTGTCTTTCATTTATGTTTTTTATTATGTGGTATAGGATCTCTTTCCTTCCAAGTATGATATAGTGTTGAAGTCGGTAAGATGTGTGCATAGTCTCCTTCAAATGATTTAGATATTTCTTTCACTTCATCTTTGAGGGATAAGTTGTTCTTATGACTTATTCCCATTTTTCTTTACTTTTTGCACATAAATAATTGGAATAACCGCAATTTAAAAAATAGTCATTAGTTTCAAAATCAAAATTACGTAATAAACTTCTAGGATTTTAGATATTTTGTCACTTCAAGATTTTATTTTATAAAGTATGAACAATAAGCCATTTTATGGCAATTGGATGTGTTTCATATAAATCTATACCAGTTACTTCTTATTGACTACCTCTTATGTAATTCCAGACTTTATTATAGGAGAAATTTCCTTTTCTTAATTAAAGACCATTTCCAACTGTCCTTATCTGATTAATGGACTATTGATAAACTTTTAATATTGTCTTTGTATATATTTATAACAGAATGAAGTTCTGGACACCATACATAATTTTTGATTACTTGTGCAACATTTACGTTGGCTTTTCTCATTATTACTAAATTACTCTATCCAAATTTTTTATTACGGACTGACTATTTAGCCATGGGTCAAACCACAAACTTATGGTGGTGCCATTTTTAAAATTTTCTTTCCAATATCCCTGTAGTTTAAAATATGTTTCCAAGCACTTGATCATGAATTATTTTGTTTCATACTTCAAAAGTTATCGTTTTTTTCAATATTTATTTTTGGTCCATTCTTTCCATAAATAGTCTGCACTTAAGAATCTTCAAAATAACTTAATATGGCAAGTGTCATTGATATCAATTGAATTCCTAAGTCTGGTACCGGGTTTGCATAAACTATTCCAATTGGCTTTGTGGTAGCTACCTTTTCATAAAAAGTTAGCATTTCTAATGGATGCAACTTGTATTTGATGTGTTTGCATCTAATATAAAATTATAGCATACACAACAGTCTGGATGAGTTCTTAATAAGACCAACCGACCAAATTACTTAGGGTTTGCATAAACTACTTAAGGTTCTTAATAAGACTAACAAAACTTAGGCACGATGACCGGCTAACTATCATAGATAAAATCAACAAAAGATTATATAGGTAGATGGATAAATTTTTATCAATGGCAGGTAGTAGTTCTAATCAACTCTGTTTTATCGGCACTACCTATTTATCGAATGTCATTCCATCTCTTTTCGAAATGGGTAATCGATAAAATAGATAAGATTATAAGAGACTTTTATGGACAGGGGATAACACCAGTAGTAGTTTAAAGTGTCTCATCGGTTGGGGTTCGGTTTGTAAACTAGAAGACGAGGGATGGTTAGCGATATTAAATTGGTACTGCACCTAATTTATACAAGAGATGATTTGTGATGATAATATGTTCACTCTAACATATAGCAGCAAACAATGGCATGGTCAATATATACATGTATAGATATTGGATTTATATCTACCATGTATATATTTTCTATATATATATATATAACCTCAGCTTGATTATTTAGTGTAAAATATGCATATGGATGAAACTGTTTTAAAACACATACCTTAAAAATATATAATATGATTTAACAAACATAGCATAGTTTGACTAGCCTAAAATACCAAATTCAATTTTAAATTGAAGTATCTAGTCATGACTTAGTATGATATATTTAATTTCAGATCTACATCAAGGTTAACTAATATAAAAACATTTTGATTGGGTATATTTTAACACTGATATATATATATATATATATATATATATATATTACGTATAGAAAATATATATAATGATAAAGCAAAAATAATTTCCAATTGATTCAAAATATACATACATATTATATTAAACTTTTTATATTTGCATATGTGCGTGTGTGCGTGTGTCCGTGTGTGTAAAGTACTCTAGAAAGTGGTACTTTATTAACAAACGAGAGAATATTGTTGGATACAAGATATAGTTGCACCTAAAACAAGAACGAAACAACCTAACTCTATTACAAGACAAAAATATTTCTCATACGGGTGTTAACCTACCCACTACCCGACCTAACTAGACCTACACATTTAGTTAATACTTTACATCATAAATTCACATAGCAATTCATTAAACTCTAGATCTAGTTATTGTTACCATGGAGATTGAGTGGAAATTCCTCCTTCCATCGATTGATGATGTTCTCCACTTCATATTGCTTCTGAACTTCAAAATTACCTCTAATCTACACGATCAATAGCCATGCTACTACTAAATTCATCTTCAATTGCAGTGTCGATTGAAGCAAGCTGGGATGAGCCCTCCATCCAATCTCTTATTTTGGACAGTAAGATATTTATGTCTATCGGGATCAGATTGTATCAGAACTGCTCTAGTAATCTCTTCGACTTGAAAATTCCAAGGTTATGTTCTTCCCATAGGTGCTATACTGCCGTGGTAATGGAGATATCTCTTACATCATTTCGTATATTTCGTTGTTGATTTGAGTTGGCATAACTCTTAACTGTCAATAGTAAATCATTGTTGTTTGAGTTTATAAGTTGAAGTTTAGAGTTGAACCTAACCCATATATTTCTTAAATATTCACAACTAAAGAACAGGATCTTACTTGACTTTTCCTCATCATTGAACATTCTTCATGTGTGTGTATAGAGTTTTGGCCTAGAAATTTATAATTTTTTGATTTAAAACAATCAAATAAACTATAAAATCACAATTACATACATTAAGTTGAGTAGTATCAACATACTCTATATTTTAGGATCGATTAAAATTCAAGCAAAGCAACTAAATCACTGAAATGTACACTATGTTTAGAACATTATTATATGTAATTTCAATCATAAATCCATTGTCCAAAAACATATTTAATGTATATATATGTTTTATATTTTAATCTATCAAGTTAAATCAGTTCATATCATTTAATTGGTTGTTTAGATTGCATTGTTAATTCCAAATCAAAGTGAGGCAATAATACATACATACATACATACATATATATATATATATGTGTATATATATCATGATAAGTATAATGCAACCAGAATGTAAAATAAATTTAGATTGTAACTTACAGATCTAGCCTATTAGTGACACGTTTATTTGAAATTTCACTCTTGGATTCTTGAATCAACACCCAACTTTGTTGGAATTGGATGAACCATGTAGCCTTCAATTTTATTTAATGTTTTGATTTGTTTTTTAGCTTTTTTTAAGAAGAGGGACAAGGAAATGGTAGCCGTGGAGGGAAGAAAAGAGAAGAAAGAAAAGAGAAGAAAGAAAACAACAACGGGAAATAAAATCAAGGGATTTGTTTTAATGTGCAGAATGGAGCCTTTTCAGTTCTCTTTATTAAAACTTCCCTAATTAATTCCTCCTTAATTTTCTGGAACACTCCATAAAAATTAACAATAATCAATAAAGATCAAAAATAAATTTTGAGAAAACGTCATGATTTGACCATGAAACTTGCACAATTGCATTCATGGCGATTTTCTGAGCAACTTTCATATTTGGAGTTTGCGATCGGAGTTCAAACGAAGAAGTTATCAAAGTTTGGAGTTTTCCAAACAAAAATAATTAAAAACAAGAATAGGAAATAAATACTAATAAACACGGGACCTCACTGGTCAAACACCTCCTTGGGCGAATCGGCCGCTAGTGGTCGTTCGCCTATAGGGGAGTGGTCATGAAGTGGTAGATAGGGTTGAACCTTGGCTGAACGGCCTAGATTTAATTATTTTAATTTAATGGATACGATTGATTTGAGTGCCTATGAATATAGGCATAATCTCTCACTTCTCGTCTCATATTTTTTAATCAAAGCAGCGAAGACCTGCCATTTTCCCTTCTCCGCTATTTCTAAAAATTATAAAGTATAATATTATATATATATATAAATCGGAGAAGGGAAGAAAATAAAAGAGAAGAAGAGAAAAAGCAAATCAACATTGCGAAAGAAAAAGGTAAATTTCGTAATTATAAATCTATATTCGCTTTAAGCCATAATCTCTTCTCAAATCTACAATTCTGATAGTATGTATATATCTTGTTATGCATATTCTTTTGGATTAGAAAGTCAAATGAGTCAAGTAAAAGGATGAATTTGGATTTGGAAGATTTCAAAAGCTAGAAAGGTGAGTGGAATATTATATGATTTATTTATAACATTGAAATTTATATCGTTGAATTTTATTTATTATTATGTCTATATAAGATCTGATGAGTTGTAGGCTTAAAACAGACGTATTTAGTTGAAACCTTGCCTATATACTTTGTAAGTTAGGTAATTGGAATAGAGTACACACCCTAATTTGGAAATTTAAAATAAGTCCCTAAAATTTAAATGTTGATAAAGTTGTTAAGTTATTCCAAAGTTATAGTTGGGTTGTAAAATGTTGGTATTAGTTTAGATTGCCCTAATTTGAATTGGAATGTGAATTTCTATGTTTTTAATTTATTGGGGGAAGGGTATAATTTAATTGTATATATTTCCATGTAATTTTCATAAATTATCTAATTTCACAAATGTATAAAAAAGTGCATCATTTGAATTAAATATACCAAAAAGGAAAGAGATGGGTAAAGTACGAATGTTCTCCTCCGTAGTTCGCACTGTCTATTTCAATAAAAGAAGAGAAATAATTTATTGTAATTTCAAACATAGCCCAAGTACTACTTTTAGCTAATTTATGGAAAGATATAACAATAATTCATTTAGGAAGGATAGCTCTAATATATTAAAATGTGGAAATAAACGTTCTGGTTTAGGAATTAATAGTTAGTAATAAGGATACACACACACACACACACACATATATATATATATATATACTTATAACCACGCCTACTAAGAAATATATATAGCGTAATGTACGTCGATATTTGTATTAGTTATAATTAGGACATCTAGTTATAAATAGCGTAGTAAATTATAGGATTTGGAAGTATAGATGGAAAATAGATTGTAACTCCAAAATTAATACGATAATAAATGTGCAGTTAATAGCGAGCTACGGGAATTAAATGGGGATATAAATGCAGTTAATGGGACTAATTAAAGGATTTAATATGACATTTATGGGAAAACAAAATAGGCATAATAGGTTGAATGAGAATGAATAAATAAATATTTTTAAAGATTGTCCAAATAGAATAATAATGACCATTTATTACAAACAATTGAAATTTATGGAATATAGGAAATAAGAGAATAATATAGGAATTAAATACTGGGAGGCAGTGTAATTTCATAGTGGGAAATTATAAAGCCTTACTTATGCATTTAGGATAAGCGTGAATTAGTGGGCCTAAGGTAATTGGTTTGGTTTGGAATGGGTTGGGTTACGAGGTCCGTAGAGTTACACAATACAAGTCTATCCTTCACTTAGAGGCTACCGGCAGTTATGTATACTTACTACTGATGTGAGATATCTCCAACCATAAGACCCATGGGGAAGGGATATGCAGTTACATATTGTTAGAGGAACATATGCCAAGGGTTCGCCTTGGATTTTAAGTATTAAATGGCCCGGTACTTTTAGGAAAATGGGGTCTGCTTCATCTCTAATAAAAGGTATTAAGTAACTAAAAGTGGCATTTTTCTTGACTTACATTAGGTTAGTCTAAACAGGATTTCGGCTATGGAAGGTCAGCGGGCTGCGTTAGTATTATTGTTGGACCGGTATTTAGCAGCAGTAGGGTTGGCATATAGGCTATGACCACCAGCGGTCCCGAGCGATCGGTGTAAAGACTCGAGTTATGCCTTAACGGATTTCGCTTCCTACTAGCGTAGAATGTGTATGAGATATGTACAGACCTCATAGTTTAATTAGTTAGCTGTTATTTTGTTAGAGGTGGGCTAGTTAACCCTTAGATGAGTCTTTGAGATGTGTTAGTAATACGACAGTTATATTATAAAGTTGTACATAAAGATTATTGGTCTTTGTAGTTAGAACCGATTGACAAGCGTTTACATTGCGGAGCACCTGCTTCGGAGTTGAGGTATTAAATGACCATTGTTACTCCAAAAAAAATCCACCTTTCGACTAAGTCGAAATGTCCTTCAACAAAGACTAAGGAAAAGAAGAACAGGCCAAACCTTTCAAAGGAGTCAAAGGGATGCAGTCATCAAAGTTTAACAGCTTCAAAATATTTCGAAGGGGTCAAAATGTTTCATCTCACTGTATCCACGGAGTTCTAACCTTTCGAAGAAGGTGAAGAAGTCAAAGCAAGAATAAGCAACCCCATGGTGACCTTTTCGAAAGCATAGCAAGCCTTTCAAACCAGTTAAGACACATCCAGGATACCTTTCGACAATGTCGAAAGGTTCTATGAAGAAAGCAGCACTCAGAAGTCAGCAAAGAATGAAATACAACCTTTCAACAACATTGAAGGGAAGCACTGCTCTCGACAACATTCAGGTGAAGTGCAAACCTTCCGACAAGGTCGAAGGGTTCATGACAATAAGTGAAGACAAACCTTTCATCAAGGTCGAAGGGTTCACAATAGTATATAAAAGGCAAACCTTTCGACAAAGTCAAAAGGTTCATGGAGGCATAAGAAAGGCAGACCTTTCGATAATGTCAAAAGGTCCATAATGAGGAGCAAACCTTCATAGCTGCATATAAAAGGGGAACCTTCTGACACGGTCGAGAGCATAGAGTTGAAAGGGGGGCTACCTGCATCTATAAATAAGACCCAAGGGGTCATGTTTTGGGGATTCTTTTTCTCTCATTCTAAACTTGTACTCTTCTTGAACAAAGTATTGTAACCCTAATTAGGTGATGATTTGGGAATTTAATAAAATAAAGTTTCTTGAAAAAAGAGGGAAGTCTTGAGCTTTGTTAATTACTTTGTTGTTTACTACAATCTTTGTTGGATTAACCTTTGTTTTTCAAATCCAATCTCATCAAAATGTTCTTGTCGACAAGGTCAACAACATCTTCGATCCAAATCTCTACTATAACCTTTCGAAGCTATTACCTCTGTGGATTAAGCCTTTCGACAAGGTCGATAACACTTCTGATTTTAATGTCTACTGCAACCTTTCAAGGCCACCTACCATATAACCTGAACCTTTCGACAAGGTCGACAACTTAACTAGTCCAAACATTCATTGCAACCTTCCGAAGCCATTAGCTCCGTGGACTAAACCTTTCGACAAGGTCGACAGCTCTTTATGCTCTAACAATACCTGTAACCTTTCGAATCTATAAACCAAATGGTCTAACCTTTCAACAAGGTCGAAACCTACCTAATATCCACTAAAGCATTTGACTTCTTAATTCCACCCAAGAGAAGCTATTACCCTAGCCTTCAACAAGATTGAAACCTATCTTTTGAGGACTTAACTCATGGAATCTTAACCTAATCGAAAGGTAAACCTTAGTCAGAGACCTCAAACAAGATCAACAGGGTCGGAAGGTTATTTAAGTCAAAGGCTAAACCTTTCGACAAAGTCGAAAGGTCTGACTCAAGAATTATCCATAAATAAAATCAAGTTTTCAAGGCAATTCTTTAGAGTATCACACTCTTTGTTCAAGCAAGTCTATCCATCTTTCTTAGCATAACTTTTAGGTGTTGACAAGAAATCTTGTTAACATTTTTGGTGCTAGAAAGGGGGCCTGAACCTTCGACTTAGTTAACCCCCTAACATCATCATTCCCTAACCCAGCTTAATTCAATCTTACTTCAAGTTTCTCCACTTTGGTTTGATCATGGCCAGCATATTTAAAAGGTCTGAACAAGGGTCTTCTAAACCACATCTAACAAGGTTCTCCCAAGTAATCACCAAAAACTCCAATCAAGATGAAGAACAAAGGCTAAGGCTTGAAGCCCTAAGAATTATAAACAAAAAGAAAGCAGAATCTTATGATCCTGAGAAATAGAGTCTAAATCCTTTTCATGTTGGCCCTACCCCTATCTTTGCACTTGGAAAGAGAACAAATGGAAGTGACAACATCTTTAATCAAACGAGAAGAATAATCCAACATTATTCCAAAGGAACAATCTTTGAGAAAGAAATAATGAATGATTACAATGCCTTTGCATACAAATGGAAACCAACTACAACAAGAGCACTTCCGACCCAAGAGGTTCAAAGGGTTGCAAAAAGAAAAATAATTGAAGAGCATGAAGTGATAAGGACGAAAAATAAAAAGTCAAAAATCCATCCTCAAGAATAAAGTTTCAAATCTAGACTTCCAAAAGAATGCAACTTAACCAAATCTATGGAAAATGTCTGCTTGCTTACTAAGGATGAGCTTAAATATTGGCCATCATAAAAGAAGAAACCAAAACATGATAGGAGCTTGGGAGGATCCTTCTGCCACTATCATATGATGAATGGTCATGAAAAAAACCATGCAGAGCCCTAGAGGGGATGATCATAAATGTAACACCCCAGATTTTTGATAACATTTTTAGGAGATTTAGTTAGATAAACTAAATAAAATAATGTATTGATTAGAAGATTGAGATTTGATTTAATTAAGGTAGCCATGCCTTTTTAACTAATAAATTAAATGAAGGGTTTAAAAATGAATTAGAGGAGGGGTATTATGGGAAAGAGGCCATTCCTATATCATCTTCCTTTGGCCATGTATTTCAAAACACATTCATTCTCATTTTCAAAAATTAAAAAGCTTGGCCGGCTACCATTAATAAAGGAAGAAGAAGAGGAAACAAAAGAAAAGCTTAAGGAAAGCAAATTCAAATCAAACTCATTCAAATCTCAAGCTCCTAAATCATTAAAGCAAAAGGTGAATAATGTTTATATCTCTAAATTTCTATGGTTTCAATTTCAAGGTTACTTCTGAATGATTTTGCAAAGGTTTGCCATGTTTTTGAAAGGTAAAATGATATATATATATATATATACACACGTTGATGATTTATGTATGTTCATATAGATTTTATGACATGTTTTGAGATAAAACCCTATTAGATGACATTCGTTAGCCTTGCGAATTTTTATGGTGATCTAAAAAGTTATTTTATAGATGGGTT
This sequence comes from Allium fistulosum, assembly GCA_030737815.1. NCBI lineage: Eukaryota > Viridiplantae > Streptophyta > Magnoliopsida > Asparagales > Amaryllidaceae > Allium > Allium fistulosum. The sequence goes on along the minus strand of CM060907.1, from coordinate 949,959,950 downwards.
TCGATTTTCAAAATTTTCTGAATTTTTGTGGAATTGTTATGAATTTTCTAAGGAAGAAAAGGTTAATTTAGATTATAAAATTATTCACGGGAAAAATAATTATAGTTTGGATTCGAAAATTTTATATGTTGAAGAGAACGTATTATTTGATTTTCTGGAATTTTTCTAGAATTTTTGAAGGTGTTTTAATAGTTATATAAAATTATTTAAGGTATGGGACTTAAATGTTTTATATAATTATAAAGAAGAAAAGGGCTTTTCAAAATTATTCAAAATTCCAAATAAGGACAGTCGGCAGCACTTTTGAATATAAAATTCTGGCAACCAATCAAATTTAGACAAACAAGGCGGGTGGGGTACAAAAGAACTGTTTTAAAGTACAAATAAATAGTTTTTCTTCTATTAAAACCCTTTTAGCAGAGCTTACGCCTTCATTCTAGACCTTCCAACAAAGTCAAAAGGTATCAAACCTTTCGGCTAGGTCAAATACCAATGCACAAGGTATCAGGCAACTGGTACGTAGTCGAAAGGTTTAGGAATGAAAGGTTATAGCTTTCGACAAAGAGCCTACGAAATAGTCAAAAAGGTTTAAAAGAAAAGGGTTCGATTGGTTTGCTTTCTTGTTTAAATGAAACCTTCCGACAAGGTCGAAAGGTATAGCTTTCGACAAAGGCGAAAGCATTGCTGCCGCTTCCTAACCTTTCGATACAGATGGAGTCAAAGGTTATCTTTTGTTTTCTAAAACTTGCCGCCTCTCTCCATTGATTTCGAATGGTTGGTTCTAACGCCAACACTTCATTGTCTTCGAATGGTTTCAAAAGGTTTTATAAAGGTTTCGAAACAGTTGCTTTCGACTCTAATGTTTTTCTGATCCTTTTTTGCATAATCCAAATGTTTTAAGTCGAAATGTTCTAAAGGTTTCAAAGTAGTTAACTTTAATTGGTTTCGAAAGGTTTTCCACCAGTTTTAAATTGAACCCAATGTCTTCGAAAGGTTTTGAGTTACATTGCTTTCGAAAGGTTTATTATATAAGGGAGGTACCCTAGGCTATCAACAAAGTCGAAAGGTGAAACCTTTCGACTAGGTCGAAAAGAAGCCTTCCGACAAGGTCGAAAGGTATGGTTATGTAATGATTTCGAAAGATTAAGGTTTAAAGGGTTTAAAAGGCGGGTGTCATATGATTTAAAGCTTGTAAAAGGAAAGCTTTTAAAAGGTTTAGAAGGAGTTACCTTCAATGATTTTGAAAGGTTTATTAAAGGATATGAAGGAGTTACCTTCAATACTTTTGAAAAGTTTTGTAAATGATTTTGAAGGAATTACCTTCTATGTTTTCAAAAGGTTGTAAAAAAGTTTTAAACAAAGGTTTCGAATATAAGTACTAGGCAGATAGCCTAAGTGTTTTAAGTTATAAAGGACATTAACTTATTATAAAGGATAGACAATCCTTATTGAATGTCATCAACAATATTTTGAGTAAAGTATATATAACATGGCAAAAATAGCTTAGAGTAAAGCTAAAGGTATATTTTCCTTGTATATATATGATTTGACGGACTAAATCATTTTGAAAAGGTTTCAAGAAAAATTTAAAGAGCAGTTAGCTCAGATATTTTGAAGGGTAGTTAACCCAAAAGAGAATTCGGGCAGTCAGCTCATTTAAAATTTGGACAGTCTGTCCATTTTGAGGGCAGTCAGCCTAGAGGACAGTTACTCCAGAAAGAGCAATCAGCTATGATATGAACAAATAGTTCATTTATTAGCATAACGGATTTTGCTAAATTTTTAAGGATAGTTAGTTCACCATTTTTACCTGTTTTGGGCAGATAGCCCGTTATCTAGCATAAAAGATATTGCTAGTTTATCATAACCAGTTTTAGGAAAGATAGTCCAGAAAAGAGCAGTTAGCTCAGAATTTAGGACAGATGGTCCAGTAGAGAACAAATAGTTCAGATTTAGACAGATAGTCAATTTTATTTCATGTTTTTAGCATAATGGATATTGCTATATTATTAAAATCTGTTGATTAACCAGTTTAGTTGTAGGAAAGGATTTGTAAAATATATGTTCTGAAAAGAGATATTAGTGAGGGAAATTCCGTTCCGCTAAGCGACGTGGTCTCACTGTTTATCAGTAAACTGAGATGTAATAGAAATTATTCATACCAGGCTTTAAGTCTGACTCGAAGATTTTGTTTCCCCTTAAACTCTTGGGTGCTCAAATTTTGATTTGAGTAGGCTGAGGGTTTAGGTTTTCAGGTTTTAGCAGATTTTGGCAAATAAAGTATTCGAAGACGAGTAGGTGGTTGATGGATAGCTAATTTAGGGATTCTGTTTTAAAATTGTTTCCGCTATGTATTAAGACAATTATGTCTATATTGCTTTGATCATCCAAAGGGACATCTTCATATGTCGCTCTTGGTGTATTGTTGTAAATTATATTTGATCAATGCCTGGGATTACGTTTGGGATTTTTGTAACTTGGATATGATTTACTTTGAAATATAATCACTGAAATTATGGTTTTTGGAAATCTGTGATTTTGTTGATATTCAAGTGCTTCTGATATTATGGCTACCATTAACATTGTTTTATTTCGTCACCAGAAGTTAATACTGTGGATGACTGCAACATCCATAGCGCTTAGCTTTTGGCCTCTAGATATGGGATGTTACAATAAACTTATTCTAACAAGGAAAGATCAATGAATTTATAAAAGGGACTTGAGAAAAGACTAATAAAGATCAACTTTCTGTAAAGAGAAAATCTACATGGTTGGGAGTGAAATGCTCCTCATATTCGGATACTACCTAAGATAGTAGTCTACCTAAGATGGTAGAAAAGCCTTTGTCTACGCCGAGATGGCCAGGGCAGAGCACCCCTTAGAGGGAGAGCGGGTAAGCCTTTAACTGTGCCATGAGACAACCAGGTTAAAGCACTGGACAAGCCCTTGGCCGTGCCTCTGGTCAGATCAAGGCACCTCTTGGAGGGAGGATGGAGTAAGCTTTTAGCCCGCCATAAGATGGCCAGGTTAAAGCACCAAACAAGCCCTTTATCCAAGCCATGCTATGGCTAGGTTAAGGCACCTCCTGGAGGGAGGATGGAATAAGCCTCTATCCACGCCATAAGATGGCCAGGGTAGAGCACCGAACAAGCCCCTGCCCGTGACGCAAAAAGACCAGGACAGGGCGCCTCTTGGAGGGAAGTCGGGTAAGTCCTTAGTTCCAGCCTCCAAGATAAGCTAACCAAGAGCAAAGGACGATAATGGACTAAGATGTCCAAGCCCAAGAAGAGGCTCAATCAACAATGGACTAAGATGTCCATGCCCAAGTGGAGGCTTAATCGATAATGGACTAAGATGTCCAATTCCAAGAAGAGGTGCAATCAACAATGGACTAAGATGTCCAAGCCTAAGGGGAGGCTCAATCAGCAAAGGACTAAGATGACCAAGCCTGGGAAGAGGCTCATCAAATCATAAACTACGATGTTCAAGCTCGAGAAAAAGAATATTCTATCATGGACGAAGACGTCCTAGCTCAAGAGGCAGCCAATTAGACTATTTCTATTCAAAACCTGAAGGGTTCATATATGTCAAAGAAGACAGGAGCAATGGAGTGGGACAGAACTCCGCTTATTATTACCCGAATCTGGGTTTCGGGACTTCCATTTCTAAAGATCAACTATTAATACCTAAATGAGGAATGCAGGCCTTTCGTATATGAATTCCATCATCTAATGCTTGAATCTGGGCTTTGGGTCTTTATCACTCATTGATTTATTAAACCCGAATCTGGGTATCAAGACTGTTGCTTATGTAAACCCTATTCCGGGTGCAAGATCATTGGATTTCTATTTATCCCAAATGCCTGAATTTGGGCCAAAGAATATCATCATAAAGATTGCTGTTAAGAGTTTTCGAATGGGAACTATGAATTTCTTACTTTTTTAAATCCCATTAATGTTGAGGAATGGGTCGAAGAGTTACTACTTCAAAATTTCAAACGCCGATTTCTAAATCAGGTTCTTTAGTAAATAAAAGTGACATTCTAATATTTATACCCCTGTGACAAAGTGGAATTTTCTATCAGCAAATATCAAACTTTCCAACCAAATGGAAGGAGTTACATTCTTGATCATCTCTCATCGTGGTTAAAGATGAGATTTTAACATTTAGTATAAGCTATTTCTCATACAATTAACATAATGATTTGTTAATCTAAGCAAATGACATACATAGACAAATATGTCAATTTCAAGCTAACAATTAGAAATATTGTTTGCTACATTCTTTTCAGGGAAATCAAAGTAACAAGAAATAGCAAAAAATTCAGCAAGTCCAAAAATCAATGAGTGAGAAATTCAAAGACGTTACAGAAATAACATTGCAAAAAAGGATTACAAATCAGGTGATATTTACAAAATTTATGTGGTTTACATAAGTCATGAAATTGTTCACGAGACTACAAAATTATTTAAAAAATAAATTACAAATCTTGAACGGCTTTATCAAGAGATTCCGCAACTGAAGGATCAACAACGTGATGAATTGCAGCACGAAGAACTTCCTTAAGCTTCTTTTCCTTTCTTCTTATGTTGTTCTCGTTGTCAGTCGCATCAATGTTGGTCTTCAGGGCGCGATTAAAAGCTCTGTTTGCAGCCCTAACTATTTTATTATCTCTTTCCAACTCCGCGACGCGCTTGACAAGCAAGTAGTTGTCACACTCTAGCTTTTGGTTCTTGGCAGCGTACTCGTTAATAGTCTGAGAGTACTTCACTTTCTGTTGTTCATCAAAATATTTGGCTACTTCGAATTTCACTCTCCTGCACCAGTTTCCCACGGAATTCTCATCTAAACCCTGGGGAGGGTTGAGCATAGTAGGGAATTTTTCGGCCGTGAGAAGTTTCGACCTGGTGGGCTTAGTAACCGTAGGAGTAGACTGAGGGACCGGCAAGTTAATACTTGAGATCTTGTCCCCCATAATGAACTCCAAGGAGGCAAACTGAGCCTGACTATCTTTTAATTTCAACTCTAGATCACTTATTTGCTGAATAAGTTCAGACATCTTTTGATCGAAGTCGATCATGGGATTTGTCTTCACTTGTCGTTTAAGTTGTTGGAAATGCGGATTACAGATCTTAAGGCTGGATTAACACTAGAGAGGGGGTGAATAGTGTTTAATGGATTTTATGGAATTTTTGAAATCTTTCAAATTAAACACATACAGATGCAATTTCACAAACACGGAGACAATCACAAAAACAGACACAGATGTAAATAGTAAATGAAAGCAGTAAAGGAAAGAACACACCGGAATTTTATACTGGTCCGGAGTTACTCTACATCCAGTCCTACACAATTCCTTGTGCAGATTTATTTTCAAATATAATATCGATATTACAACCTCGATTTCAAGGCCACGAGATACACCCTCCTGTCTCCGAGTCCAGGGCAAACTCTCTTGATTTAACTAGGCTATAAGATCACCTAATTGATTTACGGGCTACAATCACACCCAATTGATTTACGGGCCACAATCACACCGTTTCCAATCACACTTTGATAGAGAGAGACTTGATACACTTCTTTGATTACAAATGATCCTATAACTCTAAATACCACTGAGATCTTTGAGAGAGAGTGGCAGAGAATCAAACTAGAGATGATCGAGTTTGATTCACTTAAAATTTCGACAGAGTTTTGTTAAAACATTTGAAATATAAGAGAATATTTGTGTGGTGAAGGAGTGAAGAAATGAAGACAAACTAACTTAAAATTCGTTGAAAACAACTGGTATTTATAGGAGAACAACGGTCATGTCCATTCGCGAAAGGTTATGACGAATAGACACTTCTTTTGAAAATGTGAAATTTGAATTCTACGGCTACCATGTCGACATGGGGGGATGAGGGATGTCGACATGCCTATGCTATTTTTGAAAATAGATTTTGCTTTAAAATGATTTTTATTCTAAAACTTGTCAAAACAATTTCTAAACTTTGTAAACCATTTTGAATATAGTTTAAACTTATAAAAGAGTTTTAGAAAGTAATCTTAAAATATATAATCTGTAATATAAAAGTAATATTAAAAACTAAGTATAGATTTCTTTAAAATATATTAAAGCTAAAATATTAAAATTAAGAGATAGTTTAAAAAACAAGAGATGATTTTGAAATTAATATGATTAAAAATAGATTTTGAATTAAGGCTAAAATATTTAAATTGATAGAGATGACTTTAAAAAGATAGTTTTGAAACAATAAATCATTTTGAAAGTCTTGTGGATTCCATTCCACTAGAGAAGGTCGTGGGTTCCATTCCACTAAAAAGGTCTTGGGTTTCATCCCACTATTAAAGCGAGAATGTGGATTCCATTCCACAATTAAAATCCGAATAATGATTTTAGTGCTATCATGAAGTTTTAACATAAATCTAGACTCTATTACTTACCTTGATATTTTGAACTCTTGATACTCATGGGTCTTCAGTCTTGATTCTTCAATCTTGAATTCGTCAGTCTTCAATCTCCATACTCAGTCTTGAATATTTATACTGTACAGTCTTCATTCTCAGTACCTGCATATATATATATATATCCTGCATATAAATATATATATCTAGACAAGAATATTAGTATTTATATTTTATAACAAGTCCCAAGGTTGTTGTCATCAAAACCATCATCTCAGGAACTAACATAAGCATGGTGATCATCTCATCTTTCTTCTTAATATCAGCCTCGAGATAGGCAATATGGTTTTTGTGACCACTGGCGATGGTTTTCTAGAGAAAGTATCTCTTATGCCATTTCACAGCTTCAACGTTACCACCAAAACGTTCTAATAAGACTTCATCGTGAACCACGATCCCTCCACTTCTTTGCAACAACTTCTCTCTAAGAGCGTCAACACGTGTCGATAAATTATAAGGAAGAGATTACAGACAATCATAGCTCCTATTTAAAAAAGTGAAAAAATCAAGATAGAGATAAAAGATATCTTTATTATTATGGCAACGGATTACAACTAAAACAACAACAAAGTTAAAAGATACAACATGTAATTTGATTACACTTAAAGTTTAGAAACTACTTTTCTAACTTTATCTAAAGAGTTAGCTGAAAGCATAACTATCGAATCGAAAGGCATAGTAACTCCTTCCGGGGTAATGACCGACGGGCATTTACTATAGTCCAATTTTCCAGCTGGGGGACTATCGCGACAACAAATTAGTTTAGAGTGAAATGTTCTGATTTCTTTAAGTAAAGTTTCCTTCTCATCGCCGAGGAAGTCAAAACGGAGGCGATGGTACTCCAAGTACAGTTTTGTAAATCTCGAAGAAAGCAATATCTTGCTAACCTTGAACTCTTTAAAATTGATGCATTTTCAGAGAAAAACCTTCTCAGTTTAACATATTGGCTTAAGTGGTCTATAGGAACAAATTGACCTAAAGAACTATCATTCTGAAATAGTGTAGAAAAATGAAGCTAAGCATAAAGAAAACAGAACAAAAACATATATTTATATATCAATTAACCATTACATGCTATAATTATTCATCTGGTTCATACAAAATAGATCTAGAGAAGAACTCCAAAACAAATTTATCTTTATAGTACCTGTTTTTCAGCGGGAAGGGTTTGAGGAATTGGTCTGACTCACGGTAAATTCCAACAAGCTCCGGGATGCGGGTCAAATCCGAATTCATCTAAATATCTTTTATGGAAGCGTTTGAGTAAACCCCTGTTGAACTCACCTAAGTACGAAAAATCTATAATTGAATGTCTACAGTAAGCTTTATACAAGAAATTAACTAAAATATCCCTCTCTTCGATCACCATCCAAAATAAAGTAAGCAACTCCCGATTCTCCTTTAAGAGAGCATCGTATTGAAGATGCGCTCTCTTTAATAACGGGGCAACTCTTTGATTTTATAGGATGCAAGGACAGAAGCACTCCGGTCAAGACTGTGATACTTTTCAGAGAGGATGTTGTGCTCCTTCATCTGTCTGTCTAACTCCCTATATAACTTATTAATTTCCGCTTATTTCCTTTCAAGTTTCGTTTTATAGGGAAACTGAGACTTTCTCCTTATCTAAAATGAATGGATTTACACTAATTATTATTTTTGAAAAGGAAAATGTTTAAACAGAGAATTCCATACCTGAGAAATTGGAATTGAAGTCTTGGAGGCCTGCCCTTTCTCTGTTGGATCCTCGGTCTAGGCAGGAGCAGGCTCTCCTTCTGAAGCAGCAGAAGGCCCGGGGGAAGCAGGTGGAATATCTTTCGAAGGGGGTTGCTCTTTCTCAAGAGCTTCGGTTTGATCACCACTATCCATTTCTAAAGCATCGGAAGGCCCCCCCTTTGTCTCCACCAAGACCTTGACCTCTGGAGAGGTTATCGTCATTGTCATCATCGTTATTGTCATTGTCGCTACCATCATCATCATCATCATTCTTTTCCTCTTCGACATCATAAGTGCAACCCTCCTCTTAGAATCAGATTCGATGTCGAAGGAGGGGATATCAAAAGAATGAGCTTCAGTAGTATTAACAACCTCCTCCACACCCTCAGGTCCGGTACCCTGCCTTATCTGATTGATTTTGTCCATTACTCTTTCAGGTAAGGCTGGGTCGAGAGAAGGGAAGCTGAAGTCTGGACATTTCTCATAGTTGTTAGGTATGTGAGCATCAGGGCATCTTCGTAATTTTTCAGCATCATGGGCCCTAGGGTAACTTCAGAAAATTGAGAGACTTGATTCTTGACAGCGGAGAGGGTGCGAACGGCTAGTTTGAGTGAAGCTTTAGTCCTTATGAATTTGTCTTTCAAGGAATTATTCTTAGCAACAAAGCGAGTTTTTTCATCTTCCAAGTCCTTCAGAGTTAGCTCCATGGAAAATTTTCCATCGGTAGTGAGCTGGTGAGCTTACCTCTCTGCTTCTAAATCACTCTTAACCCGGGCAAGGGAAGCTTTCACTCGCTCCAAATCTATAGAATCTTCATTTTTGGCAGCAGTCAAGGAGGATACTTGATTTTTGAGCTCGGAGTTCTCCGTCTGCAACCTAGAAGATTCAGTGGAAGATTTCGAAACATAATCATTTAGAGCAATCCAGCTCCTAGAAATATGCAACAAGCAAGTGTAATACAAGTTAGCGATTAGAGAAATCCAGTAATGATAAGATCAGTTGGGTGAGAGCTTACCAAAAGTTGCTGCTCCATCAGAGAGCGATAATTTTCTACCAAGTCTGGACTAAATGATGGCGAAGAAGAAGAGGAAACAAAGGATTCAGAATGAAGGATGAGCTCGACAAATTCATCAAAATTAGTAGGTGGAGGAGCAGAAGATGACGACTTTGGAAGAGTTTGCTTTGCGAAAGGAGTAGTCAATAAGGCAAGCTGCATTTGCGCAAGTGCGGCTGGGAAATCAAAAATAGTAATATGAGGAAAGAGTTCAGGAGTAGGTGGAGTTGGCTCCATTTTATCTTTGGAGACTTCAACGACGGGGCTCTTCAACACTCGTTCAAAAGATATGCGCTCCTTTTCTTCCTCCACATCAGTAATTTTAGCCATTTTCACCGGAGGACCGTCTTTAGAAGGCGCTGTTAGTTTACTTTTGAAGGTTCTTTTGGATTTAGAAAAATCCTCCAAGATTGATGTTACTTCAGAAGACGATGGAGGAGGTGCATCACCGCTAGAAGATACGATGGCTTTGGAAGGAGCTGAAGCAAATTCAAGCAGATATAAAGTCAGACAGAGTAATTCACAGAATTTCAGAGACAAAGAAGGAAAATACTATGCTAATAATATACCTGAAGTGTCAGCATAGATGGGCGACATTGAAGTGAAGTGTTCGGCATCACCTAAGGAGAGAAAGCGATTGCCGCGTGAAGTGTGCATTATAGTGGGAGGAGTTCCTAGGATCCTCTGGCTAGATATAAATAAAGAATGTTTTCTTAAATTTAAAGGGGTTAGGAGCGTCAACCTGCTCCCCATTTGTTTTGAAGCTGCAATTAGAGAATTAACGGTTCTCTTATCAACATCATTAAGTGCCTTAGAAGATTCACCTGAAAAAGCAAGAGATTAGTTAACGGAAAACATAAAGAAAGAGCAAAGACAATATTAGAGTAGACTTACGGGGGGAGGAAAAGGTCCCGCAAACATCAGCAAGGCACCTGACAAAAATGAATTGATTATCCTTGTCCTTGAACTTGTTAATACTATCTGATATTAACTTCTTATATACGTTGACTCTGTATATCTGCTTGTTAAGACTACTTAACCTTGCCAACTTGGTCAAGGAGTTTAGTACTTCAACGTTAAGCGAAGGAAGTCCATATTCCAACGCCAACATCTCTAGAGATAATAGATGAGTATAGACATTTGGGGATAGTTGAACCGGAGCAACTCCAACATGAGACAAGTATGAGATCAGGAACTCGAGAAAAGGAAGAAATCCACCATGGCATATGTGGATGGCAGTGTAAGCGAAGTACCCTTCTGGAGGGCTGTAAATGGTATTAGTTGGTTAAGGAGGGATAGCTTTGATCCCAATGATACCAAAATCTTTAAGAATAGCATTGACTTCATTCTGAGATACAATGGAAGAATGCTTGGCAACAACTTCAACTTTAGGAGAGCTCATGATTCTACCAGGTGAAAACGTTTTAGTTAAAACCCTTGATTATTTATGAATTTAAAAGGCATTCAAGAAGTAACCAAATAAGTCTACTTAGGTAACTTAAGTATGAAAACAGACATAAAGTTTTAAAATGGTGTAAACGGTTTAAATCAAAAACTTAATAGTTTAAGCTTTCGACAATGTCGAAAGGTCAATAGTTCAAGCTTTCGCCAATGTCGAAAGGTTAATAGTTCAAGCTTTCGATAATGTCGAAAGGTTGGCAACTCAAGCTATCGACAATGTTGGCAGGACAATGACATCAACCAAAACCATCATACTTCAACATTATTGAAAGCCTAAAAAATAAATAAATAATAGTATGAATTCCTTAGGCTATCGACAAAGTCGAAAGGAAGAGATGAAACATTAACCTATTCATCACCTTTCGACAATGTCGAAAGCTCTATAGAAGCCTGGATACACTTCGAATGTAACATAAGGCTAAGTGGCAGGACCTTTCGACATGGTCAAAACCAATAATTCAAAGTTCGAAAGTATAAACATTAGTGTTGTTGACGTTGTCGAAAGGTCTGGTCAATGTTGTCGAAACATATCCTACCCATTGAAGTCGAAAGGTTTCAGGTTCAACTCATATGTGCTTTAAACATTTCAACAAAGATGGGTAGAGACAACTCTAAGGTCAAAGAATTTCAACCTTGTCGAAAGCTAGTAGTCGAAAAGTTTGAAACTCTTCGACCTTGTCGCTCGTTGTTGAAGGATTAGATTCACTCCATTTAACTACCTATCCTTTCGACAACATTGGTAAAGTTGGCATCACAATACCTTTCGACCCCATCGAAAGATGGTAGGAAGGCAAATGCATTATTGCCGCTTCAATCTCTTTTGAAAGGGTAGAAAGGTCATTTTGTGCCGCCAAATTGTACACAAGAAGGTTCCAGGTAATCAAATCGGGTTTAACCAACCCCAAACCCGATTGTAAATCCAGTTTTCAAATTTTTCTTGAAGAACAAGTAAATCAAACCTATTGACAAATGGATTTAAATTGAAATCTCTTCAACTCGATTTCAAAAAGGGTATAAAGATTTCCAAGAAATCAAAAACCTAGGTTAAAAATGAAAAGCAAAAATAAAAAACTTTGGATTAAGAGCTAAACCCGATAATGGGATTTTCTTTATCAATCACCATCAACTTCAAAATCCAAAGCCAAAGCTGAATTTTATTAATTTAAGAAGCTGATTTAGGCGGAAAATTTTCTAGAAAACCAAACCAAAATTGAATTTCAATTTTGGGATTTGAAAAACTAAAAATTTGTTTGAAAACTAATGAGAGCATAGATTAATCTAAAACTTATGAATCGAATTTGAGAAACTCCCTTGTTGTTTTAAAGTGAAATTTAGGAAGTTCTGGAGAATTCTTTTACTTGTGCACGATAATTTGGATTGCAGGTAAAAAAGGAAGAAAGAGAAGAATCGTACTTTATAAGAAAAGTCGTCCAAATTCTCAACCGTTGGATAAGATTTAAATGGACGGTCCAGATCTACGCGGGAAGGTCAAGAGGCGGGAAAATTTAAGCTTTCAACAAAGATGACTTGGAAAGTCAAAAGCATCCCTTCGAATGGGGGGAATGTTACTCCAAAAAAATCCACCTTTCGACTAAGTCAATAGGTCCTTCAACAAAGACTAAGGAAAAGAAGAGCATGCCAAACCTTTCGAAGGAGTCGAAGAGATGCAGTCATCAAAGTTTAACAGCTTCAAAACCTTTCGAAGGGGTCAAAAGGTTCCATCTCATAGTATCTAGGGAGTTCTAACCTTTCGAAGAAGATGAAGAAGTCAAAGTAAGAATTAGCAACCCTATGGTGACCTTTTCGAAAGCATAGCAAGCCTTTCGAACCGATTAAGGCACATTTAGGATACCTTTCGACAATGTTGAAAGGTTCTATGAAGAAAGCAACACTCAGAAGTCAGCAAAGAATGAAAGACAACCTTTCGACAACATTGGAGGGAAGCACCGCTCTCGACAACAATCAGGTGAAGTGCAAACCTTCCGACAAGGTCGAAGGGTTCATGACAACAAGTGAAGGCAAACCTTTCATCAAGGTCGAAGGGTTCACAATAGTATATAAAAGGAAAACCTTTCGACAAAGTCGAAAGGTTCATGGAGGCATAAAGAAAGGCAGTCCTTTCGACAATGTTGAAAGGTCCATAATGGCATATGAGGGGCAAACCTTTTGACAAAGTCGAAAGGTTCATAGTTGCATATAAAAGGGGGACCTTCCGACATGGTCGAGAGCATAGAGTCGAAATGGGGGCCGCCTGCATCTATAAATAAGACCCAAGGGGTCATATTTTGGGGATCCTTTTTCTCTCATTCTAAATTTGTACTCTTCTTGAACAAAGTAGCGTAACCCTAATTGGGCGATGATTTGGGAATTTAATAAAATAAAGTTTCTTGGAAATAGCGAAGTCTTGAGCTTTGTTAATTACTTTGTTGTTTACTACAATCTTTGTTGGATTAAACTTTATTTTTCAGGTCCAACCTCATTGAAAGGTTCTTATCGACAAGATCAACAACATCTTCGATCCAAATCTCTACTACAACCTTTCGAAGCTATTAACTCTATGGATTAAACCTTTCGACAAGGTTGATAACACTTCTGATTTTAATGTCTACTGCAACCTTTCAAGGCCACCTACCCTATAACCTGAACCTTTCGACAAGGTTGATAACTTAACCGATCCAAACGTTCATTGCAACCTTCCGAAGCCATTAGCTCTGTGGACTAAACCTTTCGACAAAGTCGATAGCTCTTTATGCTCTAACAATACTTGTAACCTTTCGAAGCTATAAACCAAATGGTCTAACCTTTCGACAAGGTCGAAACCTACCTAATATCCACTAAAGCATTTGATTTCTTAATTCCACCCAAGAGAAGCTATTACCCTAGCCTTCGACAAGATTGAAACTTATCTTTTGAGGACTTAACTCAGGGAATCTTAACCTAATCGAAAGATAAACCTTAGTAAGAGACCTTAAACAAGCTCAACGGGGTCGGAAGGTTATTCAAGTCAGAGGCTAAACCTTTCGACAACGTCGAAAGGTCTGACTCAAGAATTATTCTTAAATAAAACCAAGTTTTCAAGGCAATTCTTTAGAGTATCACACTCTTTGTTCAAGCAAGTCTATCCATCTTTCTTAGCATAACTTTGGAGTGTTGACAAGAAATCTTGTTAACAACCATTGGGTTTGCCTTCTCCCTATTTAAGAAGTATTAAGTGGTTGGGATTTTGGATCGTACAACGTTTTGATGTGTGTGTGTGTGTGGTTATACCTTGGATAAAGTTGGATATATTGTGCACACACATAGGATCGAAAGGATTAGCCGTAAATAATAGACATAACACTTGAATGGAAATAAATCGGTATAAACTAGTGTTATGTGCAAAATGTGCAATTTTCTAGTCATCAGAACGTTGTTCTGACCCCTCTTCATTATAACACATGAGATAGATTTAGAGGGACATTCTATTGGTGCAAGACGGGAACTAAAGATGGTGGAGTTTTCTCTTTCATGCTTGGCACTGACAAGGCAATTAGATATCTAAGGAATAATATTGATTCCAAGGTAATAGCCTTAGTCGGTGTATATATTATATTATAATTTTCTATTCTGCTGTGAGTTTATATTGATCACTCTTTGATATGTTTATGTTTATTACAGGTTACCAAAGCCAACGATTCATGACCTAATGGACTTGGGTTTCGATTTAGTAAAAATTCATGCTCATTAAGGTACGGGTTGTTAAATTTAATATCAAAGCATAGGTTAGTCGATCATAGGAGGATTCGCTGAGCGGACGTATTTGTACTTTTATCTATGATTATATATATATATATATATATATATATATTATATGCCAAAACTCTACAAACTCCGACTATAGAAGTGGTTGTGACTATATTTTGAAGGATGGACAAGGCAACTATGAGTTGGGCCAATAATAGAGTTAAATTTGTACACCAACCCCGATTACCCTATGGAATGTATGCCATACCATAAGGCATTGACCAAGAAGAGCATGAGCACAACATATAAAAGAATCTCGAAAGCTGGATGGTACTTGACTCCTTTGTTGGGCCTAGGTTGTCTTATGATTGTGGATTTCGATGGAGTGCCGATTGAAGACATACATTTCATCCAGACAGATTGGAGATAAGAACCTATGTGTTACAAGCATTCGAAAGCAAGATGTAAAGAAGGATTGAAGCAGGTCTCGCAAGAAGGTGTGCACTAATCACCATAAGAAGATAAGCCAGATTTTTGATGAAGATGAGTTAAGGATGAGCGGAAAAGAGGAAGATTCCAGAAGAAGGGGCAATCAAAATCCATTCTAAGTCTGACCCCATATGAAAGAATTTGACCAAAAAAATTTGAAAATTCTTTGAAACATTTTGAATGGGTTTTTCAAAGGATTTATAGGGAAGTTGTTTTGAAAAAGGAAGGAAATTTTGAATTTCTTAGTTTAAAATTGGTTGAGTCAAAAGTTTTGATTTAAAGGTTTTTGATAAAGGAATTTTTCCGTTTTAATAAATGGAAAATAGAGCGTAGGTTTGGCTCGATGATTTTTCTATTTTTGTAAGTTTGGAAGTTCCATATTTTAAAATTCTTTCTATGAGGTGGATAAACGAAAATGGTACTTGATTGAAATGGGGTAAAGAGTATAGAAGGGTAAGAATGCCCAATAACTAAGATAGGAGGAATATTTTCATATAAGAAAAATACAGAGAATAACAGCTGAAATAGATCTATACATATCTCTTTTCATGTTAATGAAGAAAAACCCAATGACTAAAGCAGTAGGAAAACACACTGCAATGAGTCAATAAGAAAAATAATAACAAAGGAAAAGAGATACGTAAGGAGAAGCCACTTAAAGGCAATTTAGGTAGGAGAAATGTTAATAGTAGCAATATTAGAAAATTTAAATAGAAACATCGTTAGGGATTTAAAATACGGTTATAATTAGAAATAATATAGGAGAAAAACAATAGGAATTGGATAGGAAGAACAGATAGATTCCATAGATATATGTAGTAATTGTGCATATGTTTTAGATAGTGCTTAAATGGATGCAACAATTACAGGTATCTTTTAGAAGTCCCCTTCAAATGCTATTAAAATCTCCGCTAAGGGTGAAAGTGGAAATGGCATGAGTAGTCAAAAAATAATAAAATGGAAATTATCCACGTCTACTCCAGTTTTCATTGTTTAAATATGTTTTTTTTAAATAATGGTTTGGTATGGCAATTGAGTTTTTAAACGTAAATAAATGTTTTGAGTTTAAAAATACTACTTTTAAAGAAGTAAATCTTTGTTGTAGAAAGTCTTTGAAAAGGAAAACATTTCATGGCTCCTTTTTAGAAACCTAGCAATTTTTGAATTTGATAAAAAAGTTCTTATGTTTATATTTCCAAAGATAAAGGTTTTGGATTAGGCACTTCATGATTGTGAATTTTTAGTTTTATAAAGAGTGGTGAAACCCCAAACAGTTTTTGATATGGTGTAAATATGGATGACTGCTAGGTAAGAAAGGTTAAAGGTTTAGGCAATGAATAAAATAGCCGTGGATGCTCATAGAACAACAACAATGAATCCCTGTTGAATTTTGTGAATATATGTATGAACTTAGAAATGATTGATTAGACATATGTGAAAGGCATAAGAAGAATCCTTAAAGGAACGGGGATGCCATCAAAGTACAATTTTGCGAGTCCTAGGGTATACTCACATAAAAGATGGAGTAATAGGAGAGTTAATACCAGAGTTTGTGAATAGTATCAAGAGATTTTGATTGAAAGAAGATTGTAGTAGGATTGGAGAAGAGAGTAATGAGATAACAAACATACATAAAGGATGTTGGTTGACTCAAGGTTAAAGAAGGCAAGATAAGCGGTTGGAAAGTTATTCCACTAAGCCAATTTTCCGACGAGTTATAGTATATATTACTTACCCACTTCAGTATTGGGAATTCATAATTTATCCCATAACCGGGTGTAATAATTGAAGTAATGGATGAACCTTAATTATTGGGAGTCAATGAGGTAAGTTAAGACATGTAGGTTATAGGTGAATGGCATACTAGAAGTGTCCATCTTAATTGAGTAAGGGGTGATAGGGTCACAACATCATTAACACCAGTTGATGTTAAAGGGCAACTTCCAACAATCATTTTCTTTTTAGATTATTTAGATTGTAATTGCTAGTGGTCTCCCTTTGGGTATTGGAAAAATATATGATATGGTATAAGATATGTTCCAATTTTATTACTGTGTTGATTTTCTGGATGAGCTTTGACCGCTATATATATTGGAAAACGGTGTAAATAATGAAAATCTCATAAGGACACTTAACTAGCGATAAAATGTAACTAAGGCCGAAAGTTTATAGTATGAATTAGGAAATTAGATTAGCAACTAGAAATAAAGAACGCTTAGATTCCAAAACATTAGTATTTTGGAAAAAAAAAAATAGCAAGTGAAGGATAGGGAAGGGATGCTGTGAATTCACGGGTCATTATCATTATACCTTAAAAGTTGAAATATATAAATATGCTTGTAGGTAGTTTGTTATTTTATAGTAAAAGGAAAGGTTCTCCAAATCCAAGATTAACTTCATAATGTTAGGGTCAATCATATGCATTAACTCATTGACTGAGTATCGATTACGTCAAAATATGGCTTGGTTTGTTTTAAGGATGGAATGGTAGATGTTTTGGAAAATTATGTTCAAAGACTTTCAAAAATTGTGTTGAAATGCTTTTGAAAGGTTGTGTTTAAATGCTTTTGAAAAGTTGTGTTTAAATGCTCTTGAAAATTATTTTGAATGCTTTAGATGATTTAATTCTCAAACTATTTGCAAGTTTGATTTTTTGATTTTCAAATGACACATTTTTAGCATGGGGAGGTCGATGTATTAGTAAATATAAAACTGTGTAGTATGGGTGAAAGTATAAAAGACAAAGGGAATAACAAGGAAAAAGTTGTTTTAGCTTTGGAATTCCTGTTTTGGTACCTTATTGACAGTGAAGAAAACTTGCACTTAGAATAATTCCATTTTAACATCAAAAAATAAACCTCCTTATGCAAATTGTACTTGAAAAAATTGGATAAAATTTGAAGGCAAAAGTGAAGGTTCTAAGGTACTAATATAAATATCCAAAAGGGTGAAAATGTAAAATTTTCCATCTAAAATATTTTTCCGGTGTAGGAGTACAGATTGATAAATTTGATTTTTCAAAATTTTAGATTTTAGAAGTTGTGTGTTAGGTATTGGATGGTAGGGATTGGATGCAAAATTGATTGAATCATACTCCTACTCGTTGGAGTGTGGAAATTATTGTATCAAAAAGGATTTTTGATTTTTGAAAACTTACATACATATAGAACTGCTAGTATATATAGATTGTTTGCACCATAGTTTCAAAAGGATTTTAAAAGAATGCTTTCATATAGAAGGCGCCAATATAGAATTACTCAGCATGCATCTCATATATGTTATGATACACCGTGCACTCACTACAACAAAATACCCTTTTTACAACAGGCAATACCCGTTGTAATAAGGATTTCGCAACGGGCCAACACCCGTTGTATTATGCGATGTTGTAATATACCCAAAAGATTTTATAGCGTTTTAAAACCACTGTAAAAGCCCGTTGTAGTAAACTTTTTTTTACAACGGTTCACAGCAGTTGCAATAGGGTCTTTTACAATCGTAATTGCCTGTTGCAATAATATCTTTTACAATTGTTTCTACCCGTTGCAATAGGGTCTTTTACAACTTTTTTTTTCCGTTGTTAAAAAAATTCAAATGGGTAAAAAAATATAAATACTATTACATTGCACTCATAAATTTAAAATTAATTTCCTATTGAAACCAAAATATCGTACCAATAATAAACATATTCATTCATATCTACTAAAAATAACAAAAAAGATTTATGTTTCTAAATGTCAAATGGATTCATGTATTCTTAGTCTTTTATAATACAAAACCTATAGAAAAAACAAATATACCCACCAATACAATGGAAATATAATGAATATAAGATTTATTTAACTTTGTCTATGCTTTAACCCTTAAACTTTAGCAACTTGATCCCCAACGTCAGCTTAACCGATCTTATAAGACTATCTTTATCCTACCATAGCAAACCTAAACAAACTTCAGCTTAAAATCTTGACTGCCAAAGCTTTGAGTAAGCTCATATTCAACACGAGGATATTCCCAAATTTAACCGAAGACTTTGCATTTTTTCCAAGCAATATCTGACCTGGACGTTTCATAGTTATGGTTAAGAAAGCTCGAGGTGCAATGAATAAAGAGAGATGTTATGTCACTACTATGAACTTATGGACCGGCACATATGATCACTATTTTTAAAATTCATTCTTCAAAAACGTAATATTCAACAAGATAATGTTTTCATAGGATCATCAATAAAATGATAATTGCATAGGTGATAGGACTAATGGATAACAAACAAGAATTTGACGTCAATATATATTTCTGATTTGAACCTTTCTTTGATGCTGCTACGACCAGCAAGGAATCTCATTGACAAGTAAACACAAGTTGGCTATATCATCTAATATCATATTACGCACTTTGAAACTAATGTTAAAAACAGCATAGCAAAAGTAAATCACAAACATATAGACAGTGACTCAGTGACTGAAGCAAGTCACTCAGTGACTTTAGAAATTTAACAGTGCATGTACCTTTTCATCGGAGCTAGCACCTCCAACAACATATCAACCCTGTAGTTTTGCATACTGACCAACAAGTTGACCAACTGCATCTGAGGCCACTGATGCAAATTTTTGCAGTTGCTTCTTGAGCCCGTGAAAGATGGAGACTTAAAATGCATAATATTTTTTGAGTACTCACATTCATGTCAATCTTATATGTATAGCTAACAAACACAACAATAAACTCAGAACAAATATCTTAAATGAGAAGGAATTAGAATATTTATGTGTGTATATTCTAGAAAAAATGACATCGCGAAGGAATACAATGACCATTGATTGAATGCTTCATCCAACAATTTGTTTATGGGTACACGTAATCAAAGAAAGAACACAAAATATGGTTGGCTATACAAAAAATATGTATAAGTAGTATTGGATATATCTAACTGAAAATGACAAAATGGAAGGAGTACAACTATATCTAAACCAAACTAAAGTGAAAGGACTAAAAATTAATCAATGCAACAAATTGCCATATAACCTTCAATGTGACCAACGTTTAATGCTTTACAGGCCCTTCATGTGTTAAATCTTATTCATCGGTTAATCAGAGCTATGGTCCATAATAACTTCTGTTCTTTTTTTCCTTCAAGATTAATATATGTAATCCAATCAAAGATGATAGAGGTAGTAATGACTAATGTATATTGTAAATTCAAAACTTTACACAACAGGAAATTACCTGATAATGCATAAGAATTTAGATGTCGACGCACTGCTAATCTCTAACAGCCTAGTAGTTTTCCTATAAAGTTCTTAACTACAAAGCAAGTCAGTAAGGTACAAAGATTATTTTCTAGTTACAATGATTAATTAATGCGACCCAAACTGATAAACATATAGCAATTAGTGGTGTTCTGCATCAGACGCAACACTAGCTTTCTTATAAACTATTGTGATTTTTTTATTATTATTATTGATAGAGCAAATAAAATGATGCCATGTTAATTTAAGTATATCAAGTTTTAGCTTAAACATATCATCCTCTATATATGAACATATAAGCAGTATTTCTATTCCTCGTATAGTTATAGTTCATAAAGTGCATTTTAAACAACAAAACTAAAAGCAAAACATATTTACTATCAAACTTTATGATTTAAGATCTAATTACAATCATCATAATCCAAACTTAGCCCTAATCCAACACAACTAAAAACAAACCTATCTTCATCAAATCTGGGGTTTACAAAACAAAGGAAGCAACTCACAACTGGTAGATTTTTGCGTAATCGCGAGTATGGATGTTGTATCCAACCGACGATCTCGTATCAGCTTTAACCATGCAGTAATCCAATCCAGCAATTACAACACAAGTACTGTAAATAAAGTGGTTGAATAAATTGGGGATAGAAAATACAAAGGGAAGATAATAGAAGTAATTATTGACTCACCCACCATTGTTTTTATAAACCCAATCGCCCATACTTGAAAATTAAAGTAGATAAAAGGAAGTAGAGAAAGGGAAACGGTTATTGAAAGTTTGGATTAGGAACCGACGACGCGAACCAATATCGAGAGCCTTCTAACCATTACCGACGACATAAGGCACGGCGACAGCATAGGAATTGGGAATTGGGATTGGGAACGCAAAGCGTTTTTTATTTTATTTAAGGATTTTGCGGTGGGATTGGGAATGTAGGGTTAAGTATAATAAGGAAATCAAGAGAAATGAGGGAGGGAAATAACGAACACCTCTGTGCTAACCAAATCTGAAGGATAACCAAAAATAGGAGAAATAAATACTAATCTTTAATTATCAGTTGTATCTATTACTTCTTAATTATAATCGAACATTAATAATTAAATACTAGTTACTATGTATATATTATTACAGTAATAGTAATTACTAAGTATTAATTTTAATTACTAAATATATTAATGTTATCCCGCCTTTTGGCAAGGCCGTGACACCAAGGACTTGACTAGATACCGGTGACAGGCCGTCTCGGAAGTCGGTTACACGTAAGGATTGCTACGGATATCGATGAATTTTGTCCGAGTCCGGATCGGGCTGCAATTGATAAGACATGCCAAGCAAGGCCAGAAGAAACGACGTTCCAATTTTCGAGTCAATCCGAGTTCGTATGCTCAAGATATCACCAATGGAAAATGGAGGAGACAGCCTTGTATTCGAATCCATAAAAGACCCTATGTTCGAATCAATGAGGTAGGAATGCTATTCGAATCCATTAAGGTCGACTCGATCACCTTCGTATCCAGCAAGTTTTACACTCTTCGTATCCATCGTGGAAGCCTTCCTTCGAATCCATCCCTTTTGCCTGGCTTCGAATCCATCGAGCACTCCTTAGTTCGAATCCATCCAAACAGACCACACTAAAATCCAACAGTTCGAACCCGGTAGGCAGTCCTCTACTTCGAATCCATATAATAGATGCGCCTCGACTCCATCCCATAAGCTACTTCGAGTCCACCCTGTTAAGGTAACCTCGAATCCACTAGGCCACGGCAGCTAGGAACGTGGAGTCGACCCAGTCAATCCGGAGTGGAAACCAGATCGATACGAAGCATACTCACCACGTCACCATCTTCACGTGCAGGAGGATCGATTCGAACGAATCGATTTGAGCATATCGATTCGAACGACTCCAGAATTCGAAAAACACCAACTTGAATCGATCATAACTCGAGTTCTACAAGTCCAAATGCCATGAAATTTTCACAGAAGCTTAAGCACATGATGAAGAATGTTCACACCAAATTTCAGCTCGATTGGATGATTTCTTGATCGATTCGAACCAAGGGTCGAATCGATCCCAAAGTGGGCCCGGATCTCCAGATTTCGGCCATGTGGGCCCCCTGACGTGCCAGAACTGGTCTCCCCTCCTTTTAGGCGAAATATCAGCCTCCTACACCTATAAATAGAGCCCCTGGTCATTCAGAAAAGAGGTCGGATAATTCTAAGTACTGAAGAGCGCCCAGATTCTGCCAGATTTACTCCAGAACACCGCCGCCGCTTTAGATTGATACTTAGCACTTAGATCCAGTTGTATTGCCTTATTAACTACTGTAATCTTCAAGTGATCGAGCAATAAAATCATCAAATTTCACAGTGGACGTAGGCAAAACGCCGAACCACTCTAAATCGCTTGTCTTTGCAATTTACTTTCTGTTAATTGGAGTTTTTGTTAGATAATCCACAGTTTTAATTTTCATTCTTCACTTTTATCTCTTCAAAAACTTCCGAAGAGTGTTGTGCCCATTTTTGGTACAAACACTTTGGTGCTTTCACTGAGAAAAAACCAGCTTTTTTCTCCTGCTCCTTGGATCTACCATCGATACCGGATTGCACAAATCCAAGAGGAAGATCCAGATCTTCGATTCACAGTCCTTCCATTCTACTCAGATTTGCATAAAATCTAGGAAAAGGATTCATCATTCAAAATGGTTAGCACGAGAACCACTTCTGCAGCTCCAGGACAAGAAGGTAGGGATGGACAAAATCCTACTCAACAGCAGCCATCCAACCAAGACAACACTGCCCACTCGGATCCGTCTGGGGCAGTCACTAGACAAGAATTTCAGGTGTTACTTCAAGAGTTGACTCAGAGTCGGCAACAGTTAGCCGAACAGTTGCGAGCCAATATTGAATTGACAAATCAACTGAACCGCCAGGGCCGTAGGAGGTCCAGAAGGGATGATGTTTCCCGCTCATCCACTGAAAGTTCTGCCTCATCTGACTATCATCATAGATCTACCCGTCCCCGATTAGACGGAGATCATGCTCAGACTACGGGATATCAGCCCGCCCTGACTGTCGGGCAATTGAGGGTAGGACCATCAACCAACTTCCAGGCTGGGCCATCAGCACGAGGTGGCCGCACTCCATAATATACTACGGACAATCATGTCACAGCTGCCACAATAGAAACAAGGGTTGATACCCGACATCTTCCAGATTCGAGTAATCAACAACAAGGACGTACTTCTGAACCATACGTCCCGGAAGACGCTGAGCCAAGGAGGCGAAACTTGGACCGTCGACAGCGCCCGGTCCAAACTCGCACTGTGGAACCCGACCACACCTTAGCTCAGCATGCTCAAAACGTAGCAATGCCAGACATCTCGACTATGATACGTCAGATGATCCGTGAAAGCCAAGGTCTTACCAATGACGATTGGGGGATTTCTCGAAGCCATACTCCTTTCACGGACGAGATACTATACGCTGAACCTCCTCGGCGATTCAGAATGCCAACTCTCCCTATGTACGAAGGAAGTTCTGATCCCAATCAGTACATACTGAAATACGAATGGTCAATGAGCGCCGTAAGGGCCGACGATGCAGTAAAATGCCGCAGCTTCCCCATTTCACTGGGAGGAATTGCAACAATGTGGTTTACAAGACTACCTCCAAGATCTATCTCGTCATTTGACCAATTGGCTAAGAAATTTGTTGAACAATTCTGTATGCATGTTGCTAGACCCAAAGATGTTAACACCCTATCCAATGTTACCCAGGCTCGTGGGGAAACATTAAGGCGTTACTTGGAGAGATTCCATATGGCATGCGTGGAAATTAGTAATCCCAACGACAACTCAATTTTAATGGCATTGACAAAGGGAATTGATCCCGATTCTGAATTTGGAAACTGGTTAGCCGGAAAACCCCCCGCATCGTTGGACCGTTTCTACTCCAAAGCCGCTCAATTCTTACGGCAAGAGGACGCGAAACAGTCTAGGAAGCAGGACGATGCGAAACCCGGAAGTGAGGGAATACAAAGCAATGTAGCAGTTAAACAGTCCGGTGACAATTCCGGAAAAGTCCAGTTAAACATACAGAACAAACAAACTCAACCAAGAGGTGGCAATGGTCAGAATAAGAAGAGAGATCCGAATCCAGGCCCCCGGCGTAGGGCTCCGATGTTCGAAAGTTATACACCGTTAAACACTTCGCTGGAAAATGTGTACCTGCAAACTTGCAACACAGAACAGTATAAGAAACCCGCTCCGAAGCGGTCATCAGAAAGGCAGATTCAGACGGGAAAGTTTTGTAGGTTTCATGAGAGTTATGGCCACAATACGAATGACTGTCGCCATTTGCAAGATCTCATAGAAAAGTTGATCAGGGAGAGGAAGTTAGATCAATTCGTGCAGGCGCCGCAGTCTGGTGGTGCGGGCCCATCGAATCCAAACCGTGCGCAAGATCAGGAAAGACAAGAGGAACCCGCTCGTACAGGCGGGAGGCTAGTTATCAATACCATAAGTGGTGGTCCTCATCCAGCGGACAGGAGCTGGAGGGAAATGGAGTCGTATGCTAGCTCTATCAGGCATGCGAGCTTCGAATGCTGCAGTAATTGTGAGGATGGAACCCCGGCTAAGCAACAAAAAACGATGTCTGACGATATCATATTCAGAAGCAGGGATGCTGACAAAATCGAAGCTCCAACGATTGACCCACTGGTCATATCTGCCCAGGTTGGTCCTGCTTGGATGAAGAGGATCCTGGTTGACAGGGGGAGTTCTGTAAATATTCTATTCAAGCGAGCATACGATTTGATGAAGATGGAAGCCAAAGACTTGAAACCCTGCCAATCCCGAGTTCATGGCTTCAACGGGAGTGCAACAATACCTACTGGAATAGTGGAACTACCAGTAGAACTGGGGATTGGAGAACGCAGGAGAGTCCGACTGCTGCAATTCGTCGTTCTTGACATCGCTTCGCCGTACAACGCATTCCTGGGTCGACCAGCCCTTGCTGAATTCAGGGCAGCCATTGCCCCGTGGTGTTTGACTTTAAAATTCCCAACCGATCATGGTATAGGAATCGTTCAAGGAGATCAGGCAGCAGGAAGAGCCTGTTATGTTGCTGAGTTGCGTGAAGCACAGAAGAAGGAGAAAGGAAAGGGCGTAGAGGAATCTCTCTGCGTCCGTTTTACTGATAATTGACAACTAACGCCTGGGCCCCGGCCCGGGCACCACTACCAATTCCTTAGAGATCTTGACCCTAGAGATAGCGAAGATAAAGATGAAGTAGAAGAGAATCAAGCGTCTCCAGCCGAACTGACTGTGGACGTCCCGGTCAGTGAGGATGACGACTCGAAAGTGCTAAAAGTTGGATCTCAACTGGGAAAACAGATACAACAGGAATTGGTTGAATTTCTTCAAGCAAATCTTGATGTCTTTGCCTGGACGCACTCAGACATGTGCGGAATCTCACCGAACATTGCAAGTCACTCTTTGAATATTGATCCGCGACATGTTCCGGTCAAGCAAAAGAGGCGTGGTATGGATCCAGAGAGATCTGCCGCCCTTAAAGAAGAAATTGACAAGTTGCACTCAAATGGTTTCATCCGAGACGCTCTATACCCAGAGTGGGTGTCAAATCCGGTGATGGTTCGGAAACCGAATGGGAAATGGAGAACTTGTGTCGACTACTCCGACTTAAACAAAGCTTGTCCTAAAGATAGTTTTCCACTTCCTCGAATTGACCAACTCGTAGACTCAACTGCAGGCCATGAATTGTTATCCTTTATGGACGCTTATTCCGGTTATAATCAAATACCCATGCATCTACCCGATCAAGAACATACCAGTTTCGTGACTGATCTAGGACTCTACTGTTACAGAGTCATGCCTTTTGGTTTAAAGAATGCCGGGGCAACTTACCAACGCTTGGTTAATCGAATGTTCGCTGATCAGATCGGGAAGACCATGGAAGTCTATGTGGATGACATGTTAGTTAAGTCCCGATTTTCCACAGATCACGTCAAGGATTTAAATTCAATGTTCCGCATCTTGCGTGAATATGGAATGAAGCTTAACCCGTTAAAGTGCCACTTTGGCGTCGCATCCGGAAAGTTTCTGGGTTTCATCGTCAACGTCCGTGGGATAGAAGCAAACCCCGAGAAGATCTGGGCAATAAGGAATTTGCAAACTCCAAAGACCATAAAGCAAGTCCAGAGTCTCAACGGGAAGGTAGCAGCGCTAAGCAGGTTCATCTCGAAATCCACTGATAAATGCATCCCTTTCTTTGATCTAATCCGGAAAGGAAAACGAAACTTTGAATGGACCATGGAATGTGAAGGCGCATTCCGATCGCTGGTTCAACATCTCTCTACGCCACCGATTTTGTCGAAACCAATTGATCACGAACAATTATACCTTTATCTGGCGGTATCAGAGCATGCGATTAGTGCTGCTCTGGTCCGGGAAGAGGATCGAGTGCAGAAACCGGTCTATTATGTTAGTAAACGATTAACCGGAGCTGAAAGAAATTACCCCAAGTTGGAGAAACTGGCTTACTGTTTGGTCACTGCCTCGAGAAAGCTTCGTCCTTATTTCCAAGCTCATCCGCTTACTGTGTATACCGATCAGCCGTTACGACAGGTCCTTGCGCGGCCTGAGACGTCTGGAAGGTTACTCAAGTGGAATATCGAACTGAGTCAATTTGACATTACTTATGCTCCGCGGAGAGCCATTCAAGGGCAAGTCCTAGCTGACTTCATAGCTGAATTTACTATTCCAGACGACTTACCCGAAACCAGCGAGTCTCCTGAATATGTCTGGAAACTTTATACAGATGGTGCATCAAACGATCGGTGTTCGGGCGCTGGAGTTGTACTAGAAACCCCCGAAGGTCGATCCATATGCTATGCTTTGAAGTTTGATTTTCACGCAACCAACAATGAAGCCGAGTATGAAGCCCTGTTGACTGGGTTAAAGCTTGCCAGAGATCTGAGAATTATCGCTATAAAAGTTTATTGTGATTCACAGTTGGTTGTGTGTCAAGTACGGGGAGAATATCAAGCAAGAGATCGAAGGTTAGCTGCTTATCTAGCCCGAGTTCAGGAAGCGCTGGATCAGTTTGATTATTATGCTATTTACTACATACCACGAGATCACAATCAAAAGGCCGATTCATTGGCAAAGTTGGCCAGCACAGGTGAAGCACAGCAAATGGGACTCGTCCCGGTCGAAACTTTGCCTTTCCCAAGCATCGATCAACTCAAGACGAATGATGTGTTGGAAACCTTTCCCAGCAGAGAATCATGGATGACTCCGTATCGAAATTATATTGAGAATGGAATATTGCCTGAACACCGAAATGAGAAAAGGCAAATTCTACGAAAAGCTTCGCGGTTCATCATTCAGGACGGGATCATGTATAGAAAAGGTTATTCTGTTCCACTCCTCCGGTGTATCGCTCACGACGAAGTCAAACGAGTGTTACATGATGTACACGAGGGAGAATGCGGCGATCACACCGGTGGACAAGCGCTTGCTAAGAAGATACTCTGATATGGATATTACTGGCCGACAGTGAATCGAGATGCAGCCAATTACGCCAGAAAGTGCGACAAGTGCCAAAAACACGCTCGAATTCCAAGAGCCCCGCCTACCGAGTTAACTCAAATGGTCAGTCCCTGGCCGTTCGCTATGTGGGGTATCAATATCATTGGCGCTTTGCCTCTGGCAAAAGGTGGTGCGAAGTATGCCATTGTCGCAGTTGACTACTTCACAAAGTGGGCCGAGGCCGAAGCTCTCGCAACGATTACGTCAAAGAAAGTGATAAACTTTATGGTCCGCAATATCATTTTCCGATTTGGGCTCCCGCATACCATCATCACCGATAATGGGACCCAATTCGAAAGTTCGGAGTTCAAGAATTTCTGCCAACGATTTCATATTCATAAAAAGTTCTCTGCGGTCGCACATCCACAAGCAAACGGTCAGGTCGAAGCTGTTAACAAAGTTATCAAATCCATCTTAAAGAAACGACTGGAAAAGGCTGGGGGCAAATGGGTCGATGAACTTCCTATGGCATTATGGGCTTATCGAACAACTCACAAGACCGCAACTGGACACACCCCATTTTCCTTATCCTATGGCTCGGAGGCCGTCATTCCAGTGGAGACAGAAGTATTTTCTCACCGCGTAACTTATTACGATCCGAAAACAAACACTATATTACTCGCTGAATCTTTGGATCTGTTGGACGAGAAACGAGAAGAAGCTGATTTAAGAGCGGCCGCTTACCGAAGTCGGGTCGCCCGATTATATAACACCAAAGTTCGCCCCCGAACCTTTGATCTCGGTGATCTAGTCCTCAAGAGAATATACCCGGTTCCTTCACACATGAAACCAAATTGGGAAGGACCATACGTGATTACACAAAGACTTGGGGATGGCACATTTAAACTATCAACCGTGGACGGTCTAGTTTTACCAAGAGCCTGGAACAACGAGAGTCTCCGTCGCTATTACATATGACAGGCTTCATTTATTTCATTATGTTTTTATTCAGCAATTTACTTTTGCATTTCGAAATTAGAATTTGTAATAAGGCAACTGATTTGCCATATTTTCTTATTTCAGCAATAAAATGCCGTCTCTTCGAGCCAGAGCTGTGATTCATTAAATACAATGTACAACATCACGATGCACGAAGAGCTAAGTTCCATCACACAGTGGAATTTATTCAAGTAGGGAGTGGCTGTGAAGCAATCAACCACTCACTAAATGAAACCCGAGCTCGGGGGCAAGCCATCACATCAGGCCACGAAATGGGTTGATACACGACAACCCTTCATTCAACTCCGTACTCCCAGAGTGCGAGGCGGAGTATAAACATTTTACTAAACTCCGTGCTCCCAGAGTGCGAGGCGGAGTATAAACATTTTACTAAACTCCGTGCTCCCAGAGTGCGAGGCGGAGTATAAACATTTTACTAAACTCCGTGCTCCCAGAGCGCGAGGCGGAGTATAAACTCTCATTCAACTCCGTACTCCCAGAGTGCGAGGCGGAGTATAAACATTTTTCCTAAACCCCAGAGTACTCCGAGAGCGCGAGCTGGGTACAAGCTTTTTACTTAACTCCGTGCTCCCAGAGCGCGAGACGGAGTATAAACATTCTTCCAACTCCGTGCTCCCAGAGCGCGAGACAGAGTATAAACATTCTTCTAACTCCGTACTCCCAGAGTGCGAGGCGGAGTATAAACATTCTTCTAACTCCGTACTCCCAGAGTGCGAGACGGAGTATAAATATTCATTCTACTCCGTACTCCGGAGCGCGAGACGGGGTATAAACATACGTCAACTCCACACTTATCCCCAATACAGGGGGCAGAACCATAACACATAACAAGTTGAAGACAGAAAGGGAATAGATTTTCATTTCCACTATCAACAAAAAGAATCTAATTACAAAGTGTTTACGAAAAATTCTGCTAGTGGGAGCCGAATCCACATCTATACACGGCTATAGAAAAATCAACAAAATGCTACCCTACGCAACAGAGATTTAGAGAAAGAGTTCAATCTTTCTTCTTCCTTATCTTCTTCTTCGGGGTAGCTCCACCCGATCCGCTGCCCGATTTCTTCCTCAATCGCTTGCACTTTTCAGGCTTGTCCTCCGGCAGCGATATAATGTCGACGTCTTCCTCAGAGCTGGAGGCGACGGAAGTTCTTCTAGGAGGATGAGCTGGAGGCATAGGAGTAGTAGCAGGAGGAGGGACAGGAGCGGTCTCGATCAATACAGTACCGCCCGGCAAAATCACCATTAACGGGGCAGGCCCGGGCGGACTAGCACCAACATTCCCTGCTGCCATCTCGGCAGCAATCTCAGCAATAACGTCATCCTCACGAGATACTTGAGCCGCATCAGATGTGCCAATAGCTGGCATAGATAAACTAGCGGCCGGAGCAGCCTCACTCACAGCATCGGACGGGTTGGCAGAGGGATCGATGGGTTCATTGAGAAGCTCCTCAATCATTTGAGCGCTGAAAGAAAACATATTTGCATCTCCCTCCTCGCCAATCAAAGTAGAAGTCGTGATGGCTTCGGAAAAAACAACCCCTTGTGTTTGATGAGGAACTGATAAAGCAAGGGGCGCAGAAACAATAACTTCGGTCACTGAAATACGACAAAATGAAGATTGTTAGCCAAGTGTGTTGCTTAAGGTTCTTCACAACTGAACTACGAGAAACGTTCAAATACCTTCCTTGGTCTGAACCGAAACGTGGGCAGAATCCTCGGTAGAAGATAATAATGGTTGGTCAGGATTATAGGCAGGAACAGATTGGGGATCTACCGCACCAGTGGTTTCGGGCAATGTTGGAATTGCAGCTCCAACACCTGTCCCGTGATGCACGACCCCCGAGCCTTCGCCTGTCTCTAGAGATTGGACGCCGAGCTTTTCTTTCGCCATAGAGATTACCACCTCATGAAGGGTCTTCCTCTCATCCTCGGTAAGCAGACGCATCTCCAGTTCAAAGTCGTCAAGTGCTCCATCTGGATGCGCTGCTCTCTTCTCATTCACCAGCCGGGTCCAGGCATTGTACAAGATCATGGAGTCATCTCCCAGCCACGCTAAATTTCTGTGTTCCAGCACATTAGCGTTATACGTGACTAAGAGATCGTCAAACTCAGCATCTAGCCTAGACCTCTCCTCCAAGATCTTTTCCTGAATCTCTGCTTCCGCAGACTTAGCCTTGACCGCCGCCGCAGCAAGTTCGGCCCTGAGAGATACTGCTTGGTCGCAAGCCTCTTGAGCAGTGGCGTTCGCATCATCCTTCTCCTTCACCATTTCAGCGAATTTGGCCTTGAGCTCATTCAGCTCTTTAACGGCTAAGTCTCGCTCAGCTGCAATGGTGGTATTGCGATGGCCCATCTCTTCCACTGTGGCGCAATGTTCTTGCTGCATCCTCGCTAGTTTGGCCACGACACCCTCGTGTTTCTTAAGTTTCAAGCTCTGACTTTCGGGACGTTTCCACTTCGGATTGAAGAACTTGAATGATGCGTTTCTGCTTCGCAATATCAACATCACGTTCAGCAATGACCTTCGCCCTGTCGAAAGCTACTCTAGAAGCCTTCACGGCTGCCTTATACCACTCCTTGTACTGAGCATAGAAGTCGTGAATGTAATTATGAGCAGTGGTCTCAGCTTCCGGAGGGATTCTTTTAAAGTTAGGAGGGAAGATATAGCCATCCATGCAAATTTCCGGGTAGTCATTTTTCATTTGGGCGAGTTTAGCAGCTCCCTCGCTTGTCAACTCAGCCGGAGCTTGTTCAACTATAGCGGCTGCCGTTGGTTCCATTCTTGGCCGTTGAGTATCAGGCCGAGAAGATTGAGAAGGCAACTGTTGCTGATGAGATGGCCCCGGGAGGTCTACTGGAGCCCTGGGAGGCGGAGGAGAACGAGATCGGGGTCGGTACTGGTATCCCCGGTCTCTGTCAGAGTAATCATAGCCAGAACGGTTACGCGAGTAATCTCTGTCTCTATCATAACGTTCTTGACTCGAATAGCCTCGCCCATGATCCCTATTTGTCTCTCTCCTACGGGAATCGTAAAATGGAGAAGATTGGCGCACATTCCGAATCCTATCTAGAGTAGAGCCACGTCCTGATATCTCACCTGCGATAAGAAAGAATTACGGATTAAAATCCCATAAAGCAATGTTTACTATGCAGAAGTCATGAAGTGCCGTGGAAGTGTGTGTAAATGTGTAAACCCCCAAACCGACCGGAAGTGTTGACCGCACTTAAAGGAAAAGGCTCGTTCATGTTTAAGACATCTTGCAATTCCTCCAACCCGGGATTATGAGAAATCGATATATAATCTGGGATAGGAATGTCGTCAAGCCCTTTGAGAGAATCTCTCGAATGAGAAGGGGCGGCCTCAGAAATCATAACTTTGGAAGCGGGAAGAAACACATCTACAGATTTTCCCCCCTTTGACTTAAGTTTTTTGGAAACGGCGGCCTTGCCTTTCCGTTTTTCTCCCGATTCCTCCAAGTTTCCCGAAAGGTCAGCCATTGGCTCTGAATCCGTATGGGTTCTTTCTTCGTCACTCGCCTCGATTATTTTTATTCCGAGTGACTTCTTCGCTTTTCTCTTCTTGGGTTTCTTCTTATTTTCCTTCTTGGAGACGGACTTTGAAAATCCCTCAACAACTATGCTTTGATTAATGTCGATCAAACCCAGAACTCTTAAGTTGTAGTCGTTCAGCACCGAGTCGATATGCCTCAGCTCGCTTGGGACTTCTTGAAGACCCCGGACGGTACCCTTGAAACGCCCTCCATCGGGCCTAGAGATAATAGCTGTAAAAGGAATGAAATGTTAATTATAACACCGAAGAGCTATTGGTCAAGGAAACAGGTTAAGGCGCTTACGTCTAGACAACCATCGCCTAGCGAAACCCGGAGGGCACCGAACGTAGAACCATTCGTTCTTGAAATAGCTCAGTCGAGTCCAAGCTCCAACTACAACTTGGCAATTTCTAACTGCCTCCAAAAATGTAAAAGACGGGCTATCACCCCTACTCTTGAAGTTGAATATGTGTCTGATCTCGGAGGGTCTCGGCGGGCGAAAGAGACAGTCCATAAATATTACGAAGGCACTGTTCAGCAACGCGTGCCCGTTGGGATGAAGCTGTGAAGGAGCGATTCCTAAATATGACAGCATCCCTCTGATATATTGATTGAAAGGAGGAAGAGTTCCAGCCGCACAAGCATGACGGTAGAATGCTGTATATCCTTCAGGCGGGTTGTGCGGTCTATCAGTGGCGCTGGGCAATAATACGTCACCTAGGGATATGTTATGCTTTAAGCATATTCGTCCCAATAAGGATTCAGAGATGTTGGGCTAAACCGAATCAACAGGGTCCTCAATAAATATCGCCTCCGGCAATTCGTCTGGAGCCGGATCGATTACATCGGCAGGGATATCAGGAATCTCAAGCACAGGAGGAGTCGAGCTCTGCACCTCTTGTTGTTGGGAGATCGAAGATTCCATAATTAGCTAACTCATCAGAAAGCAACGTTAAGTTCATAAACGGCCCGTGCGTGCCCCGGTGTACTGTGTATGAACGTGTCGTGCAGTGCAAGTGCTATGCGTTACTTAAGCAGATTCTACCGAATGAAGCAAGATGTTCGTACAACATATCTTGGGAATTTGAGAATGAAGATGACCGTCATCGCTGACCGTCACTTCCACAACATCCAAACGCTAAGAACCAACCTCGTGTATAAATCAGTTGTATTATTGGTTAAGTCATAGTTCCATCGACGAGCTTCAAAGGAAATTCAAGTTCAAGATTTACAGTCGTGTTCGACTATGCAAGGCCGAAGCTCGTCGGAGTCAAGTGTGCTAAAGCTCGTTAAATTTATCAAATTTCAAACTTGAGATTGGTCGTAGTTCGGATGTTGAAGCAAATCAGGAAGATTTAGGTTTCGAAAATCAGAACGTTCAAACCCAGAAGTTCGAATCCATGCGGTTCGAATCGATACGAATCGATTCGAAGGTAACAAGGTCCAGATCTTCGAATCCATGCGGTTCGAATCGATAGAGCCTAAGGGAGGACGGATACTTCAAATCCATGAATTTAGCACAGATTCGAATCGATCAGAATGTCATGTCTTCGACTCGATAATAGCGGCATTGCTTCGAATCGATCGCTTCGATACAATCTTCTTTCATGATCATCGATTCGAAATCTGACACTTAGAATCGATTCGAACAAATTACTCCCAGATCGATGCGAAGCAGTGAACAAGAACGATGTCCACCATGACAAGTTTCTTTCCCCAAGTCTATCGATTCGACCCATTCCAGATCTGACGATCCTTCAAAACTTCTCAGAAGATATGATGGGATCACTACCAAGAATCCAAAATTTTTACGTTCTACACTCGAATCGGTTACATATTTACCTGATTGGATTCGATTATAAAACAAAAGCTAGGGAGAATGTTGTCGATTCGAACGAAGACGTGGAACTTCCTAATCTGAAGGATTGATTCGAAGAAACAGCTGAAACAATGAGGAAAAGTAAAAAGTGAGAAGTGAATAGGAGCCCGGTATATATAGGGGAAATGTGGCGATTCGCCTCCCGGTATATCTGACCGGCTTCTATAGGTGAGAGAATCGACTCGAATCGATTCGTTGCGGCATGTTCGAATCCATTGTGACCACTAGTTCGAATCCATCATGACACCGAGTCGTTCCACCAGTTCGAATCCCTCCCTTAGTTCGAATCCATCCGGTTTCGAATCCTTTACAACATCGAATCCATTTCAGCAACATCGAAACAAAGCAGCATTGATTCGAGCACTCACAACTTCGACTCCACCAACTCAGAGAACATCAAATCCACGCGATATCGATTCGAAGAGGCACAGCTTCGAATCCATCGCCAACCACTGATGAAAATGGACGAACCGTTTCAATGTTAAAAATTGCTTGTCTACTCTTCATACCGATTCAGGAGAGGATCGATGCGGGAGGATGACCATAGACAATCATAAAAGTAATGATTTAACTCAAATCTCAAATCGGTTCAGGAGAGGACCGATGCAGATTTCGATAGCAAAACCGAACTGACAACAACTTGCAATCGTGCAACGTTAACCAAGGTCAAGATAATACACGTATACACGTATTTTTGACTAATGTTTTGGTCTTTATCATCAACAGGAATCAAATGTTCATCTCGTCATGACTCAAAAGCCCAGACAGCCAGTCACGATTATACGACAGTCGATTACTGCAATACAGAATGCAACTTTCGATAAAGCATGTTGTAGCAATCCAATGAGAGACTGCAGCTTTTCAAAGCACGTCATGTTTACACAAGACGTACTTTGGGGGGCAAATGTTATCCCGCCTTTTGGCAAGGCCGTGACACCAAGGACTTGACTAGATACCGGTGACAGGCCGTCTCGGAAGTCGGTTACACGTAAGGATCGCTACGGATATCGATGAATTTTGTCCGAGTCCGGATCGGGCTACAATTGATAAGACATGCCAAGCAAGGCCAGAAGAAACGACGTTCCAATTTTCGAGTCAATCCGAGTTCGTATGCTCAAGATATCACCAATGGAAAATGGAGGAAACAGCCTTGTATTCGAATCCATAAAAGACCCTATGTTCGAATCAATGAGGTAGGAATGCTATTCGAATCCATTAAGGTCGACTCGATCACCTTCGTATCCAGCAAGTTTTACACTCTTCGTATCCATCGTGGAAGCCTTCCTTCGAATCCATCCCTTTTGCCTGGCTTCGAATCCATCGAGCACTCCTTAGTTCGAATCCATCCAAACAGACCACACTAAAATCCAACAGTTCGAACCCGGTAGGCAGTCCTCTACTTCGAATCCATATAATAGATGCGCCTCGACTCCATCCCATAAGCTACTTCGAGTCCACCCTGTTAAGGTAACCTCGAATCCACTAGGCCACGACAGCTAGGAACGTGGAGTCGACCCAGTCAATCCGGAGTGGAAACCGGATCGATACGAAGCATACTCACCACGTCACCATCTTCACGTGCAGGAGGATCGATTCGAACGAATCGATTTGAGCATATCGATTCGAACGACTCCAGAATTCGAAAAACACCAACTTGAATCGATCATAACTCGAGTTCTACAAGTCCAAATGCCATGAAATTTTCACAGAAGCTTAAGCACATGATGAAGAATGTTCACACCAAATTTCAGCTCGATTGGATGATTTCTTGATCGATTCGAACCAAGGGTCGAATCGATCCCAAAGTGGGCCCGGATCTCCAGATTTCGGCCATGTGGGCCCCCTGACGTGCCAGAACTGGTCTCCCCTCCTTTTAGGCGAAATATCAGCCTCCTACACCTATAAATAGAGCCCCTGGTCATTCAGAAAAGAGGTCGGATAATTCTAAGTACTGAAGAGCGCCCAGATTCTGCCAGATTTACTCCAGAACACCGCCGCCGCTTTAGATTGATACTTAGCACTTAGATCTAGTTGTATTGCCTTATTAACTACTGTAATCTTCAAGTGATCGAGCAATAAAATCATCAAATTTCACAGTGGACGTAGGCAAAACGCCGAACCACTCTAAATCGCTTGTCTTTGCAATTTACTTTTTGTTAATTGGAGTTTTTGTTAGATAATCCACAGTTTTAATTTTCATTCTTCACTTTTATCTCTTCAAAAACTTCCGAAGAGTGTTGTGCCCATTTTTGGTACAAACAATTACTAAATAGTAAATTAATCAATAATTATTGATTATTAATTATTAATTATTAAACTATAGTAAATTACTAAATAATAATTATTAAAATTGTAAATTAATTAAATATTAAATATTAAACTTTGATTATAAATATTAATTATTAAAAGCTAATTATTAACTATCATTTATTTAA
Source organism: Allium fistulosum (assembly GCA_030737815.1). NCBI lineage: Eukaryota > Viridiplantae > Streptophyta > Magnoliopsida > Asparagales > Amaryllidaceae > Allium > Allium fistulosum. The sequence continues at coordinate 949,923,360 of CM060907.1, read as the reverse complement.
TAGTATTAATATTAATTATTTAATATTAATTATTAATTATATTTATTAATTACTAAATGAAATTAATAAATATTTAATGTAATTTACTAATTATTAATACTTAACTATAACAAATTATTAAATATAAAAAATTAATTATTGATTATAGATAATAATTAGTAACTATGAATTATTTATTAACAATCATTCATTATTATAAATTATAAACAAAGTCCAATATAAGGTGACATTTATAATTATTATTTATAAATTACTATTTGTAAATTATTAAGTAATATTGGTTATTAACTGCAAATTATAAATTATTAAATATTATCGTATTTAAAGCAATAATAAATATATTCAAAAATATTAATGTAATTCGGTCTACTCCTATGGTGAATGTTTCCTTAAAAAAATTTAACCTATGATTAATATAAATATTATTAATAATTAATTATTACGTATAAATAAATAATTATTATTAATATTTTTGAAAAAAGCATTGTAATTATTAATAATTAATTATCAAAAAATTTCAATGGACATTTATTACAACAGGCATTTTGCGACCGTTGTAAAATTGACATCTATTACAACGGGCAAAAGAAAATGGTTGTAATAGGGATCTATTACAATGGGCAAATATGGATGAAAAATGGTATCTATTACAACGGGCGCAAAACAGTTATAATAGGCATCTATCACAATGGACAAATAGGGACGAAAACTGGTATCTATTACAACGGGCAAAAAACAGTTGTAATAGACATATATTACAACGGGCAAATTAAGAAAATTTTAATAGGCATCTATTATCACGTACAAAGGAAAAGAGTTGTTGAAAAGTGGTATTTATTACAACAGGCCCAAAAAGCCGTTGTAATAGCTTTCTATTACAACGGGAATTTAAAGGCCGCTGTAAAAACGACGTTGTAATAGGATATTTTTGTTGTAGTGACTTGTACATGTTTGGCAACAAAATTGGTTACAACTAATTGGCTGGGTAGTTTAGAATGGTTGCATGCTATATTGCACAATTCATCCCTTGAGGAAATTTGGGAAAAAGGGGGAGAATGTAACACAACATAAAAATTAACGATGATTAATAATTAATTAACGAAGCTCAAAAATTGAATTTGAGCAAATGTTAGAATTTGGCCATGAAACTTGTATCATTGAGTCCACAGCAATTTTCTGAGCAACTTTCGTTTGAGTTTTGCGATCGGAGTTCAAACGAAGAAGTTAGCAACGTTTGAAGTTTTCAAAACGAAAATAGAAAATAAATAATAATAAATGTGGGACCTCACCAATCGACTCCCTCCTTGGGACGGTCGACTACTAGCGGTCGACCACCTATAGGGGAGCGGTCGACCGGTCCTGAAGTAGTGGCTAGGATTGAACCTTAGCCGAACGACCTAGATTTAAATATTTTAAACTAACTGATACGATTGGTTCGAGCAATTATAAATACATGCATAACTCTTCACTTCCTTTCTCATATTTTCTAATTAAAGTAGCAAAGTTGTGTTATTTTCCCTTTTCCACTATTTTTAGAAATTATAAAATAATATATATATATATATATCTCTGTGTGTGTGTTGGAGAAGGGTGGAAAATAAAAGAGAAGAAGAGAAGAAGCGAATCAATGTTGCGAAAGAAAAAGGTAAATTTCATAATTATAAATCTATATCTCCCTTAACCCCAAATCCTTTCTCAGATCTGTAATTCTAATAGTATGTATATGTACTGTAATGCATATTTTTTTGATTAGAGAGGAAAATAAGTCAAGTAAAGGCATGCGTTCGGTTTGGGAGATTCGGAAAGCTAGAAAGGTGAGTGAGAAATTATATTATTTATTTATGACATTGAAATTTAATAGTTGAATTTTATTTAATTATTATTCCTATATAAGGTCTGATGAGTTATAGACTTAAAACAAACGTATTTAGTTGAAACCTTGCCTACATACCCCATAAGTTAAGTGATTGGAATAGTGTATACAGCCTAATCTAGAAATTGAAAATCAACCCTAAAATTTGAATGTTACTAAAGTTGTAAAGTTTATTCCAGATTTATAGTTGGGATGTAAATGTTAGCATTATTTTAAATTGCCCTAATTTGACTTGGAATATGAATTTCCATGTTTTTAATTTATTAGGGGAGAGGTACACTTTAATTGTATTTAGTTTTATATAATTTCCATAAATTATCTAGTTCCACAAATGTATAAAAAAGGTACGTCGTTTGAATTAATAAGAAATATACCAAAAAGGAAAGAAGTGTGTAAATTATGGATGTTCTCCTATGTAGTTTGCATTGTCTATTTCAATGAAAAAGAAATAATTTCTTGTACAAACAACACAAGTCTCACTTTTGCGTAATTTATGGAAAGTTATAACGGTAATCCATTTTTGGAATTATGGCTCTAATATATTATAATGTGGAAATATTCTGGTTTAGGAATTAATAGTTAGAAATAGGGATATATATATATATATAAAAGTATAACCGCGCCTACCGACAAATACACACACATATACATATATACATACATACATACGTACATACTTATATATAGCATAATATACATCGATGTTTGAATTAGTTGTAATTAGGACATCTAGTTATAAATAGCGCTGTAAATAATAGGATTAGGAGGTGTAGATGGAAAAGAGATAGTAACTTCAAAATTAATAGGACAATAAATGTGCAGTTAATAAAGAGTTACAGTAATTAAATGGGGACTTAAATGCGATTATTGGGACTGGTTAAATGATTTAATATGGCTTTTATGGGGAACTGAAATAGGCATGCTAAGTTGAATTAGAACGAATAAACAAATGTTATTAGAGATTGTCCAAATAGAATAATAACCACCGTTTATTACAGACAATTGACATTTATGAAATATAGGAAATAAGAAAATAAGATAGGAATTAATATGAGGAGGCAGTATAATTTTCATAGTGGGAAATTATAAAGCATTAATTATACGTTTAGGATAAGCGTGAATTAGTGGGCCTAGTCCAATATTTAGGCCTAGGATAATTGGTTTTGTTTAGAATGGGTTGGGATGCAAGGTCAGTAAAGTTACACAACAGAAGTCTACCCTTTACTCAAAGGCTACCATCATTTGTGTATACTTATTACTGATGTGAGATATCTCTAACCATAGGACCCATGGGGAAGGGATATTCGACTGTGTATTGGTAGAGAAAAATATACCGAGGGTTCGCCTTGGATTTGAAGTATTAAATGGCCTAGTACTTTTAGGGAATTGGGGTCTGGTTCATCTCTGATAAGGGGTATTAGGTAACTGAAAAGGGCATTTCCCTTGACTTACATTAGGTTAGTCTAAATGGGATTTCTACTATGGAAGGCGGCGGGCTACATCGGTATTGTTGTTGGATCGGTATTTAGTAGTTGTAGGGTTGGCATATAGGTTATGACCACCAGCAGTTCTTAGCGGTCGATTGCCAAGACTAGGGTTATGCCTTGACATATTTCGCTTCCTGCTAGTATAGAATCTGTATGGGTACACATAGACCTCAAATTTTAATTAGCTAGTTGTTTGTTTGTCGGAGGTGGGCTAGTTAATCCTTAGATGAATCTTTGAGATGCGTTAGTAATACAATAGTTATATTATAAACCGTACATAGGGGTCATTGGTCTCTGTGGTTAGGATCGATTAACTAGCGTTTACATTACGGAGGGTCTGCTTCTTGTTTGAGGTATTAAATGGTTGTTAGGTTTGCATCCTCCCTATTTAAGAAGTATTAATTAGCCGGGTTTTTAGATAGTGCGACATTTAGATATATATGTATATAGGCATATATAGTTATACCTCAGAGAAGGTTGGACATAAGCACATAGGATTGAACATATTAGCTGTAAATAATAGATGAAATACTTAAATGAAAATCAATCAGCATAAATTAGTGTTATAGATAAAGTGTGTAATTTTCCAGTCATCAAAACATTATTCCGACCCCCTCCTCATTACAACCCACAGCATAGATTTAGAGGGACAGACTACTGATGCAAGATGGGAACTGTAGATGGTGGAGTTTTCTCTTTCATGCTCGACACTGACAAGACAATTAGATATCCAAGGAATAATATTGATTCCAAGGTAGTAGCCTTATTCGGTATATATGTTCTATTTTTTTATTCCGCTATGAGTTTATATTGCTTGCCTTTTGATATGCTTATGTTTATTATAGGTTACCGAAACCAATGATTCGTGCCCTAATGGACTTGGGTTTTGATTTAGTCAAAATTCAAGCTTATTAAGATGTGCATTGTTTCATTTTCAATTAGTTTACCCTTATTTCTCCCCTTGTATGGTCGAACCTTTGTTACCGATTATCGTGAAAAAATTCAAAAAACCCTTCAAGTAATTATCTCTTATTTAAACCGCATTTAAAAGTACACCGATATCATATATCGATTCGTGTAAATATAACTTTTATATAAGCATTTAACTAATTACTAACAACAAACAAAGCATCAAATAAATTAACAACAATTAATATTTCTCAAATGTTAATTCATTTTATCAATTTATAACATTTTAACACCAACTAAACAGTGTGGATTTTCGAAGCAATCACAAATACGATTGTGAGAATCAAAGGCGTGAATTCAGTCAATGGATAATTTGAACATTTCAAATATTAAGTTCACATGTTGTAACAACCAACCATTTTAGAACCCCATATCTGCATAACGAAGTCCCACCGAAGAGTCGTTGGAAGCTACACATATGACGTACACAGAGAGAGCATAAGGTAAAACTAAACTAATTAATAGCTTTCAAAATCTCACAACGGATGGTCAAATAAAAACTTTGTATCACACAAATACAAATATAAATGTAGGTTTGACAATTCTAATACCAATACATAAGTCTATACAATCTGAATCCAATCAATACCACACACTTTCACGTTAAAGCTTCAATACATGCATTATTTATAATATATACAGTATATATAAGCATCGTCTCCAAATCCATCTTACCTATGGACTCCATAAACCCGAAGAGTATAGATAGAAAAAATATAGGAGTGCGTCAGACATATGTTTGCGTGAGTGAAATAAATCAAATACAAGTATACTACTGTGACAGGGATATACCATGATTTAATCGAAGTATAATACTTTCTGGATCCGCCTACATCATGCTACAGAAAAATATTATACTATCTAAATAATCTTAAACGTAATCCGGTCTAGCCCCTTGCGGTAAAGGATTACACGTCAATGACTATCCGGTCTTGCCACGTGTGGTAAAGGATAATCACGCATTGGACTGAGGCCTGGTCCCACCTTATGCGCTATAGGTCGACTACTGTCCACATCAAAACCTTTCTGGACCAACCTCAATGCTCTACAGGAGAACGCTACGCCAATACTCTAAAATCAAGGACCCACCGCGTGCGCTACAAGATTTAGGTATTCGTTCATCGTCCCAAAACTATATATATACTATATCAACTATGACATCCAAGGTCATATACACCATAATCACATTTCATCGTTTTCATACGGGTCTTACATATTCGTCCAATTTCTTAACTACAAATCCATGTGTCGAGCCTCACCATCATTAAACCAACCATGATACTCTTGTAGAATAACTAACTTCCATTCCAAAGCACACATACCACATCCACACAGTGATCTATGCATCCAAACAGCAGCCAATCAAACCATGAAAGTGTCAAGAGAACCCTCAGAAATCACCATGCGAAGAAATTGAAGCAACACATGTTAATAGAGGCAATTCAATTGCCTGAAATCCTAAATCTGGACGTTCACCAGTCGATCGGTGGTGCATACACCGGTGCACTAGTGAAACATCCAGAAATGAATTTTGTTTCTGTTTTTAAAGTATTTGCTTCCAGAATTTTTTTTAAACTTCGTTTCTTGGTTTTTGATAATTCTATATTAAATATATATGTTAACCAGTGTCTTCCTAGGGTCGCTATACATTTCCTAACATGAAATTGGTATTTAACTTAGTTTACAACTTGAATTATAACAAACTAGGTTTTCATATAATTTCTAAAAAATAAATATGTACATTTACTTCTTAGGTTTGGGTATCATCATTGATACAATTTTAATAATATATTTCAATCCTATATTATCCTTAAAGAATCTCATAACAACATCATAGCATTATACGAGAATTGGAGAAGCCACACTCACCAAATTTAGCCAAAAAAGCCCGATTTCCTCCGCTGTCCGAAAACTTCAGAAAATTAAATCTTCGAATTAGTCATTGATCTTTTCTCCAAATGATAAAGAGTCCCGCTGTGATTCCGACACACTTCGTTTCGTCGATTTTCGTTGAGTATTGTGATTTTGGTGTTTGGTTGATTGAAAGAGAAAGATGAAGTTTCGGTCGGTTTTCAGAAAAATGAGAGGTGAAATAAGAAATGGAACTGTACGTAACTTTTTAATGGACTTTATGAGGGAAATATGTAACAGTTTCTCAATTTTGAATTCAAACTATGGGCCTGGCCGACTCAGCCCCAAACCGCTATCTGCACACAATCTAGCTTACTTCTATAAAACCATACTTTCTCATTTATACGATATTCGATTCGGGGAAATGAATACTCTATCTTGACCAGAAAAATAAGAGCTACGCAATGGTTCAACTCCCGTCAGCTAATTCAATCGTTTGTAAAAATTACTATTTTTTCCTTGTAATAAAATTATCCAATTACCCTCCGCTTAAATTCAAACTTTATTTATAATTTATTATAATCATTGTTCAAGTTATACACGAAATTATGAGGTGTTGAATTCTTCCCTCTTTAAAAGAATTTCGTCCTCGAAATTCCAAAGGAATGGAAATTATAATATACCCTCACTCTTCATTCATACACCTGTACCAATTGTATCTCTCGTGCATGTACTCAATCATTCAAATAGGCTAACCATCATATTATAATAAATTATATATGCATTAGCATTCAAACAAGATATAGGATGAACATGAGCATGATAACTGACATAAATCTAGCATAATGCAATAAATGTGATAAATGCATCCTATATGAATGCAGAGATATGGCATTGTAGGCAGGATACATAACAATCCTAGTATAAAACTGGCAGTTCTATATGAATGCAACTTCAGTATATAATATAGCATCCAATTCCTAACATCAAATCTAAACATCCAAATCTAATTCCTAGTAGATCATATCGACCAAAAGAACTTACCGATAAAGAGTTCGGGATGAGAAGCCTGTATCTTCCCTTTAGGCTCCCATGTACTCTCAGCCAGATCGATTCCCTATTGTAACTTCACTAGCTTGATCACTTTATTCCTTAACCTTCGAATCTCATGCTCTAGTATCTGTGTAGGTCCTTTAGATGAACTTGCTTCAGTTTTAAACTCCACATCCTCCAACTAACTAGTCTCCACTACTGTAGCTGAATCATGTATACATTTTCGTAAATGTGATACATATAATACATTATGAACTCCAGCCATTTTCTCAAGTAAATCTACTCTATAAGCTAATCCTCCAACTCGTTCCAACGCCTTAAATGGTTTAACAAATCTTGGAGCTAACTTTCCCGAGCTTCCAAATTTCAATAAATTTTTAAGAGGCGAAACTTTCACAAACAAAAGATCACCAATTTTGAATTCCAACTCCTTTCATCTTTTATTAACATACGACTTATGTCTATCCTGGGTCATCTTCATCCTTTTTCTTATCAACTCAACTTTCTCCAACATATCCTTTATCATCCATGGTCTAAGTATCACCTTATCTGTCGACTCCCACCAACATAAAGGTAATTTACATGGCCTTCCGTATAATGCTTCGAATGGTGCGATCCTAATACTAGCATGATAACTATTGTTATATGTGAATTCCACTAATGGCAAATGGTCTTCCCAAACACCTCCAAAATCTAGAATGCATGCCCTCGACAAATCTTCCAACACTCTATTCACTCTCTCAGACTGTCCATCCATCTACAGATGATATGCCATGCTCAAACTCAATTCCATGCCCAAGCTATCCTATAGACTTTTCCAGAACTCACTAGTGAAAAGTGGGTCCTAGTCAGTTACAATATTCATAGGTATACCATGCAATCTCACCCCCTCCTTAATATATAATGTAGCTAAAGATGTTATTGTTGTTCTTGTGCTCTTTATAGGAATGAAATGTGCACTCTTCGTCAATCGATCCACCACAACCCAAATCCTCTCACTACCCCTTCTACTCCTTGACAACTCGTCCATAAAATCCATCGAAACACTTTCCCACTTCCACTGCGGAACTTCTAAGGGAATTAGCAATCCACTTGGTTTTCTTTGCTCCGCCTTAACTCTCTGACCACTAAGACACCTTGCCACATACCTCGCCATATCTCTCTTCATCCCAGTCTAATAATAAACCCTTTTCATATCCTTTTACATCTTATCACCACCGGGATGAATAGTCATCCTGGAATGATAACATTCCTCTAACACCTCATCAATTAACTCCTTCAACTTTGGAAGACATAACCTTCCATCTCTCCTCAAGAATCCTTTTCCATCCTTTGTATATCACTCCAAATGGCTTGATCTTTCACCTTTCTTAATCTGATTTATAACATTGACTAACATGATGCCTTTACTTTGATTCACACCAACCCTATTAACTCTCGTAAGTCTAACCTCTAAAGTTGCCAATAATCCAGTGGTAACATCCATTATTGAAATCATTTATCTACACCGATCAGAAATACCTGTCATATAATCCTTGCCACTAATCCAAATTGGAATATCATTTCTAAACAGAAGTTATAATTCTACATAATTCTCTATTCTCTAAATCATATCTATCTATATAAAATTCCAAATTCTTCATCCCGTTCATTGATAATTCAAACTCATATGATCATAACGCCCATTCATATTTGAGTACTTTTACAAACCCATCCAATATACCAAAATTCTTGTCCTCCTATAGTTTCATACTAAATATAATCCAGAATATCTTTTAAATTTGAGAATTCACATTTAATACCCTTTACAACTAAAATCCAAGCTCCATTCATTTTCTAATAATAACCAACCAACGTTTTCTTTTCCATATACCATTTTACCGACTTACCGTTCCTCTATAGTATGGACGAGACAACTCAATAGGGACGGTGTCTCTCCATATCCATCAGATCAATAAAATACCAGTATAGTAACTTGTTACGTCATAATATATTTAGGAACATCGAAAAGGAATAATGTCCTAATATAGTGAACATGCCATCAAACTCATGTCACATCCAATCCAAATCATAGATTCGCAATCATGTGCATTACTAAAATATCAAGGATCTATAACTATCCCCTCCCCAAAATATATATAGAATGACAACAATCTCTTGCTTGGAGAACAATATCCACCCAAGCCATATAATACAAATGGTGTAACATTACCTGCCAAATTAGGTCAACGACATCCATCCATATATCAACTCAATTAAATTATTTTTTACAATGATATCAAACAACAGAGTATTCTAGATATCATTCGCTTCCATCTCTAACCATTGCCTCGATGCTACAAAACAAAAGGATGTGAATGTTGATCATTTCATTTCTGCACTATGGACTGATCACCGAGTCAGATCACATAATAACATCACTGGGTCATCGGTACCATATCCTAAATAAACTCCAAATTCTTCAACTAAAATCTTCATCTATAGTTCTAAAATATTTTCAATCAATCAGTTAATGGGATCCAATCAGTTGAAACTCCAATATCACTCATTTCTCATTTGCTATAAAATTTTGCCGAGTCAACTTTACTTCAAATATGACTTCAGAATTTTTCGAATATCAAGTACAACTTAGGCATAAATATTCTTCATATGAATCTTATCCCATTTAGTTTTGTTACTGGGTAAAAGTTTCTTCTCTATAATACTTCAACACGATAATTTGGTTCACCTTTATTCTTTCTAATTTCAACCACAATCTTTCTTTCTCTATTCAATTCCTTGCAACTATCAGGATTACGTCTTATGACAAAATCATGCCCAATCCATTAGTCATTAACCAAACCACATTCCTATCGGCATCTAACACCTTTCCATAATGAATCATTCAATCTAATCAAAAATCAGTCGATTTATGCACTATATGATATTTGCTCTTAAAATATTTACCACCACATTTCTACTCCAAAATCACAACTCATTTCCAAATCAAGATCCATTCTCCTTTCTTTATAGCCAATGATGGCCTATTTGCACTGGGGACACTTCTATTAGGAAATTCAATATACGGTTTCAATGATAACAACTATACAATGGAAATCGAATATACATATATATTTATATATACAGGTACTCGCTATAACAACATCACTAGAAAGACAAGAACGAGGCTCAAAGGAGACTACAAGAGACTACAAGTCGATAGGTACAAAGAAGCAAAAGAAAAGATGCAAAAAAACTGGTATGCACCATATCAGACGTTTGGGTGCACAAGCCAGACGTTTGAAACTGTTCTCTGGAACAATAAACAGACTAAACCAGACGTCTGGTAATAGCACTCAGACGTTTGATCTTCTACTATATTCAAAAAATATATAGTATCAGACGTCTGAATTCAAACTCGAACTTTAGAAATGAACTTCAACCGCCACATACGAATGGAAATCTCCGCTTCTCTTCACCGCAACTCTTCATCATCAACATAAGCAACTATAGAGAATTCATTAATGGATGTAACTACTCAAGATACCTATCTACAACTATATATAGCATTAAGAATCAAGAGAAACTTACTTCACTGACATACGCTTTCTAACTCTATATTCTATATTCTTGATCTCTGCACTCTAGCAATCTTTACTTGTATTCACTCTTCCATATACTAAGTTCTTCATAGACAATATTCCTTAGAAATATATTGGAAGCAATTGTACTAATTAGTTAACATCCGTGTTATATTAGAACACACATTTGACAAGAACAACTCATTGTAATCAAGCCTATTCCTCCGGGCGAAGTGAGGGTTTTTGATAGTCGAATTCCGAAGGGGAGCTTCGGGACTGGACGTAAGACGGGAGGTTCGAACCAGTATAAAATCCTAGTGTGCTTATTCTATATTTACTTAGATTAATATTATTTTAGTTGCATCATATATTTTGTCACATATACTTGCATATACACTACACGATCCACCCCGTAGACTTTCAATTGGTATGAGAGCAAGGTTTGATTAAAGTACAGTAACACGTATTTGAATCACTTTAATATGGCAAGTATTTTTCAAGAAGGCCAATCCACAACACGTCCCCCACTTTTTAATGGTTCTAATTATGCATATTGGTCAACACGTATGAGAATTTTAATGGATGCTAATGGATTAGAAATTTGGTCAGCCACTCAAAATAAATATGAAGCACCTAACACTTCTATGAACACATGGAATGACGCACAAAAAACCGAAGATTCTAATAATGCCAAAGCTATTAATGTTTTATTTTGTTCATTAGATAAGAATGAATTTTCACGTGTCATGTTATGTAACACTACATATGATATTTGGCGTACCTCACAAGTTACACACGAAGGCACGAACAAAGTTAAACAAACTAATCTCAATTTTGCAAAATCAATTCTCTTCATTTAAAAAGAAACAAAATGAATCTATAGTGGACATGTACTCTAGATTCCAAACTATTCAACACGATTTAATGGCACTAGGAGTTAAATTCACAAATTTTGACTTAGTATCCAGAATACTCAATTCTTTAACTCCAGAGTGGGAAAGAAAAGTATTAGCTATCGAAGAAGCTAATGACCCCTCAACACTCTTAGTTGAAGAATTGATAGGAAATTTAATGTCCTATGAAGCTAATTTGCAGGCATGAAAAGAACAAAATTCGGAGAAGAAAAACGTAGCATTCCCGGCAACTAATGAAGACTACGACTTAGACGAAGAGGAAATCGTATTTATTGCCAAAAACTACAACAAATTCAAGAAGTTTAGGAAAATGACCAAATTTCGGAAAGGAGGAAAATCAAGCTCAACAAATCAAACGTCAATCAAATGCTATGAATGTGATCAATTTGGACATATGAAGAAAGATTGTCCCAAGCTCAACAATGATAAAAAGAAGATCAAATTTGAAAAATTCAAAAAGAAGACAGCTTTCAAAGTAATATGGGATGAATCAGATTCTTCACCATCATCAGATAGTGACATCGATGGTGACGGAGAACAAGCTAATGTATGTTTTATGGCACAAACTGATGAGGTATGTCCTGAACTTAACTATGATGAATTATTAGAGCTTATCATGAAACTAGATGATAAATTTAGACAAATTAAAAAATTGAATAAAGAACACATAGCCAAAAAAACGATTAGAACTTGAAATAGGGATGTTAAATTATTTTAGAGGAGGAACTAGAATTATCTCAATGAAAAATTAAAAGTGTTTTGCTGGAATATGGGACTATATCTATCGATTTTAGAAAAGTTAAACTAGAAAAGGACATCTTGTTAAAAGAAAATATCAACTTGAAAAGTAATATAGAAACAATGAAAATTGAAAATTTTGAATTAAAAGAAAATTTGGATAAAATTACAAATAATGTTTCAAAATTTAATAAAGGAAAACAAGATTTGGAAAATCTTATCAAAACTTCAGAACCTTCAGGAAATAGAAATAGAATAGGATTTCAAAATATTCCTAAACAAAAAGGGAATAATATTAAGAAATATAGTTTTATTTATCAAAAGACTAAAAGATCACTTAAGTCTAATACGAATACCAAAAATATAAAAATTTGGATTCATAAGACAAATAATAAATTGATTAGACAAAAACATATTAATAATTTCCTAGATAACGTAGTCTATAATAAAAATTATATTCATAAAGGTACCAAACCTTCTTGGTTATGGCTACCTACTCCTCCTAACATCTAGGACCTTAACAAAGTATATGGGTACTAATTAAATCATTTTTATCTTGTAGGTACACAAAATAAAAAATAAGGAGAAATTGATACTTGATAGTGGATGCTCCAAGCATATGACCGGAAATGCAAAAATGTTATCAAATATAACATATATCGATGGTGGAACAGTAACTTTTGGAGATAACTCAAAAGGATATGTCGTTGGCATCGGAGAAGTCATCAACTCTGGTATTTCCAACTCTCATATTATTACAAATGTATTGTTAGTAGAAAATTTAAAGCACAACCTACTTAGCATTAGTCAATTATGCGATAAAGGTTTTCAAATCAATTTCGAAAAAGATAGATGTAATATTTTCGATAATAACAAACAACTTATCTTTGAGGGTTTTAGAAACAAAAATATTTATGTCTTAAATATGAATATAAATCGAAATTCAAACTTATGTTTAACCGCCAAACATGACGATCCATGGTTATGGCATAAACGATTCTGTCATATTAATTTTAAATATATTAATAAGTTAGCAAAATATGAGCTAGTTAGAGGTTTACCTAAAATAAATTATAAAGTAGAAAATTTATGTGACGCTTGTCAAATCGGTAAACTATAGAAAAGTTCTTTTAAATCTAAAAATAATATTTCTACAAAACAACCATTAGAATTATTACACTTAGATTTATTTGGTCCAACTCAAGTACGATCTATAAATCACAACAAATATGTTTTCATAATAGTTGATGATTTTTCAAGATATACATGGACCTTATTTTTAAAACATAAAAGTGACACTTTTGATATGTTTAAAATTTTTGCTAAAAAAATTAAAACTCAAATGGATTTAAAAATTAAGAATATTCGAAGTGATCACGGCGGAGAATTCGAAAATGATCTTTTTACTAATTTTTGTAATAAAAAGGGCATAAGTCATAATTTCTCTTTTCCCCGCACACCACAACAAAATGGTGTGGTAGAAAGAAATAATCGTACGTTACAAGAATGTGCACGAACACTATTAAATAATAGTGGTCTACCAAAACATTTTTGAGCTGAAGCTATTGCTACGGCTTGTTATGTTTTGAATCGAGTAACCATACGACCTATGACTAAACATACTTGCTTCGTAAAGTATCATACTTTAAAACTTTTGGATCAAATTGTTTTATATTAAATACAAAAGATAATTTAGGAAAATTCGACCCGAAGGCCGATGAAGGAATCTTTGTTGGATATTCGGATCGTAGCAATGCATATAGAATTTTTAATAAACGTACTTACATAATTGAAGAAAGTTTACTTGTTTCATTTGATGAAAATTTCCTTAACAATCATACTAATGACGATGAAGAAATTATTCCTATAACAAATACAATAAACTCATCTAATAATGAGACAAATGCACAAAATAATACTCTAGTGTCACCCCCTAGAATTCTAAAAGACCATCCAAAAGATAATATTATTAGGGATCTTAATTCTAGAGTAAGAAATCAACTTAACCAAATAAGTCATATTGCATTTGTGTCAAATTTTGAACGAAAGAATTATAAAGAAGCTTCAAACGATGATTTTTGGATAATAGCCATGCAAGAAGAATTAAATCAATTTGAACGTAATAATGTTTGGGAATTAGTACCAAGACCAGAAAATCAATCACTTATTGGAACAAAATGGGTATTTAAAAACAAAGTAGATGAAAACGGAAATATAGTTAGGAATAAAGCACGTTTAGTCGCTCAGGGGTATAATCAAGAAGAAGGTATCGACTATGACGAAACTTTTGCTCCAATAGCAAGACTCGAAGCCATATGTACATTACTTGCTTTTGCAAGTCATCACAATTTTAAATTATTTCAAATGGACGTCAAAAGTGCTTTTTTAAATGGTTTTATTAAAGAAAACGTATATGTTGAACAACCTCCATTATTTGTTCACGAAAAATATCCCGATCATGTTTTTAAATTGCACAAAGCCCTATATGGTTTAAAGCAAGCCCCCCGTGCCTAGTACGAACGTCTTAAGAATCATTTAATTGCTTCTAGGTTTAAAATAGGTAAAATAGATACGACTTTATTTATTAAACGAGAAAATAACGACATCTTAGTTGTACAAATTTACGTAGACGATATTATTTTTGGTTCAACTAACAAAAATCTTTGTTCTCAATTTTCAAATATTATGAAAAGTGAATTTGAAATGTCTCACATGGGTGAATTAAATTTCTTTTTAGGTTTACAAATAAAACAACTTGAAAATGGTATTTTTATACATCAAGAAAAATATTGTAACGATTTATTACGCTGCTTTGGATTGAATAAAACTCCAAGCAAATCAACACCAATGAGTACTAGTGTTCACTTAGAAAAAGATGATAATGGAAAAGATTTTGATGAAAAATTATATCGTAGTATGATTGGCTCCTTACTATATTTGACGGCTAGTCGACCCGACATTATGATGAGCGTATGTCTTTGTGCCTCAAGCAAAACCAAAAGAGTCTCACCAAAGAGCTGTTAAACGTATCTTACGATATCTATCTAGTACTAGAGATTACAGTTTGTTTTACCCTAAAGGATCATCATTTGAACTTGTTTCATATAGCGACGCAGATTTCAGTGGATGTAAAACAGATCGTAAGAGTACTAGCGGAATGTGTCATTTTATTGGACAATCATTGGTTTCATGGTTTAGCAAAAAGTAAAACTGTGTCTCTTTATCCACTTGTGAAGCCGAATATATTTCAGCAGCCTTAGCATGTGCACAAGTGATATACATGCAACAAACGCTTAAGGATTTTGGAAAAGTTATCAGTAAATCACCAATATATTGCGATAATACAAGTGCAATAAATTTATCGAAAAACCCTGTAAATCACTCACGTACTAAACACATAGATATACAACATCACTTTTTACGTGACAATGTAGAAAAAGAAATTATTACATTAGAATACGTAAATACTAAGAATCAAATAGTAGATATTTTCACAAAATCACTAAATGAACAAATGTTTGTTAAACTACGACGCGATTTAGGAATATGTTCTCTTAATGATCTTATCAACTAATTCTAAGTTTCGTTTATTCTATTTTTGGTTAAAAAAGTTTTAATCCACAAACAAAATCTTGTAACACTAACCAACAATTTTTTAGAATGTTTGTTTACTGAAAATAACTATTTATAACTTTTTACAACATGAATAAATAACTCCTATTGTTACAAATAAAATACAGATTTTATATTGGTTCCTTTTAAAAATAAACAAAAGAAAAACAAAAACATGTCTTCCGACAACTCTCGCCTCTCTTTTTCAACACCAACCTCGGATAGTTCAGCGGATACCCCTCATCGACTTCCTACTCCTACACCAGGTCAAGAACCGACCTATAAGTGGTCCTCCTACTACACGGGATTCACTCCCGACAAAAAATGGTCCAAACGATCACTATTTGGATCTCCTAACACCAAGGAGAAAATCGATGATATACATCATTATCAAAAGCAACAAATGGATTTACAACGAGAACTATACTTCGAACAAAAAGTCACGGCAAGACGACTAAGTTTTCTGTAGCAAGTAGCGATCAAATTTTGCAATTCACGAAAGAAGGATGTACATGAACCACTTCCGATTCCTTGCAATCCTCTGGATCCTTCTACCTCTTATCGAACACCGTGGGATCCTCCACCTAGGCAATTCTCTGGTTCTCTAAGAACCAACGAACATGGAAATATTTGGTCTCCACTCAAGCCGTGGAAGGATAGCAAATCTGAAGATCGCAATGCTCCATCTTCATCTAAATATTCTTATTCTAATTATATTTTTATCTAATTATATTCGTATTCTTTTTCACAAATAATAATATTATGTTTCACCAAAATCAATTTCTCGATAAATAAGCAACACCCTTCAAAATAAGGCTATTTTAAGACAAACTAGATATTTCAGACGTCTGAACAATGCCATCAGACGTCTGACACCCTTGTATCACACAATTTTTCAACTCTGTGCATGTATCTGACGTCTGAAATAACCAACCAAACGTCTGAAAATTGTTTTTGCCTCATAAAAATACACAAACGATCTATTTCAGACGTCTTAAATTGTTACCAGACGTCTGAACATAACAACAAGGCCGATTTCAGACGTCTGATTCTACATTCAGACGTCTGACAAAACTCTCAGTCTTTCGAAATTTACAACTCTATCTTTCCCAGACGTCTACCACCAACAACCAGACATTTGAACATATTTACTACCTTCAGATTAAGGTTAAATCAGACGTCTGAATCAAATCCCAAACGTTTGAAATTCAATCGACGCTCTTAAATCATCTTACAACGACTATTTTTTCCACGTTTCTCACTCATCTTACAACGTCTGAATTATAGGCCGTACTCTAGGTTGTTCGGACTCCGACGAAGATTTGTATAACATTCCGGATATGCGCTTCAAACCAAGGGATAATATTACTCATCAAATTTGGGAAGATGAAATGCCAAAATTTGCTTCCAAATTCTTACGACCTAAGGCGAGACTTCTCACTAGGATGATTATCAACACAATCATTCCTCGCCTTGGTAGCCATGAGCAAATAACAGAGTTAGAGCACAAAGTTCTGTATGCTATCTTTAGTGGAACAAGGGTTAACTGGGCAAAATTCATATTTGACGAGCTCAAACAGTATTGGACTCGATCACGCCCATCCATCATCTACCCTACCTACATCATGCGTCTTCAGCGAGCTCACAACATTCCTTCATACTTATCAACTTTTGAAGAGATATCCCCCAAGTACGCCTCCATAAAATTCTTCTCTCTTATGCACTTACCAGAAAATCCTCCGAATTTTATGTCATTTGAAGAATGGACGCAACGTCGTCAACAAGATAGCCAAGCTATCCCTCCACCCCAACAACAACCTGAACCATCACAAGAGGAAGAGCAACATCGCGAGCATACCCCTCCTCCTCCTGCATATTTTTATTGTTCTTGCCAAGACGAAATTTTGGAGACTCGCACTGAGACTAATACAAATGAAAGTGTTCGAGACTTAACTCTCCAAAATCAACTCATTTTGTCAAGGAATCAAATTTTTTTGGCTAAGCGTATCGATAGCTTCGAAACAACATTTGCTTCTCGCCTAGCAACAGTAGAAGCATTGCTTTCAACTAAGTTATCTGTTCTTAAAGAGGTTCTCCAACGAGTCCGTGGGCCTACACCACCTTTGGAAATTTGGCCAACTCCTACGCCTTCTTCTCCTCCTTCAAAACATTCTAAACTCATTAAAGAGGAAAAAGAACCTCTAGAACATACTCCAAAATTTCCTACAACACACGCTGGTTCTTCCAAGAATGAAGATGTAGGAGATGATCAAGCCAAAGATTCCCCCAAAGATCCTAAGATACTTTTATAGGCTTCATATTTTGTATTGTAATCAAAAATCTACTCATGTAATTACTGTGTTTAATGATTATAAAAAAGTGCTTTTTTGGTTTGATACTTCTGCGTAATTATAATTGATATAACCTTCCGGTGATTGGTAAAAATTACAGATTAATAATGTATACATGTTATATAATAAATAGATATTCATGCTTTTTGATAATGCCAAAGGGGGAGAAATAATGGTAAGCACATATTCAGGGGGAGAATTATAAAAATTATATCTAAGTACATTGTATAGTTGTCATCATCAAAAAGGGGGAGAATGTTAGGAAATTCAATCTACGGTTTTGATGATAACAACTATACAATGGAAATCGAATATACATACATATTTATATATACAGGTACTTGCTAGAACAACATCACTAGAAAGATAAGAACGAGGCTCAAAGGACACTACAAGAGACTACAAGTCGATAGGTACAAAGAAGCAAAAGAAAAGATGCACAAAAACTGACATGCACCATATCAAACTTCAGGTTGCACAAGCCAAACGTCCGAAACTGTTCTTTGGAACAGCAAACAGACTACACCAGACGTCTGGTAATAGCACTCAGACGTCTGATCTTCTACTGTATTCAAAAAATATACAGTATCAGACGTCTGATACAAATACTAGACGTCTGAATTCAAACTCGAACTTCAGAAATGAACTTCAACTGCCACATACGAATGGACATCTCCGCTTCTCTTCGCCGCAATTCTTCATCATCAACAAAAGCAAATATAGAGCATTCATTAATGGATGTAACTACTCAAGATACCTATCTACAACTATATATAGCATCAAGAATCAAGAGAAACTTACTTCACTGACTTACGCTTTCTAACTCTATATTCTATATTCTTGATCTCTGCACTCTAGCAATCTTTACTTGTATTCACTCTTCCATATACTCAGTTCTTCATAGAAAATATTCCTTAGAAATATATTGGCAGCAATTGTACTAATTAGCCAACATCCGTGTTATATTAGAACACACATTTGACAAGAAAAACTCATTGTAATCAAGCCTATTCCTCCGGGCGAAGCGAGGGTTTTTGATAGTCGAATTCCAAAGGGGAGCTTCGGGACTGGACGTAGGACGGGAGGTCCGAACCAGTATAAAATCATGGTGTGCTTACTCTATATTTACTTAGATTAATATTATTTTAGTTGCATCATATATTTTGTCACATATACTTGCATATACACTACACGATCCACCCTGTAGACTTTCAACTTCCCTAACTTATTCTCTTTCTAACCATCAACAAACTTTAAATTTCACCATTCAAAATTCATTTTTATACTTTACAACTGTAATACTGTTAGGAATTTATCGTATATCCAAGTCCAAAACTTCCATTCGATTTTTAAAATACATCACCATTTTTCAAAATATTGCTTTAGCCAAAACATTTCATTCACTTAAAGCCAATAAATAAAATATTTTCATCAAACATTTACTTTGTCTTTGTAAATTAACTCCAACACCAATTACATCTTTACCTTCAACGGTTTAATGCTAACCGCTTAAAATATATTTAAACTTTTAATAATTATGGTTATCCTCAAAAATACTTTTTCTTTATTTCAAAACAATTTATAATCATATTATCATATATATCAGTATATAAAAATAGAAAATTTCCAATGCTTTTAAATAACGCATCTTATATATATGAAAATATACTTTAAAGTTCACTCTAGTTATTCATCCCATTTATATAAATTAAGAAAACCATTTCTGCGACCTTTAATCATATGTACTATAAAAATATAATTTCATAAATCCTCCAATTTCTTATTTAAAAATGAATATAAATTCTACTTACTTTGAATCAAAATCTATATCTTAATAATCATCCAAATACCCATTATTTTATATATACACTACAAAAATTCAAAAAAAATTCTTTTCAACAAAATTTATAATTTCAACTTTTAAAACTACTTTCCCTTTTTACACATTTTCTCTAAATTTCCTCTCAAAAAATATATTTCACTTTCGAAACCCTTTCTATCCTCAGTAATTAATTATCTAGTACATCTACTAAATCAAATCCAATCGATCATATATACTCTAACAAGTACTTTGCCGCATTTGCAATGTCAATCGAGGTTCACTTCCAACATAATACTAAGAATTACTCCTTATATACCAAATGCAGATACTATGGGGTTTACACTGGTTCGACTCATCATTTATAGATATCGGTGGAACTGAATGAGGATGTTCACACTATAATATCTCCGAGATTGATTCTAGTACCATTCCAATTTTTATCTTACTCTACCAACAATATCTTGTTTCAGTTTTCATCCTCACCAACTAACTCATCCTTAGCTATCCATAGTTGGGATTCATTAGCAATTCTCCAATAAACAGATAGCTCAACTGGAATAGCTACAAATATATTCAACTCATACAAATATATTATATTATAAATTTTATAAAATATACAAGTACGCTCTCTCAATACGTTCCCTAATCCAAAAACCAATGCTCTGATACTAAATGTAACAACCCGCCATTTCAGAATCCTGTATCTATACAACGAAGTCCCAAAACAGCGAGTCGTTGGAAGTGTTGGAACTGGGCCAGCCCGCAACCGTAGTGGTGGGTGTATTTCAATTTTTTATTATCCTATTAGATCTTTATTGGCCCTATGAAGTCTAATTCATTTAGAACAATTCTAAATTTGTTTTAAATAAAATCATGTATTTTATTTAAATTTAAGTATTTTGTAATGTAAAGTTAATTTGAATGATTTAATTTATATATATACATGTATCATATACATATATATGTATGTGTGTGCGCATGTGTAACATAATAATCCGTGAAGAGTATAACATGCCCGTATAAAGATGTTGGAATTTACATCGCAACAGACACATTAGCTCATTTCGTATGTATTGTATGTTGTCTAAATATGTGCATAAATCTATAATGCAAAGTATATTTATATAAATACGTATACATATATTTAAAATATATTTTATAACTAAAAGTCTCAAAATTAAATAATTAAATAAATATATATAATTTAAAACATTTGTATAAATATATATACATAATTAAACATATAAAATTATACATACATACATATATATATAATAATTAAAATTATATATATATATAAAAGGTTAAATAAAATGTATATATATGAATAATTAATTACATTCAAATACAAAATATAAATATATATTTTTTAAAATTATTTCCCGATCGAAATTAGCATAACAAACAAAAAATAATAAATTTATAATTTTATCATCATTATATATATATAATAAATAGTTATAATCATAATAAATAAAAATATTAGTAATAAATGTTAAAAAATCAAATTTTAAAATTTACAAAAATTTAGGATCATAAAATAAAGGTTCAAAAATTTCCCATGATTTTTTGAAATAATATATTATTTTTAATAAATAAAGAAATGTTCAACCGAAGTAATTTAATTATTAAAAATATTAAATATTAACAAAAAATTCTAAAAAATTTTTCCTGGGTTACTGCATAAATATATTATAAAAACTTCAAATAATCAATAAAAGATAATTTAAAATTATTTATATATATAATTTTTTTTTCGAATTTGATAATTCTTATTATATATAAATAGGTGTAAGAAAAAATTCTAAGCTGTTTATACATTATAAATATACATATATTTAATTATATGTTTAAAATATACATTAGTCTATATTTAAATTAATATATAAATATACATAAAATAATTAATAGTGACAAAATTTAATTTTTTTTACAGAAAATTAAATTTGTTTATACATAAATTATTACACATAATAATATAACCATGCACATAACCAAACTAATTTATGACAACTACATATACCTACGAAAATCTCACCTAACTAGATATACAGCATTAATATATATATATATATACAGATTTGGGATTAATCAATATTAAATCATAAAATATGATATGATTACTATAATATATTAATAAAATACCAATTGATGATGCCTTTGAGTCCACTTGAATCAATGAATTCCCTTCTCTAGTTATGCTCGATCCGTCAGATTGCAAGTCTGGAATCGTCGACCTTTTCTATCAAATAGTGCTTTTACTTGACTTGAATTGATTTAAGATTTTTAGAACTGATATGGGGATTAATTTCTTCCAGCAAACTTGATAATTATGGCAGCCAAAATTTGTTTTGATTAAGGGTTTAGAGATCCATATATATAGCCTTGTACAAGAGAGATATTAGGACAATCTCATTACCTGGTCTCTCTTAATCTTAGCCATCCATCTCTAGGTCTAATCCTAAGTTTTAGACACCTCCAATAACTTGTCAAAACCAAAATTTGCAGCCCTAATGATGGGCCTTAAACCCATCTAAGTCTAAGCCAAAACACTATGCAATTAAATCTAATTTAATCGCTGGTCGATATTGTATACTGATCGATATATTTATAACTGTTATAAATATTTATAACATTATTTACTTCTCAAATTATATTCAAATTTTATAATTAATATTTCATAAATATTAATTAATTTAATTAACTTATAACAATTATAAACTAATTAAATCATTCGGTCTTAAAGGAATTCATCATTTCGGCTGTGTAACTCTAAGGTGTAAATTTGGTCAGCGATTAACATCGAACTATTCTAATATTAACGTTCACACGTCACTTAGCAGGTGGTGTGGCATTATGACCAAATTTGTCGCTTACTCATTTCCGATAAAATCCAATTTTAGTTTAATAATCGTTACCCGGTTGTGACATTTGTTTACACCAATTCTCTTCGTCAAAACTATATCACTTTGGACTTGTGGAATTTGGTAATGGTCAAAATTCCAACATCATCCACATTTAACTTATAGTCCAAATACAAAGTTCTTGGTTCAATAATAAAAATTATTATTAACCGAAATGCTCTGTCCAGAGTCTTTGACTTTGAGTTGACTTGAGTTGACTGTGATACTAACCGCATATAACTGAGGAGACGAATCCTCTCTTGAATAGTGCTTCACTTCCAATACTTCCACTCGAACCAACTATAGTCACTCGATGGACGCCACGCCATGGCCAAATTTTATCGCTTACTCATTTTTGGTAAAATCCAATTTTAGTTTAATAAGCGTTACCCGATTGTGACATTTGTTTACACCAATTCTATTCGTCAAAACTATATCACTTTGGACTTATGGAATTTGGTAATGGTCAAAATTCCAACCTCATCCACATTAAACTTTATAGTCCAAATACAAAGTCCTTGGTTCAATAATAGTAATAATTATTATTAACCGAAATGCTCCGGCGATGAGTTGACTGTGATACTAACCGCATATAATTGAGGAGACGAATCCTCTCTTAAATACTGCTTCACTCAATACTTCCACTCGACCAAACTATAGTCACTTGATGGATGCCATGCCATGATTCGGCTATAATCAAAGTGGAGCTTTCATATTGAAGATCCACAGCATTCTCAAGTCGAGAGAACTGTGTAAATCAGTCACATCGAAATTTTCTATTTGACCTTAGTTATATTAACCAACAGAAAACTATCGAGTGAGTCATTCCATAGTTATCCAATAACTATTAGTACGTAACCCCTAGGTGCCCCCAGTAGTCATGAGTAATACACTGCCCAACATTTGGAGAGCGTTACGTACTCTAGCCTCAACGGATACATCGATATCCAGTCTCGATGCATCTTGACTAGGAACATTTAAAATGGTATATTTGTTTCGTTGTGACAAATTACTCACGGTTACAACACTTTCTAACTACTATTACAAATATACCATTTATGGATTTTTCTATTAAATATAATTTTAATTAAGTTAATTAATTAATATAATCATATTATATCAAGTATATAATAGGAAGAAAATACCTTTTATTTCGAACGAGATTTGTCAACGAGTTAGATATATGTAACAAATTACACAATTGCCTCTAGAGCATACCCCTAACTCTATCAATCTCCCACTTGCACTTAGGATCAACTATGGAATCTAATTCCAACTTCTCCAATCAGTTTTCTCAAAACCAATTAGGTCAGTCCCTTAGTGAATGGATATGCTATTATCTTTTAATTATCTACTTTGTCGATTAACTCTCTCTGACACTGATAAACTGCCTTTATCATGTGGAACAATTCGAAGTATGTCTTTCGGCTTCTAATGAGCTTTAAGTTCTATCATGACCAATTTCATGACATTGTTATCTTATAACAATATTATGGAATTCTCAATATTTGGAATCACCTTTGGCTCAATTATAAATTTGTGCATTTATATATATATATACATTAGTTTATTGTAGCGATATTCAAGTTAACGTTCTCAACATTTCATCGAATCGACCACAATCACCTTTATTTTGATACATTTTCAAATTAAAGATTTTAACTTTAATTTTATCATTGACATGTTATACTCAATATCACTTATAAAAGATTGTGTCCAAACGTTCCATCATAACGAGTTCGTTGTTTCTATAAACAATTCTCTAGTATTTCATAAATACGCAAGAACACCTCACGCAAGAACACCTCAAACAACCATTTAGTGATATCAATTTAGATTTTATATTTTCTCCATGTATCAAATACATAAACAAAACCCAATATCATACACAACATAACCTGTATGATAATTCATATTGCTAATGCATAAGGAATCCAACTTACATGTTCTCTTTTTGATAGGGTGCTGTTGTATATCGTTTTGGGACAATCCCTATATCTCACAATAAAAGACATCATTTACAATCCAAAATTGAGTATTAAAACGACTAAAGTTGATTTTAATACAAGCATATTGTTAAAATCAACAACGTGCTGTTTACTTATAGTTTAGAAATATCAATGTACCTTTTAACGTTCTTTCTTATGAACACATGCTTCCTCTGCACTTTGATTGCAAATCAAACTATGTGATATTTCTATCAAAATACTTAATCAATCTTGATGCTTACAAAATGATACGTTCGTATCATTTCTTGGACCATATCCAAAGACTCACAAACCCAATATTGCTCCCACTCACAAACCCAATATCTCTCCCACTGACTTTGAGTCATTTTTGGTTAATATGTGTAAACGGCTTACTCTAAATTGTTATTTAGAATTTTCTGTTTTAATACATAAGAACCAAACACTAAGTCTTATCGAGCGATAATTTTGTGAGTAAATCTGAATTAACTTGAGCATGTTGAATGCCGATTCTGTTATGCTAATTTCAATAATTTAAATTTGCAATATTATTTTATCAACATTGCTCATTTAATTCCAACCACATTAGTCTTTCCAATAAAGAAACAATCTCGGCCGATGGATCACATCTCCTTGGTTACGACCACTAAAATCATATTTTGATAGCGTACTTGGAATTCTTTCAGATTTGCGCATCATACCATATAGAGTCAAAATCTTAATGGTTTAATTGAACAACCAAGGGTAATTTATATTTTTGACATTAATAAGAAACTCATAGTTTCTCTTCGATGTACGAGAATACTTATTAGACACTCTAATGCTATGTATTCATTAAGGTTAGTGATTTCACTTCATCTCATATAATCAGTTCTATCTATGGATCAGATCCAATTCCATTTAACTACCAAAAATTTCTCAGAGAAATACCTTCACAATGAAGTTGATATATCTTGAAACAACAATTGTTTCTTAGTGCAAATAGAATAGGGATTCATAAACGCTTTATAAACCTTTTTATTTATAAAACTGATTTTAGTTTACAAAATTATGTTCAAAACATAAATATGTCATTTATTGACAGACCTTTCCAAAAAACTTTTTGGAGATTCATACAAGATCCCCAATAAACAATTATTACGTGAAATCTTTTGACTCGCACAACCTGCCAACTCCTTGGCCTAGGATATGTTGGAATTTCTTACAAACCCTTATCTTATATGATTTTGTAAACTGTTGTTTAGATGAAATAATATCAACCTTGTGTGATACTTTTAAGTACACGACCTTATAGAAAGAAACTAACTCAACTTCACTCACAATTAATCGTAAATTGTCAAACAATGTCTGATTACTCCTTATCGATGCATCATTATGTATCACATGGAGGAGTGACTTTTGAGATTGAATATATATTCAGTTTTAGATACATTTGGAACTCTTTCCAATATACTCACTTATTCGACCAAATCAAATCATTTTATTCTATTGCATGTTATTTTATTTACTTTTCTTTTATATTCTATGATTTTATCATAAACTTACTACATGTGTATCCTATACATATATACATGTTGGTAATAAATCATCGACGAATATAACAAAGTATGTGAAACCCTTTTGGTATTAATAGACTTGTGATTGCATACATCAATATGTATTAATTCAAAGAGTTCATCAACTCTTATGATGCTCCCATTGAATGGGTGCATAGCCATTAATTGTTCGAGATATAATTAACCTGTATCATATGATTCATAATCATATAGTAAAATTATTTCTCAAAACTATGGCTTAGTCTATAATTACAAAACAATTGTAAATAATATTAGACATATATGTATTTTTTGTTGCATCATT
This sequence comes from Allium fistulosum, assembly GCA_030737815.1. Taxonomy (NCBI): domain Eukaryota; kingdom Viridiplantae; phylum Streptophyta; class Magnoliopsida; order Asparagales; family Amaryllidaceae; genus Allium; species Allium fistulosum. The sequence goes on along the minus strand of CM060907.1, from coordinate 949,896,400 downwards.
TTTACTATGAAAACAAATTCCAAAATATAGTTCTATTTCATAATGAATATTCATAAACACATATTGAAATACAATTATATCTATTTTTCAGTCAATACCAAAAATAAACATTATTTCACAAATAATGTTCGGTACATTTTTACGAAAACAATTTTCGTAACTTGATGCGATCATTAAGTGTTATATGGCATGCTCCCACTATTTCCGCCATTTACTATAATAATGTACTAAATTTAGAGGTCCACCATTCACTTAATATTGTTAATATTGTTTACTTATTTTATATGCTGCAACTAGTTTACAGTAGGGAGTTCTTTGATCAAATATCTTGAACTCAAAGAAATAAATGTTATAGAAAACAATTTTCTATATGAAAATACATTTCAGAATAAAAATCATATTTCATATTCCAATATTAAGTATCAACTAGTATTACAATTTTTGTTTCCAATGTTTCTCTATGAAGTAGAAGTGACTATTCATTCTCTTCATTCCAACTTTACCTTAAATTACATCTATTCTTATACATTCGTTTTTCTTTCAAATGGTCAAACTATTCAAAAGAAAACCTTACTACAATACCATAACAAACCTTTTACAAAACGCATTCGATTATTCTTAACATTTAAGACATCAAATATGTTGCACTTTATGTAAACCGATCAATATGACATTTCAACGATCGAGTTCTTAGATGTATCTCATAGTTTATGGTCTTGTGTTACATTAACACAATATGATCCTTTTGAAATCATTCAAGTTGAATACATGATCTTAAAATATTGTTTATTGGCTTACTTCAAATGAACTAACTTCATTGAAATATTGTACCCCACAAACTATGACTGTTCACCATATATTATTTATATGTGAAAGTACATGGATCAAATATCCATATTCTTGAATTGCATTTAGAGTTCGAAACTCATAGAATGCAATACATGGTCTTAACCGAAGTAATTTAATTATTAAAAATATTAAATATTAACAAAAAATTCTAATTTTTTTTCGTGGGTTACTACATAGATGTAGTAATTTAAAAAAAAAATAAAATCAAATTTTCAATGCAATAATTATTTTAGATATAATAAACAATTCAAATAATAAGTAAAATATAATTTAAAATTATTTATATATATAAAAAATTATTTTCAAATTTGATAATTCATATTATGTATAAATAGGTGTAAGGAAAAATACTAAGCTATTTATACATTATAAATGTACATAAATGTACATAAATGTAATTATATGTTTAAAATATACATTAGTCTATATTTAAATTAATATAAATATACATAAAATAATTAATAGTGATAAAATTTAATTTTTTTTACAGCAAATTAGATTTGTTTATACATAAATTATAACACATAATAATATAACCATGCACATAACCAAACTAATTTGTGACAGCTACATATACCTACGAAAATCTCACATAACTAGATATACAACATTAATATATATATACATACAGATTTGGGATTAATCAATATTAAATCATAAAATATGATATGATTACTCTAATATATAAATAAATGTAATTATATGTTTAAAATATACATTAGTCTATATTTAAATCAATATAAATATACATAAAATAATTAATAGTGACAAAATTTATTTATTTTTACAGCAAATTAGATTTGTTTATACATAAATTATAACACATAATAATATAACCATGCACATAACCAAACTAATTTGTGACAACTACATATACCTACGAAAATCTCACATAACTAGATATACAACATTAATATATATATATATATATATATATATATACATACAGATTTGGGATTAATCAATATTAAATCATAAAATATGATATAATTACTCTAATATATAAATAAATTACCAATTGATGATTCCTTTGAGTCCACTTGAATCAATGAATTCCCTTCTCTAGTTATGCTCGATCCGTCAGATTACAAGTTTGGAATCGTCGACCTTTTCTATCAAATAGTGCTTTTATTTGACTTGAATTGATTTGTGATTTTTAGAACTGATATGGGGATTAATTTTGGCCAGAAAACTTGATAATTATGGTAGCCATTTTTTTTTTTTGATTAAGGGTTTAGAGATCCATATATATAGCCTTGTACAAGAGAGATATTAGGACAATCTCATTACCTATTCTCTCTTAATCTTAGCCATCCATCTCTAAGTCTAATCCTAAGTTTTAGCCGCCTCCAATAACTTGTCAAAACCAAAATTTGCAGCCCTAATGATGGGCCTTAAACCCATCTAAGCCCAAGCCAAAATACTATGCAATAAAATCTAATTTAATCGCATGTCGATATTGTATATCGATCGATATATTTATAACTGTTATAAATATATATAACATTATTTATTTCTCAAATCATATTCAAATTTTATAATTAATATTTCATGAATATTAATTAATTTAATTAATTTATAACAATTATAAACTAATTAAATCGTTCGATCTTAAGGGAATTCATCATTTCGGCTGTATAACTCTTGGGTTTAAATTTGGTCAGCGATTAACATCGAACTATTCTAATGTTAATGTTCACACGTCACTTAGCATGTGGTGTGACATTATGGCCAAATTTTATCGCTTACTCATTTTTGGTAAAATCCAATTTTAGTTTAATAAGCGTTACCCGATTGTGACATTTGTTTACACCAATTCTATTCGTCAAAACTATATCACTTTGGACTTATGGAATTTGGTAATGGTCAAAATTCCAACCTCATCCACATTAAACTTTATAGTCCAAATACAAAGTCCTTGGTTCAATAATAGTAATAATTATTATTAACCGAAATGCTCCGGCGATGAGTTGACTGTGATACTAACCGTATATAATTGAGGAGACGAATCCTCTCTTAAATACTGCTTCACTCAATACTTCCACTCGACCAAACTATAGTCACTTGATGGATGCCATGCCCTGCTTTGGCTATAATCAAAGTAGAGCTTTCTTATTGAAGATCCACAGTATTCTCAAGTCGAGAGAACTGTGTAAATCAGTCACATCGATATTTTCTGTTTGACCTTAGTTATATTAACCAACAGAAAACTATCGAGTGAGTCGTTCCATAGTTATCCAATAACTATTAGTACGTAACCCCTAGGTGCTCCCAGTAGTCATGAGTAATACACTGCCCATCATTTGGAGAGCGTTACGTACTCCAGTCTCAACGGATACATCGATATCCAGTCTCGATGCATCTTGACTAGGAACATTTAAAATGGTATATTTGTTTCATTATGACAAATTACTCACGGTTACAACACTTTGTAACTACTATCACAAAATATACTATTTATGGATTTTTCTATTAAATATACTTTTAATTAAGTTAATTAATTAATATAATCACATTATATCAAGTATATACTAGGAAGAAAATACCTTTTATTTAGAACATTTTACTAGAACATGTTATGTATGTTGGACGCTAATGGTTGTAAGTGTTTGCTAATGGATGCATATATTTACACTAGGCACTATTATCTCTTAGGGATCAGCCTAAGTAGGTCACTAAAACATATGCATATGGATGTGTGTGCATTTGCATTTTTATTTTATTTCCATGGTTGCTATAAAAGGATTATTATCATATGATTGTTGCATTTGGGTGATGATTATAGCATGCATATAGAACTATTAGTTATCATTAGAGAATTTGCATTCATTTGGATACATGGCACAGACATGATTGCATTAAAGGAGGTCGACTGAATCAGTAGACCGCCTAATATTTTGCATTAGTTAGGGGCATTGACACTACACTATTGCATATAACATAAATTGCATTAGAAAGCTTAAGGACAATGGATGTAATGGATGATGATTGAATATGTGGTTATAGAATTTTGATGAAAATATTTATTTCATTCTTCTGTCCTTAGAGATTTCGGGGACGAAATCCTTTAAGGAGGGGAGAATGTAACAACCCAAAATTTGAGCTATAATAATTAATTAAAGAATTAATTAAATAATAAAATAAGTTTGTGAAATTGTCGGAATCGAGCTATGGGAGGTGCACCATTTGGTCCGTGGCGATTTTCTGATCAATTTCCATATATAACTTGTAGAAATCCGAGTCAGTATGGAGAAGATACGAGAGAAAATACGGAAAAAAAATATATAACATAGGGTCAGGTCGACCCAAACCTTGGCCAGGTCAACCCTAGGGTTGACCCCCAAAGGTCATAGGTCGACCCTCATTGGTTATAGGTCGACCCGCCTTTTTATTTAGACGTAAATTCGTCCAGATACGAAGTGCACACATTGTTTTGCAATTTTCTTCAAATCCTGTGCGTTCGTGCTTCCATCTAACGGTTCCTAGTGAGCCTATGACGTGATTGCACCAGACTGAATCTTCAAATCCAATGGTCTGAGATCCCTAAGTTACACTATAAATAGAACCCTAGGCCTAGCTATTTTTCTCATTCAAATTTTCTCCCAATTGGGTTCATCGCCTAAGCCTGGACCCTAAAAAGAAATTTTTTCTTGGGAGGAGATCTTTTAAATAAAAATATTCTATGCCCTAGAAGTGGATCCGGGAAGGCCAAGGAATAGAGCGAAGGACCATAGGTGAATGTTTTGAAATTATTTTAGATTTTTAAGTAATTTAAAGTAACAGGGCTCTCAATAGTTGTAGTTTTTCTGCAATTTTGAGACAGTTTTTTTATAAGTTATTTACAGTTAGTTTTTAAAGTTCTTTTCAGTCTATTTTATTCAGCTATTTTTATTTAGCTATTTTATTCTACTATTTACAGTTACTTACAGTTATTTGTATTTATTTACATCAGTTTTACGTTAGAATTTAGCCTGTAAATGTTAGTTTCTTTTTATTCCTTTTTACGCGAATAAAATATAAGAATATTAAAAAAAGGAGAATTCACTAATATGGATTAAATAGAAATAAACTCTGAATTTACAGAAATTAGATGTAAAATAAGAATGATCTGTAATAAAAAGAAGATAGACTAAAATAGGCAAATTTGAGACATTTGCAAGCATGTTTATAACTAGTGGTTATAACTAAAAAGATTGAATAGAAGAGTAACAATTATAACATAGGTTATAATTAAGTAGAAAGAACATAAAAGGCTTATTTTTAAATTTAGATTAAGTTAATAAGCAAATATAGCAGAAATAACAGAAGAGGCTTATTTTGAAACTTACATTAAGTTAATAAGTGAAAATAGAAGCAGGGCTCGTACCATCAACATTCCCTTTCAGTCGGGAACTGATGGTCTCACAATACTTAGGTGGGGTCGGGACACGCTTATCCTAATTAGGGTAAATAAGCGACCAATAGACAGAGGCTCAAATCTGGGGATTTGGGCAAGGGGCGCAAACTAGAATTTGTTTGTTAGGACCAGTACTAGCAGCATTCTCTTTCTGGCCGGGACACGCTTATGCTAATTAGGGTAAATAAGCGACCAATAGACAGAGGCTCAAATCTGGGGGTTTGGGAAAGGGGCGCAAACTAGAATTTGTTTGTTAGGACCAGTACCAGCAGCATTCCCTTTCAGGTCTAGGACTAATGGTCTCACAACACTTAGGTGAGGCTGGGCAGCATTCCCTTTCAGGACTAGGGATGATGGTCTCACAACAGATTAGGTGAGGCTAGGCAAGCTTATGTTAATTAGGGTAAATAAGAGGTCAAAAGAGGGAGCGACAGTTAGTGTGTACCGGCGATGACCGAGCGTGCGACATTGATTAGGGTAAATAATTCGCTACTGCGTTCCAAGCGCTAAACAGGTGTCTTTTGTTGTGACCAACATGATTGGTTCACAATGGCACTACAAAGATAGAAGGCCGATCAACGGGTAGAATTAGAATTTTAGCCTAATTAAAATAGGATTATGGTTTCAACCTAATCACAACAATCTAAGACAGTGCAAACAATCACAATCGAAGCAAATAGAATCAAAAACAGTATTTTATCCTAGTTTTATCTTTTTTGTATTTTCCTTTCATACTAAAACCGTTACTTATTCAATTATCTTTATCTTGCTTAAGAATGCTAGTAATTACTTTCACTCACCAAACTTATAGTCTGACCCAATCCTCTATTTCCCCTTTTCCCCCATAGGCCAGCAGAATTGAGGACAGTAGATTCAGACCGCTCGGAGATATATTCTTGGAAGTTCTTCATGTATTCTTCTTCTTCTTTTCAGTTTTCTTTTCATTTGACTTCGGATGTACTGGTACTTTATGAGAGTGATGACTTTTATTGTTTATGTACTTTGAAGGTGTGACTGAGATTGTATTTTTCACGATACATGTGCATTTGGTTTTTAAGATATATTCTGTTTTGAAATGCAGTTTAATTTTAAATGTCTAGTTATTATTTAAACGTTTCCGCTGTTTTTTATTTATTTGTCGTGTGAATCTTAGTCTCTGTGATGCTTTAGCTATACTTATAACGCAACACATCTTTTAATGTACCCATTTTGGATATACTAAGGGGTGTGGGGTGTTTCACTTGGTATCGGAGCCTAAGGTTACAGGATTCCTAAAAACTTGTTTTAAAAGTAAAGTATTTTTCAAAAGTAACATATCTTCAAACTAATAGTGTTTTTCAGAAAGATACTCTTATTATAGAAATGGTTATAAAGTATAAGAGAGTTTGTATAAAAGTCCCCTCAAAGTCCAGTTCAACCTTCTTTCGATTCTTTTGAGCCTAAATTCTCTTTTCTTTGCATTGAATGGAGGACGCCCCAAATCTTCCAGAGGGTGTCCAAGTCCCTGGTTGGTTTCGTAGATACCTTCAAGCTACGACACCAGAGGTGCAAGAGCAAGCGTCCAATGCAGCACCGGTGGGTGGATATCCCATTAATCCACCTGTAGCAGCCAATTTTTCTAAGGTATGCAAGGACTTCGCTAATCTAGGAGGCAAGAAATTTTTCGGCACGGAGCATTTCGTGGAGGCATGAGCTTGGTTGAGGAATACAGAGCGGATATTTGGACTGTTAGGATTGGAGGATCGCCAGAGAGTTCAGCTTGCATCTTGGCAGTTGAAGGGAGAAGCTTCTTACTGGTGGGAGATTATAGAGATGGAAGGTAGAGACATTGGTTGGTTTGGATTTCGGGAAAGGTTTGAGAGAAAGTTCTTGTCGCAAGCCGAGGAAAGCATGCAGTTGGAGAAGTTCATTAGTTTGAAGCAAGGGAGTCTTTCAGTGAAGGAGTATATAAATCAGTTTAATGAGCTATCGCGGTTCGAAATGGAGCTTGTTAATACACCACATAAGAAGGTCATCAAGTTTGCTAGGGGTTTGAACCCGCCCCTCTAAGGGTTGGCATTGACACATGTACCTATGGGAGCGATGTATGAGTCACTTGTGGAGATGGCTCTCATGTCAGATGTTGCTAAGAAAGAAGAGGTTAAGGAGGTTCCTAAATCAGAAAACTATAAGAAGCAGTGGTGGAAGAATAAGAGGGATAAGGACAAGAGGAAAGGAGGAGGACCTCAAAAGCAGATCAAGAAGGGCGAAAAATGTCAAAATTGTGGATTGGTTGGGCATTTCACAAAGGACTGTAAGAAGGACATGATGAAGGGGAGGTATAATTGTGGGCAGCCTTAGCACCTTAGTAGAGATTGTCCTCAGAGGGCAGGGCGGAGAGCAGGCGCACCTACGGTGCAAGTACAGGCTTTGGATGCAGCACCTTCTAGTGGACCGGACTGAGGTAGGAAAGTCTCTGTAGAAGGTTTGATATCTATTTCGGATTTTCCTATTCGGACTCTTTTTGACTACGGAGTATCGCATTCTTTCATTTCTAGTTCCTTGGTTGAGGGTTTAGCTGTGGATCTCGCTAAGATATTAGCAGTACAAGATTGGAAGGCCCTCAAGAATGCTACCAAAGTTAGAAGCTTCCTAGGTTTAGCTGGTTAGTATAAGAATTTTATCAGAGTTTTTGCTAAGGTTTCAACACCGCTTACTCGCCTCACTAAGAAGAATACGACATTCGTGTGGGACGTAGATTGTGAGGATTCCTTCACGATGCTGAAGAGGGCCCTTACTAGTGCACCAGTGTTAGTTTTACCCGACCGAGTTAAGCCTTTAACATTATACACGGATTCATGTAGGATGGGTCTTGGAGTAGTATTGATGCAAGAAGGGAGGGTAGTATGACATGGAAGTAGACAGTTGAGAACTCATGATAAGAACTACCCCACCCATGATTTGGAGTTAGCTGCTATTGTTTTCATGCTCAAGTCTTGGAGACATTACTTACTAGGAGAGAGGTTCGAGCTTTTCACTAATCATAAATCATTGAAGTACTTATTCTCACAGAAGGATTTAAACTTAAGGCAGCAGCGTTGGATGGAGTTTCTAGCATCATATGCTTTGAGATAGATTACACCCCTGGTAAAGGGAACATAGTTGCAGATGCGTTAAGTAGGAAGAGAGCAACCCTTAGTCCAATGTTTGTGGAGTGGAAAAGCCTAGAGTTTAGTTCCACCTTCGATTTTAAGCCCTCAACGGACATTACCCCTGGATTATTGGCAGCACTTGAGGTTAAGCCTACCCTCATAGATCAGATTGGCTCAAGGCAGCGAGAGGATTCAAAGCTTATGGATATTTTGGATAGATTAGCAAAGGAGAGGTCTCTAGACATCTCCAACGCTATTCCATTGATAGTAAAGGATGGCTAAGGAGAGATGGAAGACTTTTGTGTTCCCCGCACTAGTGATTTGACGAGAGCAGTTCTAGAAGAAGCACACCATTCTCGAATGACTATTCATCCGGGTGGTGATAAGATGTATAGGGACATGAAGATAGTGTTTTAGCGGAGCGACATGAAGAAGGATGTGGCAGATTTTGTACGTGTCTTGTGTGCCAAAGAGTTAAGGTGGAGCAGCAGAAACCCGGCGGATTGCTTTAACCATTGGATGTACCCAAATGAAAGTGGGATAGTGTTTCGATGGACTTCATAGATGGTTTACCCCGATCTAGGAAGGGGAATACCAGTATTTGGGTGATTGTAGATCTTTTGACTAAGAGCGCCCATTTCATTCCAGTCAAGAGTAAGAAGACGGCACCTTATTTGGCATCCTTATATGTTCGTGAGATAGTCCGACTTCATGGAGTTCCCACTAGCACAGTCAGTGATAGAGATGCTATCTTTACTAGTTAGTTTTGGAGAAGCTTGCAAGAGGCTTTAGGTAGGCCTGTCAAACGGGTTGGGTTGGGTCAAAATGGGTTGGGTCGAGTTTGACCCAACCCATTTATGACCCGTTCTTTTTTACCCATTTATTACCCAACCCACTTAATAAGCGGGTTACCCATTTAACCCATTTAAAGATTTAAACTTAATTTGACTAATAAAATTCAAATAAATATAAATAATTCTAATTCTAATTTTTATGTTTTGAGTTCCGACAAAAATTTAAAATTCTAATTTTCATCAAAATTCAAATACGGGGATGCGGTAGCTTATTATTTTCTAAGTACAACTGTCAGTTCCCTTGGAGAACTACAATGTGCGTTCACACGATGAAGTATCTGAGTGTTCCATACTGTCCGTAATTTAGGTGGGAGTTAATCGGTCGAAGTTCCGCTTGATTCTGAGTTAGAACGAAGGAGTTATTGCAGTCTGAACAAAAAAAATAACTGTTTCTACACTAGGCGGAGTTCAAATATGTGGATGTGGTAGCATGTTATTTTCTAAGTACAACTGTCAGTTCCCTTGGAGAACTACAGTGTGCATTCACACGATGAAGTATCCGAGTGTTCCATACTATCTATAATTTAGGTTGGAGTTAATCGGTCGAAGTCTCGCCTGATTCTGAGTTAGAACGAAGGAGTTATTGTAGTCCGAACAAAAAAAATAGCGGCTTCTGCACTAGGCGGAGTTCAAATATGGGGATGTGGTAGCCTATTATTTTCTAAGTACAACTGTCAGTCCCCTTGGAGAACTACAGTGTGCGTTCACAGGATGAAGTATCCGAGTGTTCCACACTGTCCGTAATTTAGGTGAGAGTTAATCGGTCGAAATCCCGCCTGATTCCGAGTTAGTACGAAGGAGTTATTACAGTCCAAATAAAAAAAATAACGGCTTCTGCACTAGGCGGAGTTCAAATATGGAGATGTGGTAGCCTATTATTTTCTAAGTACAACTGTCAGTCCCCTTGGAGAACTACAGTGTGCGTTCACACGATGAAGTATCCGAGTGTTCCATATTGTCCATAATCTAGGCGGGAGTTCATCGGTCGAAGTCTCGCCTGATTCCGAGTTAGAACGAAGAATTTATTGCAGTCTGAACAAAAAAAATAGCGGCTTCTGCACTAGGCGGAATTCAAATATGCGGATGCGGTAGCCTGTTATTTTCTAAGTACAACTGTCAGTATCTATGAAAAACTACAATGTATGTTCAAAATTCTTATTTTTCAAATTTATATTATAATTTAATGTTTTTAATAAATGGGTAAATGGGTTACCCATTTACAACCCTTTTAAAAATAGGTCGACCCAACCCATAACCCATTTAATAATATTCATAAATGGGTTGACCCAACCTATTTATAAGTAGGGTAAATGGGTTGGGTCATATTTTGACAGGTCTAGCTTTAGGGACGCAGCTTAGATTGAGTACGGCCTATCACCCCAAACGGATGTCCAAACGGAGAGAGTTAGTAGAGTTCTTGAGGATGTGCATTCTTGATTTTGGAGGAACTTGGGAGGAGCATCTTCCTTTAGTGGAGTTCGCATATAATAATAGTTTTCAGGCTAGCATTGGGATGGCACCTTTTGAAGCTCTTTATGGGAGGCCGTGCAAGCCGCCTTCGTGTTGGTTCGAGTCTACAGAGAGATTGCTAATAGTTCCCGACATGGTTAGAGAGACTTCAAAAAAGATTAATTTGATTAGAAGGAGAATGAAGACGGCCCAAGATAGACAGAAATCCTATGCATATAAGCGGAAAAGGGATATTGAGTTTGAGATAAGAGATTTGGTTTTCATTAAGGTGGCTCTGCTAAGAAAGGTAGTGAGGTTTGGATCAAATGGGACACTTGCTCTCGGATTCGTAGGATCGTTCCCCATTGTGGAAAGGTAGGGAAGATGATGTATCAGATAAAGCTATCAGAGTGGCTCGTGGAAGTTCATGATGTTTTTCATGTTTCGCACTTGAGAAAGTGCTTACATGATTCAACAGAGGTAGTGAAACTTAGCCAACTTGAAGAAGTTGAAGTGGAGAGAGAAGCATCGTTTCGTCACATTCCTACCAAGATCGTTGGACGTGATATCAAGAAGCTTAGGGTTAAGGAAGTACCTTTGGTTAAAGTGCAGTGGGGAAACAGCATTGAGGACGCTACGTGGGAGGCTGAGGAGAAAATACGTACCTCTTATCCGCGTTTTTTCGATGGTATGTCTTGAATTTTCTATTTCCATCTTTAGTTTTGAATAGGTTCTTTCCTTTAGTATCCTTTAGGAGGGTAGATCTGAGGATTTAACCTATGGATGGTAGGACTAAATGTAAACATGTTACTAGAACATGTTATGTATGTTGGACACTAGTGGTTGTAAGTGTTTGCTAATGGATGCATATATTTACACTAGGCACTATTATCTCTTAGAGGTCGGCCTAAGTAGGTTACTAAAACATATGCATATGAATGTGTGTGCATTTGCATTTTTATTTTATTTCCATGGTTGCTATAAATGGATGATTATCATACGATTGTTGCATTTGGATGACGATTGTAGCACGCATATAGAACTATTAGTTATCATTAGGGAATTTGCATTCATTTGGATACATAACCTTCCATCTCTCCTCAAGAATCATTTTCCATCCTTTGTATATCGCTCCAAATGGCTTGATCTTTCACCTTTCTTAATCTGATTTATAATATTGACTAACATGATGCCTTTACTTTGATTCACCCCAACCCTATTAACTCTCGTAAGTCTAACGTCTAAAGTTGCCAATAATCCAGTGGTATCATCCATTATTTAAATCATTTATCTAAACCGATCAGAAATACCTGTCATATAATCCTTGCCACTAATCCAAATTGGAATATCATTTCTAAACAGAAGTTATAATTCTACATAATTCTCTATTCTCTAAAACATATCTATCTATATAAAATTCCAAATTCTTCATCCCGTTCATTGATAATTCAAACTCATATGATCATAACGCCCATTCATATTTGAGTACTTTTACAAACCCATCCAATATACCAAAATTCTTGTCCTCCTATAGTTTCAAACTAAATCTAATCCAGAATATCTTTTAAATTTGAGAATTCACATTTAATACCCTTTACAACTAAAATCCAAGCTCCATTCAATTTCTAATAATAACCAACCAACGTTTTCTTTTCCATATACCATTTTACCGACTTACCATTCCTCTATATTATGGACAAGACAACTCAATAGGGATGGTGTCTCTCCATATCCATCAAATCAATAAAATACCAGTATAGTAACTTGTTACGCCATAATCTATTTAGGAACATCGAAAAGGAATAATGTCCTAATATAGTGAACATGCCATCAAACTCATGTCACATCCAATCCAAATCATAGATTCTCAATCATGTGCATTACTAAAATATCAAGGATCTATAACTATGCCCCCCAAAATATATATAGAATGACAACCATCTCTTGCTTGGAGAACAATATCCACCCAAGCCATATAATACAAATGGTGTAACATTACCTACCAAATTAGGTCAACGACATCCATCCATATATCAACTCAATCAAATTATTTTTTACAATGATATCAAACAACAGAGTATTCTAGATATCATTCGCTTCCATCTCTAACCATTGCCTCTATGCTACAAAACAAAAGGATGTGAATGTTGATCATTTCATTTCTGCACTATGGACTGATCACTGAGTCAGATCACATAATAGCATCACTGGGTCATCGGTACCATATCCTAAATAAACTCCAAATTCTTCAACTAAAATCTTCATCCATAGTTTTAAAATATTTTCAATCACTCAGTTAATGGGATCCAATCAGTTGAAACTCCAATATCACTCATTTCTCATTTGCTATAAAAATTTTCCGAGTCAACTTTACTTCCAATATGTCTTCAAACTTTTTCGAATATCAAGTACAACTTAGGCCTAAATATTCTTCATATGAATCTTATCCCATTTAGTTTTGTTACTGGGTAAACGTTTCTTCTCTATATACTTCAACACGATAATTTAGTTCACCTTTTTTCTTTCTAATTTCAACCACAATCTTTCTTTCTCTGTTCAATTCCTTGCAACTAACAGGATTACGTCTTATGACAAAATCATGCCCAGTCCGTTAGTCATTAACCAAACCACATTCCTATCGGCATCTAACACCTTTCCATAATGAATCATTCGATCTAATCCAAAATCAGTCGATTTATGGACTATATGAGATTGGCTCTTAAAATATTTACCACCACATTTCTACTCCAAAATCACAACTCATTTCCAACTCATGATCCGTTCTCCTTTCTTTATAGCCAATGATGGCCTATTTGCACTGGGTCTACGGTTTCGATGATAACAACTATACAATGGAAATCGAATATACATATATATATATATTTATATATATAGGTACTTGCTATAATAACATCACTAGAAAGACAAGAACGAGGCTCAAAGGACACTACAAGAGACTACAAGTCGATAGGTACAAAGAAGCAAAAGAAAAGATGCACAAAAACTGGTATGCACCATATCAGACGTCTGGGTGCACAAGCCAGACGTCTGAAACTATTCTCTGGAATAACAAACAAACTACACCAGACGTCTGGAAATAACACTTAAACGTCTGATCTTCTACTGTATTCAAAAAATATATAGTATCAGACGTCTGATACAAATACTATATGTTTGAATTCAAACTCGAACATCAGAAATGAACTTCAACTACCACATACGAATGGACATCTCCGCTTCTTTTCGCCGCAACTCTTCATCATCAACAGAAGCAACTATAGAGAATTCATTAATGGATGTAACTACTCAAGATACCTATCTACAACTATATATAGCATCAAGAATCAAGAGAAACTTACTTCACCGACTTACGCTTTCTAACTCTATATTCTATATTCTTGATCTCTGCACTCTAGCAATCTTTACTTATATTCACTCTTTCATATACTCAGTTCTTCATAGACAATATTCCTTAGAAATATATTGGAAGCAATTGTACAAATTAGTCAACATCCGTGTTATATTAGAACACACATTTGACAGGAACAACTCACTGTAATCAAGCCTATTCCTCCGGGCGAAGCGAGGGTTTTTGATAGTCGAATTCCGAAGGGGAGCTTCGGGACTGGACGTAGTCCGGGAGGTCTGAACCAGTATAAAATCCTAGTGTGCTTATTCTATATTTACTTAGATTAATATTATTTTAGTTGCATCATATATTTTGTCACATATACTTGCATATACACTACACGATCCACCTCGTAGACTTTCAATTGGTATGAGAGCAAGGTTTGATCAAAGTACAGTAACACGTATTTGAATCACTTTAATATGGCAAGTATTTTTCAAGAAGGCCAATCCATAGCACGTCCCCTACTTTTTAATGGTTCTAATTATGCATATTGGTCAACACGTATGAGAATATTTATGGAAGCTAATGGATTAGAAATTTGGTCAGGCACTCAAAATAAATATGAAGCACCTAACACTGCTATGAACACATGGAATGATGCATAAAAAACCGAAGATTCTAATAATGCCAAAGCTATGAATGTTTTATTTTGTTCATTAGATAAGAATGAATTTTCACGTGTCATGTTATGTAACACTGCATATGATATTTGGCGTACCTCACAAGTTACACACGAAGGCACGAACAAAGTTAAACAAACTAAGATCTCGATTTTGCAAAATCAATTCTCTTCATTTTAAAAAAACAAAATGAATCTATAGCGGACATGTACTCTAGATTCCAAACTATTCAACACGATTTAATGACACTAGGAGTTAAATTCACAAATTTTGACTTAGTATCTAGAATACTCAATTCTTTAACTCCAGAGTGGGAAAGAAAAGTATTAGCTATCGAAGAAGCTAATGACCCCTCAACACTCTTAGTTGAAGAATTGATAGGAAATTTAATTTCCTATGAAGTTAATTTGCAGGCAAGAAAAGAACAAAATTTGGAGAAGAAAAACATAGCATTCCCAGCAACTAATGAAGACTCCGACTTAGACGAAGAGGAAATCATATTTATTGCCAAAAACTACAACAAATTCAAGAAGTTTAGGAAAATGACCACATTTCAGAAAGGAGGAAAATCAAGCTCAACAAATCAAACGTCAATCAAATGCTATGAATGTGATCAATTTGGACATATGAAGAAAGATTGTCCCAAGCTCAACAATGATAAAAAGAAGAACAAATTTGAAAAATTCAAAAAGAAGAAAGCTTTCAAAGTAACATAAGATGACTCAGATTCTTCATCTTCATTAGATAGTGACAGCGATAGTGACGAAGAACAAGCTAATGTATGTTTTATGGCACAAACTGATGAGGTATGTCCTGAACTTAACTATGATGAATTATTAGAGCTTAGCATGGAATGAGATGATAAATTTAGAAAAATTAAAAAATTGAATAGAGAACACATAGCCAAAATAAATCGATTAGAACTTGAAATAGGGATGTTAAATTATTTTAGAGGAGAACTAGAATTATCTCAAGAAAAAATTAAAAGTGTTTTGGTTGAATATGAGACTATATCTATCGATTTTGGAAAAGTTAAAATAGAAATGGATATCTTGTTAAAAGAAAATATCAACTTGAAAAGTAATATAGAAACATTGAAAATTGAAATTTTTGAATTAAAAGAAAAATTAGATAAAATTACAAATAATATTTCAAAATTTAATAAAGGAAAACAAGATTTGGAAAATCTTATCAAAACTTCACAACCTTCAGGAAATAGAAATGGAATAGGATTTAAAAATATTCCTAAACAAAAAGGGAATAATATTAAGAAATATAGTTTTATTTATCAAAAGACTAAAAGATCACCTAAGTCTAATACGAATACCAAAAATATAAAAATTTGGATTCCTAAGACAAATAATAAATTAATTAGACAAAAACATATTAATAATTTCCTAGATAACGTAGTCTATAATAAAAATTATATTCATAAAGGTACCAAACCTTCTTGGGTATGGCTACCTACTCCTCCTAACATCTAGGACCTTAACAAAGTATATGGGTACCAATTAAATCATATTTATCTTGCAGGTACCCAAAATAAAAAATAAGGAGAGATGGATACTTGATAGTGGATGCTCCAAGCATATGACCGGAAATGCAAAAATGTTATCAAATATAACATATATCGATGGTGGAACAGTAACTTTTGAAGATAACTCAAAAAGATATGTCGTTGGCATCGGAGAAGTCATCAACTTTGGTATTTCTAACTCTCCTATTATTACAAATGTTTTGTTAGTGGAAAATTTAAAACACAACCTAATTAGTCAATTATGCGATAATGGTTTTCAAATCAATTTCGAAAAAGATAGATGTAATATTTTCGATAATAACAAACAACTTATCTTTGAGTGTTTTAGAAACAAAAATATTTATATCTTAAATATGAACATAAATCGAAATTCAAACTTATGTTTAACCGCCAAACATGACGATCCATGGTTATGGCATAAACGATTCTATCATATTAATTTTAAATATATTAATAAGTTAGCAAAATATGAGCTAGTTAGAGGTTTACCTAAAATAAATTATAAAGTAGAAAATTTATGTGACGCTTGTCAAATCGGTAAACTATAGAAAAGTTCTTTTAAATCTAAAAATAATATTTCTACAAAACAACCATTAGAATTATTACACTTAGATTTATTTGGTCCAACTCAAATACGATCTATAAATCACAACAAATATGTTTTCATAATAGTTGATGATTTTTCAAGATATACGTGGACCTTATTTTTAAAACATAAAAGTGACACTTTTGGTATGTTTAAAATTTTTGCTAAAAAAATTAAAACTCAAATGGATTTAAAAATTAAGAACACTCGAAGTGATCACGGTGGAGAATTCGAAAATGATCTTTTTACTAATTTTTGTAATAAAAAGGGAATAAGTCATAATTTCTCTTTTCCCCGCACACCACATCAAAATGGTGTGGTAGAAAGAAAAAAATCGTACGTTACAAGAATGTGCACGAACACTATTAAATAGTAGTGGTCTACCAAAACATTTTTGGGCTGAAGCTATTGCTATGGCTTGTTATGTTTTGAATCGAGTAACCATACGACCTATGACTAAACATACTTGCTTCGAAATGTTGTTTGGAAGAAAACCTAAAGTATCATACTTTAAAACTTTCGGATCAAATTGTTTTATATTAAATACAAAAGATAATTTAGGAAAATTCGACCCGAAGGCCGATGAAGGAATCTTTGTTGGATATTCGGATCGTAGCAAGGCATATAGAATTTTTAATAAACGTACTAACATAATTGAAGAAAGTTTACATGTTTCATTTGATGAAAATTTCCTTAACAATCATACTAATGACGATGAAGAAATTATTCCTATAACAAATACAACAAACTCATCTAATAATGAGACAAATGCACAAAATAATACTCTAGTGTCACCCCCTAGAATTCTAAAAGACCATCCAAAAGATAATATTATTGGGGATTTTAATTCCAGAGTAACTAGAAATCAACTTAACCAAATAAGTCATATTGCATTTGTGTCAAATTTTGAACCAAAGAATTATAAAGAAGCTTCAAACGATGATTTTTGGATAATAGCCATGCAAGAAGAATTAAATTAATTTGAACGTAATAATGTTTGGGAATTAGTACCAAGACCAGAAAATCAATCAGTTATTGGAACAAAATGGGTATTTAAAAACAAAGTAGATGAAAACGGAAATATAGTTAGGAATAAAGCACGTTTAGTCGCTCAGGGGTATAATCAAGAAGAAGGTATCGACTTTGATGAAACTTTTGCTCCAATAGCAAGACTCGAAGCCATATGTACATTACTTGCTTTTGCAAGTCATCACAATTTTAAATTATTTCAAATGGACGTCAAAAGTGCTTTTTTAAATGGTTTTATTAAAGAAAACGTATATGTTGAACAACCTCCATTATTTGTTCACGAAAAATATCCCGATCATGTTTTTAAATTGCACAAAGCCCTATATGGTTTAAAGCAAGCCCCCCGTGCCTGGTATGAACGTCTTAAGAATCATTTAATTGCTTCTGGGTTTAAAATAGGTAAAATAGATACGAATTTATTTATTAAACCAGAAAATAATGACATCTTAGTTGTACAAATTTACGCAGACGATATTATTTTTGGTTCAACCAACAAAAATCTTTGTTCTCAATTTTTAAATATTATGAAAAGTGAATTTGAAATGTCTCACATGGGTGAATTAAATTTCTTTTTAGGTTTACAAATAAAACAACTTGAAAATGGTATTTTTATACATCAAGAAAAATATTGTAACGATTTATTACGTCGCTTTGTGTTGTCAGATTTGAATATTGAAGAAGAAAAGAGATTTTTGAAAATAGCATGCTACTCGATTTTATTACTTGCTCAACAATATGCATACATAGTAATATATAGGTGCATAAAATATTGCTAGATCTGAAATAACAAAACAAGAAATAAACTATGATATGCAATGGGCTAGTGAACCCGATATTAAACAGCATATGTTGGGCCTTGGGCTTTAAATAATTAACCTAGTTAAGTTAGGTTTATTTCACAATACTCCTCCTCAAGTTGGGTTGTATACATCCAGTAAACCCAACTTGCCTTTCAAATATTTGATCCTATCTCCATTTACTGCCTTGGTGAGAATATCAGCTGGTTGCTCTCTAGTTTGAATGTAGTGTGTAGTTATCTCTCCTTCTTGAATTTTATCACGAATGAAATGGCAATCCACCTCTATATGCTTAGTTCTTTCATGAAATATAGGATTTGAAGCAATATGAACTGCTGCCTGGTTATCACACCATAATCTTGCTGGCTGTTCTAACTCTATATTACATTCTTTTATAAGATGCTTGATCCACATAACTTCACAAACAGCTTTGGACATGGCTCTATACTCAGATTCTGCACTAGATCTTGATATATATGTTGTTTCTTACTCTTCCATGATACTAAGTTTCCTCCAATAAACACACAAAATCCAGTAGTTGATCGTCTATCATCCTTTGATCCAGCCCAGTTAGCATCTGCGAAGCTATCAACTCTCATGTGCCCATGGTTTGTATACACAGTGCCTTGACCAATTGTCCCTTTCAAGTACCCTAATATATGCTCAAGAGCTGACCAGTGTTGTTTTGTTGGTGTAGCCATGTATTGACTCACCATACTGACAGCAAATGAGATGTCTGGTCTGGTTATAGTCAAGTAATTCAGCTTGCCTACAAGTCTTCTGTATCTTTCCGGGTCATCAAATGATTCCCCTTCAGATACCAGATGAGTATTAGGCATGATAGGAGTAGTTTGTGGCTTAATACCAAGTTTACCTGTTTCTGTCAATATATCTATTACATATTTCCTCTGACTCAAATGAATTCCCTTACTACTCCTAAGTACTTCCACACCCAAGAAGTACTTTAATTCACCTAAATCTTTAGTTTGAAATTTATCATGAATAAATTGTTTTAGTGAACTGATGCCTTGTTCATCATTGCCAGTTATGACAATATCATCTACATAAACTACTAAGAGAATGATTCCTTGTTTAGTGGTTTTATGAAACACCGACCGATCACTTTTGCATCTTTTTACTCCAAATTCTTCAAGTGTTTGACTAAATGTTCCACACCAAGCTCTTGGGCTTTGTTTTAGTCCATACAATGTCTTCTTTAGTTTACAAACAAGTCCATGTTCACCTTGTGCAATGAAACCAGGAGGTTGAGTCATATAGATTTCCTCTTTAAGATTACCATGGAGGAATGCATTTTTTATATCCAGTTGGTAAAGTTTCCAATTAAAATGAGCTGCTAATGCTATAAACAATCTAATAGAGGTCATTTTAGCTACAGGGGAGAAAGTCTCTGAATAATCCATACCATAGACTTGTGCATAGCCTTTGGCAACAAGTCTTGCTTTAAATCTACTTACTGTTCCATTTGGATTCATTTTGACTGAATATATCCATATACATCCAATGGCCTTCTTGTTATCTGGTAGTTTAACAAGATCCCAAGTGTTATTTTTCTCTAGTGCATTCATTTCCTCAATCATAACCTTCCTCCATTCTTGTCTAGATAAAGCTTCTGCCACTGTCTTTGGAATACTAACATTGTCTAAGGAAGTAGTGAATATATAGGATGACTGTGAGAGATTTGCATATGACACATAGTTAGAAATTGGATAGGTACATTTCCTTCTTTCTTTTCGAAGTGCAATGGGAAGATTAAGACTAGGATCAAGAGTGGAGGAACTATCAGTGGTAGTGGTAGGAGTGATGTCAATATCATTGCTTGGTTCTGGTTCTTGAGGTTGTGTTGTAGAGTAAATTAAAAACTCATCATTCTCCTCCTGACTTGTTACAAAGGGTGTTTGATAAAATGGTTTGTCCTCCATGAAGTTTACATCTATGGATACTAAGTATTTATTTAAGCTAGGACAATAACACCTATATCCTTTCTGATGCCTTGAATAACCCACAAAAATGCACTTTAATGACTTAGGATCCAGTTTCCCTATTTTAGGATTAACATCTCTTACAAAGCACATACAAACAAATACTCTTGGTTTAATAGGATATATTTCCTTATTTGGATTCAGCACTTTATAAGGAATGTCAAAATTAAGTACACTTGAAGGCATTCTATAATGAGGAAACAAGAGGTTAACACTGCATCTGCCCAGAAGCATTTTGGCACATTCATTTGGAATAATAATGCTCTAGCTATTTCAAGAAGATGTCTATTCTTTCTTTCAGCTACACCATTCTGAGAAGGAGTGTCAACACATGATGTTTCATGTAAAATACCATGTTGACTTAAGTATGAGTTAAATGCATGAGAAGTGTATTCTTTAGCATTGTCACTCCTTAGGGTTTGAATACTAGTCTTGAACTGATTCTGTATTTCCATGTGAAAATTACAAAAAATAGAAAATAGCTCAGACCTATTCTTCATTAGAAATAACCAGGTAACTCGAGAGTAATCATCCACAAAAGTCACAAAGTATTTAAAGCCAAACTTAGAAACAATTGATGATGGTCCCCATATATCAGAATGTACAAGTTCAAATGGTGCACTTGCACACTTATTTATTCTAGGCTTTAAGTTATTTCTATGCAGTTTAGCATATTAACAAGATTCACAATCAAAAGTAGAAATATATTTGTACCGAGGATAAAGATGTTTGAATAAGTCAGAGATGGATGACCAAGTTGTTGATGAATTTTGATAGCAGACTCTATACTTGAATAAGCCACAGGTAGATTATCCAAAACATAGAGTCCCCCTGATTCATAGCCCTTACCAATAGTCTGTCTCGTGGTGAGATCCTGAAATATACATGTTTCAGGGAAGAAAGAGATACTGCAATTTAGGTCTTTAGTAAGTTTGCTTACAGACATGAGGTTGCATGACAAAGAAGGTATGAACAATGCAGATTTTAAAGGCAAGGCGGTATTTATGTTACCAGATCCATGAATATTAGATTGTAACCCATCTGCTAGTGTGACAGCTTGACTTTCCTTATGTATGTTAAGATCCATAAATAGAGTAGAGTTACCTGACATGTGATCTGTGGCTCCAGAATCGATGGTCCACTTTGATGTTTGTTTTTCTATATTAGCAGTTGTAGGCACAGTTGGTTTTTGTAAAGATTCATGATATTTTGAATATTTATCATATTCTTCTGCAGACATAAGCACAGTTTTATGTGTATTATCAGAGGTTCCTTGATTCTTTAGTCGATTGTTGTATTATAACTTCCTGCACTCAGAAATCAGATGCCTAGGCTTTTTACAATATGCACAACTTTTGATATTTGGTCTCCATCCAGATCTTTGTGGTCTCCAGGCTTGAGATGTTGGTGGTCTCCATGATTCAGGCCTTTGTGAAGGATTCCATGCTGGTCTTATATTAGAAGGTGGCCTCCATTGAGTAGGAGTTGCATTAGTGCTAATCAGTGCACTGCTGTTTACACTCATGTTTGATGATGAACTTTCTGTTCTAAGGATACGGCTAAACACTTCTTGAAGTGATGTCATTGTAGATCCAGATAAGATTTGCGATTTGGCTGACTCAAACTCTAGTGATAAACCAGCAAGGAAACTCATGATAGCCATTTGTTCTCGCTGTTGTTGTTGAATTTTGACATCAGCACTCATTGGCAACAATACGATGAATTCTTCATATACTTTTTTAAAATTCATGAAATAGTTGGTCAGAGTTTGATCCTGTTTCTCTGTTCTATAAAACGATTTACACACTTCAAACATACGAGTTAGATTTCCTTTTCCAGAGTAAAGAAATTCAAGATACTCCATTAAATCTTTTACAAATTCACAATGATTAATTAGATTGACAACTTCATCATCAATCGAATTTCGTATTTGTAAAAATAATCATGCATCCTCTCTTAACCAGGCAAGGTCCTTTTCTTCACTTGTTTTTGGTGGATCTGTGGTTAGATGATCATCCTTATCAATACTTCGGAGATATAGTCTGATTGTTTTACTCCACTCCAGAAAGTTTGTATTAGTTAACTTTCGATCTGTGATCTTTAGACAGGATTGGGAGAACATCCACTACAGTTGTTGCTTTGCTCTCATCCATCATAGATTTGATGTTATGTAGATAGATCTAATTTCGTTTGGTGATACGAGAAACTGGAAAACCCTAGATCGACATTAGATGCTCTGATACCATGTTGTCAGATTTGAATATTGAAGAAGAAAAGAGATTTCTGAAAATAGCATGCTACTCGATTTTATTACTTGCTCAACAATATGCATACACAGTAATATATAGGTGCATAAAATATTGCCAGATCTGAAATAACAAAACAAAAAATAAACTATGATACGCAATGGGCTAGCGAACCCGATATTACACAGCATATGTTGGGCCTTGGGCTTTAAATAATTAACCTAGTTAAGTTAGGTTTATTTCACAATACTTTGGAATGAATAAAACTTCAAGCAAACCAACACCAATGAGTACTAGTGTTCACTTAGAAAAAGATGATAATGGAAAAGATTTTGATGAAAAATTATATCGTAGTATGATTGGCTCCTTACTATATTTGACGGCTAGTCGACCCGACATTATGATGAGCGTATGTCTTTGTGCCCGATTTCAAGAAAAACCAAAAGAGTCTCACCAAAGAGCTGTTAAACGTATCCTACGATATCTATCTAGTACTAGAGATTACAGTTTGTTTTACCCTAAAGGATCATCGTTTGAACTTGTTTCATATAGCGATGCAGATTTCGGTGGATGTAAAACAGATCGTAAGAGTACTAGCAGAATGTGCCATTTTATTGGACAATCATTGGTTTCATGGTTTAGCAAAAAGCAAAACTGTGTCTCTTTATCCACTTGTGAAGCCGAATATATTTCAACGGCCTTAGCATGTGCACAAGTGATATATATGCATCAAACGCTTAAGGATTTCGGAAAAGTTATCAGTAAATCACCAATATATTGCGATAATACAAGTGCAATAAATTTATCGAAAAACCCTGTAAATCACTCACGTACTAAACACATAGATATACGACATCACTTTTTACGTGACAATGTAGAAAAAGAAATTATTACATTAGAATACGTAAATACTGAGAATCAAATAGCAGATATTTTCACAAAATCACTAAATGAACAAATGTTTGTTAAACTACGACGCGATTTAGGAATATGTTCTCTTAATGATCTTATCAGCTAATTCTAAGTTTCGTTTATTCTATTTTTTGTTAAAAAAGTTTTAATCCACAAACAAAATCTTGTAACACTAACCAATAATTTTTTAGAATGTTTGTTTACTGAAAATAACTATTTATAACTTTTTACAACATGAATAAATAGCTCCTACTATGACAAATAAAATACATATTTTATATTGGTTCCTTTTAAAAATAAACAAAAGAAAAACAAAAACATGTCTTCCGACAACTCTTACCTCTCTTTTTCAACACCAACCTCGGATAGTTCAGCGGCTACCCCCCATCGACTTCCTACTCCTACACCAGGTCAAGAACCGACCTATAAGTGGTCCTCCTACCACACGGGATTCAATCCCGACAAAAAACGGTCCAAACGATCACTATTTGGATCTCCTAACACCAAGGAGAAAATCGATGATATACATCATTATCAAAAGCAACAAATGGATTTACAACGAGAACTATACTTTGAACAAAAAGTCACGACAAGACGACTAAGTTTTCTGTAGCAAGTAGCGATCAAATTTTGCAATTCACGAAAGAAGGATGTACATGAACCACCTTCCGATTCCTTGCAATCCTCTGGATCCTTCTGCCTCTTATCGAACACTGTGGGATCCTCCACCTAGGCAATTCTCTGGTTCCCCAAGAACCAACGAACATGGAAATATTTGGTCTCCACTCAAGCCATGGAAGGATAGCAAATCTGAAGATCGCAATGCTCCATCTTCATCTAAATAAATTTGCTTATTCTAATTATATTTTTATCTAATTATATTTGTATTCTTTTTCACAAATAATAATATTATGTTTCACCAAAATCAATCTCTCGATAATTAAACAACACCGTTCAAAATAAGGCTATTTTAAGACAAACTAGATACTTCAGACGTCTGAACAATGCCATCAGACGTCTGACACCCTTGTATCACACAATTTTTCAACTCTGTGCATGTATCTGACGTCTGAAATAACCAACCAAACGTCTGAAAAAAAATTTTACCTCATAAAAATACACAAACGATCTATTTCAGACGTCTTAAATTGTTACCAGACGTCTGAACATAACAACAAGGCCGATTTCAGATGTCTGATTCTACATTCAGACGTCTGACAAAACTCTCAGTCTTTCAAAATTTACAAATCTATCTTTCCCAGACGTCTACCACCAACAACCAGACATCTGAACATATTTACTACCTTCAGATTAAGGTTAAATCAGACGTCTGAATCAAATCCCAAACATCTGAAATTCAATCGACGCTCTTAAATCATCTTACAACGACTATTTTTTCCATGTTTCTCACTCACGTTTCATTTCGTTTATCTCCCAATTTCAAATACCTAATTCTCAAGACCGATTTCCTCTCAAAATCGCTTGAATCTCATGACACCCAAAACTAAAAACCGTAGAATTTCTAAACGCAAGCAAGACCAAGCTACTTCATCCAACCCGCAAGTGTGCTCTGATGATCAAATTGAGAGATGGATGAATCGAGTACCTCATTCAAAAGATATGAAGACATTCAGAAGTAGAATCTACATACATGTCCTTTCTATAATTTGCTCAAATTTCCTATGTATGATTTGGATGAGACATGTGAAAATGCAGGGTTACATCAGTTGATTTCCTTCAATTCAAATAATATCCAAATCGAGTAGCTTGCGATATTCCTTTTCTATGCTAATCTAGATAGCACTGCCGTTTGGAATACCGAAAATGTTGATAATTGGCTTTGGTCAAGTGTTTACGGCAGCACTATTCGACTTACTCCGAGAATTATAGGCCATACTCTAGGTTGTTCGGACTCCGACGAAGATTTGTATAACATTCCGGATATGCGCTTCAAACCAAGGGATAATATTACTCATCAAATTTGGGAAGATGAAATGTCAAAATTTGCTTCCAAATTCTTACGACCTAAGGCGAGACTTCTCACTAGGATGATTATCAACACAATCATTCCTCGCCTTGGTAGCCATGAGCAAATAACAGAGTTAGAGCACAAAGTTCTGTATGCTATCTTTAGTGGAACAAGGGTTAATTGGGCAAAATTCATATTTGACGAGCTCAAACATTATTGGACTCGATCACGCCCATCCATCATCTACCCTACCTACATCATGCGTCTTCTGCGAGCTCACAACATCCCTTCGTACTTATCAACTTTTGAAGGGATATCTCCCAAGTACGCCTCCACGAAATTCTTCTCTCTTATGCACTTACCAGAAAATCCTCCGGATTTTATGTCATTTGAAGAATGGACGCAACATCGTCAACAAGATAGCCAAGCTATCCCTCCACCCCAACAACAACCTGAACCATCACAAGAGGAAGAGCAACATCGCGAGCATACTCCCCCTCCTCCTGCACATTTTGATTATTCTTGCCAAGACGACATTTTGGAGACTCGCACTGAGACTAATACAAATGAAAGTGTTCGAGACTTAACTCTCCAAAATCAACTCATTTTGTCAAGGAATCAAATTTTTTTGGATAAGCGTATCGATAGCTTCGAAACAACATTTGCTTCTCGCCTAGCAACAGTAGAAGCATCGCTTTCAACTAAGTTATCTGTTCTTAAAGAGGTTCTCCAACGAGTCCGTGGGCCTACACCACCTTCGGAAGATTGGCCCACTCCTACGCCTTCTTCTCCTCCTTCAAAACATTCTAAACTCATTAAAGAGGAAAACGAACCTCTAGAACATACTCTAAAATTTCCTACAACACACGCTGGTTCTTCCAAGAATGAAGATGTAGGAGATGATCAAGCCAAAGATTCCCCCAAAGCCAAAGATTCCCCCAAAGATCCTTAGATACTTTTATAGGCTTCATATTTTGTATTGTAATAAAAAATATACTCATATAATTACTATGTTTAATGATTATAAAAAAGTGCTTTTTTGGTTTGATACTTCTGCGTAATTATAATTGATATAACCTTCCAGTGATTGGTAAAAATTACAGATTAATAATTTATACATGTTATCTAATAAATAGATATTCATACTGTTTAATAATGCCAAAGGGGGAGAAATAATGGTAAGCACATATTCAGGGGGAGAAGTATAAAAATTATATCTAAGTACATTGTATAGTTGTCATCATCAAAAAGGGGGAGAATGTTAGGAAATTCAATCTACGGTTTCGATGATAACAACTATACAATGGAAATGGAATATACATACATATTTATATATACAGGTACTTGCTAGAACAACATCAATAGAAAGACAAGAATGTGGCTCAAAGGACACTACAAGAGACTACAAGTCGATAGGGACAAAGAATCAAAAGAAAAAATGCACAAAAACTGATGTGCACCATATCAGACGTCTGGGTGCACAAGCCAGACGTCTAAAACTGTTCTCTGGAACAACAAACAGACTACACCAGACGTTTGGTAATAGCACTTAAACGTCTGATCTTCTACTGTATTCAAAAAATATACAGTATCAGACGTCTGATACAAATACTAGACGTCTGAATTCAAACTCGAACATCAGAAATGAACTTCAACTGCCACATACGAATGGACATCTCCGCTTCTCTTCGCCGCAACTCTTCATCATCAACAGAAGAAACTATAGAGCATTCATTAATGGATGTAACTACTCAAGATACCTATCTACAACTATATATAGCATCAAGAATCAAGAGAAACTTACTTCACTGACTTACGCTTTCTAACTCTATATTCTATATTCTTGATCTCTGCACTCTAGCAATCTTTACTTGTATTCACTCTTCCATATACTCAGTTCTTCATAGACAATATTCCTTAGAAATATATTGGCAGCAATTGTACTAATTAGTCAACATCCATGTTATATTAGAACACACATTTGACAAGAACAACTCATTGTAATCAAGCCTATTCCTCCGGGCGAAGCGAGGGTTTTTGATAGTCGAATTCCGAAGGGGAGCTTCGGGACTGGACGTAGGACGGGAGGTCCGAACCAGTATAAAATCATGGTGTGCTTATTCTATATTTACTTAGATTAATATTATTTTAGTTGCATCATATATTTTGTCACATATACTTGCATATACACTACACGATCCACCCCGTAGACTTTCAACTTCCATAACTTTTCTAACTTATTCTCTTTCTAACCATCAACAAACTTTAAATTTCACCATTCAAAATTCATTTTTATACTTTACAACTGTAATACTGTTAGGAATTTATCGTATATCCAAGTCAAAAGCTTCCATTCGATTTTTAAAATACATCACCATTTTTCAAAATATTACTTTAGCCAAAACATTTCATTCACTTAAAGCCAATAAATAAAATATTTTCATCAAACATTTACTTTGTCTTTATAAATTAACTCCAACACCAATTACATCTTTACCTTCAACGGTTTAATGCTAACCGCTTAAAATATATTTAAACTTTTAATAATTATGGCTATCCTCAAAAATACTTTTTCTTTATTTCAAAACAATTTATAATCATATTATCATATATATATCAGTATAGACACATTTTATTTTGAAAAATAGAAAATTTCCAATGCGTTTAAATAACGCATCTTATATATATGAAAATATACTTTAAAGTTCACTCTAGTTATTCATCCCATTTATTTAAATTAAGAAAACCATTTCTGCGACCTTTAATCATATGTACTATAAACATTTAATTTCATAAATCCTCCAATTTCTTATTTAAAAACGAATATAAATTCTACTTACTTTGAATCAAAATCTATATCTTAATAATCATCCAAATACCCATTATTTTATATATACACTACAAATATTCAAAAAATTTCTTTTCAACAAAATTTATAATTTCAACTTTTAAAACTACTTTCCCTTTTTACACATTTTCTCTACATTTCCTCTCAAAAAATATATTTCACTTTCGAAACCCTTTCTATCCTCAGTAATTAATTATCTAGTACATCTACTAAATCAAATCCAACCGATCATATATACTCTAACAAGTACTTTGCCACATTTGCAATGTCAATCGAGGTTCACTTCCAACATAATACTAAGAATAACTCCTCATATACCAAATGCATATACTATGGGGTTTACAATGGTTCGACTCATAATTTATAGATATCGGCTGAACTGAATGAGGATGTTCACACTATAATATCTCCAAGATTGATTCTAGTACCATTCCAATTTTTATCTTACTCTACCAACAATATCTTATTTCAGTTTTCATCCTCACCAACTAACTCATCCTTAGCTATCCATAGTTGGGATTCATTAGCAATTCTCTAATAGACAGATAGCTCAACTGGAATAGCTACAAATATATTCAACTCATATAAATATATTATATTATATATTTTATAAAATATACAAGTAGGCTCTCTCAATACGTTCCCTAATCCAAAAACCAATGCTCTGATACTAAATGTAACAACCCGCCATTTCAGAATCCTGTATCTATACAACGAAGTCCCAAAACAGCGAGTCGTTGGAAGTGTTGGAACTGGGCCAGCCCGCAGACGTAGTGATGGGTGTATTTCAATATTTTTTTATCCTATTAGATCTTTATTGGCCCTTTGAAGTCTAATTCATTTAAAACAATTCTAAATTTGTTTTAAATAAAATCATGTATTTTATTTAAATTTAAGTATTTTGTAATGTAAAGTTAATTTGAATGATTTAATTTATATATATACATGTATTATATACATATACATGTGTGTGTGTGCATGTGTAACATAATAATCCGTGAAGAGTATACCATGCCCGTATATAGATGTTGAAATTTACATCGCAACGGACACATTAGCTCATTTCATATGTATTGTATTTGTTTAAATATGTGCATAAATCTATAATGCAAAGTATATTTATATAAATACGTATACATATATTTAAAATATATTTTATAACTAAAAGTCTCAAAATTATATATATATATATAATTTAAAACATTTGTATAATATATATACATAATTAAACATATAAAATTATACATACATACATATATATATATATAATAATTAAAATTATATATATATATATAAGGTTAAATAAAATGAATATATATGAATAATTAATTACATTAAAATATTTAAAATATAAATATATATATTTTAAAATTATTTCCAGATCGAAATTAGCATAACAAACAAAAAATAATAAATTTATAATTTTATCATTATTATATATATATATATATAATAAATAGTTTTGATCATAATAAATAAAAATATTAGCAATAATTATTAAAAAATCAAAATTTAAAATTTATAAAATTTAGGATCATAAAATACAGGTTCAAAAAATTTCCCATGATTTTTTGAAATAAAATATTATTTTTAGTAAATAAAAGAAATGTTCAACCGAAGTAATTTAATTATTAAAAATATTAAATATTAACAAAAAATTCTAAATTTTTTCCTTGGGTTACTGCATAAATATAGTAATTTTAAAAAATATAAAATCGAATTTTTAGTTCAATAATTACTTTAGATATAATAAAAAATTCAAATAATCAATAAAAGATAATTTAAAATTATTTATATATATAATTTTTTTTTCGAATTTGATAATTCATATTATGTATAAATAGGCGTAAGGAAAAATTCTAAGCTGCTTATACATTATAAATATACATATATGTAATTATATGTTTAAAATATACATTAGTCTATGTTTGAATTAATATATAAATATACATAAAATAATTAATAGTGACAAAATTTATTTTTTTTACAGAAAATTAAATTTGTTTATACATAAATTATTACACATAATAATATAGCCATGCACATAACCAAACTAATTTGTGACAGCTACATATACCTACGAAAATATCACCTAACTAGATATACAACATTAATATATATACATATTTGGGATTAATCAATATTAAATCATAAAATATGATATGATTACTATAATATATTAATAAAATACCAATTGATGATGCCTTTGAGTCCACTTGAATCAATGAATTCCCTTCTCTAGTTATGCTCGATCCGTCAGATTGTAAGTCTGGAATCGTCGACCTTTTCTATCAAATAGTGCTTTTACTTGACTTGAATTAATTTAAGATTTTTAGAACTGATATGGGGATTAATTTCTTTCAGCAAACTTGATAATTATGGCAGCCAAAATTTGTTTTGATTAAGGGTTTAGAG
Source organism: Allium fistulosum (assembly GCA_030737815.1). Taxonomy (NCBI): domain Eukaryota; kingdom Viridiplantae; phylum Streptophyta; class Magnoliopsida; order Asparagales; family Amaryllidaceae; genus Allium; species Allium fistulosum. The sequence goes on along the minus strand of CM060907.1, from coordinate 949,865,350 downwards.
ATCCATATATATAGCCTTGTACAAGAGAGATATTAGGACAATCTCATTACCTGGTCTCTCTTAATCTTAGCCATCCATCTCTAGGTCTAATCCTAAGTTTTAGCCACCTCCAATTTGTCAAAACCAAAATTTGCAGCCCTAATGATGGGCCTTAAACCCATCTAAGTCCAAGCCAAAACACTATGCAATTAAATCTAATTTAATCGCTGGTCGATATTGTATACTGATCGATGTATTTATAACTGTTATAAATATTTATAACATTATTTACTTCTCAAATTATATTCAAATTTTATAATTAATATTTCATAAATATTAATTAATTTAATTAACTTATAACAATTATAAACTAATTAAATCATTCGGTCTTAAATGAATTCATCATTTCGGCTGTGTAACTCTAAGGTGTAAATTTGGTCAGCGATTAACATCGAACTATTCTAATGTTAACGTTCACACGTCACTTAGCAGGTGGTGTGGCATTATGACCAAATTTATCGCTTACTCATTTCCGCTAAAATCCAATTTTAGTTTAATAATCGTTACCCGGTTGTGACATTTGTTTACACCAATTCTCTCCGTCAAAACTATATCACTTTGGACTTGTGGGATTTGGTAATGGTCAAAATTCCAACATCATCCACATTTAACTTATAGTCCAAATACAAAGTCCTTGGTTCAATAATAAAAATTATTATTAACCAAAATGCTCTGTCCAAAGTCTTTGACTTTGAGTTGACTTGAGTTGACTGTGATACTAACCGCATATAACTGAGGAGACGAATCCTCTCTTGAATAGTGCTTCACTTCCAATACTTCCACTTGAACCAACTATAGTCACTCGATGGACGCCATGCCATGATTCAGCTATAATCATAGTGGAGCTTTCATATTGAAGATCCACAGCATTCTCAAGTCGAGAGAACTGTGTAAATCATTCACATCGAAATTTTCTATTTGACCTTAGTTATATTAACCAACAGAAAACTATCGAGTGAGTCATTCCATAGTTATCCAATAACTATTAGTACGTAACCCCTAGGTGCCCCCAGTAGTCATGAGTAATACACTGCCCAACATTTGGAGAGCGTTACGTACTCTAGCCTCAACGGATACATCGATATCCAGTCTCGATGCATCTTGACTAGGAACATTTAAAATGGTATATTTGTTTCGTTGTGACAAATTACTCACGGTTACAACACTTTCTAACTACTATTACAAATATACCATTTATGGATTTTTCTATTAAATATAATTTTAATTAAGTTAATTAATTAATATAATCATATTATATCAAGTATATAATAGGAAGAAAATACCTTTTATTTCGAACGAGATTTGTCAACGAGTTAGATATATGTAACAAATTACACAATTGCCTCTAGAGCATATCCCTAACTCTATCAATCTCCCACTTGCACTTGGGATCAACTATGGAATCTAATTCCAACTTCTCCAATTAGTTTTCTCAAAACCAATTAGGTCAGTCCCTTAGTGAATGGATATGCTATTATCTTTTAATTATCTACTTTGTCGATTAACTCTCTTTGACACTGATAAACTGCCTTTATCATGTGGAACAATTCGAAGTATGTCTTTCGGCTTCTAATGAGCTTTAAGTTCTATCATGACCAATTTCATGACATTGTTATCTTATAACAATATTATGGAATTCTCAATATTTGGAATCACCTTTGGCTCAATTATAAATTTGTGCATTTATATATATATACATTGGTTTATTGTAGCGATATTCAAGTTAATGTTCTCAACATTTCATCGAATCAACCACAATCACCTTTATTTTGATATATTCTCAAATCAAAGTTTTAACTTTAATTTTATCATTGACATGTTATACTCAATATCACTTATAAAAGTTTGTGTCCAAACGTTCCATTATAACGAGTTCGTTGTTTTTATAAACAATTCTCTAGTATTTCATAAATACGCAAGAACACCTCACGCAAGAACACCTCAAACAACCATTTAGTGATATCAATTTAGATTTTATATTTGCTCCATGTATCAAATACATAAACAAAACACAATATCATACACAACATAACCTGTATGATAATTCATATTGCTAATGCATAAGGAATCCAACTTACATGTTCTCTTTTTGATAGGGTGTTGTTGTATATCGTTTTGGCACAATCCCTATATCTCACAATAAAAGACATCATTTACAATCCAAAATTGAGTATTAAAACGACTAAAGTTGATTTTAATACAAGCATATTGTTAAAATCAACAACGTGTTGTTTACTTATAGTTTAGAAATATCAACGTACCTTTTAACGTTCTTTCTTATGAACACATGCTTCCTCTGCACTTGGATTGCAAATCAAATTTTTTGATATTTCTATCAAAATACTTATTCAATCTTGATGCTTACAAAATGATACATTCGTATCATTTCTTGGACCATATCCAAAGAATCACAAACCCAATATCGCTCCCACTCACAAACCCAATATCGCTCCCACAGACTTTGAGTCATTTTTGGTTAATATGTGTAAACGGCTTACTCTAAATCATTATTTAGAATTTTCTATTTTAATACATAAGAACCAAACACTAAGTCTTATCGAGCGATAATTTTGTGAGTAAATCTGAATTAACTTGAGCATGTTGAATGGTGATTCTGTTATGCTAATTTCAATAATTGAAATTTGCAATATTATTTTATCGAAATTGCTCATTTAATTCCAACCACATTAGTCTTTCCAATAAAGACACAATCTCGGCCGATGGATCACATCTCCTTGGTTACGACCACTAAAATCATATTTTGATAGCGTACTTGGAATTCTTTTAGATTTGCGCATCATACCATATAGAGTCAAAATCTTAATGGTTTAATTGAACAACCGAGGGTAATTTATATTTTTGACATTAATAAGAAACTCATAGTTTCTCTTTGATGTACGAGAATACTTATTAGACATTCTAATTCAATGTATTCATTTAGGTTACACTACAAGAAAAGTTGTTTTTAACAGCCATGGAACACAGCGTTGGGATGGGTATAGCTGTTGTTGATCCTTACGTAAACAGTAAAAACAAAAGACAGCGTAACATAATGTCGTGTGTCAGATCCACTCTCTATTGAAATTAAGCCCACCTAACTTCCCTCTATAATTTTCATTCACCGCGTAAACTTATTTTCCCCTTCTTCACTGAAATATGCAACCCTAAATCCCAAAGCGCCCACTCCTGCAATCCTAAATTTGCTATGCCTCCGTTGTTCTAATCCCTAAATGACGCCTCTCTGTTATGCCCAATATTGTTAAAGAAGAGGTCCCCATGGCTCCCCTGCGCTCTGGTGCTTGCATTAGAGAGTTAGCATCCATTGAGTCAACTCACCACTGCTATGAAGGAACACTCACATCCTTTTCTAAAATAGATCCTGCAATCCAGGCCCTAAATTTTTGTGAAGCGTCAACATTTCTCTGGTTAGAAAATTTTCCCTAATAATTTTCAACCCAGAATTTTAATTTTAGAGATCATATGATTCTTGCTTCAAGTATTTTTGGATTTCATGGTATGAATTTTTCAAATTAAAATGTTTGGACATGTATTATCATCATTACATTTACTGACTTTAGGTTAGACAGTAATCATGTTGGTAATGGAACTATTCATATGGATAATGATACGATTGGTTAAATAATAAATTTAAAGGTATCTGAAATAAGTAGAGGCCAAATGGGTATACAAATATATTTGGATGTATTAAGTGCTTATTGCTCAAGTGAATTGCATCGACTTGTAGTCAGTCCATCGTCAGGCAATCCAATGTCCGAATGTTCATTCTTGTATGTAATAAAATAGTTATATTAGTATTGTACCTGCCATTTATTCATCTAAAACAGGATACACACACACATATACATACATACATACATACATACATACATATATATACATATGTATGTATGTTTGTATATGTATATTACTCTGAGTTCTTCTAGAGATTATGGATGGTCATGGAGATACTTAACAGCCATCATTGAAGTAGTAGAAATTGTTTCATAACTTGTAATATATCATTTTAATAATGTACTTATATAATCATTCCCCTTTTAACTTTCAATTTCTTATAAGACTTTTTTTCACTTTTTAGAAAGAAGGGACATACGAGGTAAAGAAATTTAAGGTTGTATGTCATTTCTTTGGCTATCAAGCTAGGAGGGCTTTACGATTAAGTTTGACTGCGATTCCTATATAAGTATAAAAGCATGTTTACTTCTCTACTTTATTTACCCCTATGTCTTAATTAACCAAGGAATTTCACATATTCAGGTCTTGGGAGGCATCTGTTATCTTATGTTAGCTACTAGTTTGAATAGTTACATAGCTACAACTTAAAACAACCTATCAATAAATGGAAATGTGGCGCTACTCCAATAATAGTAAGTCTTATGCAGCTGTCATTACTCATCCTGATAGCATTATTCCAAACATCTAAATATACCTTATCCAATAAACTAAAATGAATGAAATCAGTGTATAACTTTCTATTTTTGATACCAGGCAATGATGATTATGAAGCAACACTCGCACTGGAGCCGTTCCTATTGGAAACCTGCTCTTCGTCCTGCAATTATTACCGAATCCATAATCCTTGTTTAAGATTTCAGGTAGTAAATACAACTCTAAAACTTCAGAAACACTACTGAAAAACACTAACAATTTCTGATTTCTTTTTTTCTTATCTTTAGCAGATGGTGCTTGGTGTGTATGCAGAAGTGATGTAAGCACCCCTGCTTTACAAAAGACATTAGATTATGCATGTGGAGCAGGTGCTGACTGCAACCCAATTCATCAAAATGGTGCTTGCTTCAGCCCTGACACGGTACTAGCTCACTGCTCCTATGCTGCAAATAGCTATTACCAGAGAAATAACCAGAACCAGTAAGCTTGTGATTTTTCTGGCACTGCTCAACTCTCCAATACCGATCCTAGTCCTGGTATGTTCCCTTTCTTTATCGCTTTTTGTTATGTTTTTTTCAGAACTTATTTTCTTTAATTTTCCATTTTTGCTTGTTTTTACAGGTCAGTCTGGATGCACCTACCCTGCCACACCAAGGTAAAACTTGAGAAAATTAGTTTGCTTGTTAGATGTCTTGAAGCAATTTATAAGTAGAAGATAAAAAGCATGCTTTTCTTGAAATTTAAGAAGTTATTCATCACTTTTGCTTCTTTTAATGTTTATGTTACAGTGCTGCGGGAACAAGTAGCAGCAGCAGCACAAGTACATCATCAACAGGAGGAGGAGGTCTGAACTCACCAACAACAACAGGAGGGACATTCAGTAACAATCTTGGCCCTAACACACAATGTCAGTACAGTTTCTTTCTGAATAGTATTTGTCATCAGTAACAAACAAGTTTCTAGAATACAAAGCGCATGTGGCTGAGGATATTCTGCAAACACAACCCAGATAAATGCGCTAGATGGATTATCTTCTCCTGAGCATTCATATTTACTTGCTGCACTTTCGAATTCCACATAAAAATGGAAAAGGCAAAAAGAGTAGCAGTCTTTTCTCATTTATTGATTCATTTATAGTATTTGTCATCAATAACAAACAAGTACTAGAAATATGTTTTCCACCATGAGTAATTTGTTAAAGTTAATTTGATCTCACTGAAAATGTACCTACATCTTCATTGATGGATGTGTAGAATGGACTTTTGGTCCTATAGTGCTCATATCAAAATATGATGGTAGTTACCAACTTGTTTTAAACATCCGATTCTTGGTTGATGTTCTATAAAATAATCGGTTGGAACTAAATACTTACTGATTTTTTTTGCTAAGCCACTTTACATCTCTTAAATCATCAGAACAAACTAGCAGAGTCTGAATGGTGTGGTTGACTAACATAATCAATTCATATTTAGAGTCAATGATATTCCTTTTATATGCTTTTGAGCTTCATGTTTCTCTCTAAGTTGGGCTTTGATTTTTTTTCCCTTGTAGTTAATGGAGGCAAAACCCAATGGTGTTATCGTTTCCACTGTTTGTAAATTAAAAGCGCGGCTAAATCCATGAATAATTTCCACTGGGGACTGTATTGTTACTTTTTCACGACGTGAGATATATAAATTATTTTACTACCATTTGCTTATATCTTTGTACCTTTTTATGCAACTGCCTTTTCGTATTTTAATGGTTTTAGATATAATATGATATCATCTTTTATTAAAACTCAGATGTCCTAGTAAATGCTAACCAAACTGCAAATCAAAGAGGACTTTGCATTAATGAGGCAATTGCCTTAGTTTTTTTTAACTGAGCCAATGCCTAATTCAAAATTGAAGCAATTACCTCAGTAATGACCGAGGCAATCCCTCAGTGAATACTGAGGGAATGCCTCGGTTCACGGGGCATTAGCCACAGTTTCACTAAGGCAGTCATCGGCTAATACTGAGGCAATACCTTAGTTAAAACTGAGGCTAATAGCTAAATTGCCTCAGTTTAATAGACTCATTTGTGCCTTAGTTTAAATGAGGCGGCCTTGGTTAAAACTAAGGCATTTTCGTCGGTTTATGTCATCATAATAATCGATAAATTTTTATGTGAAGATCCTTTTGCTGAGGCAAATGCTAGCGACTTTGGTGCTAGAACAAAAGAATACGTGTATGTATGCATACAACAACGCAACAATAAAAAGAGCCTGACAACTATGCAAGGATTAAACTAAGAGTCCAACTACAAAAAAAATCAATAGATACCTCAAAAAGGAATTTTTCTGTAACGGGTTGTAGTCCAAGATCCTGAAGTTGGCCTGGTTAGTTTTATATCACACTCCTAATATGCATGCAATGTGATTTTTTAGGTTATTTGGCTTCGAGATGATCAAAGGAAGAACGTCGCCACATTCCTTGTTTAGGTATAATATGAATATTTTATATTTGTATTGAAATATTGGTCATAGGTCAATATGCAATATTTGAATTTACCATATGAAATATCGATATGCCTGACATTGTTGTGAACAAGAGTTTGTTAATTTTCGAATATGCCTAGACCAGTATGTATGCATTCATGATCGAAACTAATTTTTATAAAATTTAACTAAGTTAACAAAGTTTATAAAATTAACTAAGTTAACCAATTTTCATAAAATTAAATTGTTAATCAAGGGAGATTTTTTAATCAAGGGAGATTTTTAATCAAGGGAGATTTCTTTTCTATAATAATAAGTAAATGATTAGGCATAAGAAATATGAGATAAATTAAATTATGAGATGATAAATCACATGGAGCTTTAAGTATTGAATTTGGAAAAAAGAGTTTTACAAATAAAGTTGTCTTTTAGAATCTAGTCTTGATAAGGAAATGTATGGTTAAAGCAATTGAAATTAAGTTCATAAGAACATAGGTTTGGTTAGTTAGCTTGATTAGTTTGCACCTCCATTTTTAGTGGATGTTAAGGCTTATAATGATAGTATTTGTCGGTTATTGTACTGTTATATATGAATTTACCCACAGTAATCATGTATAATAACTTGGAAAATGACTTACATTGGTTACAAATTGAAGTTCTCAAACTTAGTTGATGCCTAAGTTGTTTTGTGATAATCCACACTCAACTAAGTTTTGGTTTTGTTTCTATTAACAGGATCATTTATATCATGTAGCACTGTTAACTTGATCTAGCACTGGTTTTACAAACTTGATCTAGCATTGGTTTTACACATGTACTGATAATATAAAACTTCCATTGGGGAACAAATTAAAGAGACATAATGGGCAAAACATCCTTCTATAATGAACACTTCATACATATTAATTAAATCATTAGTTTCATGCATGAAATGCAGGGCATGTTAATTATTTATTACTTGTATCATTTGTTTTTTATGTAATTTATGTTGCTTCCAGTCAGTGCAGAATTTTTATAGGCATGACACACAAATAGTTCAGATGTTTATAATTTTGTTTTTCAAGTTATATTGCTTTCAGAGCAGTAGATTACAGTAAGTTTTTGGTGTTCATAATAATTAAATAGAATACATTCCTATTTTTAATATAAGCAAGTTCGGCACATTAATAAATATCAATTCATGTGCAGCCTGAAATTCACACTTCCATAAATATCGTATCATGTGCACACTCTTTTGGGGTTTATTATCCAATCAACCCTTGAAGCACAAGGATTTGCATTCAGAGATTTCTGAAATGGATTTGATTTCTATAGGTAACCTAAATAGTAAATACCATTCGAAACATGAATCCTTTGCTTATTGTTACATTTGTTTAATAGAGCTCAGCTTGCAAAGGCATATCAGACAGCTGGCATGCTATTTGAAGTGCTTTGTACTGTTAACAAGACTGAGAAAGTCAAAGAAGTTTCGCCTGAGGTTTGTGTGTTTTTCTCCTTGTACTTTTCAACTAGTGTAAATTCAGTTCAGTTATTGTTGCTAGCATATAGAAAAAAAGAAGAGATTAAGTTTGAGATTAAGTTTATTGTAAATTTCTTATCTTCATATTATATTTCTTTTATAATTGATTTCATCTTTAACATTTGTTGGCTGCATCCATTATTGTTCTGTTTTCTTCAAAAATTTCTGAGTTGCATGCCCAAATATATGACTATACTCACATTTTAGTTGTTTATATTTTATAATCATAAAAAACAGATGTACACCTGAAAAGTTTCACCTGTCCTCGTACAAAGATATGAAAAGTGTGCATGGTAATGTTGTTTTTGTTTCACCTGAAATTGTACAAAAATTTGTGTCCTGTCCTTGTTTGCTGTTTCACCTGAAAATTTTACAGAAAACTACAAAATTTTCTTTGCTTTTTCACCTGAAATCCTATCACTACAGCCACATGAAATGTGCACTTATGGATATCCATTTCCCTTTTGTATATAGTTAAGTTCGAGTTTGGCATATGGCATTTGCGACAGTGAGAGGAAGTGGGTGATTGGGTTTTGCTGTTTAAATCATATTTATAACTGAAAATGCAGTTTTTGTTCTTCTACATTGGATAATGCCTGGTAATAATCCGCTTCTTGTTGCTGTATTTTCTAAATCACACGTTATTTTTGTTTTATTTCACGTCAATGTCTGTTTAGTTAAACTGATGTACTGGCAGTCTATTTAGTTAAAATGATGTACTAACAGTCTTTATCTTTTTTGTTGAAAAATTATATAACTTGCGGATGATGTTTGGATTTGAAAAATAACTTATGTGCTTCGTTTTGACAGGTGCTGTATGATGATACCGGGGTTACTACAAGCTGGAAGGAAGGAAAAATTATTTTGCTGCATTCATTCTCTTTCAAATCGGTCATGCTTGGATTAACGTATTTTGTATTAACGTTCATATATCTTTGCTTTTAGTATGTATCGTTTTGGTCAGCTATGGTTGTATGTATTGTTTTTTTTAAGATCACAAATATTTGAAACTTTGTGTACGAAATATTATGGATATATATTTAAATATATATTGTGGTGTGGCTTATGTCTTCATTTGATTACGTACATCGTTATGTGATAATTGTGTTTTTTGAAATTTTATAATATATTAGTAGAATTGTAAGCTTGGATGTACCTAGTAAAAAAACCGCAGGGATAAAAATTTATAGTGTTTTAACTGTGCTATGGAAAGGTTGTTTTTTCCAGTTTTATATACTACAGCATTATGATAGTGCTATAAACAATTTTCATAACAAAAAAACAACGAAATAAAAGACAGCAAACCGCTATAGAAAGTAGCTGTACTTATACATACAATGTACTATTGCAGCAGATAACGTTGTAAAATATTGTGTTCTATAGCGTCTATAGACGCTGTTGTATATTTCATATGTGTGCCCGCCTGTTTTTACATAGCAGTCATGAAAACGCTATAGTTTCACTTCATAGCGACTTTCCAAGGCTATTAAAAGTAATGTTTATAGCACTCATAAAATGCTATGAAATGTCCTTGTCCATAGCGTCTCTTATAGCGTTTTGTATGTTGCTGTTATAGGTCACTGACCTATTACAACATGTTAATATACAGCGTAAGAAAAAATGCTATAATAGCTTCTAATAGCGTTTTTTAAACGCTATTAAAGGGTGTTTTTGTTGTAGTGTTAGTGAATTTCACTTCATCTCATATAATCAGTTCTATCTATGGATCAGATCCACTTCCATTTAACTACCAAAAATTTCTCAAAGAAATTCCTTCACAATGAAGTTGATATATCTTGAAACAACAATTGTTTCTTAGTGAAAATAGAATAGGGATTCATAAATGCTTTATGAATCTTTTTATTTATAAAACTGATTTTAGTTTACAAAAATTATGTTCAAAACATAAATATGTCATTTGTTGACAGACCTTTCCAAAAAACTTTTTGGAGATTCATACAAGATCCCTAATGAACAATTATTACGTGAAATCTTTTGACTCGCACAACCTGCCAACTCCTTGGCCTAGGATATGTTGGGATTTCTTACAAACCCTTATCTTGTATGATTTTGTAAACTGTTGTTTAGATGAAATAATGTCAACCTTGTGTGATACTTTTAAGTACATGACCTTATAGAAAGAAACTAACTCAACTTCACTCATAATTAATCGTAAATTTTCCAACAATGTTTGATTACTCCTTATTGATGCATCATTATGTATCACATGGAGGAGTGACTTTTGAGATTGAATATATATTCATTTTTAGGTACATTTGGAACTCTTTCCAATATACTCACTTATTCGACCAAATCAAATCATTTTATTCTATTGGATGTTATTTTATTTACTTTTCTTTTATATCCTATGATTTTATCATAAACTTACTACATGTGTATCCAATACATATATACATGTTGGTAATAAATCATCGATGAATATAACAAAGTATGTGGAACCCTTTTGGTATTAATAGACTTGTGATTGCATACATCAATATGTATTAATTCAAAGAGTTCATTAACTCTTATGATGCTCCCACTGAATGGGTGCATAGCCATTAATGGTTCGAGATATAATTAACCTGTATCATATGATTCATAATCATATAGTAAAATTATTTCTCAAAACTATGGCTTAGTCTATAATTCCAAAACAATTGTAAATAATATTAGACACATATGTATTTTTTATTGCATCATTTTTACTATGAAAACAAATTCCAAAATATAGTTCTATTTCATAATGAATATTCATTATACTCATATTGAAATACAGTTATATCTATTTTTCAGACAATACCAAAAATAAACATTATTTCACAAATAATGTTCGATACATTTTACGAAAACAATTTTCGTAACTTGATGCAATCATTAAGTGCTATATGGCATGCTCCCACTATTTCCGCCATTACTATAATAGCGTACTAAATTTAGAGGTCCACCATTCACTTAATATTGTTAATATTGTTTACTTATTTCATATGCTGCAACTAGTTTACAGTGGGGAGTTCTTTGATCAAATATCTTAAACTCAAAGAAAAACAATTTTCTATATGAAAATACATTTAAGAATAAAGATCATATTTCATATTCCAGTATTAAGTATCAACTAGTATTACAATTTTTGTTTCCAATGTTTCTCTATGAAGTAGAAGTGATTATTCATTCTCTTCATTCCAACTTTACCTTAAATTACATCTATTCTTATACATTCGTTTTTCTTTAAAATGGTCAAACTATTCAAAAGAAAACCTTACTACATTACCATAACAAACCTTTTACAAAACACATTCGATTATTATTAACATTTAAGACATCAAATATGTTGCACTTTATGTAAACCGATCAAGATGACATTTCAATGATCGAGTTCTTAGATGTATCTCGTAGTTTATGGTCTTGTGTTACATTAACACAATATGATCCTTTTGAAATCATTCAAGTTGAATACATGATCTTAAAATATTGTTTATTGGCTTACTTCAAATGAACTAACTTCATTGAAATGTTGTACCCCACAAACTATGACTGTTCACCATATAACATTTATATGTGAAAGTACATGGATCAAATATCCATATTCTTTAATTTCATTTAGAGTTCGAAACTCATAAAATGCAATACATGGTATTAACCAAATAAATGCATAAGTGACCGAACCATGAATGTATTCAGTAGTTGTAAAATCAGGCACTTGCATGGGTGTTGAAACGTTAACATGCAATAGGAATTTGATAGTGGGTATTATATTTCCATTTGTCAACTTTCAATTCAGTTCGTTTGTATATGTTAATTGATAAACATTTTATCAATCATATTAAATGCACAAATTTATTATTGTAGATAATTATAACATTATTTAGCATATGTTCTTACAATATTAGAAAGGTTAAATGTTACCATTTCATTTTTCTAATAAGGCTCCCACTAGTCTTTTATGATTCTCCAAACCCTAAGATGAAACACAGAAGAATTTCGACTTCACTAGTGGGTGTTAGGACTCGTCTATCTTGGTATCCTGACCTTGAGTTTGCTCAACAAATCATAGCCCCACAAACTATGGATAACTCCTTATCGGTTGTATCACATATAACTCCTAACCCATTTTTCCTTGTCCTAATCTCATTTCGACCTTGAGTTTGCTCAACAAATCGAAAGAGATTATTCATTCATACCTACCATATCATGATGGCCTAAGTATAGTATATGTACCTTGAGTTTGCTCAACAAATACATATAGTTATCTTACCTCATCTGTTCAATATATTAATAATACTACACATAACATCCTCAACTTGAGTTTGCTCAACAACTAAGGAGTATGCAAGTAATTTATTAATATACATATGGTAGAGGACAATATTATATTGAAGATTCATAATCTTCAATATATTATATTGAGTGATATCAACTTATGGAATAATGTATTTCTTATGAAATACCCTCGTGATTCAAGTGTTAGACACATCAGAAATCATAGTATGCATACATTTACGTATGTATTTATTCCTTAAGTCTATTTTGGTTTCTTTAATGTTCCACTTTTAGTTTATACATTCATATCATATAAGTTTTGTTGTTAATTAACTTTTATATTTCATATTACTTATATGATACTCTTATGTATAATATTTCATCATTTAAATCTTATTTAATTAATTTTAATTAATTAACTCTTTAATTAATTGTATATTAGTATTCCAATACAACTTTTATATTGGACATATCTACTATAACCTTTATAGTGTAACACATATATCTTAAATATATGTATTTTTATATAATTAATTAACCTTTAATTAATTTATTAATTAAACAATTTTAATTAAATTATATTAATTTCAAAATTTTATCTTATATACATACATGTATGCTTATGTTATCTTAAACACTTTAAAATAACATAACATATATCAACATATATAATACATGCGTATAAGTATTAATTAATTAACTCATTTAATTAATTTATATTATTAATCTTATTAATAATTTTAAATTTCGAAATTAATATTTACATAGTTTCAAACATTTTGAACTTCTTCATTACATTTTCAAACATTTTGAAAATTTATGTTATATTATAACCTTTTATAATAAACATGTTTTTTATTTTAAATTTAACTTTTAAATTTAAAATCATGTCTTAATTTTCAAAACTATTTTGAAAATTAGCCCAAGGCCTAATTCAAACAGGGCCTTTTCTATTAGGGGCAACCTTTGAGCTCACATCACCTTTCAGGCCAGGCACGTAACCAGGTAGGACATGGTACTTGATTACCCAATTCCAATCCTAGACATCACCTTTGTAGACACCGTATGCTTAATTAGTTAGCCCTAACATGACTAATGTAGATCGGATAGGCTATTGGGCTCGATACCATTGTTGGAACTGGGCCAGCCCATAGCGGTAGTGGTGAGTGAATTTCAAATATTTTTTATCCTATTGGAACTTTATTGGGCCTATGAAGTCTAATTCATTTAGAACAATTATAAATTTATTTTAAATAAAATCATGTATTTTATTTAAATTTAAGTATTTTGTAATGTAAAGTTAATTTGAATGATTTAATATATATATATATATACATGTATCATATACATATACATATACATATGTGTGCATGTGTAACATAATAATCCATGAAGGGTATAACATGCCTGTATATAGATGTTGGGATTTACATCGCAACAGACACATTAGCTCATTTCGTATGTATTGTATGTTGTCTAAATATATGCATAAATCTATAATGCAAAGTATATTTATATAAATACATATACATATATTTAAAATATATTCTATAACTAAAAGTCTCAAAATTAAATATATATTTATATAATTTAAAACATTTGTATAAATATATATATATAGTTAAACATATAAAACTATACATACATATATATATAATAATTAAAATTATATATATAAGGTTAAACAAAATGTATATATATAAATAATTAATTACATTCAAATACTTAATATATATATATATATATTTTAAAATTATTTCCAGATCGAAATTAGCATAACAAACATAAAATAATAAATTTAATTTTATCATTATTATATATATATATATAATAAATATTTTTGAACATAATAATTAAAAATATTAGTAATAAATATTAAAAAATCAAATTTTAAAATTTACGAAAATTTAGAATCATAAAATACAGGTTTAAAAAATTTCCCATGATTTTTGAAAAAAATATTATTTTTAATAAATAAAAGAAATGTTCAACCGAAGTAATTTAATTTTTAAAAATATTAAATATTAACGAAAAATTCTATTTTTTTTCCGTGGGTTACTACATAGATATATTAATTGTAAAAAATATAAAATCGAATTTTCAGTGCAATAATTATTTTAGATATAATAAACAATTCAAATAATAAATAAAATATAATTTAAAATTATTTATATATAAAAAAATTATTTTCAAATTTGATAATTCATATTATGTATAAATAGGTGTAATGAAAAATACTAAGCTATTTATAAATTATAAATATACATATATGTAATTATATGTTTAAAATATACATTAGTCTATATTTAAATTAATATAAATATACATAAAATAATTAATAGTGACAAAATTTAATTTTTTTACAGCAAATTAGATTTGTTTATACATAAATTATAACACATAATAATATAACCATGCACATAACCAAACTAATTTGTGACAACTACATATACCTACGAAAATCTCACCTAACTAGATATACATCATTAATATATATATATATATATATATATATATATATATATATAGACACACACACAGATTTGGGATTAATCAATATTAAATCATAAAATATGATATGATTACTCTAATATATAAATAAATACCAATTGATGATGCCTTTGAGTCCACTTGAATCAATGAATTCCCTTCTCTAGTTATGCTCGATCCATCAGATTGCAAGTCTGGAATTGTCGACCTTTTCTATCAAATAGTACTTTTACTTGACTTGAATTGATTTATGATTTTTAGAACTGATATGGGGATTAATTTTGGCCAGAAAACTTGATAATTATGGTAGCCAAAAGTTTTTTTGATTAAGGGTTTAAAGATCTATATATATAGCCTTGTACAAGAGAGATATTAGGACAATCCCATTACCTATTCTCTCTTAATCTTAGCCATCCATCTCTAAGTCTAATCCTAAGTTTTAGCCGCCTCCAATAACTTTTCAAAACCAAAATTTGCAGCCCTAATGATGGGCCTTAAACCCATCTAAGCCCAAGCCAAAATACTATGCAATAAAATCTAATTTAATCGCATGTCGATATTGTATATCGATCGATATATTTATAACTGTTATAAATATATATAACATTATTTAATTCTCAAATCATATTAAAATTTTATAATTAATATTTCATGAATATTAATTAATTTATAACAATTATAAACTAATTAAATCGTTCGGTCTTAAGGGAATTCATCATTTCAGCTGTATAACTCTTGGGTGTAAATTTGTCAGCGATTAACATCGAACTATTCTAATGTTAACGTTCACACTTCACTTAGCATGTGGTGTGACATTATGGCCAAATTTATCGCTTACTCATTTTTGGTAAAATCCAGTTTTAGTTTAATAAGCGTTACCCGATTGTGACATTTGTTTACACCAATTCTATTCGTCAAAACTATATCACTTTGGACTTATGGAATTTGGTAATGGTCAAAATTCCAACCTCATCCACATTAAACTTTATAGTCCAAATACAAAGTACTTGGTTCAATAATAATAATAATTATTAATCGAAATGCTCCGGCCATGGGTTGACTGTGATACTAACCGCATATAACTGAGGAGACGAATCCTTTCTTAAATAGTGCTTCACTTCCAATACTTCCACTCGACCAAACTATAGTCACTTGATGGACGCCATGCCATGATTTGGCTATAATCAAAGTAAAGCTTTCTTATTAAAGATCCACAGTATTCTCAAGTCGAGAGAACTGTGTAAATTAGTCACATTGATATTTTCTGTTTGACCTTAGTTATATTAACCAACAAAAAACTATCGAGTGAGTCATTCCATAGTTATCCAATAACTATTAGTACATAACCCTTAGGTGCTCCCAGTAGTCATGAGTAATACACTGCCCAACATTTGAAGAGCGTTACATACTTCAGTCTCAACGGATACATCGATATCCAGTCTCGATGCATCTTGACTAGGAACATTTAAAATGGTATATTTGTTTCATTGTGATAAATTACTCACGGTTACAACACTTTGTAACTACTATCACAAAATATACTATTTATGTATTTGCCTATTAATATACTTTTAATTAAGTTAATTAATTAATATAATCACATTATATCAAGTATATAATAGGAAGAAAATACCTTTTATTTCGAACATGTTACTAGAACATGTTATGTATGTTGGACACTAGTGGTTGTAAGTGTTTGCTAATGGATGCATATATTTACACTAGGCACTATTATCTCTTAGAGGTCGGCCTAAGTAGGTCACTAAAACATATGCATATGGATGTGTGTGCATTTGCATTTTTATTTTATTTCCATGGTTGCTATAAATGGATGATTATCATACGATTGTTGCATTTGGATGATGATTGTAGCACACATATAAAACTATTAGTTATCATTAGGGAATTTGCATTCATTTGGATACATGGCACGAACATGATTGCATTAAAGGAGGTCGACTGAATTAGTAGATCGCCTAATCTTTTGCATTAGTTAGGGGCATTGACACTACACTATTGCATATAACATAAATTGCATTAGAAAGCTTAAGGACAATGGATGTAGTGGATGATCGTTGAATATGTGGTTATAGAATTTTGATGAAAATATTTATTTCATTCTTCTGTCCTTGGAGATTTCGGGGACGAAATCCTTTAAGGAGGGGAGAATGTAACAACCCAAAATTTGAGCTATAATAATTAATTAACGAATTAATTAAATAATAAAATAAGTTTGTGAAATTGACAGAATCAAGCTATAGGAGTTGCACCATTTGGTCTGTGGCGATTTTCTGATCAATTTCCATATATAACTTGTCGAAATCCGAGTCAGTATGGAGAAGATACGAGAGAAATACGAAATAAAAAAAATATATAACATAGGGTCAGGTCGACCCAAACCTAGGCCAGGTCGACCCTAGGGTCGACCCCTAAAGGTCATAGGTCGACCCTCTTTGGTTATAGGTCGACCCGCCTTTTTATTTGGACGTAAATTCGTCCAGATACGAAGCATACACATTGTTTTGCAATTTTCTTCAAATCCTGTGCGTTCGTGCTTCCATCCGATGGTTCCTAGTGAGCCTATGACGTGATTGCAACATATTTAATCTTCAAATCCAATGGTCCGAGATCCCTAAGTTACACTATAAATAGAACCCTAGGCATAGCTATTTTTCCCATTCAAATTTTCTCCCAATTGGGTTCATCGCCTAAGGCTGGACCCTAAAAAGAAATTTTTTCTTGGGAGGAGATCTTTTTAATAAAAATATTCTATGCCCTAGAAGTGGATCCGGGAAGGCCAAGGAATAGAGCTAAGGACCATAGGTGAATGTTTTGTAATTATTTTAGATTTTTAAGTAATTTAAAATAATAGGGTTCTCAATAGTTGTAGTTTTTCTGCAATTTTGAGACAGTTTTTATATAAGTTATTTACAGTTAGTTTTTAAAGTTCTTTTCAGTCTATTTTATTCAGCTATTTTTATTCAGCTATTTTATTCAGTTATTTACAATTACTTACAGTTATTTGTATTTATTTACTTCTGTTTTACGTTAGAATTTAGCCTGTAAATGTTAGTTTCTTTTTATTCCTTTTTACGCGAATAAAATATAAGAATATTAAAAAGAGGAGAATTCACTAATATGGATTAAATAGAAATAAACTCTGAATTTACAGAAATTAAATGTAAAATAAGAATGAACTGTAATAAAAAGAAGATAGACTAAAATAGGCAAATTTGAGACATTTGCAAGCATGTTTATTACTAGTGGTTATAACTAAAAAGATAGAATAAAAGAGTAACAATTATAACATAGGTTATAATTAAGTAGAAAGAACATAAAAGGCTTATTTTAAAACTTAGATTAAGTTAATAAGCAAATATAGCAGAAATAACAGAAGAGGCTTATTTTAAAACTTACACTAAGTTAATAAGCAAAAATAGAAGCAGGGCCCGTACCAACAACATTCCCTTTCAGTCGAGAACTGATGGTCTCATAATAGTTAGGTGGGGCCGGGACACGCTTATGCTAATTAGGGTAAATAAGCGACCAATAGACAGAGGCTCAAATCTGGGGATTTGGGCAAGGGGCGCAAACTAGAATTTGTTGTTTAGGACCAGTACCAGCAGCATTCCCTTTTGAGGCCGGGACACGCCTATGCTAATTAGGGTAAATAAGCGACCAATAGACAGAGGCTCAAATCTGGGGATTTGGGCAAGGGGCGCAAACTAGAATTTGTTTGTTAGGACTAGTACCGGCAGCATTCCCTTTCAGGTCTAGGACTAATGGTCTTACAACACTTAGGTGAGGCTGGGCAGCATTCCCTTTCAGGACTAGGACTGATGGTCTCACAATAGATTAGGTGATGCTGGGCACGCTTATGCTGATTAGGGCAAAAGAGGGAGCGACAGTTAGTGTGTACCTGCGATGACCGAGCGTGCGACATTGATTAGGGTTAATAATTCGCTACTGCGTTCCAAGCGCTAAACATGCGTCTTTTGTTGTGACCAACACGATTGGTTCACAGTGGCACTACAAAGATATAAGGCCGATCAACGGGTAGAATTAGAATTTTAGCCTAATTAAAATAGGATTAGGGTTTCAACCTAATCACAATAATCTAAGACAGTGCAAACAATCACAATCAAAGCAAATAGAATTAGAAACAATATTTTATCCCAGTTTTATCTTTTCTGTATTTTCCTTTCATACTAAAACCATTGCTTAGTCTATTATCTTTATCTTGCTTAAGAATGCTAGTAATTACTTTCACTCTCTAGAATTATAGTGTGACCTAATCCTCTATTTCCCCTTTTCCCCCCATAGGCCAACAGAATTGAGGACAGTAGATTCAGACTGCTTGGAGATATATTCTTGGAAGTTCTTCATGTATTCTTCTTCTTCTTTTCAGTTTTCTTTTCATTTGACTTTGGATGTACTGGTACTTTATGAGAGTGATGACTTTTATTGTTTATGTACTACGATGATGTGACTGAGATTGTATTTTTCACGAGACATGTGCATTTGTTTTTAGACATATTATGTTTTAAAATGCAGTTTAATTTTAAATGTCTAGTTATTATTTAAATGTTTCAGCTTTTTTTTATTTTTCTTGTGAATATTAGTCTCTGTGATGCTTTAGCTATACTTATAACACATACACACCACATCTTGTAATGAACCCTTTTTGGATATACTAAGGGGTGTGGGGTGTTTCACTTGGTATCGGAGCCTAAGGTTATAGGATTCCTAAAAACTTGTTTTAAAGGTAAAGTATTTTTCAAAAGTAACATATCTTCAAACTAAAAGTGTTTTTCAGAAAAGAAACTCTTATTATAGAAATGGTTATTAAGTATAAGAGAGTTTGTATAAAAGTCCCCTCAAAGTCCAGTTCAACCTTCTTTCGATTCTTTTGAGCCTAAATTCTCTTTTCTTTGCATAGAATAGCTGACACCCTAAATCTTCCAAAGGGTGTCCAAGTCCCTGGCTGGTTTCGTAGATACCTTTAAGCTACGACACCAAAGGTGCAAGGGCAAGCGGCCAATGCAGCACCGGCGGGTGGAGATCCCGTTAATCCACCTCTAGCAGCCAATTTTTCTAAGCTATGCAAGGACTTCGCTAATCTAGGAGGCAAGAAATTTTCTGTCACGGAGCATTTCGTGGAGGCATGAGCTTGGTTGAGGAATACATAGCGGATATTTGGACTGTTAGGATTGGAGGACCGCCAGAGAGTTCAGCTTGCATCTTGGCAGCTGAAGGGAGAAGCTTCTTACTGGTGGGAGATTATAGAGATGGAAGGTAGAGACATTGGTTGGTTTGGATTTCGGGAAAGGTTTGAGAGAAAGTTCTTGTCGCAAGCCGAGGAAAGCATGCAGTTGGAGAAGTTCATTAGTCTGAAGCAAGGGAGTCTTTCAATGAAGAAGTATATAAATCAGTTTAATGAGCTATCGCGGTTTGGAATGGAGCTTGTTAATACACCGCATAAGAAGGCCATCAAGTTTGCTAAGGGTTTGAACCAACCCCTCTAAGGGTTGGCATGACACATGTACCTATGGGAGCGACGTATGAGTCACTTGTGGAGATGGCTCTCATGTCAGATGTTGCTAAGAAAGAAGAGGTTAAGGAGGTTCCTAAATCAGAAAACTCTAAGAAGCAGGGTGGAAGAATAAGAGGGATAAGGACAAGAAGAAACGAGGAGGACCTCAAAATCAGATCAAGAAGGGCGAAAAATGTCAAAATTGTGGATTGGTTGGGCATTTCACAAAGGACTGTAAGAAGGACATGATGAAGGGGAGGTACAATTGTAGGCAGCCTGGGCACCTTAGTAGAGCTTTTCCTCAGAGGGCAGGGCGGAGAGCAGGCGCACCTACGGCGCAAGTACAGACTTTGGATGTAGCACCTTCTAGTGGACCGGATTGAGGTAGGAAAGTCTCTGTAGAAGGTTTGATATCTATTTCGGATTTTCCTATTCGGACTCTTTTTGACTTCGGAGCATCGCATTCTTTCATTTCTAGTTCCTTGGTTGATTGTTTGCACTTTGATATTTCTCTAGCAATAGACCCTATAGTTGTTTCAAACCCCATAGGAGGATCAACACATTTACCATGATTTGTAGGGATTTGAAATTTTTTATAATAGGCGTAGAATTTGACTGTGACGCCTATGTACTGGGATTTTCGGGATATGGGATGATTTTGGAGATGGACTGGTTATCCACTTATGGAGCGATATTATACTGCGAGTGGAGAGTCGTCAT
Source organism: Allium fistulosum (assembly GCA_030737815.1). Classification (NCBI taxonomy): domain Eukaryota; kingdom Viridiplantae; phylum Streptophyta; class Magnoliopsida; order Asparagales; family Amaryllidaceae; genus Allium; species Allium fistulosum. Next base: position 949,843,921 of record CM060907.1, on the reverse strand, counting down.
ACTAGAGACATGTAGCGGAAGGACTCTCGAGGTTTCTTGTGACCCACAGGGGTCAGTCATGTTGAGCTTCCTTTATTCCCTTGATTCATCACTAGGAGAGTTAGATTCAGTTCCTGTTGTTAGAGATTTCCCAGATGTTTTTGAGGAGGTTAGGGGACTGCCCCCTAAGAGAGAGATCGACTTTAGGATCTATCTAAATGATAATGCTAAGCCAGTGGCATTGCCTATGAGACATATGGCTCCTAGGGAGAGAAAGGAGTTAAGTAAGCAGATTGGTGAGCTATTGGAGAAAAGCTTCATCAGACGGAGCATATCTGAGTGGGGATCGCCAGTCGTCTTCGCTACAAAGGCGGATGGTTCCCTTCGACTTTGCATAGACTATAGAAAGTTGAATAAGCTCACGAAGAAGAACCATTACCCACTTCCTAGGATAGACGATCTTTTCGATTAGTTAGTTGGCTCTTCAGTATTTTCTCAGCTTGACTTAGCCACTGGATTTCATCTACTTAGGGTCGCTGACGATAGCATCGATAAGACATCATTTAGGACACTCGATGGACTCTTTCAGTGGTTGGTTATGCCGTTTGGGCTGACCAATGCCCCAGCTTATTTTTGTAGATTTGATGAGCTGTGTTTTTTGAGATGTTCTAAATAAGTTCGTTGTAGTATTTGTGGATGACATTTTGGTGTTTTCCAAGAATATGGAAGAGCATACTATTCATCTTAAGGAGGTTCTTCGTACACTTCATGTTCATCAGTTGAAAGCAAAATTCTCGAGTTACTTTTGGCATGAGGAGGTGCGTTTCTTGGGGCATGTAGTCTCAAGAGAGGGTTTAGCTGTGGATCCCGCTAAGATAGTAGCAGTACAAGATTGGAAGGCCCTCAAGAATGCTACCGAAGTTAGAAGCTTCCTAGGTTTAGCTGGTTATTATAGGAAGTTTATCAGAGATTTTGCTAAGGTTTCAACATCGCTTACTCGCCTCACTAAGAAGAATACGACATTCGTGTGGGACGTAGATTGTGAGGATTCCTTCACGATGCTGAAGATGGCCCTTACTAGTGCACTAGTGTTAGTTTTACCCGACCGAGTTAAGCCTTTAACAGTATACACCGATGCATGTAGGATGGGTCTTGGAGTAGCATTGATGCAAGAAGGGAGGGTAGTATGATATGGAAGTAGACAGTTGAGAACTCATGATAAGAACTACCCCACCCATGATTTGGAGTTAGCTGCTATTGTTTTCATGCTCAAGTCTTGGAGACATTACTTACTAGGAGAGAGGTTCGAGCTTTTCACTAATCATAAATCATTGAAGTACCTATTCTCACAGAAGGGTTTAAACTTGAGGCAGCAGCGTTGGATGGAGTTTCTAGCACCATATGCTTTGAAATAGCTTACACCCCTGGTAAAGGGAACGTAGCTGCGGATGCGTTAAATAGGAAGAGAGCAACCCTTAGTCCAATGTTCGTGAAGTGGAAAAGCCTAGAGTTTAGTTCCACCTTCGATTTTAAGCCCTCTACGGACATTACCCCTGGATTATTGGCAGCACTTGAGGTTAAGCCTACCCTCATAGATCAGATTGGCTCAAGGTAATGAGAGGATTCAAAGCTTATGGATATTTTGGATAGGATTAGCAGAGGAGAGGTCTCTAGACATCTCCAACACTATTCCATTGATAGTAAAGGGTGGCTAAGGAGAGATGTAAGACTTTTGTGTTCCCCGCACTAGTGATTTGACGAGGGCAGTTCTAGAAGAAGCACACCATTCTCGAAGATAGTGTTTTATTGGAGCGACATGAAGAAGGATGTGGCAGAGTTTGTAGCTAATTTTCTTGTGTGCCAAAGATTTAAGGCAGAGCAGTAGAAACTCGATGGATTGCTTTAACCATTGGATGTAACCGAATGGAAGTGGGATAGTGTTTCGATGGACTTCATAGATGGTTTACCCCGATCTAGGAAGGGGAATACTAGTATTTGAGTGATTGTAAATCTTTTTACTAAGAGCGCCCATTTCATTCCAATCAAGAGTAAGAGGACGACACCTTATTTGGCATCCTTATATGTTCGTGAGATAGTCCGAATTCATGGAGTTCCCACTAGCATAGTGAGTGATAGGGATGCTATCTTTACTAGTGAGTTTTGGAGAAGCTTGCTAGAGGCTTTAGGGACACATCTTAGATTGAGTACGACCTATCACCCCCAGATGGATGGCCAAACGGAGAGAGTTAATAGAGTTCTTGAGGATTTGTTGAGGATGTGCATTCATGATTTTGGAGGAACTTGGGAGGAGCATCTTCCTTTAGTGGAGTTCGCATATAATAATAATTTTTAGGCTAGCATTGGGATGGCACCTTTTGAAGCTCTTTATGGGAGGCCGTGCAAGCCGCCTTCGTGTTGGTTGGAGTCTACAGAGAGATTGCTACTAGTTCCCGACATGGTTAGAGAGACTTCGAAAAAGATTAATTTGATTAGAAGGAGAATGAAGACGACCCAAGATAGACAGAAATCCTATGCAGATAAGCGGAAAAGGGATATTGAGTTTGAGATAGGAGATTTGGTTTTCATTAAGGTGTCTCTGCTAAGAAAGGTAGCGAGGTTTGGATCAAATGGGACACTTGCTTCCAGATTATAGGATCGTTCCCCATTGTGGAAAAGGTAGGGAAGATGACGTATCAGATAAAGCTATCAGAGTGGCTCGCGGGAGTTCATGATGTTTTTCATGTTTCACACTTGAGAAAGTGCTTACATGATTCAGCAGAGGTAGTGGAACTTAGCCAACTTGAAGAAGTTGAAGTGGAGAGAGAAGCATCGTTTCATCACATTCCTACCAAGATCGTTGGACGTGATATCAAGAAGCTTAGGAATAAGGAAGTACCTTTGGTTAAAGTGCAGTGGGGAAACAACATTGAGGACGCTACGTGGGAGGCTGAGGAGAAAATACGTACCCCTTATCCACGTTTTTTCGATGGTATGTCTTGAATTTTCTATTTCCATCTTTAGTTTTGAATAGGTTCTTTCCTTTAGTATCCTTTGGGAGGGTAGATCTGAGGATTTAACCTATGGATGGTAGGACTAAATGTAAACATGTTACTAGAACATGTTATGTATGTTGGACACTAGTGGTTGTAAGTGTTTGCTAATGGATGCATATATTTACACTAGGCACTATTATCTCTTAGAGGTCGGCCTAAGTAGGTCACTAAAACATATGCATATGGATGTGTGTGCATTTGCATTTTTATTTTATTTCCATGGTTGCTATAAATGGATGATTATCATACGATTGTTGCATTTGGATGATGATTGTAGCACACATATAAAACTATTAGTTATCATTAGGGAATTTGCATTCATTTAGATACATGGCACGAACATGATTGCATTAAAGGAGGTCGACTGAATTAGTAGATCGCCTAATCTTTTGCATTAGTTAGGGGCATTGACACTACACTATTGCATATAACATAAATTGCATTAGAAAGCTTAAGGACAATGGATGTAGTGGATGATCGTTGAATATGTGGTTATAGAATTTTGATGAAAATATTTATTTCATTCTTCTGTCCTTGGAGATTTCGGGGACGAAATCCTTTAAGGAGGGGAGAATGTAACAACCCAAAATTTGAGCTATAATAATTAATTAACGAATTAATTAAATAATAAAATAAGTTTGTGAAGTTGTCATAATCGAGCTATGGGAGTTGCACCATTTGGTCCGTGGTGATTTTCTGATCAATTTCCATATATAACTTGTCGAAATCTGAATCAGTATGGAGAAGATACGAAATAAAAAAAAATAAAAAAAATATAATATAGGGTCAGGTCGACCCAAACCTAGGCCAGGTCGACCCTAGGGTCGACCCCCAAAGGCCATAGGTCGACATATATGTCGACCCTCATTGGTTATAGGTCGACCCACCTTTTTATTTGGACGTAAATTCGTCCAGATATGAAGCGTACACATTGTTTTGCAATTTTCTTCAAATCCTGTGCGTTCGTGCTTCCATCCGAAGGTTCATACTGAGCCTATGATGTGATTGCACCAGATTTAATCTTCAAATCCAATGGTCTAAGATCCCTAAGTTACACTATAAATAGAACCCTAGGCCTAGCTATTTTTCTCATTCAGATTTTCTCCCAATTGTGTTCATTGCCTAAGGCTGGACCCTAAAAAGAAATTTTTTCTTGGGAGGAGATCTTTTTAATAAAAATATTCTATGCCCTAGTAGTGGATCCGGGAAGGCCAAGGAATAGAGCTAAGGACCATAAGTGAATGTTTCGTAATTATTTTAGATTTTTAAGTAATTAAAATAACAGGGTTCTCAATAGTTGTAGTTTTTCTACAATTTTGAGACAGTTTTTATATAAGTTATTTACAGTTAGTTTTTAAAGTTCTTTTTAGTCTATTATATTCAGCTATTTTATTAAGCTATTTACAGTTACTTACAGTTATTTGTATTTATTTACATCTGTTTTATGTTAGAATTTAGCCTGTAAATGTTAGTTTCTTTTTATTCCTTTTTACACGAATAAAATATAAGAATATTAAAAAAAGGAGAATTCGCTAATATGGATTAATAGAAATAAACTCTGAATTTACAGAAATTAGATGTAAAATAAGAAAGAACTGTAAAAAAAGAAGATAGACTGAAATAGGCAAATTTGAGACATTTGCAAGCATGTTTATAACTAGTGGTTATAACTAAAAAGATAGAATAGAAGAGTAACAATTATAACATAGGTTATAATTAAGCAGAAAGAACATAAAAGGCTTATTTTAAAACTTAGATTAAGTTAATAAGAAAATATAGCAGAAATAACAGAAGTGGCTTATTTTAAAACTTACACTAAGTTAATAAGCAAAAATAGAAGCAGGGCCCATACCAACAACATTCCCTTTCAGTCAGGAACTGATGGTCTCACAATAGTTAGGTGGGGTTGGGACACGCTTATGCTAATTAGGGTAAATAAGCGACCAATAGACAGAGGCTCAAATCTGGGGATTTGGACAAGAGGCGCAAACTAGAATTTGTTTGTTAGGACCAGTACCGGTAGCATTCCCTTTCAGGTCTAGGACTAATGGTTTCACAACACTTAGGTAAGGCTGGGCAGCATTCCCTTTCAGGACTAGGACTGATGGTCTCACAACAGATTAGGTGAGGCTGGGGACGCTTATGCTGATTAGGGTAAATAAGAGGTCAAAAGAGGGAGCGACAGTTATTGTGTACTGGCGATGACCGAGCGTGCGTCATTGATTAGGGTAAATAATTCGCTACTGCGTTCCAAGCGCTAAACATGTGTCTTTTGCTATGACCAACATGATTGGTTCATAGTGGCACAACAGAGATAGAAGGCCGATCAACGGGTAGAATTAGAATTTCAGCCTAATTAAAATAGGATTAGGGTTTCAACCTAATCACAACAATCTAAGACAATGCAAACAATCACAACCAAAGCAAATAGAATCAGAAACAGTATTTTATCCCAGTTTTATCTTTTCTGTATTTTCCTTTCATACTAAAACCGTTGCTTAGTCTATTATCTTTATCTTGCTTAAGAATGCTAGTAATTACTTTCACTCACCAGACTTATAGTCTGACCCAATCCTCTATTTCCCCTTTTCCCCCATAGGCTAGCATAATTGAGGACAATAGATTCAGACCGCTTGGAGATATATTCTTGAAAGTTCTTCATGTATTCTTCTTCTTCTTTTCAGTTTTCTTTTCATTTGACTTTGAATGTACTGGTACTTTATGAGAGTGATGACTTTTATTGTTTATGTACTATGATGACGTGACTGAGATTGTATTTTTCACGAGACATGTGTATTTGGTTTTTAAGACATATTCTATTTTAAAATGCAGTTTAATTTTAAATGTCTATTTATTATTTAAATGTTTCCACTGTTTTTTATTTATTTGTCTTATGAATCTTAGTTTCCGTGATGCTTTAGCTATACCGATAACGCACAACATCTTTTAGTGTGCCCTTTTTGGGTTTACTAAGGGGTGTGGGGTGTTTCATTGTGCAACAGTGCCAATATGCAATCGATTAATGTTTGTTGCTTACTATCATGTAGGCAACCTTCAATGTGGTAATATTATCACAACTCTTTGACATTCTTTTGTTTATGACTTCTTTCTCATTTGTCGGCATTCAACGTCAATATTGTTCACGTTATCGTGTTGTTGAAGCTCAATATGTTTGAAGAGCATTATTGACTAAATACGATATGGACGAATTGCGGCATCAATGAAGGGCAACATCAATAAAAGGCAGTGCTGATGAAGGGCGGTATTGAAAGACTGCAATATGGATTACATGAAACATTGATGAAGTGCGGCATTAAATGTGGCATTGACATAGAGCGACATCATTATGGAGCAGCATTGATATAAAGCGGCATCATTATGGAGCAGCAACTACTTTGATAACCTTCATGGACATTAGTAAGGTTCATAATCAATGTCGCATTAGAGGTATGCGGTGATATCTCCAAAATGCGGTGCTATGTAATGTGACATCGATGATATATGTCTTCAGTGGAACACAGCATTGAAGTAAGACGGCATGAACACGAGTGACGTTGCTCTGATATGCGGTATGCTACTTATTGACAAGGTGCGGTATGGTACGAATGGAGTGCGACGTTGTATGAGATGCAGCATGGCTGGGTTGCAACGTTGTATGAGATGCGGTACCGAAGGATTTCGATATTGATCTATCTTCATACTTTTGACATTGGTTCATCACCATTCCTTCGATATTGGTCCTAACGGCATTGATTTCTTTGTGACACCACCACTTATGGTATTACCTTCAGCATTGAAATTATGTCGATAACATTTTCCCCCTTATATAGAAGAAGATTTTTACACTTTAGCATAAAATCAAGAATTTCTTTGCTTTTCTCGATTCCTTGCGAGATTTCCTTTCCAATCCCGTTTTCATATAAAACATAAAGTGAATGATAACTTTTATTATTAACTTTAAACTCAATTTCAATTTCAATCGATCCCCTTTCCGATTTGATTAAGTTATAAAAAGGTATATATTGTCTACATTATCAATATGAGTTAAGATTATAATTTTGCTATAAGACACCAATAAATAACAATAAGTTTTCAAATGGAAGCCTAGAAGATTATCTAGTAATATCATAGGAGGGAGCATTAGAAATTTTCTTTTGCAACATCACGAATAAAAGACCAGAAACTCATCTGGCAATAATAATATTCTGTGTAGGAAGCTAGGAAGTTATCTGAAAAAATGACCAGGAAATCCATCTAAATAAAAGATTGGAAAATTATCTGGCAATAATAGAAGACTAGAAAAACCAACTGTTAAAAACAATTTGATGGAAGACCAGAAAACCTTCTGGAAATAATAGAAGGCTATAAATCCATTTAATAATAATAGAAGACAAGAAATTCAATCTGATAATGATAGAAGACTAGAAATCAATCTGACAATTATAGAAGATCAAAATCCCATCTGATAATAATAGAAGACCAGAGATCCATCTGATAATTATAGAAGACGAGGGATCTATCTGGTAATAATAGAAGCCCAGAAATCCTTATTTGACAATAATAATAAAAGACCAGAAATGCTTAATTGGGAATAATAATAGAAGACCAGAAATCCACATCTGGCAATAATAATAGAAGACCAAAATCCTTATCTGGCAAAAATAATAGAAGACCAGAAATTCTCATTTGATAATTATAGAAGACCAGGGATCCATCTAGCAATAATAGAAGAGCAGAAATCGATATTTGACAATAATAATAGAAGAACAAAAATCCTTATTTAGTAATAATAATAGAAGACCAGAAATTCTTGTCTGGTAATAATAATAGAAGACTAGAAATCCACATCTGGCAATAATAATAGATGACGAGAAACCCTTATCTGACAAAGATAATAGGAAACCCGAAATCCTCATCTGGCCACTAAAGATTATGTTTGTTGATGAATACAAATAACTCATGTTAGATGGATCTTTCTCTAGAAGATTGTTTGACTTGGAGCACTAACTGGCTCTGATTTGTGATAGATCTTCTCTAGAAGATTGATTAACTTAGAGCGCTACTTGGCTCTAATTTTGATTTATTTGGTACCTTCTTAGGTGATGATCTCTACTTGGATTGAATCCCTTATCACTGTCTTAGACGATGATTTAGGTCTGTTGTCCAGTGCGTTTGGTTTGCTATTCTTAAGTAGAGCCAAAGACTTACCCGACCTCTCTCTAGGAGACGCTTCAGTTAGGCCTTATAGACGGTACTGAAGGCTAGTTCAGTGCTTTGACCTGGTCGTCTTAGGTGGTGTCAAAGGCTTACTCCATTCTCCCTCTAGAATGCGCTCCAGTCAAGCCTTATAGGTGGTACTGAAGGTGGGTCAGTGCTTTGACCCGGTCGTTTTAGGCGTTGTCAAAGGCTTAATCTGTCCTCTCTCTAGGAGGCACTCCAGTCAGGCCTTATAGGAGGTACTAAATGCGGGTCGGTGCTTTGACCTGGCCATTTTAGACAGTGTCAAAGGCTTACTCCGTCCTTCCTCTAGGAGGTGCCTTGGCCAGGCCACGGACCAAGAGCTTGCGGATGCTTTGGTTAGGCCTTTTTAGATGGTACCAAAGGCTTACTCTGACATTCCTCTAGGAGGTACTTTGACTAAGCCATCTTGACAAGGACAAAGGCTTCGCCCCTTGCTACCATTTTAGGTAGTGGTTTAGGCATTCCTTTTTATTTTAGGAGATTATGACTCCTCAACCATGTATATACACTTATTTCATCTTTCTTTATTCATGCACTATTGGGAAATACGATCGCAAGTGTTTAGCATTCCATGTTCTTGCTATTACATTGTCATCTGGTCAGCATAGTCTATAGGTCCCCAGTGGGAGTACTTTGTGTATGATTAGGGGTCTTTCCCAATTTGGCCCAAGCGATCCATCCGCCGGATTCTTGGTATTTTCCATAACATTTCGGAGTACCGAATCTCCTTTGTGGAATGACCTTTTTCTGAATTCGTGGTCATTATATCTTAATATCATTTATTAATATCGGGCATTTAATTGGCCTTTTTTACTTCTTAGTTTATTGATCAAATTCGAGAATTTTCTTTTATCTCTTAACTTTATGATGAGATTCAACCGATTAGAAACATTATTTCTTATGCATATGAAATACATTCTGTCATAGCTTGATATGCCTAAAGTGTGAGTGGTAGCTATTCCATTAAACTTACTTTTCATAAGGCATGTAATGAGAGTTGGGGAGTAATCCTTTATATATGTAATTCTTTAGTGTATCCATGCTTTTAGGGGTAATTTCCCTGCACTTTGTGGTTTTATTGGTAATCAGTGATCAACTTTTTATAATTAATACTCTTGATCTTGTAGGTGAAAATCCCATAATTATTTAGGATACTTTGCATAAATCTCATGCTTAAGTTGTCTTAAGGTAGGAATCATGATTTCTTTTAGAATTCGATAAAGATTATAAGCGTAGCCATGTTGAAACCGTGCAATCCCAGAGTCAACTATGTAGAACAATTTTATCCAAGTAGAAATCAAGAATACGAGTATTTTGGAATTCGAAGAAAGTTGTGGTTTCAACTGCAAATGACTGGAAACCATGTGACATCTGACATCAATATCTTCGAAACCATATATATGTGCCAAAAGTCAATACATGTTCGAGTCATTTGCAGTTGAAACCTTTATTTTTCAAAATTTACATATTTCACAATTACACATGTTCGAACTAGTATACATGAAATTAACTTATGTCTAGAAACTCGTGTGTATATTAGTCTATACATACTTGAAAAGCTAGTTCAAAACCATGCATATCTGGAAATAGTTGAAACTCCACATTTATGAAATCTTATATCTATGAGACTTCGTATTCATGAGACTGTAACCATGGATATATTTGAAAACTTGGTATATTTGAAACAATATATTCTCAAAAACTTATGTGCCTGAACTTATAAAAGCATGACACAACCGAAAGCTCGATTCATACGAAATCAACATATTTAACAACTCATGTATATTCTCAAAATCTCTAATGTATTTGAAACTACTATATCCATATTTTGACATATGTGAAAAACCATATTATGTATTCATAGCCTCATACACTCAAAGTTGCATTCTTTTTTTAAATGAAAGGAGCTTAGGAAGGGGTAAGTTCGCGAAAGGGGAAAGTGTTCTTTTTATGAAAGAGGCAACGCGAAAGAGGCAAAATTATTATTTATATTATTATTTTATTTGTGTTAATTATTTTTAAATAAAATAGATATATACCGGATACATAATACAGAATACATTATACCGAATGCATAGTTCAGAATACAAAATACGAAATACAAAGTAGAATCTACAAATACAAACTACATAATGAATAATGCGTAATAAAAAATACAGACATTTGTTAATGAAACCCAGCAGCAACTAGTTCATTTCGTATGGTATCTCGAACTAAAGCCATAGCAGTTGTTGTTGCAGTTCTTTGAACTTGTTCATGATCATTATTTCCACGGTTCCGAATGCTATAATACTCTTCCATATATTCTTCGGACACCAGATTCGGATTATCGTCATATGCCATAAAATAAGAATCTACGGCATTGTACCTTCGTATGAAATTGTGAATAGTCATTGTAGCAGTGACAATTTGTACCTGAACATTATATGAGTATGTTGGCATGTTACGTAAGATTACAATTTTTTTCTTCCAAATTTCAAAAGTTCTTTCGACTGCCATTAGATATGAAGAAAGCAAGCGGGAAGAGAATAGAATGAGATGATGAAGAAAAATGAGATTATATAGGAGCGATAGTTTGGGTGAACCGTTAGGGTAAGCTGTTCGCGTCCGACGCGACGCGTCGGACGCCTCAGATGCAAACGGTCCCCCAACAACGGTTCACCCAACTAGACAATGTTGTGGGTTTCACGTCGCGTTGGACGCGTCGGAGACGGACGCCAACTTTAACCGTCCATTAGAGAAAAAGAACGTACCTAAAAGATACCATACTCAAAACTTTAATAGTATATATACTCAAGTCTCAAGATCAGTGTATTTAGAACCATCACTTACGAACCCACATGCATGCTCAAAACCATTTACATATATTACATATATATATGCATTCACACACACACATATTCGAGATCCAAATATGTTTAATGCTTATATTTATATTTAAAACTATGCATATCTGAGACACTCATATATGTATGAAATTGGATGCTCAAAGGCTTACATATATGATTCACTTTTGAAACCGCAGGTATATCATCCATTATATATTTGGAAACTCAGGTGTATAAAAACTTTATATTTACAAAATCATACATATGAAACTTTGTTTACACAAAACCTGATATGCATACTCATATATACTTACTTGAAGTCCTTTAAAATCCAGATACTCAAAACCTTTCGAAATTGTTTGCTTTCAAACCCCGTGTGTGTGTATTGGACTTGTATATTTAAAACTTTATTTTATTCAAAAACTTGCTCATAAATGAAACAGTCAACATATCTCTAAAAGTGACGCAGCGGATAAATCAAAAAACGATGTAGATCGTTGAAAGTAGCAATCTGTGGATTGATGGATACTGAAATGCTTGAATTCGTTGATCCAAAGATACCGAACTCTAGCTATCTCTGACTCGTTGATCCGAAGATACTGGGAAAGAGATCTACGATTCTTCAACGTTGATCTTGCGCACAAGATTCCGTGAATCGGCTTCAGCAAACGATGATTCGAGCGCACTCGAATGACGTAAGTGGAGATAGGATATACACTCGACTACCAATTGAAATTGAAAGCACAAAGCTAACAAAAGAGAATTTTATTCAATATTCAACAACCTTACAAAATGACACAACTTGCCTATTTATAGGCTACAACACATATTCAGAAAAAAATCCTAAGTCATGAGTCATCTTCGACTCATCACCTTCGACTCATCATAAGTCGTCTTCGACTCATCACCTTCGACTCATCATAAGTCATATATGACTCATCACCTACGACTCATCATAAGTCTTAAGTCGACTCATCACCTACGACTCATCATAAGTCTTAAGTCGTTTTCGACTCATCACCTACGACTCATCATAAGTCATATACGACTCATCACCTACGACTCATCATAAGTCATATACGACTCATAACCTACGACTCATCATAAGTCTTAAGTCGACTCATCACCTACGACTCATCATAAGTCTTAAGTCGTTTTCGACTCATCACCTACGACTCATCATAAGTCATATACGACTCATCACCTACGACTCATCATAAGTCATATACGACTCATAACCTACGACTCATCATAAGTCTTAAGTCGTTTTCGACTCATCACCTACGACTCATCATAAGTCTTAAGTCGTTTTCGACTCATCACCTACGACTCATCATGAGTCATATACGACTCATGCCTTGGCCAAAATAAGGGTTGCGCTGCATCATCCGACTCATCACCCGACTCATCATGAGTCATATACGACTCATGCCTTGGCCAAAATAAGGGTTGCGCTGCATCATCCGACTCATCATCCGACTCATCATGAGTCATATACGACTCATGCCTTGGCCAAAATAAGGGTTGCGCTGCATCAAAAAGTTTAGTGTATTCCCAACTGTTTTATTTTCGAAAATTAATGCATATAAATGTCTGAAGCTAATATATCACAAAACATTTACTCATGAAATCAATGTAAAACTGACATAGGCTCAAAACCATGCAAGCATTCAAAATATCCAAAGCTTTTTACGAAACTCATGTATGTTTGAAATCTATGTATACGAAATCATGTGTATTTGAAATTTGATGATACATTTTTTTTTCGAAGCCTGTTATATGTACAAAGTTTTGTATATACACATTGAAACTAACGTATATGAAACTGTGCATGCTCAATTTCACATGTATTTGAAAGCTATATGCATGTGACAGTATATACATTTCAAAAGCTATATACGTATATATATGAAGCTGTATAATATTTGAAAATTCTCATATGCAAGAAACTTGACATATATATTTTCAAAGGCTTATATATTCTAAAACCTGATGTGCACAAAACCGTACGTGTTGGAAATCATATATGTCTGAAATTAACATATTCAAAACATAGCATGTTTTCCAAAACCTGTACATTCTTTTTGAAAGCATAATATACTCGAAGTTTGTGCATTTGAAGCTTATCAAGCTGTATGCATTTATATTTACAAATCCAATATGCTTTCTAAACATGTGTTTGAAATTTATTCTTTTGAATCTATATATGTAAGAAACTAATATATATGAAGCTACGCATGTCCAAAAACTCATATGCATATTGGTCTCTATACATACTTGAAAAGCTAATAGGTTCAAAACCGTGCATATCTGAAGCCTTTCAACTTTCAAAATCACTGTCACATTTGAAACTATATATATATATATATATATATCTTCAAAAACTTATATATACAAAGCTTTATATTTATTTCAAACTCGTACATTTTCAAAAACCTGGTATGCACGATACTGTTCATATATATTTATACTACACATGTATATAAAGCTATATATTCCCAACTTATATTCAAAGGCTCATATATATTTGAAATCCATTTGTATGAAACTTCATACATGTTCGGAACTGATATGTACTCAAAAATCTACACTTTTTACCCTATGCCTTTTGGAATCATGTATATATAAAATTGTATGTACGTATGTGACCTTATATACATTCAAAATTAATATATCTTTGAAAATTATTTATATGTTCAAAGCTATGTATATGAAACTGTTGTATGAAGTCAGTATACATTCAAAACTCAAGTATATCTAAAACTATTATATCCATAATCTAAAAGCTTTTTTGAAAATTGAAGAAAAATCGAAAATGCGATCGGAATTCGTTTTTCGAATTTTTGACTTTTCGCCGGATAAAAGTTATCGAAAATGTCGTGAAACTTTGGTATACACACATACATACATTTACAAATATTTTGATATGTAAATACATATGTGTACATGCATGTACACTTAAGTAAGTATGTATGTATATATAAGATAAGATTTTAATATAAAAAGTTAATATATTATATAATTTAAAGATATGCTTCTTTAGACAAAAAGTACATAAAGTACAATTAGAAATAAATGGATGTTGGAGCATTGAAAAATGGGTAGGGGCATGATAATTTCGAATTTAAGGGAGGGAACAAGGCTAAGTGAGGTGGCTATAGGGTATTGTAGTGCATGATACAAGGGTAGTTTGGTAATTTTACTTATTCTATGTCATATAAAATCAATTTTCATTATTTTATTTTTCATTTTACCTTTCATTCTTACTCTCTAAAATTCCTCCATCCTTCTTCCTTAAAGTTTCCATGGCTTCTAATTTAAAATCCTAAGTTTATAAAAGTCAAATTCTTAATTTAAAACTTTTAAAAACTTAGATTTAAATCACTTGTTTTAAGCTCCACTTTCTCCATTTTTACTCCAAATTCACCCGATCATAACTTCTTGTAAAATGCTCCAAATAAATATTTATTTTTTTCAAACCATGTCAAATTTCAGTGTCTACAACATTTATTTAGATCACTTTTCTAAATTTAGGGTCCAGCTATGTAAAAATCTTGTTTATTTGCAAAGTGTTTTTGAACTCAGAGATCCAAGTCCGAAAATGGTCCTTCTTATTTCGATCATATCTTCCTCAAAATTTACTGAAATTTAATGTTTCTTTTTTTTCAAATTATAGAGAAAAGAATTTCTTAAAAATTTTCTACTGACCACTTTTCCAAAATCCGAGAACTACGTGTCCAAAATCCGAGAACTACGTGTCCAAAATCAAGGGAAAGTTGACCTATTTTCGAGTGGATTTTGCGATTTTCCAAGTTTTCCGAATTCCAAAATGTATCAAGTTTTCAAAGGATTTTTGATGAGTAAATTCTTTAACTTTTGGGAAAGTTTTACCTTTATAAGTATTTAATATTGGATGGTTAAATAAGTTAGTTGTTTGGTTGGAATATTATATGGTTTGAATATATGTACGTGTTGCTAGTTGCGGTTTAGATATCGACGTGAATCGAAAGCTAAAGCATTGTGTTTCATTATAAAAATGTGATTTTTGGGTTTGTGCTATGATGGTGATATGTTTATAGATGTTTATGCATGTGTATGTGATGTCATGCTAAGGAAGTGGGCACTTTGATATGGCATTGACGATTGGATTTCTTTGTGGGAAAAACTAGTGTTTAGTTTAAAGGAAATTGAAAATCATTTCAAAGTTTCAACTTTGTTTTCTTATGCAAACTCTTATGTTATGTTTATGATAAGTTGGCATATATTTAAGTGTTGAGGTTTCAACGAGGAAAGTCAAAACATTTTGAAGTTATGGTGTCCATAGCGATAGTCGCTATGGATGCAGTTTCACGTTAAAAATCCGAAATTTTCAAATTTAAGTTTCATACATGAATTTTTTTTGTAAATGTTTTACAAGCCTAATAATAATGTTTTAAAAGTTAATTAAGGATTTAATAGTTAATAATTGATAAGTAAAATTTTAATATTAATTAATTAAGTGTTAATAAGGTTTATTGACTTTAATTAAGTGAAGACTAGTTACTAATTAATTACCTTTTAAAGGTTAAGATTAATTTTATTTAATCAATTATTAAGTATGATTAATTTTTAATTAATTATAAGTTAAGTATATGATTTACTTTTAATTAATTACTAATTAAATATAGGTCTAATTATTAATTAATTATTAACAATGTATTTAATTTTAAATTAATTAAGGTTTTTAATTTACAAATTATTTATTAAAGGTTTAATTTATTATTTAAGACTTAAGTAAAGATTGTTTAACTGAGATTAATTAAGGTTTAAATGATTATTTAATAATTAATAAAGATTAATTAGCGTTTAATTAATTATTTAATAATTAATTATTGTTTATTATTTATTAAAGGTTTAATTATTTATTAATATATATTAAATTAGGTTCAAATTTAATAAAGGTTAATTATGATTAAAGAAAGAGTTTAACTTGTAATTATTCATTTTAAAATGGAGTTTTAATTTTTAAATCCTTTGTTTTGAGAACCAAATTGTTTTAAAGGTACTTCTTTCTAAGAGATGGTTTTGAACATAAGGGATTCAAATGTCGATACCATTAAGTGGACAAATGACTGTGAATGAGTTATGATGTGATTGTTTGTGTTTGTGTGGACAACTATTAGCATAATAAAACTCTGTTCTGCTATAAATTGATTGTTTGATTGTGGACAGTTGATTGCAGAATAAATCCCCGTTCTGCTATAAATTGATTGAATTGTTTGGACATCTATTTAGCAGGACAAATCACCATCCTGCTATTATAGACATGTTTATACTTGTTAGTTTATATTGACATGTTATTTCCTGATTTGGATATGAAGTGTATTTACATATATGTTGACTTATGTAATAAATTATTGAATGACTTGAAAATTAAATTGAAATTAAATGGTTACCTAAATTAGTACCATTGGGACTGCTAAGTCTCTTCTTGAATTTATAAAGTGTTTTTTGAATTAACTTAAATTCTTTAAGCAGTTTGGGGTTTGAAAGTTTACAAATGATTTTCAAGTTATATAATTATTTTATAAAAGTATTTATAAATAATAACTTGTTTATATAAAGGGTTATACTAAATTAAAAGGGTTTATTCAAAGTGAGATTTTGTAAAAGAAATTTCGTAATGTCAAAGATATTTTATAAAGGAAATTTTATAAAGAGTTTTATACATGGAAAGAGATTTTATAAATCATTATAGAGATTTATAAAAGAAGTTTGAATCTAGTTTGAAAATTTATAAGAAGGGTTGAAATATGAAGTTAACTTATAAAAAGAATTTTTATAAGGGATAAGTGAATGAGTTTTATAAAGTGAACGAGTTTTATAGTAAGTAATGTTTTGAGAAGGGAATTTCTTGGCCATTTAATATGGAATTTGAGAAGAGGAAATTTTCCAAATATTTTTGGTAAATACTTATATTTTGAGATAAGTAAAATTGTTTTCCAGGTATAAAAGGAACGTAAAGAGTTTTGGGAATAGTGTTTAAAAAAGATCTTTTGATCAAGTTTTGCAAAGTGTTTTAACAAATGAAAGATTAATTAATAAAGGCTTAGTGGATCCCATATGGAATCAAATCAATGTTGAATGATTATTTATTTGATAGTTAAATAACCGACTATCAAAATGGACCTAAACGTAATTTTGAAAATATCTAGGAGAAACACGTGAATTATATGGCATAGTCATCCCCAATGATGGTGTACTGTGCGTATAAACCTCATTTTGTTCTTCTAGGATAAATGATAAGGAAATCCATCCACTAACGGTTAGGAGGTGAACTCCATTCTTATCTTTGTCTGTTTATTTCATAAAGAACCGGGGTTGAGTTTACCGAAAATTATCGAAAGTTGTTTTGAAGAGACCAAGATCAAATCTGTTATCCGAAAACCACTTCGATCCAACTCAAGCATTTCGAACTGAAGACATCATGAAGAATATGGAATCGAAGGCGGAGCATTGAAGTGGAAGGGTTGCTTGCTACTAGTCCTGAGGGTGATTCCAAAATGGATGTAGTAGAAGTAGTGACTTTGGCTTGTCCTTATCCTGGACAACTTGTAGGGATGAATGTTGGCACTGCATTACTGCTTGGAAGGCAGTGTTAGCATTCTAAGTGGGATTGTTATTCAAAAGGTAAGCGTAGCCTCAAGCCTCATCAACCGAAAATGACTAAAATCAGGGGAGATGCGGCAAGGCTAAGTGGGTCGCTCCCATTAGGGTGTGTCATCACCTTTCTAGATTTTTTTTAAAGGAAAAGGTTTTATTATTGATAACGAAAAAGAACCATACAGTAGCAGGATTCGCCTCCTTAAAAAACCTTACCATCGTGGTAAGGAAAAAGAGCACGATAGCCTCTATGAACATCTCTAATACAGTATAAAGCAAAAAACCCAAAATATAAAATAGTCAAATACAAAAAAGCGAAAAGAGGACACAAACAAATACCACCAGCCGACCCAATTGGGAAATAAGAAACCACCGCTACCGTTAAAGCCACCCAACCCAGCCCATCAACAAATAAACAAACCCTACACAAAAACCTTCAAAAGCAGCCGCCTTGTTCATCCATGGTCATCCAGATCAATCCCCCACAGCAAAAATATTTGCTTCTCTTCCAGAGATAGCTGACGATATTGTAATCTTCTCTGTAATTGCAAGCGGACATCAATTTCTATCAATTTGCAACGTTGCTCCTTCGAGCAGCTTTTGCCCTCAAATCGTCGCCTCGACCGTTCAACCCAAATGTCATGTGTCATTGTGGAAGCCGCCACATAAGACAACTGTTGAATCCTAAATTTATTCGAAAAGCTGCGGCGCAATTTGGAAAGTTGTTTTCGTAAAGAGATTTCTGATGTAGGCTGAAGATTCAACTTAAGCAACATTGCTTTCCACAGATAAGTACTAAATTCGCAACCTGTAAACAGATGCTGATGATTTTCGTTATGCATTTTACACAATTCACATTGCGAATTAACAATCATACCCCATGTAGTAAGTCGATCAGCGGTATGAAGATGGTGTATATAGGCCATGTATGTTGTATAGTAGAACTTCGTTGTAGTTTTTTATACCATATTAGTTTATATATATCATCTTACTGCTCGTGAACTCGAATCTCGTTCCACACCTTTGAGAAGAAAATTTTATTGTGATTGGCTATGTTCCAATAATCTGTAGGCTTTTAAGTAGATAGTCGAACTTGCGTAATATGAGATGCTACCTCTCTTGTCTCTGGTAATAATTGGGGTAGTAATCGACCATCTTGAATTATACAACTAACCTTTCTATTGACAATATTACATAAGGAGACCCTGCTCCAACCAATTAAATCAACAAGGGACTTATGGTTGATCCATGGATCATACCATAAGTTCGTATGCTCTCCATTGACAATAATGCATGACATAACAATAACTGCCAGGTCCCTTTGTCGAAGAATAGACTTCATGGTTCCTGAATAGTTATTGTTAGTGGGGAGCACCCAGAAATTGGATTTGGATAAATATTTGGTTCGCATCCATTGTGTCCATAAGTAGTTTGATGTTATTAGCTTCCACAATAGTTTTATTTTGGCTGTTTTATTTAAGTTAGTGAACTTTCATAGCCCGATACCACCTTCTATTTTTGGCCTGCAATAGGTATCCCAAGATACCTTATGTAGTTTGCCTTTCCAAAAGAAGTCTGCACGTAGATGGTCGATTTTTTTTAGTATTAAAGATGGTAGCCGGTAGATGAGTATCCAGTACATAACTAGGTTATTGCATTGTGTATCAACTCTACATGGCCTGCTGTCGTTAATAAATTAGTATCCCATCCTATAATCTTGAACGGATTGTGTATAACAGGGGAAGACAATGACCAGCATGAATGTAATCTGATGATAGCGGAACCCCAAGATACTTTACAGGTAATTCCTTTTCTGGTATGTGTAGTATAGCAGCAATTTCTGATTTCCACATAGCTCCTTTGCTGAAATATAGCTGTGATTTGGTTGAGAGCGAATGATAAGCCTATCACACAACTGTAGTCAGAATTTGAGACAGCTTTCCACCAATTGGACCAAGACCCAGAAAACACTAATCTATATGACACCGTGTACCTTTTGGGTCAGAATCTAAACGAGAAGACTCAACAGCAAAATGAATTTTTAAGGCAACAAAGCAAGGTGTTATGGTTGCAACAGGGGGACAGCAACACCAAATTTTTTTACGCCAAAATGTCCATGCGCAGACATAGAAATAAAATTCATACTTTATTATACTTTTAAGGGAATTACATCTACGATAGCACTTGTATTAAAGATACAACAATTGACTTCTACCAGGAACTATATAATGGAGACACAAATACAAATTTCCCGCATATAGACAGTAGAATGCGAATTGACTCGGCTGGAAAAGAGTACTTATCTGCTCCAATAACAACTGCTGAAATTAAAGAGGCTTTATTCTCTATCAATGACACAAAGAGCCCAGATCCAGACGGCTTCTCAGTCAAATTTTACAAGCTTCATTGGGATGCCCTGCACAATGATTTATATGAAGCTGTGTCAGATTTCTTTCATTCAAAAAAGCTTCCTCCGGGAGTAAATCACAACTTCATTACATTAATTCCTAAGTAAGATAACCCACAGTTTATTTCCGATTATAGACCGATTGCTTGTGCTAATGTTTTATATAAAATTATATCAAAAATCTTATGCAACAGGATTAAGTGGTTTCTTCCGTTGTTAATTGTAGAGAATCAATCCTCATTCATACCAGGTAGAAGCATTGGAGAAAATGTATTATTGGCTCATGAGTAAGTTCGTGATTTTACTAAAAGGGGTAAATCAAAAATGTGCATTAAGATTGATTTGCAAAAGGAATATGACATGGTTAATCAAGAATTCGTGTGTCATATGCTTGATTGCTTTGGGTTTCCACTATCCATCATTCAACTAATTCACGAGTGTATTTCTACTCCTACATTTTCAATTATGGTGGATGGTAGGCCTGAAAGGTTTATCACATCTAATAGGGGTTTACGGCAAGGGGACCCTTTATCCCCTTATTTATTTTGTGTGGTGATGGAATTTTTTACATTTCTGATGGAAAAAGGTGTAGTTGATAAAAAATTAGAGCCTTTAAACAAATTTCAGCCTAATATTTCTCATGTATTATATGCTGACGACATCATGATTTTTTTAGCAGCTAGCATTGAGAATGCTATCTACATGAACCATGTTTTCTCTAGAATGGAGGAAACAGTTGGACTACGTATTAATCACCTTTCTAGATACATCTACATATTTATGGATTGGTTGTGCATGAGATCTCAATAAAAATGGTTGCAAAGCAACCAGGGTGATGACATATTCGGTACTATCCAATCAGGGGTAGGCCGGTCTTGTGTTGGCAGGGGATCCCGACGAGATCCTCGGTACATTTTCTAGACATGTACCGTGATAGGTGGTACCCCGGTGCCTTGTCATAGTACGAAATCCAATCTCCAATACGTGCCTTTACGGTTTTGATTATAGAGCCTAGTATGCTGTAATTTAAAAATGGTAACAATTTTGGCTATTTTCATATATTTATTTTGAACACTCAGACATTATTATAATATCACTGGATTTTCCATAAAAAGGTGTTTTGGTTACCGTAAGTTAAAAGCCCATCCGTGTTTATGTGCGGCGTGGTCTTACGAGATACCTTTGATTTTAAAAGGGTTTTAAACATAATAATTCAGTTGTGGAGTTTACTCACACCAGACCCATGTCTGACCTGGAGTTTTATTTTCTTTCCCTAAAACCCTTGGGTGCTCAAATTTTTATGGGCAGCCAAGTAGTTCAGGTTTTCCCACGGATGCATTTTGGAGGAGCTTGGAGCAAGAGGCTTCATCGATAGCTACTTATTATCTTGTTTCCACTGTATTATATGTATCTTGTATCAGTTAGGTAGGGACATGCTATTATAACTATCCAAGGGTAGAATTGTATTAGTATGACTCTGATGTATCATTTTTGAAATGACTTTGTAAAGTATTATGTTGATTAATATATGTTATTCCATCGCGTTGTGAAATTTTGTGATTGTTTTTATTTCTTTTATCTTCTATCTTCTTCTTTTCCTCGAACGATCAGACTTTCCGACACTTGAATGCTCGGCACGTAATACAGTGGATGCATTAGTGTCGATTTTCATGGGTCAAAAAGTCGGTTCGTTACAACTCGAATCTTTATTCTTTTATAACCGAATATATGTATATTTGAATCTTTTATTTTTAAACTGACTTTTTCAAAACCATTTAAATAAAACATATATATATATATATATATATGAAACTAAAGGTATATTTAAGGCTTAATATTTAAAGCTTTCTTATATTCAAAAAGAATTGTTAACTTTGAAGTCATTTATCAATGAAATGGAGTTTAATGATTCACGACATGGAGCCTGATGATTTATGGTATGTAGCCTCTAATTTTCAACACGAGTTCCAATAACTTTGAAATAAGTCTCGTGTAACGGCCCGCTTTTTCAACCTTCAAAAGTCGACACTAATACATCCACAATATTCACATACCAAGCTTCCAAGTGCCGGAAAGACTGATTGTTGGGAAAAATGAAGAAAAGACAAAATATTATCTCACATCGCGATGAGTAACATATAATATACAACGGATCTTTACAAAAGAAAAATTGAACTTTATATACGTATATCAATCAGAGTCAACTAACTACTCAATAGTATGGACAGTTATAACGACTTGTCCTCACATATGCTAAAACACCTAATGCAGCGGAAAAAAAATATATGTGAATATGACTTGGGGGGTGTTAACCCGCCTTTTGGCAAGGCCGCGGACCGGCGGTTTTAACTAATTGACTACTCGTTTGTCGAGACTGGAATACGAAAAGTTTAAGTCGATTGGACGGATAGATGATGTAGTGTGCTTGGAAGATGGATATTGGATTGGATAAAGTGGATCTGCATAGGCTAGTGACTCGATGTTGGAGTCTCGAGGGAGTCGGCATGTTGGAGTCTCGAGGGAGTCGGGATGTTGGAGTCTCGAGGGAGTCTGGAGTGAGTCGGGATGTTGGAGTCTCGAGGGAGTCGGGATGTCGGAGTCTCGAGGGAGTCGGGATGTCGGAGTCTCGAGGGAGTCGGGATGTTGGAGTCTCGAGGGAGTCGGGATATTGGAGTCTCGAGGGAGTCTTGAGGGAGTCAGGATGTTGGAGTCTCGAGGGAGTCTTGAGGGAGTCGGGATGTTGGAGTCTCGAGGGAGTCGGGGTGTTGGAGTCTCGAGGGAGTCGGGATGTTGGAGTCTCGAGGGAGTCTCGAAGGAGTCGGGATGTTGGAGTCTCAAGGGAGTCGGGATGTTGGAGTCTCGAGGGAGTCGGGATGTTGGAGTCTCGAGGGAGTCGGGATGTTGGAGTCTTGAGGGAGTCGGGATGTTGGAGTCTCGAGGGAGTCTCGAGTGGGTCGGGATGTTGGAGTCTCGAGGGAGGAATGGGTCGTTCGACATTGGTGGTCATTCAGTCTGGGAGGAATGGGTCGTTCGGCATTGGTAGTCGGTGGTCGTTCGGTCTGGGAGGAATGGGTCGTTCGGCATTGGTAGTCGGTGGTCGTTCGGTCTAGAAGGAATGGGTCGTTCGGCATTGGTGGTCGTTCGGTCTGGGAGGAATAGGTCGTTCGGCATTGGTAGTCGGTGGTTGTTCGGTCTGGGAGGATGGGTCGTTCGGCATTGGTGGTCGTTCGGTCTGGGAGGAATGGGTCGGTCGACATTGGTGGTCGTTCGGTCTGGGATGAATGAGTCGGTCGGCATTGGTGGTCGTTTGGCATCAGGGAGTGCTTCGGTTCGACATTTGGGTGAGTGTTACTTCAACTTGGGTTCGGCCTAGGCTATAGGTCATGTTACTTCGAGTCGCTAAGCATTTCACTTCGGGTCATTACCATGGTTACTTCGGCTCGGCTGATGGAGGACTTGGGATCGGTCAAGGTGAAGGGTGTGAGCTCGACCAAGGTCTTAGTGGGCCCGTATCACTTGGGAAGCCCAATAACCAGGAATTTGCCTATAAATACAGCATGTGGGGCTTCAGAAAAGGGATCTGCGTTATCTTTCCCTTCTTCTTCCTCATTAAGGCTACTCTGCCATAATTGGTTTGAAAACTCCAGATTGTAACTGTAATTGATTCTCATATCAATAAAAAAGAAAATTTTGGAGTGGACGTAGGCCAGAGTCAGCCGAACCACTATAAATCCACTGTTTTTTCTGCTTTCTTTTTAATTTCTACTGCTCTTCATATTTATACTCTCTACATACACTCTACCTGTTATCTGTGACTGTTAGTTGGTACTTTCATTTACGTTCGGGTGTTAGTGACCAATTTTGGCGCCAACATTTTGGTGCTTTCACTGAGAATGCTAGCACTCAGGGATTCTACAACTTGGACTTTGGATCTGAAAGCTTAGGGTCTGGGATTTGGAGAGCTATGGCACGACAATCGACCAGAAGACAGAGGACTGAAAGGAGTCAGCATAAAGGGAGTCAGGAGGCTTCCTCGGGAGCGAATCAGGCTTTAGTCTTCATCACTCGGGACGAGATGGAGATGATAATGGGAGCTATGCATGAAGGGCTTCTAAAAAGACAAGAGGAGATGATGCAGAATTTGCTTCGACAAGCTGGACAAACTGGAGTGCAAAATCAAGCTAACGCAACTGCAGGAGATGCTAAAGGTAGGGGTCAGGAGCACAAAGCAACCGGAATTCAAAACCGAGCAGGACCATCAGGAGCAGCACCAGAACTAGGGGGCACTACCCCGGAGCATGTTGATCCAATCTCGGGTGGAGTACCAGGTGGAACTATACAACATGGTGCTGGTAGAGGAATGGATGCTCATCTCGGAGAGCAAGTTCCAGGATTCCCTTATGAACTTGGGGGGCAGATTGGAGGCAACGGACAAGGACTACAGCTCGACGATAGCGATAGGTTGGCGGAGATGGTTAGGCGAGCCATGAGAGGCGGATTGGTAAATAGAGACTTGGAGGAGTGAATAGGAGTCCCTTTGCTCCTGCGATCAGGCAAGCTAGAAACCCGCCAAATTTCAAACTACCTACATTGGAGATGTATGACGGGAGAACAGATCCCACTGTTCACTTAATGAGGTACATAAGGCATATGGAAGTGCTGGGAGCATCGAGGGAGGTCGTGGGACGATGCTTCCCTTTGTATTTGACGGATATTACAGCATTATGGTTCAGACAACTAGAGAGTGGCTCTATCGGCACATGGACGGAGCTGTTTGAAAGGTTTATGAGACAGTTTCGGGTCCACATAGTCAGA
Source organism: Allium fistulosum (assembly GCA_030737815.1). Lineage (NCBI taxonomy): Eukaryota > Viridiplantae > Streptophyta > Magnoliopsida > Asparagales > Amaryllidaceae > Allium > Allium fistulosum. Next base: position 949,818,956 of record CM060907.1, on the reverse strand, counting down.
CCCAAGAGCGTGATGACTTTATCATCAATAAAACAATGGAAATGAGAGTCGCTCAAGGATTTCTTAACCAGATTCAATGTGGCGGTGGCTTCGGTGGATCGACCCGATCCATTGATGGTTTTGATGGCGGCAGTTTCAGGAATTGCAGATAATTCGGATTTCAAGATATCGTTGGAACGGGACCCACCGAGGGATCTCGGGGAGTTCTACCATGAGGCGGAAAGGTTCCTGAGGCAGGAGGATGCGAAGGCTGAGAGAGAAGGGAGAGAGGCTGAAGCTTATGCAGTAAGGGGTGGAGGTCCACCCAGGAAGGATCCAAATAAAGATGATAAAGGAAAAAGTAAAATGAATGAAAATGGTAGCACTTCGAAAAGGCCTCGGAGGGAGTCAAAGTTTTCTTCTTACACGGAGCTAACTGAAACTCTGGAGAGAATTTACTTGGATACTCGAGGGCGCCTCCAGTATCGAAGGCCGGCAAGAAGGGAACCCTCTGATTACGAGTGGGCATCGGGAAGGCATTGCCTATTCCATGAGCTGGATGGGCACAACACAAACGACTGTAGGCATTTGAAGGATACCATTGAGGAGCATGTAAGGAATGGTCATCTACAACAATATGTGATGAATCGAGTTGTGGCGGTGGAACAGGAGCGGCCACCGCCCACCTCGAACAAAGATGGCACTGGATCTAGGCAACGTCGGCTTGTTATCAATTAAATAGATTTATGGGTTTGAATAAGTAATAGAACTCGAAGTAATATGACTAATCACTTACACATGTATGGGATCGAGAACGGTCCCTAGGCATGCTCTGAGACGATGATAAACTGTACTGCTCGAGTCTATGAAATCCTGTTTTTCTTTTCGTTTTCCTGAAAACTTTGGTTTCTACCTTGGATGTACAGACATTTATTTGGTTTTCCCTGGTTGTAAAAACTCTTATTTTGAATGATTGGATTTGGATCAATGTAATAAATAATACAGGTCTCGCGATCACGGTCCCGACCAGTGAGACGGGGCAGTGATCGCAATTTACGATTCCCTTCGCCGGAGAGCGATGGAATGGACTCGAACACAATATAAAAAAAGTCCTTGGCTGGAGAGCCGAGGCCAGAGAATATAAAAAAGTCCTTGGCTGGAGAGCCTAGACCGGAGAATATAAAAGTTCTTGGCCGGAGAGCCAAGGCCAAAGAATGTAAAAGTCCTTGGCCGGAGAACCGAGGCCGGAGAATATAAAAAGTACTTGGCCGGAGAGCCGAGGTCAGAGAATCTAAAAGTCCTTGGCCGGAGAGCCAAGGTCGGAGAACATAAAAGCCCTTGACCGGAGAGTCAGGGTTGGAACAAGATATCGACCCGGAGTGGTCATGGATTTGGTTATTGGTTATTGGATTTGAATAGATTAAAACTTGGTTGACAGGTTCAGATGGCTAAGGAATTAGCTCAGGATTTGGTTATTGGATTCGGAATTGGATATCAACTCAGAGCAGTTGCGGATTCGAATAAGGATACAACATTGGAACTAGGATAAAACGGATTGGATTGTGGATCGGATTGTATGGCTATAGATGGAATGTGGACGATGGATTGAAGGCTATTCAAAACATGCCTTCCTATCGGAAGGCATGTGTTAACCCGCCTTTTGGCAAGGCCGCGGACAGACGGATTTAACTTAAACAACTTCACAACTATCGAGACTAAAGTATGATGGATTCGGTTTAAAGTGATAAAGTTTACTTGAATATGTCGTTGGGAAAAGGAGTGGAGAAACTACATGGCTCGGCCTAGGCAGTTTGGCAGATATCGCTCGGCATTGGGATGGTTCGGCGTTGGAGGTTGTTCGGCATAGAGAGATCATCGTTCGACATAGAGGGATCGTTCGGCACTGAACGAGTGCTCGGCATTAGAAGGATCATTCGGCATAGAGGAATGTTCGGCACTGGACGAGCGTTCGGCATAGAGAGATCGTCGTTCGGCATTGGATGGAGCGCTCGACATTAACCAACGTTCGGCATCTGGAGACGTTCGGCATTGGATGGATCGTTCGGCATCAAGGAGCGTTCGGCATTGGATGGGTCGTTTGGCATACCTCACCTCGCTCGGCATTGCACCTCGCACCTCGATACCTCTATACCTCGCACCCCCATACCTCCATACCTTGCACCTCCATATCTTGGTACCTCGCACCTCCATAACTCGCACCTCCATATTTTGGTACCTCGCACCTCCATATCTTGGTACCTCGCACCTCCATACCTCGGTATCTCGCACCTCCATACCTTCGTACCTCGCACCTCCGTACCTCGATACCTCGGTACCTCGCACCTCCCAACGTTCGGCATGAGGAGATCGTTCGGCATACCTCACCTCGTTCGACATACCTCACCTCGCTCGGCATTGCACCTCCATACCTCGGTACCTCGCACCTCCCAATGTTCGGCATGAGGAGATCGTTCGGCATTCACACCTTGTTCGGCATCTATGGTTCGGCATATTGAGACCACTCCATTTGGGCTGAGGTACTCGGATGCCAGGCCCACCAGGGAAGTCCAACCCATCTTTGTCTATAAATAGAGAGGCAGGGGCACAGTAAAAGGGGATCTTCTTTCTGCTCTCTTACTTTCTCTTTTCTAAGGCGAAGGCAACTCTGCTATTTTGTAACTGTAATCGATTATTACAGCAATAAAAAGCAAACTTCTAAGTGGACGTAGGCCGGAGTTAGCCGAACCACTATAAAATCTGTTGTTCTTTACTGCTTTCATTTCAGTTTTAACTGTTCTTCACATTATTGCTCTCTACATACATTCTATCTCTGAGCTGTGATTGGTATTTGGTGCTTTCATCTGGATTTGTGGGTTAGTGACCAATTTTGGCGCTAACACTTTGGTGCTTTCACTGAGAACTGAAACACTCAGGAATTTTGGAGTTAGGAACTTGGATCTTAGAAAGCAATGGCAAGACCACCAACGAAGAAGCAAGCAGTGGAAAGGAGCAATCAGGAAGGAAGTCAAGCGGCATCTTCTGGAGCTAGAGAGGGTCATGCATCCGTCTACATAACTCGGGACGAGATGCAAGTGATGATGAATTCTATGCAAGAGCAGATGATGAAACGACAAGAGGAGATGATGCAGGCTCTTCTTAGGCAATTTGGACAACCAGGAACTGCAGTTGCTCAAGATCGTGGAGCTGGACCAGAGGAACTCAACCAACGGACAGATGGAGTGAATCAGCAGGGGGCAGCTCCCAATCAACAAACAGTTAACAATCTAGATGGACCTAGACTCGGGGGCACACCACCTGGTGATGCTGGACCAGTTCATGGAGGGATACCGGATAATGCTACGCGGCCTGACATCGATAGGAATACAGGAGTACGTGATGAAGAATATGTGCCAGAATTTCCTCGGGGACTTGGGGGGCAGTCTGGATTGGTTGGAAACACTGGATTGGCTGACATTATCAGGCGGACTATTCGCGGAGGTCTGACGAACAGGGATTCAGAGGGAGTTAACAAAAGTCCGTTTACCCGGAACATCAGGACAGCTAGGAATCCGTCCGATTTCAAACTACCCACTCTGGAAGTATACAACGGGAAGACGGATCCCACCGACCACTTGATGAGGTACACTAGGCATATGGAAGTGCTGGGGGCAACGGAGGAGGTTATGGCCCGATGTTTCCCCCTGTACTTGTCTGAAATTGCTGCTATGTGGTTTAGACAACTGGAGGATGGATCCATTGGAACATGGACAGAACTGGTGGACAAGTTCTTAAGTCAATTTCGAGTTCACATAAAAAGGCCAAAGAATGTGATGATGCTAACGTCAGTCAAACAGGGGGCAGATGAATCGCTCAGGACATTCTTAACTCGATTTAATGCAGCAGTTGCTTCGGTGGATCGGCCAGATCCATCAATGGTTCTGATGGCTGCGGTATCAGGAGTCAGAGATAACTCGGATTTCAAAGTATCATTGGTACGGGACCCACCGTTGGATCTTGGGGAATTCTTTCATGAAGCTGAAAGATTTCTTCGACAAGAGGATGCATGTTTGGACATGAGGTCAAAGGAAGTAAACATGACTAAGGATGGAGGACTACCCGACGAAAGCTCGGGTGGGGCAAGGATAAAGGGAAAAGGAAGCGCTGGGGAGAACCAAAGTTCTCCACTTACACAGGATTGAACGCAACGTTAGAGCAGATTTTCTTAGATACCCGAGATCGCCTTTCTTATCGAAGGCCAGCAAGGAGGGAACCCTCAGAACGAGAAAGGGCGTCAGGAAGGCACTGTCTTTTTCATGACCTGGACGGGCATGACACTAACAGCTACCGGCATTTGAAGGACATAATCGAGGAGCATATAAGGAATGGTCAGTTGCGACAGTATGTCGGAACTCGGAATGCGGCGGTGGAACAGGAGCAGCCACCGCCTGCCATGAACGACGAGGGCATGAGGCCCAGGAATGGTGGCCGATTGGTCATCAACTAATCTTGATGGTTTGGAATAAGTAACAAACTCCGGGCAAACGGTTAAATCACTTACTCATGTACGGGGTCGGAGATAACCCTCAGGCATGCTCTGAGATGATGGCTTACCGAGACGCCCGGGTTTGCGAAATCTGTTTTTTCCTTTGACTTGGACATTTGCTTTTTCTGGTTTGGTTTTGGAGTTTGGTTTGAACTCCCTGTTTTGCTCGTTTTCTGGTTTGGATTCTGGTTTGGATGTTTGTTTTTTGGTATGGATTTTTGATATGGGTTTCTGGTTTTCTATTTGGATTTGGATTTCAAATTGGATTTTGATTGGATTTTCTCTAGATTTTTGGCTAAAAGGTCGTCGAGTATGGACTATGCTCGGCAAGGGTCCGGAGAGACCAGGATTCGGCCTAGGATTTAGGCCATATATTATCGGTTACTATTTTAGGTCGTCGAGTATGGACTATGCTCGGCAAGGGTCCGGAGTGACCAGGATTCGGCTTAGGACTTAAGCCACGGCATTATTCGACGTTCAGGGACACTGAACCATGAACACCACGGAATTACTTAACGTAGGTCGTCAAGTGTGGATTGCGCTTGGCAAGAACCCGGAGAGGTTACGGATTTGGATATTGGCTATGAATAGCTAAGGATTCGGACAAGGACCCGGAGCGGTCCCGGATTTGGATATCGACCCGGAGAGGTTACGGATATGGTTGTAGGTTATTGGATATGGATGGATTGGAACTCGGTAGTCGGGTTCCGATGGATGTGAAATTGGATAAGGACTTGGTCACAGGATAAGAATCAGACATCGACTCGGAACAGTCGCGGAAATGGATCAGGATATGGACGTGGCACTCGGATAAGATGGCTTGGTAATGGATTTGATTATGAATCGGAAAATATGGATGTGGATAACATACATACTTGGGATATTGGACTTGAGGCTATTCAAAACACACCTTTCACAGCAAGGCATGTTTTAGGGGGCAAGTGTTAACCCGCCTTTTGGCAAGGCCGCGGACATACGGATTTAACTTAAACAACTTCACAACTATCGAGACTAAAGTATGATGGAATCGGTTTAAAGTGATGAAGTTCACTTGAATATGTCGTTGGGAAAAGGAGTGGAGAAACTACATGGCTTGGCCTAGGCAGTTTGGCAGATATCGCTCGGCATTGGGATGGTTCGGCGTTGGAGGTTGTTCGGCATAGAGAGATCGTCGTTCGACATAGAGGGATCGTTCGGCACTGAACGAGTGCTCGACATTAGAAGGATCGTTCGGCATAGAGGAATGTTCGGCACTGGACGAGCGTTCGGCATAGAGAGATCGTCGTTCGGCATTGGATGGAGCGCTCGGCATTAACCAACGTTCGGCATCTGGAGACGTTCGGCATTGGATGGATCGTTCGGCATCAAGGAGCGTTCGGCATTGGATGGGTCGTTCGGCATACCTCACCTCGCTCGGCATTGCACCTCGCACCTCGATACCTCTATACCTCGCACCCCCATACCTCCATACCTCGCACCTCCATACCTCGCACCTCCATATTTTGGTACCTCGCACCTCCATATCTTGGTACCTCGCACCTCCATACCTCGGTATCTCGCACCTCCGTACCTTCGTACCTCGCACCTCCGTACCTCGGTACCTCGGTACCTCGCACCTCCCAATGTTCGGCATGAGGAGATCGTTCGGCATACCTCACCTCGTTCGACATACCTCACCTCGCTCGACATTGCACCTCCATACCTCGGTACCTCGCACCTCCGTACCTCGATACCTCGGTACCTCGCACCTCCCAACGTTCGGCATGAGGAGATCGTTCGGCATTCACACCTTGTTCGGCATTCAGCGTTCGGCATCTATGGTTCGGCATATTGAGACCACTCCATTTGGGCTGAGGTACTCGGCTGCCAGGCCCACCAGGGAAGTCCAACCCATCTTTGTCTATAAATAGAGAGGCAGGGGCACAGTAAAAGGGGATCTTCTTTCTGCTCTCTTACTTTCTCTTTTCTAAGGCGAAGGCAACTCTGCTATTTTGTAACTGTAATCGATTATTACAGCAATAAAAAGCAAACTTCTAAGTGGACGTAGGCCGGAGTTAGCCGAACCACTATAAAATCTATTGTTCTTTACTGCTTTCATTTCAGTTTTAACTGTTCTTCACATTATTGCTCTCTACATACATTCTATCTCTGAGCTGTGATTGGTATTTGGTGCTTTCATCTGGATTTGGGGGTTAGTGACCAATTTTGGCGCTAACAGCATGTTTTGGGGGGCAAGTGTTAACCCGCCTTTTGGCAAGGCCGCGTACCGGCGGTTTTAACTAAATCGACTACTCGTTTGTCGAGACTGGAATACGACAGGTTTAAGTCCACTGGACGGATAGATGATGTAGTGCGCTTGGAAGATGGATATTGGATTGGATGAAGTGGATCTGCATAGGCTAGTGACTCGATGTTGGAGTCTCGAGTGAGTCGGCTTGTTGGAGTCTCGAGGGAGTCGGGATGTTGGAGTCTCGATGGAGTCGGAATGTTGGAGTCTCAAGGGGGTCTCGAGTGAGTCGAGATGTCGGAGTCTCGAGGGAGTCAGGATGTCGGAGTCTCGAGGGAGTCGGGATGTCGGAGTCTCGAGGGAGTCTCGAGTGACTCGGAATGTTGGAGTCTCGAGGGAGTCTCGAGTTAGTCGGGATGTTGGAGTCTCGAGGGAGTCGGGATGTTGGAGTCTCGAGGGAGTCGGGATGTCGGAGTCTCGAGGGAGCCTCGAATGAGTTGGGATGTTGGAGTCTCGAGTGACTCGGGATGTTGGAGTCTCGAGGGAGTCTCGAGTGAGTCGGGATGTTGGAGTCTCGAGGGAGTCGGGATGTAGGAGTCTCGAGGGAGTCGGGATGTCGGAGTCTCGAGGGAGTCTCGAGTGAGTCGGGATGTTGGAGTCTCGAGGGAGTCGGGATGTTGGAGTCTCGAGCGAGGAATGGGTCGTTCGGCATTGGTGGTCGTTCGGTCTGGGAGGAATGGGTCGTTCGGCATTGGTGGTCGTTCGGTCTGGGAGGAATGGGTCGTTTGGCATTGGTAGTCGGTGGTCGTTCGGTCTGGGAGGACTGGGTCGTTCGACATTGGTAGTCGGTGGTCGTTCGGTCTGGGAGGAATAGGTCGTTCGACATTGGTAGTCGGTGGTCATTCGGTCTGGGAGGAATGGGTCGTTCGGCATTGGTGGTCGTTTGGTCTGGGAGGAATGGGTCGTTCAGCATTGGTTGTCGTTCGGTTTGGGAGGAATGGGTCGGTCGGCATTGGTGGTCGTTCGGTCTGGAAGGAATGAGTCGGTCGGTATTGGTGGTCGTTCGGCATCAGGGAGTGCTTCGGTTCGACCTTTGGATGAGTGTTACTTCAACTTGGGTTTGGCCTAGGCTATAGGTCATGTTACTTCGAGTCGCTGAGAATTTCACTTCGGGTCATTACCATGGTTACTTCAGGTCGGCTGATGGAGGACTTGGGATCGGTCGAGGTGAAGGGTGTGAGCTCGGCCATGGTCTTAGTGGGCCCGTATCACTTGGGAAGCCCAATAACCAGGATTTTGCCTATAAATACAGCATGTGGGGCTTCAAAAAAGGGATCTGCATTCTGTTTCCCTTCTTCTTCCTCATTAAGGCTACTTTGCCATAATTGTTTTGAAAACTCCAGATTGTAACTGTAATTGATTCTCATATCAATAAAAATGAAAATTTTGGAGTGGACGTAGGCCAGAGTCAGCCGAACCACTATAAATCCACTGTTTTTTCTGCTTTCTTTTTAATTTCTACTGCTCTTTATATTTATACTCTCTACATACACTCTATCTGTTATCTGTGACTGTTAGTTGGTGCTTTCATTTACGTTTGCGTGTTAGTGACCAATTTTGGCGCTAACAGGGGGCATCCAGCTCGTCTCCTAAAGCTCAAAGTACCCAACTGAATCTGTAAATATGCTCGGTCTGACCCGAGCATTATAATAAAACAACACCCGAATCAGTTTGGTAAACCAGCATGAGAAACACACCTCCATTGAATTTTAATGTTATAAAAATCTTTTGAAAATAAGGTATCTCATAAGACAATACCGCACATAAAACATGGTTGAGTTTTTACCTTACGATAACCAAAACATTTCTAAAGAAAATCTTGTGATAATATAATAATGTCTACGATACAAATACATATTAATGATAGCTGAAATTGTTACATTACTAAATTCCAGCATAATAGGTTTACAATCAAGTCCGCATGACGCTTCTTGGAGAATGGATTCCAACAATGGCAAGGTAAGGGACTACCTTTCATACAGTACAACTCTAGATAAAATATACCTAGGGTCAGACCCTGAACATGGTCCACCCCTGCCAACACAGAACCAGCCTACCCCTGAACTTTGATAGTACCGAATATGTCATCACCCCGGTTGCTTTCCAAACCTAATCTAGAGCCCACATGCATAGCCAAATCCATAATATAATGATCTAGAAAAGTGATGACACACCCTAACAGGAGCGCTCCACATAGCCCTGCTGCATCTACCCTGTTTCAGCCATTTTCGGGGTGTGAGGCTTGAGGCTATGATTACCTTTTATATAGCAATTCCACTTGGAATGCTAACACTGCCCTCTAAGCAGAATTGAAATGCTAGCATTCATCCATACAAATTCGTTCTAGATTTGAACAAACGAATCCGAAGGCACTACCTCTACTGCATCCATTTTGGAATCACTCTCAGGATTAGTAGCAAGTAGCCCTTGCACTTCAAGAACTTCATCTTCAATCATCTTCAAGATGTCTTCCATTCGAACGGTTATGTTGGTTTGAAGTGGTTTTCGGATAATATACCCGATCTCGATCTCTTCGTACCGACAATGATAGTTAAAACTGGCCAAGTTTGATAGTCGATTATTTAACTATCAAATAAAAACAATAATCAAATCATGGATTTATTTCCGTAGGGAAACCAACCTTGGTTAAACATGTAAGCAACCACTAACCTTTTTAAATTAATACTTTCGTTAATTGAAAATTACTTTGTAAATACTTGTATCGAAATACTTTTACAAAGATATATTCGCACATCCATTATATTCCTCTAATACTTGGAAAGATATCCATATACCTATCTCAACGGTATAAATATATTCACAAAACACCGAGAAAGTTTTAAAGGTGTTTCCCATAACATTGTAGTTATGTAAAAACCATTTATGGAAAGAAATCTCATCTTCTTTTATAAGTTCTTTTTTATACAATCCAAAATCATTTATAAAACTTCTTTTATAAATCTCTAAACCATTTATAAAACTCGGTTATAAATCTCTATAATAATTTATAATACTCTTTTATACATTTTTAAAACCATTTATAAACTTCCTTCTTGAAGTCATTTTTAAAACCCAAACTTCTTTTCCAACTCCAAGACCTCTTTCAAATTTGTGACTCTTTTAATAAATCCTTATATTAATAAAAACCTTTATATAACTCTTTCAATTTAAATGAGTCCTTTTTATATAAATAGCTTATTTCTTTTAAACATCTTTTATAAAATAATGTATTATATAAAACATCCTTAAATAGAACAATAAATTATCTTTAAACAACATTAGTAAAATCATTAATTTATTCTAAAAACATTTTTAATATAATAATTAATAATTTCTAACATTATAAATCAAACAATAACTTCAAAAAAAATTATTAAAATAAATAATAATTAACTTCCTAAACATAATTAATAAATAAGAAATATTAATTCCAAAACGTTATTAATAAATAACTATTATAAATTCCAAAATATTTTTAATAAATAATTATTTTTAACTTCAAACAATATTAATCTTTTAATAAACAACATTTCATAATATAAAATATTGATAAATAACTTTTAAACACCTTAGATATAAATAAAAAACTTTTGAATCATTTTTAAACAATAGTTAAATAACTTTAAACATTTTAAAAATAATGAAAGACCAACAAAAATGCTGAAGTAAAAGGAGTTCAAAATCCATTTCCAACAAAATATCACTGAAAACCCTAATAGCCTGATTTAAAATCATTCTTCAAATCAAAAACTAATTCCAAGCCAAAACAGAAATGAATAGTATTTTAAAATACTAAATTGAGGCCAATAGCCACCCAAAGCACTTAACCAATGTTGTTATCGATTTTTATAACTACATGGGAAAAGTTTTGAACACATAACAATGTCATAACCAATATGCCAACAATTAGGTTTGATATTCAATAATTCATGTAACATGAATATTTGCACAAAAAATGGACAAACACCTCAAAGTCGTATGATTTAGTAGATCTTATGTTGTTCTTAGTGATTTGAGTGATTTATGCAAATATATGAAAAGCAGGGGCTAAACTGTAAAAAGACGCAGATTTATAGTGGTTCAGCCAGAATGTGCCTACGTCCACTTTATATGTTATTTCTCTTCTCTTGTTTAGATTACAAGTACAAAGCTTTGATACAAGTAAAAGAAAGTTGTTTGAAAGTTCCCTCCGTGCTTGAGCTTTCAAACTTGTCCCCATTGCTGTACCCCCGCCCCTCTATTTATAGAGTGAGGTTGGGAGCAGGGGTCTGGAATGTATATAGCCGCTGGTGGGCCTGGGCTGATGTGATCTGGCCTGGCACGTGTTGGTCCGGTATTGAGTTGGTCCGGCGATGGTTGGTCCGGCATGGAGTTGGTATGGAGATGAGTTGGTCCGGCATCTTGGTCCGGTAGTGGGTTGATATGGAGATGAGTTGGTCCGGCATCTTGGTCCGGCAATGGGTTGATATGGAGATGAGTTGGTCCGGCATCTTAGTCCGGCAGTGAGCTGATATGGAGTTGGTCTGGTGGAAGGAGACGAGTGGATCGGCGTTGCTTCATTTGGTGGTTGAACCGGTGATGCTAGTTCGGTGTTGATGTGGAGACGTTTGGTTCGGTAGGTGTCGGTCCGATTATGAAAATTCACCCAACAATGAATATTATTGAAAATAATACAACAATGGCGAGAAATCCCGTTGAATCCTACTACAAAATTTCCTATACATCAGATAAGTCCCTGCAATTAATTTCACATATTGACCACTTTAAAAGCGACAATTCATCGAAACTAAACAATCAACAAAATAAAGCATCCAAGCAAATGATCAACAATTTTTATCTACTATAAAACATTATTGATTAGCCAAAAAGGTGAGTTAAACTCACCGAAGTTCCAATTGGCGCCGAAGCATTCCGGTTTGAACTTACGTTTGATTTTAGGATTTTAGCCCAAATTTTCACTTGCTCCAAAATCAACCAAACTAGTTCCATTGTGCTATCGCTGTAATGAGCGCAATGCAAAAAGTCTCATCTCGATTGGACCTCGTATGAACTAGTTATTGCATTTATAAGTTATATAACAATTACAAAACTAATTACTTTTTATAGTTCCAATTACCCATAAATCATTTAAACTCCTTCTTCCACAAAACCAAGTCCCACCTAAACTGCTACCTCGTCCCTATGGACGCCACCTTCCTCCACTTCTCTCTCTTTCATCCTTCCATGAAATGCCGCGGAATCACCGCCAATCTTCCCCTCTACGCGAGCTCTACCTTCCAGATCTCTCAACATGAGGCCATCTAGATCTCTCAGCATGAGGCCGCCTCCGGACGTCTAAAGAAAACTATGGAAGAGGCTAGCCGAGCCGAACTGCGGAAAATGGAGGCTACTTGCAAGGAACGGATCGATATGGCCATTACTACGGTGGATGAGGTTCGGAAAGCGGATCTTGAGCATATAGAGGAGTTATCTGGGAAGCTTGAGGTCGTAGAGCTTGCTCAGGCTAAGCTGAAGGGGGAGATGGAGGCGATGCGGGAATCCCTTCAGGTTGACTGCTTGAGATACCGATTGGAGAGAGAAGGTGCCGTTGAAAGGCTGTCAGCTTCCGAGGCCCGGATGAGGGAGTTTGAGGAGAATGAGGGGATGATGGACGAGATGCTCCAGGACATGTACTTCCATACTTGGAAGCAGGGCAACCTATCCTGGATGGATGATTATCCCAGGGTCATGGCTAGGATTTATCTCCGGGCTCTGGAGGAGGCTAAGGCTGATGCGGATAAAGAGGGTGGAACGGTCTTCAGCATGGATGTGGTCACTGCCCAGTTTACCAAGGAGGAAAAAGTGGCGGTAAAGGAGGGTATGCAGTTGCTTGCTGCTGAGGAGGCAGGTGTGCAAGTAGAGGATGACGACCAGGATGGTCAAGAAGCAGGTGCTGGTAAGTCTTCCTTTCTAGTCTTTCCGTTAACTTGGTTGCTTATCACTAACGAATTCTTTTTCTGACCGGACAGGTGGGCAACATGACAAGGGCAAGACTCCGACGCAGCCAGCTCCTTGATTAGGCCTGGAAAATTCTTTTTGTGGACTTGACATGGTTGTATATGTTAGTCTTAAACTAGTAAAGTAACTCTTAGGTGGTAATTTTTTGCTACTTGTAATAAATAGCTCTATTCTTGACGTGTAATTCTTTAACTTAAGTTGATTTTGTCGTCTTTTGAATGTTTGTTGCTATTTTGACATGTTGTATGAGAAAATATAGCTATGCATATTCTTGTAATCAAATTGTGTTTGATGTCAGGTTCTTGTTTAAAACATAATTTTATGACTTGCAACGTTAGCGTGAGGCGAGAATAAATTATAGTCATGTGTTTACATATGAAAGAAGGAAATACCGCCCTTTATATCTTGCTTGTAGATGGCAGCTTTGAATATCTTGTGTGACCGAGTAAGGGATGCGGTCCGGTATCTTGTCGTGGGCATCTGCTTCCATTAGTGAATGTTTCCTGCCCTGTGTCCTGTACTTCAGGGATTGTTATAGAGGATAGGAGAAAAGTTGCTTAAGTAAAATTGAAATATGTGAAAAAGTAAAACTTCCAATCACGGAAGGCCTTCGATGTGCTTAAGTTCGTGGCAAACGGGCTTTGTAGTCACTTTCCCTAGCTGTGGGTCTTGGAGACATTTGTCACCCATCTTACGCCTCCGCGGGGAGTTAATTCTTTTTTACCACAGCCGCACTTAAGACACATCGGAGCCGAGATCACGCACAGTAACTACCCGGGCCATTATGGCCCGTAATCGTGGGTATTATTCGATTTACTATGGCCGGCTAGCGTGGGTGCCGATCGTCAACTGTGAACTGCCCCTGGCTGGCCACACCTTATGTTGGGGCTTATAGTCGGTTCACAGTTGCCGGTGAGCCGAACGCCGTAATGAGCTGCCTCGGCTATAGTCGGCCTTCTCGGTGGCTTATAATCGGCTCATTACAGTTGGCTTTAAGGGCCGTCGCGAGCAATGAGTTATCCCGCAGCAGAGGGATGCCGGAGAAAAAGTGTCTCATTGGCGAGGGCATAGATTCGCATAGTACCTGTTAGGTCTTGTCCAGGTGAAGTTGTGCCGTGGAGTGCTTTGAGTGGAATTTTTATACGCATAGGATTTTGTTCAACAGAAAAGGATAAAGTTAACAAGCAGCCAAGATATAAAGGAACAAGTTAAAAAAGAGACAAGGTTTTTTAAAGTGGTTCGGCACGAAAAGGCCTACGTCCACTGATTCTCTTTGTTAATTCACTTCATATGGGCAGTACAAGTTAAGGAAAGTATCGATGGAGGTGTTGGATGTTCCATGCCCTTTGGAACACCTCTCCGTCCACTGTTGACAAAATATAAGCTCCATTGTGGAGATCTTTATGAATTACATATGGTCTATCCCAGATTGGGTCTAGTGCTCCGGGGCGAGGGAAGATTCGCTTGAGGACAAGATCCCCTTCTTGTAAGGTACGATGCTTGACTTTGGAGTTGTATTGTGTTGCCACTTTTTGCTTGTGGGCTGCTGCTTTAAGGACTGCATCATTTCTTCTCTCCTCAACTAGATCCAAAGACATGTGAAGGAGTTCTTCGTTCTCTTCTGGGTTATAGTGGATCCTCTGGTGGGAAGGAACAATGGTTTCAACTGGGAGCATAGCCTCCGATCCGTATGCCAAAGAGAAAGGAGTATGCCCCGTTGATGTTCTGAAGGATGTGCGATAGGCCCACAGTGCCGTAGGGAGTTCATCCACCCAAGCGCCCTTTGACTTTTCGAGCTTCTTTTTTATTAGAGTTTTCAGAATTTTGTTGACGGCTTCGACTTGTCCGTTTGCCTGGGGATACGCTACGGATGAGAAGCTTTTGTGAATTCCGTGCTCTCGGCACCAGTTGGCGAATTCCTCGCTATCAAACTGGAGTCCATTGTCTGATATGATTTTGAATGGGACTCCGTACCTGCATAGAACATTTTTGATCAAGAAGTTGATAACTTTTGCTGAGGATACTTTATTCAGAGGTTCTGCTTCCACCCATTTGGTGAAATAGTCGACTGCCACTATAGCATATTTGGCCCCGCCTCGGCCCATTGGTAGCTCGCCGATTAAGTCAATTCCCCATATTGCGAAGGGCCAAGGGCTGGTCATTTGAGTAATCTCAGTTGTTGGTAACCACGGAATCTTAGCAAACTTCTGGCATCTGTCACACTTTTTGACGAAATCTAAGGCGTCCTTGCTTAAGGTGGGCCAGAAATATCCATATCGAAGTATCTTTTTTGCTAATGTTTGCCCTCCGGTGTGATCTCCGCAGCTTCCCTAATGGATGTTGGATAAGATTTCCTTGGCTTCCCTCCCAGCGACACACCTTAATAACGGGTTAGAGAATCCGCGCCGATAGAGGATGTCTTCTTGAATTGTGTAGCGGGAAGCTTTCCTTAAGATTTTCTTGACTTCGTTACGTCCGTTGGGTAGTGTGCCGCTTTGTAGGTAGTCTCGGATGGGAGTCATCCAAGTTGCTTCTTCGGTTGCAGCTATCAGATTCACTTGCTCAAAACTTGGAGTCAGTTGCTTTGGGATGGTTACTGCTCCGAAGATGGCGATGTTTCTCATACTTGCTTGCTTTGCCAATTCGTCGGCCTCTTGGTTCTCTTCCCGAGGGATGTGTTTGACTAGGTAGTGGTCCAATCGGCTGAGAAGTAACTTGGTTTTCTTTAAATATGCTATGAGTCGTTCTTCTCGAGCTTGGAATTCTCCTAGTATTTGATTAACAATAAGTTGAGAATCGCTATGAAGACACAAAGAATTGGCTCCGATTTCTATGGCAAGTTCTAGTCCAGCTATCACTGCTTCATATTCTGCATCATTGTTGGTGGCAGCGAACTCCAACCTTATAGAATAGTGCAGCTTTTTTCCCCTGGGAGTGACTATTACCACACCTGCCCCCGAACCTTGTTCGTTCGATGCACCATCCACAAAGAGATTCCACTTGATGTCTTCTGCTGATTCCAATTGCTCCTTATCATCGTTGGTAGTGAATTCTGCGATGAAATCATCCATGGCTTGTCCCTTGATGGCGGTGCGAGGGTGATAGGTGATATCTTACTGACTTAGTTCAATGCACCATTTAAGTAGTCGCCCAGAAGTGTCGGGACGATGAAGTACCTGCCTCAGTGGCTGATCGGTCAGAACTTTGATGGAATGGGACTGGAAGTAGTGACGCAGTTTCCGTGATGTGATTAGTAAACAGTATGCTAGCTTCTCAAGTTTAGGATATCTGACTTCTGCCCCCGTAAACCTCTTACTGACGAAGTAAACTGGCCGCTGCGTGCGGTTGTCTTCCCTTACCAAGGCAGCGCTCAGGGCGTGAGATGACACAGCAAGGTATAGGTATAATTCTTCGCCTTCGCTTGGAGTCGAGAGTACCGGTGGTTTCTGGAGGTGTTCGATTAAGTTAAGGAAAGCGGTTAAGCATTCGTCAGTCCATTCGAACTTTCCTTTGTCTTTCTTTAGAGCTTTGAAAAAAGGGACGCACTTGTCCGTTGCTTTGGAGTTGAATCGGCTTAGGGCGGCCACTTTTCCATTCAGGCTTTGCATTTCCTTTCGAGTGGAAGGTATCTTGATATCCCTTAGCGCTCGGACTTGTTCGGGGTTTTCTTCAATCCCTCTGGCATGGACGATGAATCCTAAGAACTTTCCTGATGATACTCCGAAGGAGCATTTTAGAGGATTCAACTTCATTCCATACTGGCGGAGTACTTGAAACATCTCGCCTAGGTGGCTTACGTGATTGTCGGCTTTCCTTGACTTTACCAGCATGTCATCCACGTATACTTCCATAGTTTGCCCTATTAGCCCTGCAAACATCTTGTTGACGAGGCGCTGGTAGGTGGCCCCTGCATTCTTAAGTCCGAAAGGCATTACCTTGTAGCAGTATAAACCTCGGTCGGTGATGAAACTAGTATGGTCTTGGTCGGGAGCATGCATAGGAATTTGGTTATATCCTGAGTATGCGTCCATAAAAGATAAGAGCTCGTGCCCGGCTGTGCTGTCTACAAGTTGGTCGATTCGGGGAAGTGGGAAGCAATCCTTTGGGCATGCGTCGTTTAGGTTGGAAAAGTCAATGCACGTTCGCCATTTCCCATTAGCCTTCTTTACCAGCATCTGGTTAGCGATCCATTCCGGGTAGGTGGCTTCTCGTATGAAGTCATTGGCGAGCAGATTCTTTACTTCTTCATCGAGGGCTGCTGATCGCTCTGCCCCCAAACTTCTCTTTCTTTGTTTTACGGGTGCCTTGGTAGGATCAATGTTTAGTACGTGGCATGCTACGTCGGGGGAGATTCCGGTCATGTCAGCGTGTGACCATGCGAATACATCCAAGTTATGGCGGAGAAAGTCGATGAGTTGCTCCTTCAACTCTGTTTTTAGTTGGGACCCAATTTTTAATAGTCTACTTGAGTCGTGCTTGTCTACAGATACAAACTCCATAGCCTCTGCAGGCTCGGCGGTGGCCTCCTCCTCTTTGTCCCTAGGGTCTAATTCATTGAAAGGGTCGCTGGTATATCGAAGAGGAGGAGCTTTATTTAGTTGCTATGCTTCTAGACTTTTTGTGCAGAGGGCAACCTCTACACCCTTCCCTTTATCCTTCCTGTGATTGTTGCGAAGTTCAGTCACATAGCAGTCTCGAGCAACATCCTGGTCCCCTTCTACTTCCCCTACTCCATTGTCCGTTGGAAATTTCATCTTTAGGCACCATG
The DNA here is from genome assembly GCA_030737815.1 of Allium fistulosum. Taxonomy (NCBI): domain Eukaryota; kingdom Viridiplantae; phylum Streptophyta; class Magnoliopsida; order Asparagales; family Amaryllidaceae; genus Allium; species Allium fistulosum. Next base: position 949,801,382 of record CM060907.1, on the reverse strand, counting down.
GGGCTAGGACAATTTGGAAGTCAGACAAGGCTGGCCTTCCTAAGAAGGCGTTGTAGGCCGAATGGTTTTCTATTAGCACAAACGTCTGTTTCCGTACAATGGAGCGGGGATGGCTTCCAATCTTGACGAAGAGGTCCAGTTGCCCGAGGGGCATCTTTGCATCTCCAGTAAAACCGTGTAGTGGCTTATCGCAGGGAGATACATCCTTCATCGATAGTTTCATTTTGTCGAATGCATGTTTGAACAGGATATTTACTGAGCTTCTAGTGTCCACTAGGATTCGGTAAACTTCGGCGGGACCGAGCCGGGCAGAGATAACCATGGGATCCATGTGAGGGTATTGCCTTCCTTCTAGGTCATGCCTACCGAATGTGATGTCATCACTTTCTTTCCTTTTCGGGTGGCGTTCTTCTATAACTGAATTGACACAGTCTTTATTGTCTCTGAGCGACTTTCCATATCTTTCCATCTCTTTCCAGCTCCTATCTGCGATGTGCGGTCCTCCCGAGATGGTATGGACCACTATCTTCTCTTGACTAGAGCCGCTAGTGTTGCGGTTTCCTCTGCCGATCTCCGGTGAGGGTAGCCTTGGGTTCTCATTGGCAGGAGCTGGAGTCCTGTCTTGACCTTTTACATAGCGTTCCAGTTTCTTTCTTCTGATATGTTCCTCGATCAAGTCCCGGAGATGATGGCATTCATTGGTATCATGCCCATGAGATTCGTGGAAGCGGCAGAACTTTCCAGACTTCTGCGCGTTATCTGATTCCTTCTTGTATGGTGGGCGTTTGTACCTAACTTCGCCTTGGGTGGCAAGGAAGATATTTTCGACGGTCTCGTTCAAAGGAGTGTAAGTGTCGAATCTCGGTCCTGGCCGATATAGGCGCTTTTCTCCCTTCTTACCCCCAGCATTGTCTCTGGAATCATTTCTTCGAACGTCCCTTGCCACAGCAGGGGCGTTGCTGTGAGTTGCCTTATTTTGCTGTCCTGACTGCCCCTCAACGGCATCATCCTCAAGCCTCATATTTTTCCCGGCTTCATGGAAGAAATCGGGTAAAGTAGCTAGTTTTTCTTTTGTCAACCTTCTAGCAAATTTAGTGTCCGGATGCACACCACTACAGAGGGCCATTAGAATAAGCTTCTCATCGGCATCTTGGACTGCGGCTGCTGCGGCATTGAATCGGGTTAGGTATTGCTGCAGTTTCTCTCCAGGCTTCTGTTTGACGCTGGATAAGGAATAAACGTCCTTAGGTTGTTCCACATGAATGCGGAACCGACTGATAAACTTTTCTTTCAACATTTCCCACGAGCTGATGGATCCCTGAGGTAGATGACAGAACCAGGAGGTAGCGAGATCTGCTAAGAAGAGTGGAAAGCATTTGCACAGTACTCCCTCTGTCGCTCCACTCATGAGCATATGTTGTGTGTATCTCTGCAAGTGTACAATGGGGTCGGAGGTTCCTTTGTAAGGTTCCATTGTTGGCATCTTCCATTCCCGGGGGGTGATAGCAATTTCGATGTTGCGGGCGAAAGGGCTGGTTACCCTAGCGCCTATCCCTCGATCTCTTTGCTCCCGTTGGACGCACTCTCTGAATAAGTGTGCCATCCTTTCATCAGAATTTGGAGCAGATAGAAACGAATTTGGCTCTGTTCTGTGGGATTGATCTCGTCCAGATGATCTGTAGGGATGGTATCGTCTATCATTCCTTATACTCTCCGGTGGCTGCCTTTGGTCTTCTGGGAGCATGCTAGGGTCAGCCGTAGTTGGCCCTTGCCTTGATCTTCCCCTTCTGGGTTCTGATCTAAGCACTTCCTCGGGTCCAACTTCGGGCTGGACTCTAGCTCGGCCCCGTTCACTGGCGTTTCCGTGGTTAGGCAGTATGACAGGCTCAGCTATAGTGACCTTCGCCCTGTACCTCCCCCGTGGGGTTTAGTTCCAAGCATTTCTTCAGGCCTAACTTCGGGCTGTGCTCGATCTCGATTACCATGGCTGCTTATGCCGTTAGCTCCTTCGAAGAAGGAAGATCTTTGTTGTCTCCGAGACCCTCCAGACTGGGACTCGCCCCATGATTCAGTGTTGCGGTTGGACTCTTCAGCATCCCTTAAGAGTGACATGAGATGGTCCACCAAGGCTTCCTGCTGGGACGTGAAGCGATTAGTTACTTCAACCACAACCCTGTCTAGATCTGCCCTAGTAATTGCTGCGGGCTGTTCTACGGTAGGAGTGGTCGGATTAGCCTGTCCTTCATTCGGTACTGCCGCTAGAGGAGGACGATTTACTTGATCCGTGACCGCTGGATCTGGAAGACTGCTGGAAGCAATGTTTTTTCCATTGTTAACATCTTTTTTCTGCTTGGGAGGAATGTTTCCAGATGATGGATGATGTTGTTAGGAAAAAGGTTAAGTGGAAGAAGCTGAAGCTTCGAGCTTCAAGTTCTCAGTGAAAGCACCAAAAATGTTTGCACAAAAAATGGACAAACACCTCAAAGTCGTATGATTTAGTAGATCTTATGTTGTTCTTAGTGGTTTGAGTGATTTATGCAAATATATGAAAAGCAGGGGCTAAACTGTAAAAAGACACGCAGATTTATAGTGGTTCAGCCAGAATGTGCCTACGTCCACTTTATATGTTATTTCTCTTCTCTTGTTTAGATTACAAGTACAAAGCTTTGATACAAGTAAAAGAAAGTTGTTTGAAAGTTCCCTCCGTGCTTGAGCTTTCAAACTTGTCCCCATTGCTGTACCCCTGCCCCTCTATTTATAGAGTGAGGTTGGGAGCAGGGGTCTGGGATGTATATAGCCGCTGGTGGGCCTGGGCTGATGTGATCTGGCCTGGCACGTGTTGGTCCGGCGATGGTTGGTCCGGCATGGAGTTGGTATGGAGATGAGTTGGTCCGGCATCTTGGTCCGGTAGTGGGTTGATATGGAGATGAGTTGGTCCGGCATCTTGGTCCGGCAGTGAGCTTATATGGAGTTGGTCTGGTGGAAGGAGACGAGTGGATCGGCGTTGCTTCATTTGGTGGTTGAACCGGTGATGCTGGTTCGGTATTGATGTGGAGATGTTTGGTTCGGTAGGTGTCGGTCCGGTTATGAAAATTCACCCAATAATGAATATTATTGAAAATAATACAACAATGGCGAGAAATCCCGTTGAATCCTACTACAAAATTTCCTATACATCAGATAAGTCCCTGCAATTAATTTCACATATTGACCGCTTTAAAAGCGACAATTCATCGAAACTAAACAATCAACAAAATAAAGCATCCAAGCAAATGATCAACAATTTTTATCTACTATAAAACATTATTGATTAACCAAAAAGGTGAGTTAAACTCACCGAAGTTCGAATTGGCGCCGAAGCATTCCGGTTTGAACTTACGTTCGATTTTAGGATTTTAGCCCAAATTTTCACTTGCTCCAAAATCAACCAAACTAGTTCCATTGTGCTATCGCTATAATGAGCGCAATGCAAAAAGTCTCATCTCGGTTGGACCCCGTATGAACTAGTTATTGCATTTATAAGTTATATAACAATTACAAAACTAATTACTTTTTATAGTTCTAATTACCCATAAATCATTTAAACTCCTTCTTCCACAAAACCAAGTCCCACTTAAACTGCTACCTCGTCCCTATGGACGCCACCTTCCTCCACTTCTCTCTCTTTCATCCTTCCATGAAATGCCGCGGAATCACCGCCAATCTTCCCCTCTACGCGAGCTCTACCTTCCAGACACCACCACTCTCGACCTGCATGCTCCCACTAAATTTTTTCTTTTACTGCCCCATGTCGCGACCATGAATGTCGCACCTCCTCATATGGCACTGCTCAATCCAAAAACTCGGCCAGAGATGCCAAACTCCACCCAGGAGCCGAATCCAAGCTTATTTTGATGAATTAATGCCTACATGAAACATCAACTAAAACCCTAGCTCAACACTGAACAATGCTTACAAATTTTCGAGCAACAACTATTGTCGCACTCTTAAATACTCATGCCAAAGCAGAGATTAGCCTTAGACAAAACCAAAGATGCTTACTTTAGATTTAATTTGATTTTCTTTGATTTTGATTTTATTTTGAAAAAGAGAATCTGCGTTTGTTTTTTTGTTTCGGTAATGGAAACGAATGGAGTGGGTATGGGGTAGACAAGAATGAGGCGGGTTAGTGAAAATGTTGGGTGTGGGTATTATTTATTTGCAATTTTTCTGGCATTTCATCGCATAGACTTTCGTTCGCGTATGAACCCTGAACAATAAAATAAAAATACGATCGCGCCAAGAACAACGACACAACTTCAAAACAATAATAATATACACGGGTCATTACATTCTCTGAAATCTTAAAAATACCATCGCTTGCCGAAAAATCGTCAAACAATTAATTTGAATACTTTCCAAATTAAAAATTATGGAAAAATTCAATAAATTAAATTAAAAATACGTCAATAAAAATCAAGTTGTTACAAAATGAATTCACTGTTATTATTTTTAAATTTAAAAGGAGCTAAATAGGTCCATTTAATCCATAGAATTAACATTCCATTTAAAATCAAAATATTTAAAATCTCCATTCAAGTGTTAAATTCACAAATCACATATTCAAATAAATCCCAAATTTGAATGATAAATTATTTAACCTTTAAAAAGAATATTTTAATATTTAAAATGAACTAAATATTTCAAATCAAATGACCAAAATTGCGGGTCGTTGCATCTTGATGATTCATGGCATGGGGCTTTTAACTTTGACATGGAGATGAACTTTGATATAAAACTTTGAACCCGGATTACAAAGTTAATTAAACACCAAAAATCATTATTGCCGACGTAAGATAACCTCGATATTGAAAACTGCAACATCAGTTCCTATAACACTGCTATCTTACATCACTGCCTATTTACGGCATTGGCTATTTTGCAGCATTACTTAACAGTTTTGATATGTGGCCAACATCAATAATCTTCGACATTGAGATGTAGCCGACATTAATAACATGCGGCATAAGCATTCCAACGCCATTGATTACCTACAGTATTGACTACCTGTGACATTACTCACTTGCGACACTGACTAATTGCAGCATCTCTCCCTTGCGCCATCATTACTTGCGGCATCGCTCGACGCTGTCTAGAAATCCAAGATCTTTCAGATCCATAACTTGAAACCATTCGACCCCTTAAGCTCGCTCAGTCTTGGTTAGATCTGTACATTCGATGCTGTCATGAAGTTGAAATGCATGTGGGCTTGGCTCTATCAATTAGTCTCGAATTGATTTTGAACAAATTATGAGGGGAGATGGTGGATGTACAAATTAGTGAGATGGTGGACATCGCTTGGTTGAGCTATTGAGGAAGGAAAACAGAAAAATTTAGGGGTGGGCATAAACCGCACCGCTATACGGAAACCGCCCGCACCGAACCGCAAAAACGGTGTGGAACCCGCACCGAATCTTCTAACCGAAGCAAATACCCCAAACCGGACCGACCCGCATCGATACGGTTCGGTTGCGGTTTGGACGATTGAACCAACCATATTAAACCGGACCGAACCAAATATTTACAGTAGTAATCTTATAATAAAAATATAAGCAACTCCTATCTTATTTTAAATTCTAACGATGTATATTCAATTTTTAGCGTATGTTATTATATTAATAATATTCGTTGTCATAAAGGAAGAAGTTATAGTTTTGGTATAATATTTTTCATCTCATTTTTTTGGATAAATGCTAATTATAATATTATTCTAGTCATTTTCTTTGATGATTATGCTTTGATTAATATTGATGTTTGGTTAATCTACCAAAACAATCTCTCTTGTAGCTAAATGTCAAATTGAAATATTCATACAGTTAAGAACTAATCTTTCATTTCAGTATAACATTGTGTGTTTTAACCTTTAAGTGTAAAAGCTTCACACAGTTGCCTTCGTAAATTGATTGTTGATGGAAGTAATTCTCTTATTTTATATTTAATACGGGTTCAAACCAGACTGGACCGAAACCGAACCGTAGTACATTCAAACCGAACCGAAACCGAACCGTTTAAAAGATTAGTATAATGGTTTGTATTTTTGATTAACCGTTTGATGCGGTGCGGAAGCGGTTTGGACTTCAAACCGCACCAAACCGACCCGCGCCCACCCCTAGAAAAATTAGAGAGATGATGATAAATGAAAGAATAAAATAATAGGGGATCACGTGATTGTGCAAGTGGATGAATATAATAAAGGGAAAGAATGACATAAATCATAAGATGGAGTCATACCGTAAAAAGGAGCTGAACAACATTGAATGAATCGAAGCAGAATTGATATCGCCTGCCTATATCCCTGCAAATATTTGACAATAATTAGTGTCCATCTTTGAAATTTAATAAAAACGAATTCGATTTTTTTTTCAAAATATGATGTTCTAGTCTATTTAGGGTATTTCTTTCATTTTTCTAACATGCAGAGGTTTAAGCTCACCTTCTAGTGCGAAGATGTTAAACTGAAATTTGGTTCAACGTTCAACATGTATGTACAAGGAGGCATGTCCAAAGAAATTCTAAAAATACCCTTTGGTTTTATGTTAATTCACAAGTTTATTTAAATCATAGTTCATAAGTTCAATAGGTAAAATAGGCAAGTCCAAAAGTCAACAGGTAAAAATGCAATATTCTTAAGTCATGTCCTTTTATTTGAATATGAACTTGTTGTAAGATGTGCAGATATGCAATTATCTAATTTCATAGGCCGTTGTTTACAAATATGTCATCTTCTCCTTCATTGTCCTTTATGCCAGTAGTTTGTCCTCGAGCTCTCTTCATCACAATGAAAAAAACCTAGTGAAGATCCTAATTGGAAAAAGTGATAAGAGTGAGAAAGAAGTTAAGAGTCCCTTTCCAAGAGGGGGTACATCTCTATTTATAGTGGTTGGAAGGAGATAGACTTGCTCCAATTAGCGATGTGGGACTTTGGTGTCATAGAGCATGTGAATGAATGTGAAGACCTTTGAAGCTTTATAGAGAAAATGCACTAATCCCTCTTGAACTTGCTTTTGTAAATGAATTTGATCTTCTTTCTTTGCATGCCTTTGACATCTTATAGTATGGACATTGTGCAATATTGTTAATATGCAATCTTCATGAAATATGGCTTCGATCAATATATGTTGCTTATTATCATGTAGGCAACCTTCAATGTGGCAATCTTATCACAACTCTTTGACATTCTTTTGTCTATGTCTTCCTTCTCATTTGCTAGCATTCAAAATCAATATTTTTCATGTTGTCATGTTGATGAAGCTCGATATGGTTGAAGAGCATTATTGACTAAATACAATATGAATGAAGTACGACGTCAATGAAGGACATCAATAAAAGGTGGTGCTGATGAAGGGGGGCATTGAAAGAATGCAACATGGATTACATGAAACATTGATGAAGTGCGGCGTTAAATGTGGCATTGACATAAAGCGACATCGTTATGATATGGAGTGGCATCGTTATGGAGCAGCAAGTACTTTGATAGCCTACATGGACATTGGCAAGGTTCATCATTAATGTCACTATAGAGGTAGGCTGTGATATCTCCAAAGCACGGTGCTGATGTTATGTGGCACCGATGATTCTGCAGTGGAATGCGGCATTGAAGAAAGGTAGCTTGAATACGAGCGACATTGCTCTGATTTGCGTCATGTTGCTTACTGACAAGGTGTAGTATTGATGGAGCATGTACAAATAGAGTGCGACGTCGTATGGGATGCGACATGGCTGAGTTGTGACATTGCATGAGATGCGGTATCATAGGCTTTCGACATTGTTCTATCTTCATGCTTTTGGCATTAGTTCATCACCATTCCTTCGACATTGGTCCTAATGGCATTGGTTTCTTTGTGACGCCACCACTCATGGTATTACCATCAGCATTGAAATTATATGGATAACACTCTTTTGTATTATTTGGAAAACATTCATATACTTACCTCACCGGTATAAATTTATTGACAAAACATTATACTTTCAATACTTAGAAAATATATCCATATACTTATCCCAATAGGTATAAGTATCTTAACCAAACTTAACGGGGGTTTCCACTTTTCTAAATTCATATTTAAGTAGGCTAAAAACACTTATCCTTTAAACATTGCTTATTATAAGCCAACCCATTATCCTTCGGTGTTAAGTATGAAAAGATTGTTCCCATACCACTATAATTAAGAAGGATTTTTATCAAAATCAAATCTCATTCCTTTATAAAATTCCCTTTTTATAAGCCCATTTCATATTTCAAATCCTTTTATAATTCCCCAAACTAATTTATAAAACTTCTTTTATAAATCTCTAAAGTGATTTGTGAAATCCCTTTTTATTTATAATACTCCTTCCTATTTATAAAACTCTCTTATAAATCTTCCTTTATAACTCTTTTATAAAAATCCTTTATAAAGTCCTTTACAAAATATAATTTGTAAATCTTCTTTAAATAAATCCTTTTATTTAGTAAAATCCCTTTTATAAAACAAACTGTTATTTATAAATACCTTTATTAAATTAATTAATTTTCTTTAAACTTCATAAATAAATATTAATTAACCTTTTAACATCGCTGATAAAATAATTAGTTTAGTCTAAAATGACTTTAATAAAATATTTAGTTAACTTCAAAACATTCTTAATAAAAATATTAATTAACTTAAACCATCACTAATTAACTCAATCATTTAACTTAAACCATAATTAAATTACTTAATTAACTTAAACAACATCAATAATATAATTAAGTGATTTTAAACAATATTAATAATATAATTAAATATCTCTAAATATCTTTAATAATATAATTAAATAATTTTAAAACAAACCATCTTTCATAAAATAATTAATTAACTTATTTTAAATGTTATTAGTAAACACTTAACCTCAAGTTGTTATAAAATTGAAGTTAATTTAGATCCATAACTTTACAAATTCGGGAAAAGGCTTAGTGATCACAAGGGTACTTAAACAAGCTACCATTTATTTTTAATTTACTTTACAAGTCATATCACTATTATTTACATGAGCATATGTATATATATATATATATATATGTATGTATGTATGTATGTATGTAATCAACAACTCACCATCACTTATCCAATAGTAATTAATCCACATATTAATTAACTGGCATATGAATAAATGTCCAAATTAATATAGTAGCAGAATGAGATTTATTCTGCTAAACAGATGTCATCAATAATCTATTTAGTTTATTTATAGCAGAACGGTGTTTTATTCTGCTCAATAAATGTCCAAAATAATATGTTCATTTTCATTTAACAGATCGGTGTTTTGTTTGGCCAAATAGGTATCACCAATGAAGTATAATTAATTTTAACTACATTATTATTCAAAATAACATAATTAAATTCAATCAGTATTATTACTTCATAAATGTATACTACCTTAAAACAATCAATAGGTTATACCACTAAGTTTTACTAGTTTATACGAACGTAATGTAAAAATCTGCTGGTCAAACGGATTTAAAATGAACACGATATTACTTTCCAAAGTTAACAAGTTAATTAATTTACTAAACAATAAATATTTATCACCCAGAGCCCAAGAAAACCCAACCCACTGGCCTTCCCAGACCAGAATGATACAGTGTAGTCCACATCCTCCCTCTTTCCCAATTTTCTTCTAATCGTATTTCCTATGCACAAAAACATGTGCATGCGTGCACCTTGTACCACCTCCCACACCATCATTCGCCAAAGCAACCCCACCACAATCTTCTCCTTGCAAGCACGACCAGCTGCCACCCTTGCCTTCACGTCCGCCGCACCCTATCAAATTCTGACCCTACCCTCTAACTTCGATCGTGCCCAGGGTTTCGAAAACACGACTTGAAAAATGGATCTCCACCATGCCTCGACTACGTGCAGTCACATTCGACATTTTCCACCCAACATTCAATTAAAAGTCGAGCTATCATTTTTAAAAAATACTACAAGTGAAAAAAAAACTTTCTTGTTCGTGACTTTGGCTAATTTTGATTGTATGAGGAGATGTGGATTTTTGAAGAGAAGAAGATGTGTTTAAATTGCCTGGTTTATGAATTACAGAGGGAAAATTGAAGTCAGGAAGAAAATGAAATTAAGTTAATGCTTGAGTGTGTAAAAATGAAGTTGGAAAAAAGAAGATGAAATGGGAAATATGAAAATGAAAGAGTGTATTTATAAGAAAAAGAAAAAAAAGTTCAACGAAATGATGGCTAAGGACCAAAATACCCTTAAATCACATTATTCAACCCTTCTATCACCTCTCAAGCCACCAAAGTACCACCCAAATGAAAATATGATGGATATTAAGCTAACTGATGTACCTTTATTCATTTCCATACTCAATGAATCTTTTCAAATTTCAAATCCATCTTTTCATATTTTCAAATTTCAAATATATTTATTTTTATAAATATTTTATTATTACTTTATCCAGTTATTTCAAAGTAAAATGTTAAATCTTTTAAATCTTGTTTAAAATGTATACAAAGGCCTAACAACTTTCTATAACTTGTCGTTCGATAAAAAGTCGAAAACCCAAAAATGGGTTTTGACCACATTTTCAATTTTTCATCGAACTACCTATTTTTGTAAACAAAATCCAAAAATGAATTTTTTACCATTAGTTATAAATTAAAAGAGGGTTATTTAATTATTAGAACCATTAGTTGAATATTTGAAAGAAATTAAATACATAAATCAAAACAAAAAAATTCTGGGTCATTAAATTATTCCCTCCTCAAAAGAATCTCGACCCCGAAATTTCATCTCAGACAAACAAAGAAGGAATTCAGTTAACACATAAACTTAACCATTTTACTTCCATAACTATTTATGCAAATATTTTTATAAAACCCAACTTAAGTTTCACAAACTTATATGTTACCCCACTAAAATCTAAGGGCATATACCACTATCTGATTCGAACCTTTTATTTTGAATCTAACTTGAGAACTAAATACCCATTTTTTATTTCAAAACCCCTTTTGAAATGATACTATATTTTTAACCATAGGAAATATACATATAGCCTGAGTAATCCCAAAATGGTACTAAGGAACTGGGTACCATCAAATAGTATAATACATTCTCTTACCAAAAAGGTAATACTTAAGAGAAATGCTTACCAATAGAATACATCTCTTTCCCATTTTTAGTTATTTATCGAGTCCCTCGAACTAATTAACTTAAAAATACTTATTATATTTCATAATTCCCCCTTTTGAAACAATAATGTATATATTTCCATATAAATAGTTTATCAAATATCAATTGCCAACCTGCTTTGGGTTCGTTTGGATTCGAACTTGTTTCGATCATACAACGACAAAGAGAATAATTTACTGCACTACAATGTTCGCCTAGGCAAATATACGATCGTCACTTGGAAGATTATTCTGATCATTACAAAATAAATCGAGACTCATTCTTGAACGATGTAAAGAAAATGTACTTACTTCAAAATTTTCTTCCCAAAATATTTATACTTGTAAAAACTTTCAAGTAATACTATTATTACTTTCTCCAAAAATAATTTTGAAATAATAATATACATATTTCCTTTTGTAAATCAAATCATGCTCTCGGGATTAAATCAAAATCCATTGTATCAAACCATTTTATAGCAATTACTGTGGTAGCATTGCCCCACTTAGAAACTTGAAAATGGACGTTGATGATGCTGCAGTCATCACCAGAATTATTTTCCTACGACATAAGTGAGTTCAACGGTTTCTATATCTTTTAAAATCCTTTTAGAATATTTTTATTCATAAATACTTTCAAATAATACTGTTATTATTTTTCTCAAAACCATGAAAACCTTTTTCCAAAAGCACCAAGATTTAAGTCCTCAAATTCTTTACTTTAATCCATTTTATTTATAAGTCACGTCTTCATAAATTAATTTTTTAAAATCAACTCCCTCTATAAAATCATTTCTCAAATATTTATTCTAGAATATTTTAGCTTTCTCTTAATAAACACCCTTTATTAAAACCTAATTTTAACCCAACATTAATATTAAACTCCATATAGTCAAATTGTGAAACTTAATTCACAAGATGTTTGTTTCGATGTTTCCACAATTTCTATTTACCCATGCTTTAAAAAGAAAAATTATTGATAAATCAATAAACAATAGTCAATAAATAATTAAACCCTATATGATAATAGTTAAATATTATTGTTCCCAAACAACAAATACATCAAAAATAACTACCAATTTTTGAAATTATTCTTTTATATATAAAGTATACTCCAAGGTAAAATTATTTCATTTGCCAAATTTTAAGACAATACTATGTCGATTTGCCTTGTTTAAGTGTTTGGAGGACACTATCAATAACGTTAGCTACTCGTATTGATCAAAATCCACAAACTACTCAACAGATCGATTAACACAATATAAAACATTTTTATAGCACTAACAAATACGTGCTCTTATATATACACACCCAGACTCATTCTAGGGTGTTACTAACCCTATCTCTAATGAGTTTACACTACCAGGGCCAAGCTTCTCGCTTAACTTTCAGCTTAGATACCAACTGTAACAACCCGCATTTTTGTTCCTCAGAAGTCGACACTAATACATTCATGGTATTAACGTACCAAACATCCAAGTGCCGGAAAGGTAGATTATTAAGGTGAGATAAAGAAAATAAAGAATGGTATCTCACAAACGTGGCGAGTAACATATAATATATCAATGATCTTAGCAAAAAGAAAACTTTTTATACAAATACACAAATCAAAGTACTAACCTATCATCAGTCCGGACAGTTATAACAACATGTCCTTACAAATGCTTATAAATACAACAAGAAAAAATAGCGTAAGATAAAATACTTTAATACGACATTAGAGGATCCAGCTTGCCTCCTGAAGCTCGAAAAGTGTCCAGCTAAATCTAGAAAATATGCTCGGGCTGACATGAGCATTATATGAAAAATAACACCCGGATCAGTCTGGTAAAACCAGAATGAGAAACACAATCAAATGGATTTTTAATATTTTGAAAACCTTTTTTAAAATAAAGGTATCTCGTAAGAGCACGCTGCATATAAACACGGCCGGATTTTCCTTACGATAACCAAATCATTTTATTATAGAAAATTTTGTGATATTTTAATAATGTATAGGGTTCAAAATAAATATGGAATCATAACCGAAATTGTTACAATAGTTAGATTCCAGCATAATAGGTATACAACTAAATCCATAGGAGCATGTATTTGAGATTGGAATTTTATCAATGATAAGGCTACTTGGATACCGCCTGCCATAATACACCTCTAGAAAAATATACCGAGGGCCTCACACAAACCCCCTGCAAATCAGAGCCGTTTGTCCTTTTAACATGGCATACCAGATTACATCATTCCTCGGGCACCAAGGCTGCAAAACATGTGCACCAGCCATGGCCTTACTCTTCCTGTGTGCACGCATACCAAATCCATTAATTCCGCTTCTAGATCGAGGAATGACTGCTCCTAATGGTAGCGAACCACATAGCTCTAAAGCATATCCATTGTTTTAGTCATTACAGGGTTGTGAGACTTATGAGGTCACAATTACCTTTTCCCTCTCTTAGCAGATCCCACTTGGAATGCTAACGTTACCTTCTGGTAATAATGCAATGCTAGCATTCATCCATACAAGTTGTTTAGGATATGAACAAACCGAAGACGCTACTTCTACTACATCCATTTTGGAATCACCCTCGGGATGGTAGCAAGTAGCCCTTGCACTTCAAAGAACTCCGTCTTCAATTCCATTATCTCGAACCAGTTTTATATCTCTTCCAAAGCGTGGAATGCACATATGGTTTTGAAGTGCTTACGGTTTTGATTCATCTTATATGAGTACACTCCTCCGCTTGTCGGTCGCTCTAATACCAAATCGATAGTTCCAAAAAACTCAACTCCAATTCTTTTAGAATTAATCAGACAATACATAAGAGCGGATATCACCTCCTAATCGTTTAAGCGGATTGATTTCCTTATCATTTATTCTAGGAGAACAAAATGAGATTTATACGCATAGTACAATATCACCGAAGATGACTGTACCATATAACTCTCATGTTTGTCCTAAATATTTACAGAGTTATATTTTTGGTCAAGATTTGATAGTCGATTATTTAACTATCAAATAGACAAACAACAATCCAGAGATTTTAATTCCATTTGGGATCCACTAAGCCTCTATTAATCAACCTTTATTAACTTAAATCTCTTCAATTATTTAATTCAAAATACCTTCTCAAAAGCTAATATTCCCAAACCCATTATTCTCCCTTTTATTACTTGGAAAAACATTCATATACTTATCTCGTCGGTACAAGTATATTGTCAAAACATTATTCTTTCAATACTTAGAGAATATATCCATAGAGAATATATCCATATACATATCCTAGTGAGTATAAGTATCTTAACAAAACTTAAGGGGGATTTCCTCTTTCCAAATTCATATTTACGGGCCAAAAACAATTATCCTTTAAACATTGATTACTATAAACCAAACCATTATCCTTCGGTGTTAAGTATGAAAAGAATGTTTCCATGCCGCCATAATAAAGAAGGATTACTTATCAAAATCAAATCTCATTCCTTTATAAAATTCCCTTTTATAAGTCCATTTCATACTTCAAATCCTTTTATAAATCCCCAAACTAATTTAGAAAACTTCTTTTATAAATCTCTAAAGTGATTTTTAAAACCCATTTCCATTTATAAAATTCCTTCCTATTTATAAAACTATTTTATAAATATTCCTTTATAACTCCTTTATAAAAATCCTTTATAAAATCCTTTACAAAATATCATTTGTAAATCTCCTTTAAATAAATCCTTTTATTTAGTAAAATCCCTTTTATAAAATAAATTGTTATTTATAAATACCTTTATTAAATTAATTAATATTCTTTAAACATTAGATTAATTAACCTTTCAACATCACTGATAAATAATTAGTCAGCTCTAAATCATCATTAATAAAATAATTAATTAACTTCGAAACATTATTAATAAAAATATTAATTAACTTAACCCATCATTAATTAAATCAATTAATTAACTTAAACCATAAGTAAATTACTTAATTAACTTAAACAACATTAATAATATAATTAAGAAATTTTAAACAACATTAATAATATAATTAAATATCTCTAAACATCTTTAATATTATAATTAGACAATTTTAAAACATCTTTAATAAAATAATTAATTAACTTTAATTGTCTTTAATAAAATAATTAATTAACTTACTTTAAACATTATTAATAAACACTTAACCTCAAATTTTTATAAAATTGAAGTCAATTTAAATCTATAACTTTAAAAATTCGAAAAGATGCTTAGCGGTCACAATGGTACTGAAACAAACTACCATTTTTTTGTTCACTTTACAAGTCATATCACTAGTATTTACATAAGAGGCATATATGTATGTAAAATCAACAATTCACCATCACTTATCCAATATTAATTAATCCACATATTAACTAGTTGGATATGAATAAATGTCCAAATTAATATAATAGCAGAATGTAGATTTATTCTGCTAAACAATGTCATCAATAATGTATTCAATTTACTTATAGCAGAACGATGTTTTATTCTGCTCAATAGAGGTCCAAAATAATCTATTCATTTTAATTTAACGGATTGGTGTTTTATTTGGCCAAATTGATATCATCAATGAAGTATAATTAATTTTAACTACGTTATTATTCAAAATAACTTAATTAAATTCAATAAGTATTATTATTTCACAAATTTATACTTCCTTAAAACTATCAACAGGTTATACCACTAAGTTCTACTAGTTCATATGAACCTAATGTAAAAATCCGGGGGTCAAATGGATTTTATATGAACGCGGTATTACTTTCCAAATTTAACAAAGTAATTAGTTTACTAAACAATTAAATAAAGATATCTCGCCTAGAGCTTAAGAAAACCCAGCCCACTAGCCTTCCCAAACCCGAATGATACAGAGTTGCCCGCATCCTCCCTCTTCCCTAATTCGCTTCCGATCGAATTTCCTATGCATGAAAATGTGTGCACGCGTGCACCTTGCACCACCTCCCATATCACCATTCACCTAAGCAACCCTACCTATAAACTTCTCCTTGCAAGAACAATCGGCTACCACCCTCGCCTCCACGTTCGCTGCACCATATCAGATTTTGACCCTAGCCTCCAATTTTGATCATGCCAAGGTTTTTGAAAATGCAACTCGAAAAGAGGAGCTCCACCAGGCCTTGACCACCTATAGCCACTACCGCCTATGCCCTCGCCTTCACCACTCATCAACTCACCTCCCATTACCATGCCGGTTAACTCGGTGGCCCACCACTGCTGCTATAGAGAAATAGCGGAGCTCTAAAAACCTAACTCTTAAAACCCTAACCTGACCTCGGCTAGCCACCTCAAGCCATCGCGCCACCGCGGACACTACCACAGCTTCGCCATTACCCAATGCTGCTCCCTATCACCTCTACTTCGCCCCATGACCATCCCATTGCCGAAAATCTATTTATGACCGAAAATGGTTCATCTTCCTCCCTACGCAGATTTACACCACTAAAAATCACGCGATCACCTCCAATAATCCCACCTTGACCATACGAACCCATCTGTACCTCTCATTTGCTATTCCACACTCGATGAAAAACTGCCTTATCATGACCTCCACTATTTGGGCACTTGCTACCACAACACTCAGAGAAAAGTCAAGCTATCATTTTTTAAAATTACTACAAGTGAAAACAAACAAATTCCTTATTGGTGACTTTGGCTAATTTTGATTATATGAGGAGATGTGGATTTTTAAAGAGAAGGGGAGATGTTTAGATTGCCTAGTTTATGAATTACAGAGAGTAAATTGAAGTCAGGAAGAAGATGAAATGATGATAATGCTTGAGTGAAGCAAAAATGAAGTTGGAAATAAGAAGATGAAATGGGAAATATGAAAATGAGAAGAGTGTATTCATAAGGAAAAAGAAAAGAAATTAAAATTAAAATAAAAGTTAAAAGAAGGGATATGGCTAAGGACCAAAATACCCTTAAATCACGTTATTCAACCCTTCCATCACCTCACAAGCCACAAAAGTACCACCCAAATTAAAATATGATGGATATTAGGCTAACCCATGTACCTTTATTCATTACCATACTTAATGAATCTTTTCTAATTTGAAATCCATCTTTTTATATTTTCAAATTTCAAATATATTTATTCTTATAAATATCTTATTATTACTTTATCCATTTATTTCAAAGTAAAATGTTATATCTTCTAAATGTTGTTTAAAATGTATACAAAGGCCCAACAACTTTCTACAGCTTTTCGTTCGATAAAAAGTCGAAAATCTGAAAAATGGGTTTCGGTCACATTTTCTATTTTTCATCGAACTACCTATTTTTATAAACAAAATTCAAAAATAAATTTCCTATCATTAGTTATAAATTAAAAGAGGGTTATTTAATTATTAGAACCATTAACCGAATATTTACAATAAATTAAGTATTCATAAATCAAAATGATAAAATTCCAGGTTGTTACACAATGCTCTTCGTTTCATCGATTTTCGTTGAGAATTATGATTTTGTTGTTTGGTTGATTGGAAGAGGAAGATGAAGTTTCGGTTGGTTTTCAGAAAAATGAGAAGTGAAATGGGAAATGGAACTGTACGTAATATTTAAATGGACTTTAGGAGGGAAATATGAAACAGTTTCTCAATTTTGAATTCAAACTGTTGGCCTGGCCTGACTCAGCCCCAAACTGCAATGCGTGCATAATCTAGCCCACTTTTATAAAAGCATATTATCTCATTCATACGGTATCCGATTTGGGAAAACGAATACTTCATCTTGACCAGAAAATAAGAGATACACAATGGTGCGACTCTCGTTAGCTAATTCAATCATTTATAAAAATTAATACTTTGCCCTGGTATTAAAATTTACCAAATTACCCTCCTCTTAAATTCAAACTTTATTTTATAATCATTTCTTAACTTATACACAAAATTCCAGGGTATTACACGTCACCTTAGCTAGTGGTGTGAAAGTTTGGCTAAACTCATCACATATAGATAGTTTCGATAAAATCCAATTTCACCTTTTCTTAAGCGATACCTTGAGTAATGATAATTTACACATGTTCTCTTCGTCAAAACTATATCGCTTTAGGATATATGATGTGCATGTAAATGTGCATATATATACATCCATATTTTATCTATTTTTATTTAAAAAAATGTCATATTTGGGTATTTAACATGTTCAAACCAAAATTCAATTATTTTCAAATCATCATATATTCATTTCATATAGGGGCAAAATGGTTATTTTTGTGCATGTGTTAACTTGAGAATTTTTATGATTTTTATTGGAATTTGGGTGCATATGGAAGAGGATTTCATGAAGATATATGCATGCACAAGAGAATACAAAGGAAGGAAGATGGAAATAATTCAAACATATGATCATGGAGGACCCCACCTACCCACTTACCTGAATCTACAATTAGAATCTAATGGACAACTAAGTGGAGGTTAAAGCTTCATGCATACTTGATGATGGATTAATTAGAGGCTAATGGTTACTTGGTGGCCACACTTCCTAAAAGGAATTTTGGGAAGCACCTTAAAAATTGAATTAGGGTTTTATGCATGAATGAATAGCCCACTTATGTACATGTAGATATCTTCGAATTACTTAGGAAATTAGCATGCAAATTGTAATGATAAAGTTACATGAAATAAAATGGCTTCCTAGCCTCTTTCTCTTTTCTTTCTACTTGTTCTTATTTTTATTGTCATGTTCATTTTATTTACATGTTCTTTCATTTTATGTTAGTAGCTTAGATTTACATTTATGCAATTAGTTTAATTTTGATTCATGCAAGTAGTTAATCTCCTTTCCTTTAATTAGTTTCTATTTCTTTTTGCTTTCAATGTTGAAATTTACATGTGTTGATTTGATAACACAAATGAATAGATAAACTCCTTCAATTTAGAGGTAATGAAGCTCTCTAACTTTATGTAAATTCAACAATTCTATGATTTATGGTCTCTTTTATTTTTGCTTCATGAAAGTACATGTTGATGTAAGTTTATTCAAGTGGGTTTGATAGTTTATGTTGCATTTGCAAATGGGCTATTCTTATTCAACATAAACACAAATTACATCATAATTTGCTAATTGATTTTTGATTTTGAAATGAAAGTAAAAACAAAATTCGATGATCTATATTACTAATTACAATAGTAAATAGATAATACTTAAAATAGCCTTTGCTTTGCCTTCATTTTCATGACAATTGATAAGTGGCTTATTTGTTGTATTATAGTTTGATGGTTTAAGTTATGTTAATTAATAACATAAATAAACCATACTTATGATAAATGCAAAAATTATTTCACTTGATATCAAAAGAGATTTTCTTGTTTGTTGATTTACAAAAATATGAGAGTGGATTTGACTCTAAATTGTTTTCTAATCTCATAGTTTCATCTCATTTTCATTCTAGTTTTAGCTTCATTTCGTAATTTACAATTTGTAGTTAACAATCTTCTCTCCACTTTGGTCTAATTTAATTGAATAGAAAATTCTAAAATCTAAAAATTTTCCCGCGGATCGACCCATACTCGCCACGTACTAACAATTGTACGCCGTGCGCTTGCGGTAATTTTTGTTATAAATTTTTTGGCGATTTTCTAAACCGATAGAAAATTCATCATTAAACAAGTTTTTGCGCCGTTGCCGGGGAATTGCTTTGATTTTGATTCTCTATTCTTCGGATTATTTTTGTTTGATTTTTGTTTTTGTATTTTTATTTTGTGTATTTGTTTGCATTAAAAAAATAAACAAAAACTTTTTTGTTGTTGTGTGTTTGTGTGATCTTTATTTGCATTTGTGTGTGTGTTTGTTGTTGTTTTGTAGTTGTTGTGTTTGTTTGCATTTACATATTAAAAAAAAGAAAAGAAAACATACCCAAATTCTAAAAAAATAATATTTTATTTCCCACAATTGAATTTACATTTTCTGTTTTCATCATTTACATTTTTTAGTTACATTTGCATTTTCAGGAAAAGAAAAAAAATTCAATAGTTGCACAGAGAACATTCTCTGTTGCAATCTACTTCATACTCAAACTGCCACCTTACACTATTCACAACCATATCAACCCCCTCCAAACTTCACTGCCCTTCGTCGTCCTGCTTGCTTGCCACTGCTACTTACCACCTGCTCTTCTCTTCCTCGACATCATTTCCACTCAATTCATCTCCGCAACATTTCCACCCATAAACAATAAATGACAACTTGCATTCAACATTTCTGCCTCTATCACTACATTTCTGCCACTATCACTACATCACAAAACCAAATCCATCAACAATGCATCTCTGCTTCCTTCATCTCACCATCAACCATCAACCATACATCTCTGCTTCCTTCATCTCTGCAATTTTCTGCATCAACCATACTTCATCAACCATCAACCATAAACAACAACCACACTGTAACACAACCATCCCCTAACAGTCAACTTCAAAGCTTCTTAACCTGATTGCTACACTACAACAAGCACCTCCTTCTGACATTCTCACTGTCAACAATCGTACTTCACAAACAACCGACCATACTTCCCCTCTCAACTAGCTTCTTCACCTCCCTCAACAACCCTGACCAGTGCTGCAATACATCACTTGCCAAAAC
The DNA here is from genome assembly GCA_030737815.1 of Allium fistulosum. Taxonomy (NCBI): domain Eukaryota; kingdom Viridiplantae; phylum Streptophyta; class Magnoliopsida; order Asparagales; family Amaryllidaceae; genus Allium; species Allium fistulosum. Next base: position 949,780,603 of record CM060907.1, on the reverse strand, counting down.
CTGCTACATCACAGTACAAATCAGGCAACTGCTACAAACACAATACCACTTCACTGTGTTGCGCTGCCACTCTTCAACAAACTGCCCCTCTCACCACTTACCACATACCAGAACAGTTCTCCACATACATTCCCCACCTCCACTATCTACATTCAACTTTGTAGTTCTTCCTACCATACCCATTAACTTGCCTTCATCCCCATTCTACCACCCTCCCGATCAAAACAGCTGATAAGCCAAAACATCAAAACATCACAGCCAACCATCCACACCTAACAAGAATGCCGTAACCAATCTCAAAATCGACCACTTCAAAATCAACCACAACCGCAACCCAAAATTCCCACTTCCTCAGTTCACCTACAACAACAATCGAACATACCAAAGCAGCGAACTTTCACCCACCACCACGAACCAATTCACGCAAACCCACCCAAATCCCAATCGAACTCTACAACCCAAAATCGAATAACCGCATCCTCTTCATTAAACTTCACCGCAACCTCCCCGCGAATCGATTGCCTGAAGTTCAAGAATCTTGATTTGAAAATTATTAGTTTTGGCGAATTAAGATTTGATATATATTTTTTGAATTGGGAACAATTTTTTTAAGTTTGAGAATTCTAACTTGTTTTCTTTAGCTTTGTTTATGTTTTTATTTTATTTTATTTTATTTTACGGGCTTAGGGCATTTGGGCCTTGGGTAGTGAATTTTAAATAAAGATTTAAGTATTTTTTAATAATTGCTTGCATTAAAAAAAGGTTTTTGCTTAATTTGTTTTGTTTACTTTGTTTTTAGTTTTGTTTTGTCTTAAAAAAATCGAATTTTAAAATTTATTTTGCTTTGTTTTAATTTGTTTTCTTAAAAACAAAAAAAACAAAAAAAATTAATGAAATAAAAACAATTGTATATATCTTGTGTTTTTTGCTTTAGGTTTCCAAAGCAGAAAATCAAGAGGAATTGCATCGCCTTGCTTGCTTGCTTAAAAAAATCGCCCTTAAAAAAAATTGCTAATAATCTGCATGCTCTGGTATCGTGCCCTTTTCTCTATTTTTATTTTAATTGCATTGTTGGCCGCTTGCATTTGCATTTATAAAAAAAATTCAAAAATCCAAAAATAAAAATAAATTTCATTTGTAGTTGCATTGTAAATTCACGTTTAATTTTTTCTTTGCATTCATCTCATCTTGTTTTATTCTCCAAGGGCAATACCCCAATTCACATAAGGTGGTGGATTCATCACCCTTTCCTTAGCCCACAAATCGCATTTCATCGTAGAATTTGACTAATAATAACAGTTAGAAATTTGACTTAAGGGAGTCGCGAGCTCACTTATGGCTTAATTGTATCTTGACAATTATCTTCTTTGAACAAGCTTATTTCTTAGTGTCTAGGCTACGATAGAGTAATAACCATTTATAAATATTACGGTGATTCGTAAATATTATAGTGGTTGTTCCTCTGAAGATACTTAAACCTTCGGCTGCATTGCTATGGTGATTCGTGGTGCACCAATAACCCCTGCCCCTTACCTGGCTAAGAAATATTTTTGTTGATTTAAGACAAAGTGTGATTATACAATTTTGGGTTTGGAGCTACTAAGGATAGAAAACTGTAATTAAGTCCTTTGCATTCATTTAGTTGCATTAGTTCATGCATATTTAAAAAATAAAAACAAAAAATCCTAAATCCTAAATAAATTGTAAATTTTACTTAACTTAGTTTTTAATCCAAAAAAAATCCTTTTTCCTTTCCTTTGAAAATTTTCAGTCAAAAAGAAAAAAAACCCAAAAAAAAAGAAAATCTTTTCAAAAACAAAAAAATCGAAAATTCAAATTCAAAAACAAAAATCAAATTCCCATTTAAAAAAAAAAGTTCTTGTGGTAAATATTTGAAAGTTTGAAATTTCAAAAAAAAAATACAAAAACATATTAAAAAAATTGAAAAGCCAAAAACAAAACAAAAATCAAAATTCTCTTTTGAAAAATAAATTTCATTTGGTAAATATTTTTCTTCCTTTAAAAAAAACAACAAAAACAATTGTTCACTTCATTTTCCAAATCTTGTTTCATTCTCTAAATTCGATTCTAACTTCTTTTTCTTCTCAACTTTCATTAGTACATGAGTACTTGGACTCGTGACACTTCTACGAATACTTGGATTCGAGACCCTTCTACAAATCGTTTAACACGGACAGACGATCCTCCTAAAATGGCGAACGAGAACGCCCCTCGAACTCTTATGGATAGAATCTTCCCCAATCGAGTTTCTATCCCTTCTTGCATCACCTTGCCCGCCCCGCTGGGCAATCACTTTAAAATTTATTCAAATCACATTAATACGCTTCATAAATTCGGCAACCTTAAACAAGGTGATCCTTATCTCTTTTTATCCAAATTTGAACAAGTTTGTGCAACCATTAAACTCCAACAACTATGTGACGATGGAATCAAACTTAGGTTAATTCCATTCTCACTTACCGATTACGCTGAAAAATGGTTGTATAGTTTGCCTTCGAATTCGATCAAAACTTAGGAAGAATTTACTAGTACCTTCTTAAAGAAACCCCTTGGAAAAAACATTAAAAGTTCGAAATGAAATTGTAAATTTTCATTAATTCGGGGGTGAATCATTTGCAAAAGATTTTGAAAGATTTAAGGAGCTTTTAATCAAATGTCCACACCATAACTTTGAAAAATGGACTCTTTGCCAAATTCTATATGATGGACTTGATAACAATTCTCGAATAATGCTCGAATCAATGTGCCAAGGCAACTTTCTTGCCCAACATCACGATGATGCTTGGCAATTTCTTGAAAACCTAGACGAAAAGTCGTTCCAATGGGAACGCTCGAACGAAAAATCAATTTACTCACGATCGAGCGCTCATTCGGTAGGATCGTCTTTCGCCTTAGAAGCGAAAATCGATGCAATGATAACCAAATTCGATAATGTCCTTTCCTCAAATCAAATGAATCAAGCTTCTCAAGTCCTGTGTTACAAATGCAACGATCCAAATCACATCGCCGATCAGTGTCCATACTCGTTAGCACAAATCAATGCTTTTAATAAAGTTAGGAATGATCCGTTTTCTCCAACGTACAATCCAGGTTGGAGAAATCATCCTAACTTTGCATGGAATCAAAACAATTCGAATATGAGTTCGATTCGACCATCTTTTCAATCATTTTCGAACAGCTCTTCAAATTCGAATCCTCCTTTCCAACCGAAACAATTTCAACAAATTTTTTTGCCTCCTTCTCAAAACCAAGCACAACAATCTTTTGTTCCTCAAGATGACAAACGAATGACCTCCCTTGAAAAGAGTATTGAAGCCTTGGCTAACGCGGCAACGCAATCGCAGAATGTGTTAAATTCGTATATGCAAAATACGAGCCAATCGATCTCTAAACTTGAAATGCAAATGAGTAAATTTACCAACCTCGTAAGTGAACGAGAAAGAGTTACATTTCCAAGCCAACCAATCACAAACCCTAGGAATCAAAACACGAACTCGAGCCAGGCTCATATCATTCAAGATAGCAATTTGAATCAAATGAATGCTATCACCACTTTACGATTCGGTAAGATAATCAATAACCAAGTTATCAATCCAAACGACTTACCGAATGTTCCACTCGACACTTCGAAAACCACCAATAATGACAATCAAAACATCGAGTCGAACCCCGATCCAAATTATGAGTCTAATTCTTTTCCAACTCAAGAAGACCATCCGACTGAGGTTCGAATCCCATTCCCAAGTCGACTTCGACCTAAGAAACATTCAGGACAAATGGAAAAGTTGTTAGAAATCTTTAAACAAGTCAAAGTGAGCATTCCTCTCTTAGATATCATCCAACAAGTCCCGACCTATGCCAAATTTTTAAAGGACTTGTGTACTCAAAAAAGACACACTCAAGTGCCAAAGAAAGTCATTTTAGCCGCTGGTATAACGAAGTCTTGTCTCAATCAATTCCCGTTAAATACAAAGATCCTGATTGCCCCACGATCTCATGTACAATAGGAGACAAGAGAATCAACAAATGTTTGTTAGACCTAGGTGCTAGCATAAACTTGCTCCCATATTCAGTTTACCAGCAACTAGGTCTAGGTGAGCTTAAACCAACTAAGGTCACCCTTCAATTGGCCGATCGTTCTGTAAAGAAACCGATATGAGAAATCAAGGACGTACTCATTAGAGTGAGGGAATTCATATTCCCCGTCGATTTCATTGTCCTTGAAACTCAACCTGTAAACAATCTAACGAGCCAAATTCCTTTGACTCTAGGTCGACCTTTCTTAGCCACCTCGAATGCTTTAATTAATTGCTGAAATGGTTCGATGAAAATTTCTTTTGGTAACATGACCATCGATCTTAACATCTTTAATTTAGAAAATCAATTGAATGAACCATTCGACAGCACGTTGGAAGTCAGTACCGTTCAAGAAAAGTTTGAAAATGAATCGATGAATCTTAATAATGAACGTGAGGCCGAGTATGAGAAATTGTTTCAAGATGTTCCTCATGAGATCAAAAACATGCTTCCTTTCGAGCCTCTCACGGTTGAGTCTGAATCTCAATTGATTTCTTTGATTGATCCACCACCTAGGCTAAAGTTCAAACCTCTTCCTTCTCACCTTAAGTACGTGCACTTAAGAAAAAATGAAACTTGTCCTTTCATAATTTCTAATGATTGTTCTCTTGACCAAGAAGCTTCTCTTCTCTCTATTCTCTCGAAAAACAGAGAAGCAATTGGGTGGTCCATTACCGATATTAAGGGAATTAGCCCTGTTATTGTCCAACATCGCATTCACTTAATTGGCGAAGCAAAACCCACTCGTGATGCACAACGGAGGCTTAATCCAAAAATGAAAGATCTTAGGGTCTTCGAATAGATGGTCCTTTGAAATGCTTCGTATCGATGGATATGAGATCTTAGGGTCTTCGAATGGATGGATACGAAACTGATGCTTCGTATCGATGGAACTCAGTGATTCAAATAATACTTTATCAAATCTTTCGTATCAATGAGATTTGAATTGATGGATACGAAATAAACGTTTCGTATCGATGGAGTCATGTGGTTCTAGTGCAATCTCGCTGTAACTTTCGTATCGATGCACATATGGATACGAATCAGTTGGATATGCTTGCGTTGATGGATACGAAGTTCTGACTTCGTATCGATAGAAGTAACCGCTTATCTTGGTATAACAACTGGGATACGAAACGTCCTTTTCCCTTTGGTACGAACTCAAATAAATATCATGTGTACTTAGCCAAATTTTCTCACTTGCCACTGCCTTCATATCCACTTCGTATCGATTGGAAATAAAAGAGAACTGTAAAGTCTTTGTCTCCAAAGCAATCAATCTTTAATCCTTAAACCAGTCACTTTAAACTAGGTAATTAGTTGAATAAATCCATCTTAAAACAATGAGACTCGAATCTTAACACCGCTCCATCCCTAGCCATTGTCGATTCCGGCGTTGTTGATGTCGGAATTTGGTCGGAGTGAAGTTGAGGAAGGAGCGATGGCACTTTAGCAGGTTGGGGAAGAAGAACTATTGATGGATACGAAGGAATCACCGGAGCGTTAGGAAATAGCTTGTATCGATCTAAGAACGTAGAAGCTCGTATCGATCTAGAAACAATGGAAGCTTGTATCGCTCTGGAAATGATGGAGTAGCTTCGTATTGATTGAGAATGGTGGCAGTTCGTATCGCTCTAGAGAGATCGATACGAAGACTTGGCTGGTGATCGATACGAAGCCATAGTTAGTGATCGATATGAACTGGGCTTCTTGCGATCGATACGAAACCTAACTTCTTTGATCGATACGAACCAGGCTTCTTGTGGAACGATCCAAGTTTGAACTTTGATGGATACGAAACTTTTTCATACTCGAACACTTGACTCCGACAAGCTTCAGCCTTGCATAACTGGACTTAATAGTTAAACTGCATATTTGACTATCCCTCGAAGCTCGTCGATGGAACTGTAACTTGACAAACTTTACAAACTCTAGCATGGATCGTTCCCCGAAGTCAGGATGGCACGGGTGTGACGGTCAACGATGACGGTCACTCCAGTTGATTCTCGAAGTCTTGTCATTTTAACATCTTTCGAACCTCGTAGAAGTTTAAGTATTATGTAGCACTGCATTGCACAACACGATCAATCACTTCACACTGGGGGGAACATAGGTTTATTATCATCTAATGATGATTTTTACTGAGTTCAATAGCTATGGATCCCGGAAGCTCTGAGTCGCAGGATATCCATAGTCCTCCACTTCCTGTAATCGAAATGCTAGCTATGGCAGCTGAGGTCGTTAGTCTTGCCCCGGATGAACTGTCGGGTGTAGCTTTCATTCTAAATCCGGAGGATTTAGTTCACTCTAAAATCTCCGAGGACATGCTAGGAAAGATCTGCCTTAGGCATGGATTGTCGCTAAGTGATGTCTTAATGCCGGGGCTAGAAGGCAGAGCCCATAATCCCCCAGAAGGATACACTTCTTGCAACAGGTTCATGTGTTTTGCCAGAACGCTGCCCCTTTTAATCAATTCATTCGAGAAGTACTGTTCTTCTTGAGGATCGCTCCATCTCAATTGCATCCGAATGGGTATGCTCTGCTAAACAGCTTGTTTATTACCTTCATGGAGCATCATTTTCGACCTCCGACTATCGAAGAAATCAGATATCTATTCAACATTAAGAGTCGCGGGGACAATCCTTCTTTCACCTTTCTGGAAGCAGTTAGAAATTGCCAAGTAGTGGCAGGAGCCTAGAGCAAACTAAGATACTTCAAAACCGAATGGTTTTTCGTTCGGTGTCCACTGGGTTTGCCATATGGTGGGTAGTTAGACGTAAGTGTTCTAACTACTTCATCGATTAACTGGATAATACAAGTAGATGTTGAATCTAATACTTGGTTACTTTTGCAGCTTCGATTCCATGGCCCGAAGAAGCCCAATTTAAAGAAGTAGTAAGGGTTCTCCAAGCGGTGCCAACCGAGTTTGGGGAAATTGATGGAGTCCTCACTAATGAAAACTTGATTGTCGTGGGGCTAATAGATAGAGATTAAAGCATTGGGCTTGTAGGAGTTCCTGGAATGGTTTCGGTAAGGCAGGGTGAAAGAAGAGCTCCCGGAGTTGTAATCACTGAACATGGAGACAACGAGAGTGTGCCAGCGAGGAACGAGCTCGCATTTGCGCCTTCACAGAGGCTTCGATTAAAAAGAAAAGGCATGGCTCTCACCCACAAATCCAAATGGCATAAAACTGTTGTAGTATCTTTGCCTGCCACAACTGCTACAAGTCAGGAGACTTCTCCTCTGCAAATGGAGAGTTCGTTGAAAGGATTAGCGGATATTCCCATTCCAGATGACTTTTCTTTATTTAAAACTTCGTATTAGAGGGACTTAACTCCCCATCGCACACTGATGTAGGCTTAAGCGCCTTAGATGTAGGGGAGCCAACTCCTGCGAGCGAGGCCGCCACAATCGGTTGGTTGGGGGGTTTGCACATGCACACACACACCGCACCATACAATTTCTAATCACACGTTCTCTAATTTCAGGAGATAACTAATTCGGGTTCTCTTTTCATTTTTCAGACATGATAGTGAGGCAAGGATCGATGCTCGGTAGTCTACATTCCAAATGCCATTCTTCTAGTTCTTATTCCGAGTCTTACAAGCACGAGACCAAAAGAGATTATGATCGCGGCTGCTCTAGCAAAGAGCGTGACCGCTATGAAAGGGAGAGGGAGAGGCAACACCAAAGTAGGCGTCTCTCTCGGTCGCGATCGCCACCACCCAAAGGTTACTCCAAACCCTCCAGCTCTAGAAGGTAGTCTTCAGAGACTTCACGTCAAATAGTGCCTCCTCAAACTTCGAGACGACGAGCAATGTCGAAGGACTGAGGCTGAAACCCCCATTATCACAGAACATGCCGCTTTAGAACCCACCGGGAAGGGAGCGATCGGTTTGCTAAGTTAAAAAAAGATTTTCCAAATGTCTGCTTTGATGGCTTTTTATTCCCTCCGAACTTGAAGCGAATTCACAACAACGTGGAAAGAATGGTACATGATTACGTACGCAATGTCTATAATCAGCATCGATAATGGGTGAAAACTATGGAGAAAGCTTCAGCGGTGGCCTTCAAGCGGGCAAAAACAATCGAGAAACTGGAGACCGATCTTGCTCAGAAGAACCGTATAATCGAAGTACTTAACAACGAGGACGAGTCTTCAAGGAAGTCGGAAATGGAGGCTATTATCCCGCCTTTTGGCATGGCCATGACACCAAGGACTTAACCGAAAACCGAGGGCAGTTCGTCCCGAAGATCGGCTATACACAGATTCATTATGGATACAAGCGAATTTTATCCAAGTCTGGATCGAGCTACGATTGATGGGGCACGACAAGAATTGCAATGAAAGCCAACGTCCCAAATTTCAAGTCAATCAGAGTTCATATGCTCAAGATACGATCGATGCAAACCAAGGAAGTCAACTCACATGCATCCATCATTTCGCATCGATTGGGCCGTATCCATCATTTCGCATCCATCTGTTCGTATCCATCATTTCACATCCATCTGTTCGTATCCATCAAGCATCCATCTATTCGTATCCATCATTTACACTCAACTTCGTGTCCACTTGGCCTGGTTCAACATCGTATCCATTAAATTGGCTCGACTTCGTATCCATCAATTAGAGTCAATTCGTATCAATTCTAATTGCACAGTATCGATCGATCAACGATCGATACGAATGAAACATCAAACAAACGATACGAAAATGACCTCCAACTATCGATACGAAATGGCCCCCAGCCATCGATATGAAGTGAGATGCAATCGATCGATACGACAGAGCAAAGACAATCGATATGAACAGAACAGTTGCGATCGATATGAACAAGGCTCAACTAGATCGATATGAACAGGATACGTCCCCATGAAAGACTCAATCACTCGGCATGAAAAGTGGATCGATCCGAGAAGTTAGCGCCACGTCAACATGCAGGCACGTTCTCGGATCGATACGAACAGAGCGATCTGAAGCAGATCGATGCAAATTCAGCAGCCTTTAATAAATTCAAACTTGCATCGATCATAACTCAAAATCTTCAAGTCCAAATGCCACCAAATTTTCATAGGAGCTTGCGTACATCCTCAAGAATGTTCATGATCGATTTCGACTCGATTGGACGAAATTTCGATCGATACGGAATTCGTTCGCATCGACCACAGATCGAGTGCAAATCACATGGGATCGATCGCGTGGGCCCACCCACGGCAGGAAGAGGTCTCTCGAGATCTGAGCGAGATAGTTGCAGCCTTCGCCTATAAATAGAAGCCCAGGACCTACAGAAAATGACTTTTTGGCTCTTCAACGTCCAGACTCTGCCGAAATCACTGTTGCACTCGAAAATCAATGTTGTACTCGAAATTTACTATTGTAATCTGCTGTAACCAGCAAGCAAAAGTTAATAAAAGTCAATCATTTCATAGTGGACATAGGAAATACGCTGAACCACTCTAAATCTCTGCGTTCTTTTGCTGTTTTTCTGATTATTGTTTGGAGTGTTTGTTAGATAATCCTCTTTTTACATTTACTTTCTTCATTTTATCTCTTCAAACACTTCCGAAGAGTGTTCTGCCCAATTTTGGTACAAACACTTTGGTGCTTTCACTGAGAAAACCCAGTTTTTCTCCTGCTCGTTGGATCTACTATCGATATCGGATTGCATAAATCTAAGAAGAAGATCTAGATTTCAAAGATTAAAGTTCTTTCATCCTATTCAGATTTGCATCAAGTCTAGGAAAGAGCTTCGCTATCCATCATTGTTAACACTAGGACCACTTCAGCTGCCGTAGATCCAGAAGGACGGGACATGCAGAATCTCGTACAACTACCTCCTGCCGATCAGAATGCTGCCGGACCATCAGATCCGCAAGGCCCTATCACCAGGGAAGAGTTTCAATTATTAATGCACGAGCTTACTCAGAGCCACCAACATCTCACTCAGCAGCTCTGTGCTAATGCGGAATTGACCAACCAACTAAACCGTCAAAGACGAAGGAGATCCAGAAGGGATCAGGATTGCTACTCCACCGAGAGTTCAGCCTCTTCAGACTACCATCATAGATCAATGCGTCCACGGCTGGATGGGAGTTATACACAGGCTACCGGACATCAGCATACACTGAATATTGGGAAAAAAAGAGTTGGCCCATCAGCCAGCCATCAGACCGGGCCCTCCTCCCGAGGAGGTACTATTCCATATCATGTTACAGACAACCGCACTAACACCACTGCTACTGAACATGGAGTTGATGCCCGAAATCGGGCAGATCCGAACCATCGCCAGCACGAACATACTCCCGAACCATATGTTCTAGAGAACTTCGAACCAAGGAGGTGAGATGTGGACCGTCGACCGCGACCGGTCCATCCTTGCATTGTGGAACCCAACCACACCTTGGCCCAGTGTGCTCAAAATGTACAAATGCCGGACATCCCGACGATGATCCGTCAGATGATCCGAGAGAGTCAAGGCCTCACTAATGACGACTGGGGAATCTCCCGGAGTTATACTCCTTTTACTGATGAGATACTCTATGCTGAAACACCTAGGCAATTTAGGATGCTGACTTTACCAGTTTATGAAGGGAGCTCTGATCCCAATCAACATATCTTAAAGTATGAGTGGTTGATGAATGCTGCACGAGCTGATGATGCAGTTAAGTGCCGAAGCTTCGTGATCTCTGTGGGGGGCATAGAAACTATGTGGTTTACCCGTTTACCACCTCGATCTATCTCTTGTTTTGACCAGTTGGCAACCAAGTTTATTGAGCAGTTTCGCATGCATGTCGCAAGACCGAAAGATGTTAATACTTTGTCTAGTGTCACTCAAGCTACTGGAGAGACACTCAGACGTTATCTGGAGAGATTTCATGCTGCATGCAATGAAATTAGTAACCCCAACGATAATTCGATTCTGATGGCGCTGACTAAGGGGATTGATCCCGATTCTGAGTTCGGTAACTGGTTGGCCAGAAAACCTCCCGCATCATTGGACCATTTCTATTCCAAGGCTGCCCAATTCTTGAGAAGGGAGGATGCAAAACAGTCTAGGAAAAAGGATGATGCATGGCCTAGTACGGAAGGAATTCAGAGCAATATTGTTGTCAAACAAACCGGGGAGAGTTCTGGGAAAGTGCAATTGAACATACAAAATAAACAAAATCAGCAGAAAGGCAATGGTAACCAAAATAGGAAACGAGATCAAAATCGTCGTCCACGACGTAAGGCTCCTATGTTTGATAATTATACTCCTTTGAATACGTCGCTGGAAAATGTATATTTACAGACCTGCAATACTATTCAGTATAAGAAGCCTGCTCCGAAACAGTCATCGGAAAACCAGATTCAGACAGGAAAGTATTGTAGATTCCACGAAAACTACGACCATAACACGAATGAGTGCCGTCACTTGTAGGATCTTATTGAAAAGTTGATAAGAGAGAGAAAGTTGGAGCAATTTGTACGGGTGCCGCAGTCTGGAGGTGCGGGCCCATCAAATCAGAATCATGTATCGAATCAGGCAAGACAAGAGGAACCCGCTCGTACTGACGAGAGGTTAGTGATAAATACTGTTAGTGGTGGTCCTCATCCAGCAGACCGAAGCTGGAAGGAAATGGAGTCGTGTGCTAGTTCTATTAGGCATGCGAGCTTCAAGTGTTGTAGTAGTTTGGAAGATGGGGCTCTGGCCAAGCAGCAGAAGACGATGACCGACGACATCGTCTTCCATGACAGAGATGCCGACAGGATCGAAGCCCCAACCATCGATCCACTTGTCATATCAGCTCAAGTAGGTCCTGCTTGGATGAAGAGGATCTTGGTAGACAGTGGAAGTTCTGTGAATATATTGTTCAAGCGAGCCTATGACTAGATGAAAATGGAGACTAAAGATTTAAAGCCTTGTCAGTACCGTATCCATGGTTACAACAGGAGTGCGACTATATCCACTGGAGTGGTGGAATTACCAGCGGAGTTAGGAATTTAGAACGTTGGAGAGTCTGGATGTTACAATTTGTGGTGTTGGATATAGACTCGCCATATAATGCTTTCTTGGGCCGACCGGCCCTAGCTGAGTTCAGGGCTGCTATTGACCCATGGTGTCTGACTCTAAAGTTCCCCACCGATCATGGGGTTGGAGTCGTTCGAGGAGATCAGGCTGCTGGACGAGCCTGTTATGTTGCCGAGCTGCGAGATGCGCAGCGAAGAGAAAAAGGAAAGGGCGTAGAGGAATCTCTCTGCGTTCGCTTTGTTGAAAATTGGTAATTGGTGCCTGAGCCCAGGCCCGGGAACTCTAACCAATTCCACAGAGATCTTGACCCGAGAGATACTAAAAGTGAAGATGAAGGTAAAGACAGTCAAGCTTCTCCGCCGAGCTGACGATCGATGTCCCGATCGATGGTAGCGACGATTCTAAGATGATAAAGATTGGATCTCAGTTAAGCCAACAAATGCAAGAGGAATTGGTTGAATTTTTTCGAGAAAACCTCGACGTGTTTGCCTGGACACATTCTGACATGTGTGGAATCTCCCCGGACATCACGAGCCACACATTGAACATTGACCCGCTGTAGGTCCTGGTCAAACAAAAAAGGCATGGTATGGATCCAGAGAGATCTGCCGCCCTTAAGGAAGAGGTAGACAAGCTTAAATCGAATGAATTTATTCGAGATGCATTATACCCAGAATGGGTATCCAACCCTGTACTTGTCCGAAAGCCAAATGGGAAATGGAGAACGTGTGTTGACTACTCAGACTTGAATAAAGCTTGCCCCAACGACAGTTTTCCACTACCTCGAATCAATCAGCTCGTAGATTCAACGGTTGGACATGAACTTCTGTCCTTCATGGACGCGTATTCAGGCTACAACCAAATACCCATGCACTTGCCCGACCAGGAGCATACTAGCTTCGTAACCAATATGGGGTTTTACTGCTACAAAGTTATGCCTTTTGGACTCAAGAACGCCGGGGCAACTAATCAACGGTTAGTTAATCGAATGTTCGCTAACCAGATTGGGAGAACCATGGAGGTATACATGGACAACATGCTAGTGAAGTCACAATTCTCCACTGATCATATCAAATACCTGGAGTCAATGTTTAATATCCTCCGAGAATACAGAATGAAGGTTAATCCGCTGAAATGTCACTTTAGGGTCGCATCAGGATAATTCCTTGGGTTTATCGTCAACGCTCGAGGAATCGAAGCCAATCCAGAAAAGATCTGGGAGATTAGAAATCTCGAGACTCCAAGAACTATAAAGCAAGTCCAGAGCCTCAATAGGAAAGTCGCAGCACCGAGCAGGTTCATTTCAAAATCCATTGATAAATGCGTTCCCTTCTTCGATCTGATCCGAAAAGGGAAACGAAACTTTGAATGGACTATGGAATGTGAGGGCGCATTCCGAGCACTAATTCAACACCTCTCCGCACCGCCAATTTTGTCAAAGCCTATTGATCATGAGAAATTGTACATTTACTTGGCGGTATCAGAAAACTCAATCAGTGCTGCTCTAATTCGGGAAGAGGATCGAATACAAAAACCGGTCTACTATATTAGCAAACGACTAACCGGAGCTGAGAGAAATTATCCGAAGCTAGAGAAGTTGGCTTATTGTCTTTTTATTGCCTCAAGGAAGCTCCGTCCGTATTTCCAGGCTCATCCTATCTTCGTTTACACCGACCAGCCATTACGATAGGTCCTTACACGGCTTGAGACATCTGGTAGGTTACTCAAATGGAATATCGAGTTAAGTCAGTTTGACATTAATTACACTCCAAGGCGAGCCATACAAGGACAAGTCCTAGCAGATTTCATAGCTGAATTTACCATCCCAGAGGACTTGCCCGAAACTAGTGAATCTCCCAAGTATATCTGGAAGCTGCATACTAATGGTGCATCAAATGACCGTTGCTCAGGTGCAGGGGTTGTACTTGAAACTCCTGAAGGTCGATCTATATGCTATGCTTTAATGTTTGATTTTCACGCGACCAACAACGAAGCTGAGTATGAAGCCTTACTTACCGGATTGAGACTTGCCAGAGATTTGAGATTCATTGTTGTGGAGATTTATTGTGATTCACAATTGGTCTTGTGTCAAGTTCGAGGGGAATACCAGGCCAAAGACCGAAGGCTGGCTGCTTATTTAGCTCGAGTCCAAGAGATACTAAATCAGTTCGATTATTATGCCATCTACTGCATACCCTGAGAGCGCAATCAGAAAGCCGATTCATTAGCAAAGTTAGCCAGTACAGGCGAGGCACAACAAATAGGACACGTTCCCGTAGAGACGTTAGCTTCCCCAAGCATCGTCCGAATGGAGACAGATTAGATATTTGAGGTTATTCCTGATAAGGAGTCATGGATGACTCCGTTCAGAAATTATCTCAAGCACGGGACCATGCTAGAGCGCAGGAGTGAAAAGAGACAGATTCTTTGAAAAGCTTCACGGTTCACTATTCAGAATGGAGTCGTGTATAGAAGAGGATACTTTGTTCCTTTACTCCGGTGTATCGCTCACGATGAAATCAAACGCGTATTGCATGATGTGCACGAATGAGAATGTGGCAATTACACAGGGGGGCAAGCCTTTGACAAGAAAGTGCTCCGATATGGATACTATTAGCCGACCGTAAATCGTGATGCATTGGATTATGCCAGAAAAAGCGACAGATGTCAGAAGCACGCTCGAATTCCAAGAGCCTCACCTAACGAAATAACTCAGATGGTCAGTCCATGGCCGTTTACAATATGGGGCATTGACATTATTGGCTCTCTACCTCTAGCCAAAGGTGGTGCGAAGTATGCCATTGTAGCAGTTGATTACTTTACCAAGTGGGCGGAAACTGAACCCCTTGCTACCATCACAACAAAGAAGGTGATCAACTTTGTAGTGCGCAACATCATCTACCGATTTGGTCTCACACATACTATCATCACTGATAACGGGACCCAATTCCACAGTGTTGAATTTAAGGATTTCTGTCAAGGATTCCACATTCAGAAGAAATTCTCCGTAATTGCACACCCTTAAGCGAATGGACAAGTCGAAGCTATTAATAAGGTTATAAAGTCTATTATGAATAAACGAGTGGGAAAGGCCGGGGGCAAGTGGGTCGATGAACTTCCTATAGCTTTATGGGCTTACCGAACAACCCATAAATCCACGACCGGCAACACTCCATTTTCTTTTTCTTATGGTTCAGAAGTTGATAGTCCAATCGAGTTAGAAGTACCTTCTCATCATGTGACATACTATGACCCAAAGACAAATGCTATACTGCTTGCCGAATCTCTGTATTATTGGATGAGAAGCATGAAGAGGCTGATTTGAGGACAGCCGCATACCGAAGTCGAGTCGCCCGATTGTACAATTCCAAGGTCCGACCCCGAACCTTTGAACTCTGCGATCTCGTCCTCAAGAGAATTTACCCGGTCCCTTCACATATGAAGCCAACCTGGGAAGGGCTGTATGTTATTGAACGGAAGCTCGGAGATGGCACATTCAAATTATCGACCGTTGACGGTCTCACTCTTCCAAGAGCCTAGAATAGCGAAAGTCTTCGTCTCTACTACACATGACAGGCTCTGTTTATTTATTCAGTCTACTTTTCATTGCAAGTTGTTTATGCATTTCGAAATTTGAATTTGTAATAAGGCAACTGACTTTGCCATATTTTCTTATTTCAGCAATAAAATGCAATCTCTTCGAGCTAGAGCTGTGATTTATTGAATGCGTCATTCAACTATCACTATGCACAGAGAGCTAAATTCCACCCGACGGTGGAATTTATTCAAATAGGGAGTGACTGTGATACGACCGGTTACTCGCTAAGTGAAACCCGAGTTCGGGGCAAGTCATCACACTGAAGTCAAAAAAGGATTGATACATGACAATCCTTTAACCAACTCCAGATTCCCAGAGTGTGAACGGGAGTTATAAACTTACAAATACGGTGTCGAAGAGGGTGGATCCATCCACCTAACGACTTCGCCCGTATCTTGACCAAGTTTGAGGAGGATGGATCCGTCCATCTAACGACCTCGCTTGTTAACTCAAGGTGGATGTGAATCGACCATCCACGATCCTAATAGATTCATCATTCCCAGAGTGCGAACGAAATCCTAAAAGCCTGAACAGATCGGACTGACCATCTCTCGGCCAACTCCAAGTCCCCAAAGCGCGAACTGGAGTATAAACATCAACTAACTCCGGATTCCCAGAGTGTGAACCGGAGTGTCAACATAAACACGAACCCCAAATTTCCAGAGTGTGAATTGGAACATAAACACCAACTCCAAATTCCCAGAGTGTGAATTGGAGTATAAACGTTAACTCTAAATCCCCGGAGAGTGGATTGGAGTTTAAACACAAACTGGATTGGATCGATCGTCCGTAAAACGACTCTGAGTCCCCGGAGCACGGTCAGAGTGTAAGTGCAAATCGAGTGTGACTGACCACTCGGGAATCCATCTAAAGTCCCCAGAGTGTGGACATGGTTACAAACATTAAATGGGTGTGACTGACTGCCCGTGAAAATGACTTAAGTCCCCAGAGCATGGACATATCCTTGAAACTTAAGAAGGCGTGACCAACCGCCGATGTTCAAATTCAAATCCCCGGAGTGTGGATACAATCGTCAATAGATGAGATAGTGTGATTCGACCACTCGAATTTCCTTGTTTCAACATCAATTCAACAATGTTAAGCTCGATGTTTTAAAGGCGAAATACAATTGCCACCTGATTTTTTCAATTCATCCCTTAAAACTGGGAGCAGAACTTAAGTGCCAATCACTGACTGAGGCAATGCAACATCAAAGTCCGGCTTAACGTTCGGTTATGACTCATAGTTGTGATTTCAGGACGTAACTAATAAACCCAGATCCAATCTAAAGGTTGAAACTTCACGAGCATACCGGACTGGAGTTCAAATGTTGAAACACTTAGGCAAATAAACGAAATTGAGTTGAAGACAAAATGGAATTTCATTTCAACTATTTGTGGAAGAAAATTAAGTACAAGTTTATCCCAAAAATCCTACTAGTAGGGGCCGAACCCGCATCTATACAAGGCCTACAAAAGCTAAAGAAATTACTATCTACTCAAAAATGAGCTGAGGACACGTATCTACTCTTTTTTCTTTTTCGGTTTCCTCTTTG
The DNA here is from genome assembly GCA_030737815.1 of Allium fistulosum. Taxonomy (NCBI): domain Eukaryota; kingdom Viridiplantae; phylum Streptophyta; class Magnoliopsida; order Asparagales; family Amaryllidaceae; genus Allium; species Allium fistulosum. The sequence goes on along the minus strand of CM060907.1, from coordinate 949,763,340 downwards.
GTGTGGAACCGCTGGAGTTGTCACTTGGTTTTCTCTTTGAGCCTTTGCCTTTCGGCGGCCGATCTCCAGTCGGGGGCATTATATCAACTTCCTCCTCCGAACTCAAATGTATTGGAACGCTTCCTTGAGGCAGAGTCGGAGGGACATGATCAACAGTAGGAGGCGGGATAGGCACACTTGTCTCATTGACCGTTCCTCCCGGAGATATCATTCGCAAAGGGGCTGGACCAGGTCCCGCCATTCCACCTCCAAAGCCACTGCCCTGCGCGGCTGCCTCCATTTCAGCGTTGATTTCGACTATAATTTCCTCCTCATGAAGTGTTTGCGCATCGTCGGGGACTTCCGTAGTTGGGGCCGAAGAACTTGTTGTTATCCCGCCTTTTGGCAAGGCCGTGACACAAAAAAGTTGACTGGAAAACTAAAGACAGTTCATCGTAAAATCTCGTTATACACTGTTTTACCATGGATATCAATGAATTTTGTCCGAGTCCGGATCAAGCCAAAATTGGTAGGACATGACAAGCTAAGCCATGAGAGTCAACGTTTCAAATCTCAAGTCAATCTGAGTTCGTATGCTCAAGCTATGATCAATTCAAGATAGAGAAAATGACCTTACTTCGAATCCATCCTATGAATCCATCCTATGACCTTACTTCGAATCCATCCTATGACCTTGCTTCGAATCCAACCTATGACCTTACTTCGAATCCATCCTATGAATCCATCCTATGACCTTACTTCGAATCCATCCTATGACCTTGCTTCGAATCCATAGGCCGAGCCTTAGTTCGAATCCATAGAACGAGCCTTAGTTCGAATCCATAGGCCGAGCCTTAGTTCGAATCCATAGGCCGAGCCTTAGTTCGAATCCATAGGCCAAGCCTTAGTTCGAATCCATAGAACGAGCCTTAGTTCGAATCCATAGAACGAGCCTTAGTTCGAATCCATAGGCCAAACATATGGATTCGACCCTACCGATTCGATCGAATCCATATGACGAAGATCATCACTTGAATCGATCATAACTTGAGATCTACAAGTCCAAATGCTATGAAATTTTCACAGAAGCTTAAGCGCATGATGAAGAATGTTCACACCAAGTTCCATCTCAATCGGAGCAAATCTTGATTGATTCGAAGCAAGGGTCGAATCGATCCCAAAGTGGGCCCGGATTTCCTAAAAGGGGTATGTGGGCCCCCTCACGTGCCAGAAGTGGTCTCCCCGGATTTTAGGCGAAAGATCAGCCTCCTACACCTATAAATAGAGCCCTTGGTCATTCAGAAAAGGGGGTCGGACAATTTCGAGAGCTAAAGAGCGCCCAGACTTTGCCAGATTTACTCAGAATCACCACTGCTTCCTTAGATTCAGATTATAATCATAAAATCAGTTGTATTACATCAGAAGAAATTGTAATCATCAAGCGAATATCAATAAAATCATCAACTTCAGAGTGGACGTAGGCAAGATCGCCGAACCACTATAAATCTCGTGTTTCTGTTCATTATTTCTGAATTGTGATACTCTGTTTGCTTAGATTTGAGATTTGTGTGTGAATATTATTGATTTATATTCATACACTGGTGCTTTCACAACATTTGGGGTTTGTGACCAATTTTGGCGCAAACACTTTGGTGCTTTCATTGAGAGGGACAGGGGAATCTCAGATCTGAAGTTTATTCTATATTAGAAAGAAGATCCAACTCCAAGATCTGAAAGAAAAAATTTAGATCTAGAAAACAAGTTCATAGATCTAGCTTTTAGAAGACGAAGAAGCCTCATACAAGGAAAAACGCTATGGAAGGAACTCAGCAAGGGGGCAGCCAAGAGGCGTCCTCTCATTCAAACTGTCCTCCTACCATGAAGCAAATAGCTGGGGGCAACCTCCAAGAATCGGAAACAATAGGCATGCAAAGCCCCTCACTCAGATAAGTACCGGACTCTAGGGTCTACTAATAAAAGAGAAATTACCATCAATTGATTGGGATAATGACGAATAAGTAGCAAACTCCACACCAACACGATTTATTCATTTACACATGTACAGGACCGCGAACGATCCTCAGGCATGCTCTGATACGACTACTAATCGCAACGGTGTAGGTGTTTGCACTTTGACGTCCCTATTTTACCTTTATTTTCCATTTCTAATGTTTGAACCTGATTTTGTTCAACATCTCTGTTGAAAAACTCATTTTGAACGAAAATCCACTACCTATGATTCCACAACGGCTAAGCCACTTACACATGTAAGGGATCGCGAACGGTCCTCAGGCATGCTCTGAGATGGTGATGAACCGCCCTGACAAACGATCTAGGAACCCACTCGAACGTGAACCTGGTATCGATGATACTAAGTCCCCCCGGGCACACTCATTCGCCTCGAACGGCACCCGACCTCGAACGGTCACCATTTGCCTCGTACGGCACCCGACCTCGAACGGTCACCATTCGCCTCGAACGGCACCCGACCTCGAACGGTCACCATTTGCCTCGAACGGCACCCGACCTCGAACGGTCACCATTAGCCTCGAACGGCACCCGACCTCGAACGGTCACCATTTGCCTCGTACGGCACCCGACCTCGAACGGTCACCATTCGCCTCGAACGGCACCCGACCTCGAACGGTCACCATTTGCCTCGAACGGCACCCGACCTCGAACGGTCACCATTAGCCTCGAACGGCACCCGACCTCGAACGGCCTCGAATGGCACCCGACCTCGAATGGTCACCATTAGCCTCGAACGGCACCCGACCTCGAACGGTCACCATTTGCCTCGAACGGCACCCGACCACGAACGGTCACAATTCACTTAATATGACATTCGATCGCGAACGATCACATTTTTGCCTCGTACGGCACCCGACCACGAACGGTCACAATTCACTTAATATGACATTCGATCGCGAACGATCACATTTTTGCCTCGTACGGCACACGACCACGAACGATCACATTCTTCTTTCCACGTCACCCGACCGCGAACGGTCATAATTCGTCTAGAACAACATCCGATCGCGAACGGTCACAACTCGTCTAGAACAACATCCGACCGTGAACGGTCCCATTTCGTTATTTGCCACGAGCGGCATCCGACCTCGAAAGGTCACATATCACCTCAAATTACATACGGTCACGAACGATCGTCAATCGTGGTCAGGAAAAACTATCAATTTCTTTGCAGGTCATCAACAGGATATGAACATCCAGCTTATGGCATTACAAAACACACCTTCCTATCGCAAGGCATGTTTTGGGGGGCAAATGTTATCCTACCTTTTGGCAAGGCCGTGACACCAAAAAGTTGACTGGAAAACTAAAGACAGTTCATCGTAAAAGCTCGTTATACACTGTTTTACCATGGATATCAATGAATTTTGTCCGAGTCCGGATCGAGCCAAAATTGGTAGGACATGACAAGCTAAGCCATGAGAGTCAACGTTTCAAATCTCAAGTCAATCTGAGTTCGTATGCTCAAGCTATGATCAATTCAAGATAGAGAAAATGACCTTACTTCGAATCCATCCTATGACCTTACTTCGAATCCATCCTATGACCTTGCTTCGAATCCATCCTATGACCTTACTTCGAATCCATCCCATGAATCCATCCTATGACCTTACTTCGAATCCATCCTATGACCTTGCTTCGAATCCATAGGCCGAGCCTTAGTTCGAATCCATAGAACGAGCCTTAGTTCGAATCCATAGAACGAGCCTTAGTTCGAATCCATAGAACGAGCCTTAGTTCGAATCCATAGAAGGAGCCTTAGTTCGAATCCATAGGCCGAGCCTTAGTTCGAATCCATAGGCCGAGCCTTAGTTCGAATCCATAGGCCAAGCCTTAGTTCGAATCCATAGAACGAGCCTTAGTTCAAATCCATAGAACGAGCCTTAGTTCGAATCCATAGGCCAAACATATGGATTCGACCCTACCGATTCGATCGAATCCATATGACGAAGATCATCACTTGAATCGATCATAACTTGAGATCTACAAGTCCAAATGCTATGAAATTTTCACAGAAGCTTAAGCGCATGATGAAGAATGTTCACACCAAGTTCCATCTCAATCGGAGCAAATCTTGATCGATTCGAAGCAAGGGTCGAATCGATCCCAAAGTGGGCCCGGATTTCCTAAAAGCGGGTATGTGGGCCCCCTCACGTGCCAGAAGTGGTCTTCCCGGATTTTAGGCGAAATATCAGCCTCCTACACCTATAAATAGAGCCCCTGGTCATTCAGAAAAGGGGGTCGGACAATTTCGAGAGCTAAAGAGCGCCCAGACTTTGCCAGATTTACTCAGAATCACCACTGCTTCCTTAGATTCAGATTATAATCATAAAATCAGTTGTATTACATCAGAAGAAATTGTAATCATCAAGCGAATATCAATAAAATCATCAACTTCAGAGTGGACGTAGGCAAGATCGCCGAACCACTATAAATCTCGTGTTTCTGTTCATTATTTCTGAATTGTGATACTCTGTTTGCTTAGATTTGAGATTTGTGTGTGAATATTGTTGATTTATATTCATACACTGGTGTTTTCACAACATTTGGGGTTTGTGACCAATTTTGGCGCAAACACTTGTCATTGGTACGCTTCCACCCATAAAGAACGACAAATATGCAAATGGGTCACTGTGATGACCGAGAAGTTCCTCCATCATCTGCTCATCAAAAATAAGTGTGATTCCCTGTGCTCCATCAGTCGGTGCCATGGTCATTGTGGTGGTCGCTTCTGTTATAATGGCCTCCTGCACATGATGTGATTCTTGAGTTGCAGGAGGCATGACCGATGTTGCTCCGATCACTGGATAAAAGTAAAGGAAGGACTGTTAGTAATTATTTCAAGTGACGCTTCCGATTTCGGATAAGCATAGAAAATGTTCAGAGTACCTTCCTTAGTTTGGCTCGTAGGTGGCGGAACAGCTTCAGAGACTTGCTTGCAAGCTGAAGACAACTGCGGTTGATCCGAGTTATAAGCAGGAACGGGCTGAGGATCAACCACGGGTGTGGATTCAAGCTGAGTCGGCACGAGAGTTTCAGAACTTATATCATGATGCTCAACACCAGAGCCTTCTCCAACTTCCGAATGCTGAGCGCCAAGCTTCTCCTTTTCATATGAGATCATTGCATCGTGGAGAACTTTCCATTCATCTTCGCTCAACACCCAGTTCTCGAGCTCGAACTCATCGATCAGTTCAGCTTGATGAGCAACATTTTCATCTCCTACCAATCGAACCCAAGCATTGAACAGATGTGTTGGATAGTTATCAAGCCAGGCCAGGTTTTTGTGCTTCAAAACATTGGCATTGTAAGTAACGAGAAGATCTTCAATATCTACCTCTAGCCTGGCTTCAGCCATTTTAACTTCTTCCTCAACTTTAGCCTCAACCTCCCGGATTTTAAGTGATGTTGCATCCCGTTCACCCCGCAGCACCACAGCCTGTTCACACGCCTCCTGGGCTGCTTTTTTTGCATCATCCTTTTCCTTGATGATTTTGGATAATTTGGCTTTAAGCTCATTGAGTTCTTTCAGAGTAGCGTCCCTTTCAACTGCGATGGTGGTGTTTCGGTGGCCTATCTCCTCCACCAAAGAGAAATGCGTTTGTCACATTCTTTCCATAGATTGAGTTGCCTCATCAGCTTTTTGGGTGGCCTCTATTTCAGATTTCCGAGAGGATTCAGGTTCACCATTAAGCACTTGGATAATATGGTCTTTTTGGGCGAGGTCGGTTTCTAACTTCTCAATTATTTTTGCTCGCTCAAAAGCCACCGCCGATGCTTTATCTACGGCTTTCATCCACTCCTTGTATTGTGTATAAACATCATGGATATAGTCATGCATTGTTTGTTCAGCCTCAGATGGAATTTTCTTTAAGTGAGGAGGGAAGATAAAGTCGTCGAAGCAAATATTGGGAAAGTCTTTCTTCAGCTGGGCGATTTTGATCGCCCCTTCCCCCGTATGCTCGGTAATAGCCTGCTCAGTAACAGTAGGAGCTATAGCTTTGGTCCTGCGGTGTTGAGACTCAGACCTCAGAGTGTGAGAAGATGGTTTTTGGCGTGGAGGCTCCGGGGGATGTGTGCTGTGAGTAGAAGGGTGTGTAGGGAATCAAGGAGGTGGAGAACGCGATCGGGATCGATATCTATTTTCTCTGTCTCTATCTCTATCCCTCTCATAACTCTCTTGGCTGGAATAACCACGATTTCGGTTTCTATCATCCTCCCTCCAGCGGGACTCATAATACGAACTCGATGATTGGCGCGCTGAACGGAGACTTCCAAGCATAGAATCTCGCCTATTCATCGTATCTGCAAAGTAAAAGAAAAATGGAGTTAGTAATCTCTCGAAGCAGACAACTTAAGATTGAAAACTATGTAGTGCCGTGAAGTGTATATGTGCGTGCTACCCCCCGACCAACCGGTAATGTCGGCCGCACTTGTGGGAAGAGACTCGCTTAAATCTGGAGCACTTTGAAGCCCCTCCAATCCGATGTCGTATTGAAGTGACACATAGTCCTGAATTAGAATATCAGCAAGTCCTTCAAAAGGATTCTTTACTTGTGAGGGAGGAGCCTCCGAAATTCTAACACTGGAGGATGGCAGGGACACTATTACGGATTTCCATCTCAAGGATTTGTGATGCTTGTGTGCAACTGCCTTGCCTTTTCTCCTTCCCTCTGAACCCTAGAAACTGTCAGAAGGCCTGGCCATGGGTTCATCGTTCGTAGGTGTGTTTTCTTCATCACCATCGTCAGCTATTACGACCACGGGTGCTTTACGCTTCACCCGCTTCGTCGGGACTGCCTTAAGCGCTCTTTCAAGTCTTATGCTTTGTTTTTGTTCGATTAGCCCAACGATCCTCAAGTTTCTATCTGTTAGCACCGAGTCCAAATCTCTCATTTCGCCCAGCACTTCCTGAAGAATTCGCACTATTTCTTTGAAGTGAGCACCTTTGGGTCGTGGAATTGCAACTGTAAAGGAAAAAGATATTAGTTTCAACATGAAATTATGACCATCCCGTTAACCACTGGAAAAATTGCAGCACTTACGTCTGGCTAACCATCGACTGGCAAACCCTAGAGGGCATCGAATATAGAACCACTCGGTTTTGAAGTAGCTCAATCTGGTCCTGGCAGTAGTCACAACTTGGTAGTTCCTAACCACCTCTAAGAACGTGAAAGAAGCGCTATCTCCCCGACTCTTAACATTAAATAGGTATCCGATTTCGATCGGAGTCGGGGGTCGGAAAAGATGCTCCATGAATACAATGAATAGACTGTTCAGCAGTGCGTATTCATTGGGATGTAATTGTGATGGGGCAATTCCAAAGAAAGCCAGCGCTTCTCTAATATATTGATTGAAGGGAGGAAGTGTTCCCGCTGTACACGCATGACGATTAAAAAAAGTAAACCCTTCCGGGGGAGCATGCGGTCTGTCATTCGGTCTCGGTAATAAGACGTCGTCCAACAGAAAAACGAGGCCTTAGGCATATCTGCCCCAACATATCTTCGGAGACGTTGGACGGCACAGAATCTTGTGGGTTCCCGATAAACCTAGCACCTGGCAGCTCATCCGAAACTGGATCTATATCTTCGGCCGCGATGACCGGTATCTCTATTACTAAGGGAGCTGGACTTTGAAGCTCCTGCTGCTGTGAACTTGTAGCTTCCATAGCTAATCAACTTACCAAAAACCATCATTAGATGATAATAAGCTCGTGTGTTCCCTAGTGTGAAGTGCGTGAAGGTGTTGTGCAGTGCAGTGCTACATATTACTCGAGAAACTTCATGAAAATAAAAGATAAATGTTCAAACGACAAGACTTTGAGATTCGACCGGAGTGACCGTCACCGCTGACCGTCACAACCATGCCATCCAGACTTTAAAGACCGATCCGAGTTAAAGTTTGTCAAAATTCTGTCAAGTTACAGTTCCATCGAAGAGCTTCGAAGGGCAGTCAAATATGTAGTTTAGTGGTTATGTCCAGTTATGCAAGGGAGAAGCTCGTCGGAGTCAAGTATTTACGTATGCGATAGATTTTACATCGGTAGAAAATTTGAATTCGAATCGATCATCGAAATTCCTTTCATATCGATCCAGACACCATCGCTTCGTATCGATCATAGAGCAACAGTTCGTATCGATCACCCAAGGTCATTTCATATCGATAAAGGTTTCTTACTTCGTATCGATCAGCAGCGGCATTTTCGTAACAAAGGTTTCATATCGGTCGATCGATACGAAGGTACCCCATATATCGATACGAAACAAGACTTTCCCTTGATACGAAATGACACTTCAACCTGATCGATACGAGCTTCTTCCTTTAACCCCTCATTTTCGGATCGATATGAACTCCACTCCCTTGATCGATACGAGCATCCGCTTTGTGTCCTCACACTCTTTCTTCTCCAAATCCACTCGGGGGTCATCTCCTCCTTCTCCAAATCCATTCTGACCTTTTGCGGCTATCACCTCACCCGAATCGGCAAAAAAGTCGAATGGAACGACAATGAATCTTAATCCTCATCGTTTTTAACATAGTTCATTGCCAAGTTACCTAGATCTAACAAGCTGGTTCGAGGAATTAGGAGCTTGACTCGGTTTGAGGGCGAAAGCAACTTCGATTTCCTTTGTTCAAAGCGATACGAAGGCTAGAGAGGAAAGGCAAACAAATGGAAAAAATTATAAGTACCAAGATATTTATACTTGGAAAGTGACCATTCGTCTCCCAGTAAAAGCTAACCGGTCGAGGCGGTCTACTTCCTTAAGCGATGCGAGGCAGCCATTCGTGTCCATGTGCCATCCATCCAGAGTAACGCTTGGTCGTATCCATCAGACAATCGACGAAGCGCAAAGCAAAGACCGATTGGACTATTCTAATCCGTTTGAAATGCATCAATACGAACTTCTCTATTCGTATCCATCAACATATAGCCCACGAAGACTCGTATCCATCGATACGAAACACTTTGAAAAACCAACTAATTCGTGATGATCAACATCGATACGAAAACAATTTTTCGACCTTTTACATCGATCCAGGAGAGGATCAATACGAAAGTACATTCCAAATCAACCATCAAGCGTTGTTACGAATCGTATTTCACATTGATTCAGGAGAGGGTCAATACGGAATTCGATACAAAAAAAACTGAAAACTGACAATGACTCGTGAATGTACGAACGTTAACGGGAGTCAGGCTAACATACATTCATGTATAACGGACTAACATCCAATTTTTAAAATTCACAGGAATTGAATACTCGTCTGGTGACGATTACAACAACAAACAATAGATCACTATCATATGATACTCAGTTACAACAGTGCATGGTACAACAATTGGCAGTCAATAGTTCATTATTTGTATTACTGAAGAATAATCAAACGTCACAACTTTAAACGAAAAGACAACAACCGTTCAGATAAGTCGGATAAAAATGTTCAGGATGAAGATTGCAACTTTTCAAAGCATGTCATGTTCTCACAAGACGTAGTTTGGGGGGCAAATGTTATCCCGCCTATTGGCAAGGCCATGACACCAAGGACTTAACTGGAAACCGAGGATAGTTCGTCCCGAAGATCGGCTATACACAGATTCACTATGGATACAAGCGAATTTTATCCAAGTCCGGATCGAGCTATAATTGATGGGCATGACAAGAAAATCAATGAAAGCCAACGTCCCAAATTTCAAGTCAATACGAGTTCATATACTCAAGATACGATCGATGCAAACCAAGGAAGTCAACTCACACGCATCAATCATTTCGCATCGATTGGGTCGTATCCATCATTTTGCATCCATCTGTTCGTATCCATCATTTCACATCCATCTGTTCGTATCCATCAAGCATCCATCTATTCGTATCCATCATTTACACTCAACTTTGTGTCCACTTGGCCCGGTTCTACATCATATCCATCAAATTGGCTCGACTTCGTATCCATCAATTGGAGTCAATTCGTATCGATTCCAATTGCACAGCTCGGATCGATCGATCAACGATCGATACGAATGAAACATCGAATGAACGATACGAAAATGACCTCCAACTATCGATATGAAATGGCCCCCAGCCATCGATACGAAGTGAGATGCAATCGATCGATACAAACATAGCAAAGACAATCGATACGAACAGAACAGTTGCGATCGATACGAACAAGGCTCAACTGGATCGATACGAACAGGATACGTCCCTATGAAAGACTCAATCACTTGGCATGAAAAGTGGATCGATCTGAGGAGTTAGCGCCATGTCAACATGCAGGCATGTGCTCGGATCGATACGAACAAAGCGATGTGAAGTAGATCGATGCGAATTCATCAGCCTTTAATAAATTCAAACTTGCATCGATCATAACTCAAAATCATCAAGTCCAAATGCCACCAAATTTTCATAGGAGCTTGCGTACATCCTCAAGAATGTTCGTGATCGATTTCGACTTGATTGGACGAAATTTCGATCGATACAGAATTCGTTCGTATCGACCACAGATCGAGTGCAAACCACATGGGATCGATCGCGTGGGCCCACCCACATGCATGAAGAGGTCTCCCGAGATTTGAGCGAGATATTTGCAGCCTACGCCTATAAATAGCAGCCCAGGACCTATAGAAAAGGGACTTTTTGGCTCTTCGACGTCCAGACTCTGCCGAAATCACTGTTGCACTCGAAAATCACCATTGTACTCGAAATTTACTGTTGAATCTGTTGTAACCAGCAAGCAAAAGTTAATAAAAGTCAATCATTTCATAGTGGACGTAGGAAATACGCTAAACCGCTCTAAATCTCTGCGTTCTTTTGCTGTTTTTCTGATTATTGTTTGGAGTGTTTGTTAGATAATCCTCTTTTTACATTTACTTCTTCATTTTATCTCTTCAAACACTTCCGAAGAGTGTTGTGCCCAATTTTGGTACAAACAGAGGCCCAAAAGAAAGTCGATGAGGCAAGTCAGTCAATGGAAAAAATGCGACAGACGCACATGGCCTTGGTGGAAGGGATGGGCCACCAGAATACTATAGTTATGGCAGAGAGAGACGCTGGGCTAAAAGAGCTTAATGAGCTAAAAGCGAAATTTGCAGAGGCCATCAAGGAGAAGGATGAGGCCAACAAATTTGCCCAGGGGGGCATGCGAACAGGCAGTGATACTCAAGGATGAAAGGGATGCAGCGAACTTAAAGGCTCAGGAAGCCGAGGCCAGAATTGAGAATGAAATTAAAGCGGCGGAGGTCAGGATGGAGAACGAATTTGAAGATCTCCTGGTCACATACAACGTCAATGCTTTAAGAAACCGCAATCTAACCTGGCTTGATGAAGCTTATCCTTTTCAATTGTATAAAGCCTAGGGCCGCCTGGTGGAGGACGAGAAGAAGACTCGCAACACTACAACCATCGAAGAGTTCGAACTAGAAAATCAAATACTCATCGGAGATGTGTCGAAAGTCCTCCTCGACACTATCATCGCTCTCGAGATGGAAAAACTTGCTGCTAAGTATCCGGATGCTGGAGAAGGGTTTGGATTTGAACATCATGAAGCAGGCTCCGAAGCGCTCAAAGTCTCTCAATCCAAGCCTACTTCTTCTATTGACCTTCCAGCTGTTCTGGGATACGCTCTGACCGGCCGCACCTATCTCCAGTACATGAATGCGGCTCTAAAGGGACATCAGCTCAGCATGTGAGTCAATCTGAGGACTGTATTCTGAACACTCCTTCCATTCATCCTAATGTAGGAACATTGTTAGAAGACATTACTAATATTTACTCCTATCTTTATTCAGCCTTAGATTCTGCACCACTTGATCCTCCTGCAACCCAAGGAATGCATCACGATTAGGAGGCACTAATGAAGGAAGCTACAATGGTCGCCGCATCGGTTGGGGAGATGCACGAAAGCAGTTGTGTTTTTAATGAAAAAATTATGGAAGCACTCCTCGACCATCAAAGCGACCCGAGCACCCAAATGCCTTCATCATTGATAAAGTTGTGATGATTACGAGTTCCTCAGGCCCGACTAGTAGCATGCCGATGGGCATTCTCGCAGATCGGGCTGAGGAGATAATGGCGGAAATTAAATCCGAGATAGAGCAAGCCAAGCAAGCTAGCAGTGTTGGTGACGGCATGGCGAGTCCCGGCCCTGTTCCTATCCTTATTGTCTCTCCAGGTCGCACCATCATCCATACCAGCGCGCCTCATTCTTATAGCATTAAGGGTGCCACCGTCCCTCCAGCTCCACACACGGAGGGTATTCCGATCCCTTTAAGTTCCGAGGAGGAGAAAACTGTAATTCCCCCGAACGTAGACAAACCAGCTGGTGCGGGCTAGGGAGGTAAAGGCTCGAAGAGTCATCCGAGCGGTAGTGCAAGCGGGTCTACGCCAAAGAAGAGCAAGAAGGATAAAAAAATCAAAGGCGTAGACTCATACTTTTGCATTTTCTTTTTGGTAGATAGATGGAATAGGACTTCCTTTTGCATTTTGTAGGCCATGTATAGATGCGGGCTCGGCCCCTGCTTATAGGAATTTTTTGAATAAGTTTTTGTACTTATCTTTTTTCAAAGAAGATTGGAAATAAAACTTCATTTTGCTTTTTCCAACATAACTTTGCATTTGTTTACTTAAATATTCTAGCATTTGTACTTCCATTCAATGTACTTGTGATACTTTAGTCTTTGAGTCGAACTTGAGTCCAGTCATTAAATCCCAAAGTCATGGCTTTGGGTCATAACCAAACGTCGAGTCGAATCTCAATGTTGCACTGTCTCGGTCAGTGGCTGGTACTTGAGTTATGCCCGCAGACTGGGCTTTCTCCTGGATCAAAGCAGATCAGCTCGCCGAATTCGTCGATCGAATCGGGCGCAGTCTTGGGGATAAATTGAAGTAATTGGTCAACAATCATTTTTTGCCTTTTCGCATTTTTATTTAACTAAGTCGGAACGAAGTTAAAGTGAAATAAATTGGAGTGGTCAATCACACTCGTTCGTCGGCTGGTACTTGCATCTGCACTCTAGGGATTGAACTTGCATGCTGGCCGTCGGTCGTGCCTGCTTGTTATTTAGAACCATATCCACCCTTCGGGGACATAGGATAATTTATGGGCGGTAAGTCAGACCCGTTCGGCATTTAGAATTATGTCCACACTCTGGGGACATAAGTTATTTTATGGGAGGTGGGTCACCCGTTTAATACTTGGAATCTTATCCGCACTCCAGGGACATGAGTTGATGTATGGGCGGTCAGTCACACCCATTTGATGCTTATACTCTGGTCCACGCTCTCGGGGCCAGATTCAATTGATGGGAAGTCAGTCACGCCCAGTTAGTTTTTAGGATTGCGTCCACACTCTGAGGACATAAGTTGTTTTGTGGGTGATCGGTCACACCCGTTTAATGTTTATACTCCGGTCTGCGCTCTCGGGATCGGATTTAGTTGGTTTTTATACTCCAGTTCGCACTCTGGAATCTGGAGTTGGTTGATGGGTGGTCAGTCACACCCATTTAGTGTTTATACCCTAGTCCACACTCTCGGGACCAGAGTTAGTTGGTGGGTGGTCAGTCATACCCGATTATGTTTATACTCTAGTTTGCATTCCGGGAATATGGAGTTAGTCAACAGATGATCCATCGCATTTGTATAGGTTTTAGGATCTCGTTCGCACTCTGGGAACGATGACTTGGTCAAGGTTACGAATGGTTGGATCACATCCACCTTGATTTGGCAAGTGAAGTCGTGGATGGACGGGTTCGTCCTCCTCGAGTTTGGACTTGGAATTTGTACTCCACCTCGCACTTTGAGAACTAGAGCTCGTTAGAGGATTGTCGTGTTTCAATCCTTTTTGACTTAATTGTGTTTGCCCCTAAGCTCGGGGTTTCACTTAGCGAGTGATCGGTCGGATCACGATCACGCCCTATTTGATTGAGTCCCACCATAGGATGGGACTTATCTCTTTGTGCATCATGGCGGTCGCATGACGCATCTCAATAATCGCCTCTCTGGCTTGTTGAGTCTGCATTTTATTGCTGGAATAAGAAAGCATGGCAAAGTCAGTTGCCTTATTACAAGTTCAAATTTAGAAATGCATAAATAAATTTGAAAGGAAAAGCAAACTAAATGAATAAAAGCCTGTCATGTGTAATAGCGACAGAGACTCTCGTTGTTCCACGCTCTCGGTAAAGTGAGACCGTCAACAGTTGATAATTTGAATGTGTTGTCTCCAAGTCTCCGTTTGATGACATATGGTCCTTCCCATGTCGGTTTCATGTGTGAAGGGACCGAATAAATTTGTATAAGTATGAGATCGCCAACTTCGAAGGTTCTATGTCGGACCTTAGCATTGTATAATCGGGCGACTCGACTACGGTGTGTGACTGCCCTTAAATCAGCCTCTTCATGCATCTCATCCAGTAAATCTAGAGATTCTGCAAGTAAAATGGCATTTGTCTTTGGATCGTAATAGGTCACACGGTGAGAATGTACTTTTAGTTTGGAATAACGGCTTCGAAGTCGTAAGAAAGTGCAAACAGAGTGTGGCCGGTCGTGGACTTTTGGGTAGTTCGATATGCCTATAGGGCCATGGGAAGTTCATCAACCCACTTGCCTCCGGCCTTCTCTAGTCATTTCTTTAGAATGGACCTGATAAATTTGTTGACAGCTTTGACTTGTCCATTCGCTTGAGGGTGAACTACTGCCGAGAATTTCTTCTGGATATGGTAGCATTGACAAAAATCTTTAAACTCGACACTATCAAATTGGGTCCTGTTATCAGTTACAATCGTGTGTGGGATGCCAAAACAACAGATGATGTTGCTCACAACAAATTTGATTACTTTCTTCGTCGTGATAGTAGCAAGGGGTTCAGCTTCCACCAATTTAATAAAGCAGTCAACTGCAACGATGGCGTACTTTGCACCACCTTTGGCCAAAGGTAAAGACCCTATTATATCAATGCCCCATGTGGAAAACGGCCAGGGATTGACCATCTGTGTGATTTCGGTAGGCGGGGCGCTTGGAATCCTGGCATGCTTCTGACATCTATCATATCTCTTGGCATAAGACAATGCATCTCGATTCACGGTTGGCCAGTAATATCCATATCTGAGTATCTTTTTCGCAAGGCTTACCCCCAGTGTGGTCGCCGCATTCTCCCTTGTGTACATCGTGTAACACTCGTTTGATTTCATTATGGGTGATACACCAAAGTAAAGGAATGGAATACCCTCTTCTGTACAAGACTCCATTTTGGATAATGAATCGAGAAGCTTTTCAAAGAATTTGTCTTTTCTCGCTTCTGTGCTTGGGTAAAGCTCCATGCTCAAGAGAGTTTTTGAATGGAGTCATCCACGACTCCTTCTTGGGTATTTCCTCGTGCACCCAGTCCATCTCTAATTGATCGATACTCGAAGAAGTAAGTGTCTCAAAGGGGACGAGTCCCATTTGTTGTGCTTCGCCGGTGCTAGCCAATTTCGCCAAAGAATCGGCTTTCTAATTTTGCTCTCAGGGTATACAATAGATAACATAGTAGTCGAAGTGATTCAACACTTCTTGAACCCGAGTAAGGTAAGCAGCCAATCTTCGATCTCTGGCTTGATATTCTCCTCGAACTTGGCATACAACCAATTGTGAATCACAGTAAATCTCCATAGCAATAATTCCCAAGTCTTTGGCAAGTCTGAGTCCAGCGAGTAGAGCTTCGTACTTAGCTTCGTTATTAGTTGCGCGGAAGTCAAACTTTAGAGCATAGCATATGGATCGACCTTTTGGGGTTTTGAGTACTATTCCAGCGCCTGAGCAATGGTCGTTTGATGCACTATTAGTGTATAGCTTCCATATGTGTTTGGGAGATTCACTAGTTTCGGGCAAGTCCTTCGGAATGGTGAATTCAACTATGAAGTCCGCCATAACTTGTCCTTGAATGGTTCGCCTCGGTGTAAAAGCGATGTCAAACTGACTCAACTCGATATTCCACTTGAGCAATCTACTATACGTCTCAGGTCGCGTAAGGACCAATCGTAATGGCTGGTCGGTATAGACTGTGATCGGATGAGCCTGGAAATATGGACGGAGCTTTCTCGAGGCTATGACGAGGCAGTAAGCCAGCTTTTCCAACTTTGAGTAGTTTCTCTCTGCCCCAGTTAATCGCTTGCTGATATAATTGATCGGTCGTTGGATCTGATCCTCTTCCCGAATCAACGCAGCACCGATCATGTTTGCTGAAACCGCCAGATAGTTATATAATCTCTCGTGATCAACCAGCTTTGACAAAATGGAAGGTGTCGCCAAATGTTGAACTAGTGCTTGGAATGCGCCTTCAAACACCTATGTCCATTCGAAGTTCCGCTTTCCTTTTCTGATCTGATCAAAGAAAGGGATGCCCTTGTCTGGGGATCTGGAAATAAATCTGTTTTAGGTCGCTAACTTCCCATTAAGGCTTTGTACTTGTTTTACAGTTTTGGGAGTTTCGAGATTCCGAATCGCCCAGATTTTCTCGGGATTGGCTTCAATTCCTCGAGCGTTGACGATGAACCCAAGAAACTTTCCCGATGCAACTCTGAAGTGACACTTCAACGGATTGAGCATCATTTTGTATTATCGGAGTATATTGAACATTGTTTCCAAATCTTTGACATGATTGATGGACAGTCGTGACTTCGCGAGCATATCGTCCACGTACACCTCCATGGTTTGTCCGATCTGGTTAGCGAACATTTGGTTCACGATCCTTTGATAAGTTGCCCCAGCGTTCTTAAGCCTGAACGGCATCACTCTGTAACAATAGAGTCCCAAATCGATAATGAAGCTTGTATGTTCTTGATCAAGTTAATCAATTCTGGGAAGTGGCAAACTATCTTTGGGGCAGGCTTTATTCAAATCTAAGTAGTCCACACAAGTTCTCCGTTTCCCGTTCAATTTTCTGACGAGCACTGGATTTGATACCCGCTCCGGGTATAATGCATCACGAATAAACCCATTCAACTTGAGCTTATTTACTTCTTTCTTAAGGGTGACAGATCTCTCTGGATCCATACCGCGTCTTTTTTGTTTGACCGGGACATGCCGTGGGTCAATATTCAATGCATGGCTCGCGATGTCCGACGAGATCCCATACATGTCCGAATGTGTCTAAGCAAACACATCAAGGTTTGCCTGAAGGAAATCAACCAATTCCTATCTCATCTGGTGACTGAGTTGAGATCCGACCATTACCATTTGGGAATCGTCTTCATCGTAGATCGAAACATCGATCGTAAACTCTAGCAAGGATGCCTAGAAGTCTTTAACTTCCTCCTCATCATTATTATCTCGGGGATCAAGATCTTTAAGGAACTGGTTTGTGGTGCCTGGGCTTAGGCCCAGGCGTTAGCTGTCAATTCTCCAAAAAACGAACGCCGAGAGATTCCTCTACGCCCTTACCTTTTTTCCTTTCGCTGCGCATCCCGCAGCTCAGCAACATAACAGGCGCATCCAGCCGCCTGATCACCATGAACTATTCCGACCACATTATCAGTGGGGAACTTCATAGTCAAACACCATAGGGCAATCGCTGCCCTGAATTCAGCGAGGGTCGGTCGGCCCAAGAATGCATTATAGGGGGAATGAATGTTTAACACAACAAATTGTAGCATCCGGACTCTTTGACAATCTCCGATACCTAACTCAACTGGCTACTCCACTATCCCAACAAATATAGTCGCACTTCCGTTAAAACCATGTATGCATGATTGACACGGTTTTAGATCTTTTGCTTCCATTTTCATTTGGTCTAAAGATCGCTTAAAAAGAATGTTCACAGAGCTTCCACTGTCGACCAAGATCCTTTTCATCCAAGCAGGTCCTACCTGGGCTGAAATAACCAATGGGTCTATAGTGGAGGCCTCGACTCTGTCAGCATCTCGGTTCCTGAAAACGATGTCGGCTGTCATCGTTCTCTGTTGTTTCGCCGGGGCCCCATCATCAGAATTACTACAACACTCGAAGTCCATATGCCTAATCGAGCTGGCATATGACTCCATTTCCTTCCAGCTCTGATCAGCTAGATGAGGACCACCACTGACTGTATTTATCACCAACCTCCCGCCAGTACGCGCGGGTTCTTCGAGCCTAGCTTGGCCTTGACCTTGATTCGGGTTAGATGAGCCCGCACCTCCATCCCGCAGGGCCCGAACAAACTGTTCCAACTTCTTTCTCTAATCAACTTCTTAATAATTTCTTGTAAATGACAGCACTCATTCGTGTTATGGCCGTAGCAATCGTGGAATCTGAAGAATTTTCCAGTCTGAATTTGCTTCTCCAATGACGGTTTCAGAGCCGGCTTCTTATACTGTCCGGTATTACAAGTATGCAAATAGACATTTTCTAACGATGTGTTTAAAGGGGTATATCGATCGAACATAGGAGCTCTGCGTCTCGGTCCATGATTCAGGTCTCTCTTCTTTCCCTAACCTCAATTGCCCTTCTATTGACCTTGTTTGTTCTGTATATTCAATTGTACTTTACCGAAACTCTCACCGGTCTGTTTCACAACAACATTACTCTAAATGCCTACAACACTGGGCCCTGCATCGTCTAGTGTCTTCTCTCCTCAAAAACTGGGCCATCCTTAGCATAGAAACGATCCAACGAAGCGGGAGGTTACCCAGCCAACCAATTGCCAAACTCGGAATCGGGATCGATCCCTTTAGTCAATGCCATCAGAATAGAACTATCATTGGGGTTGCTGACCTCAGCACAAGCAGCATGAAACCTTTCCAGTGAACGTCTAAGAGTCTCTCCTAGAGCTTGAGTGACACTGGACAAGGCGTTAACATCCTTCGGTCTCATGATGTGCATATGGAATTTCTCATCAAACTTAGTAGCCAACTGATCAAAGCATGAAATGGATCTGGGTGGTAGACGAGTGAACCACATGGTTGTGATGCCCCTTAAGGAAATAGGAAAGCTTCTGCACTTAACCGCGTCGTCAGCTCGAGCGGCGTTCATGAGCCATTCCTACTTCAAGATGTGCTGATTAGGATCCGAACTCCCTTCATACATGGGCAGGGTAGGCATCCTAAATCGATGAGGTGGCTCGGCATAAAGGATGTCGTTGGTGAACGGATTGTGACTTTGGAAGATTCCCCAATCATCGTTGGTAAGACCTTTGCTTTTGCAGATCATGGTTGAAATGTCAGGCATTTGGATGTTCGAGGCCAAGGCATGGTCGGGTTCCATGTTGTGAGGATGGTCCGGCCGTTGTCGATGGTCCGTACCTCACCTCCTTGGCTCCCGATCTTCAAGAACGTAGGGGTCATGAGCATGGATGTGTTGACGAAGGGCTGGATCTCGGTGGTTCTGGATCTCAGCTTCCATATTCATCGCGGCAGCAGCTGCATGGTCATGAACGGTGTGGTAAGGAAGTGCCCCTCCTTGGAAGGAAGGTCCAGCTTGTTGCCTTGAAGAAAGTCCAATCCCGGCTTGTTTGAGATTCAAAGCATGTTAATGCTCAGAGGCTTCTGCATAATTTTCATCCAACCGACGTCGCGTGGATTTGTGGTTGAAGTCAGATGAAGCTGAGCTTTCAGTCAAGGAATGTGAGACATGATCCCTCCTAGATCTCCTTCACCTTTCCTCGTTCAGCTGGTTTGCAAGCTCCGTGTTGGCACAGATTTGCTGGGTGAGCTCTTGACAGCTCTGAGTAAGCTCTTGCATGAGGATCTGGAACTCCTCTCTAGTCATAGGACCTTGTGGATCTGAAGCTCCAGCTGATGTCTGTCCTTTGGTATTAGCTGCGTGGGATTCTGCCTATCCCTTCCTTCCGGATCTGCAGCATTTGAAGCGGTTCTGGTAGTTACCATGTTGAATGTAGCTCTTTCCTAGATCTGGAGTAATCTGAATAGAATGGAAGTACTACTGGGTAATAGATCTGAATCTCCTGCTTAGATTTTAGTAATCCAACAACGGCAGTAGATCCGATGAATCAGAGAAAAACAGAGTTTTTTCAGTGAAAGCACCAAAGTGTTTGTATCAAAATTGGGCACAACACTCTTCAATGTATTTGAAGATATTAGAATGAAGAATTTAAATGTAAAAAGAGGCTAATCTAACAAACAGGCCAAGATAAGCAAACAGAAATAGAAAAAGACAGAGATTTATAGTGGTTTGGCATTGTGGCCTACGTCCACTTTGAATGATTTGCTGTTTATTGCTAATTGACAATTGATTACAACAATGAAATACTCTAACACTCGAGTTACAATGGAGTTGCGGTAGAGTAACGGCGTGGCAGAATGAAAAAGTCCTTTTTCTGTAGGCGTAGAGGTGTTATTTATAGGTGTAGTCTGGAAATATCTACCTTTAAAATCAGAATACTCCTTCTCACACATGGGTGGGCCCACCAGATCGATCAGGGGTCATTTGGGATCGATCCTTATTCCTTCGTATCGATCAAAATGGTGTCCATTTGGGCTGAGATCAAACAGAGACATTCTTGAGGTGGTAAGCAAGCTCCTTTGAAAATTTCATAGCATTTGGACTTGTAGAGTTTGAGTTATGATCGATCAAAGGTTGGTTTTGCAACTGCCTAAAGCGTGCGTATCGATACCTTCGTATCAATAGACCTTCATATCGATCCCCTTTTGTATTGATTAGCTGTGTATTGATGACATGGAGCGATAGTTCAGGGGAGATCCACATTTCTTGCTGAGTGAATGCTTCTCTTGATTGACATTTCCTTCTTCGTATCGATATAGTGTGACTCCTTTCGTATCGATCCTTGTGTGCTGCTTTCGTATCGATACTTGCATGTGCTCTCTCCTTCGTATCAATCAAGTGAGCGATTGATACAAAACACACTTGATCGATACGAAACATGCCGCTTTTGTTGATGGTTACGAACCGAAGGGCCTTGATGGAAGGATATGGACTGAAGCTTGTAGGCCGATGGGTATGAAAAGGATGGAGATGGATACGAAGTGACAGATGAAGTCGATGGATACAAAGCTATATGGATAAGAAGTAGGATGGCTTATGATAGATACTAAATGAGGTCTTCTACATGACTCTTGATCGATCTATAACTTGAGCATACGAACTTCGATTGACCTGAAGTTTGGAACGTTGACTTTCATAGCTTTGCTTTTTGTACCATGTTAATTGTAGTTTGATCCAGACTCGGACCAAATTTGCCTGTATCCATAGTGAACCTGTATATAACCGATCTTTGGGACGGATTGTCCTTGGTTTCCAGTCAAATCCTTTGTGTCATGGTATTGCCAAAAGGTGGGATAACAAAAATACTATGAATGAAAATGAAAGGGATTTAGAAAGAGATTGGTATAATTAAGGAACCAATCGAATTAAGTATGTATGATATACATAGATCATTTTATTCACATAGTTCTGGATCTAGGCTTTGAATACATAGCTTCGAGGTGACCAACACTAGTCCGAAAAAGGATTTATCACTTGATTTTTGTTAGTGAAAACTTTATTCGGATTCTCAATATGATATTGACATTTTCTATCATAGCATATGGCTATGTAAGGAGAATGGAGGTTTCTAATCGAGGAACCTGATCGGAGTCCGCACTAGGGAGGTCGGGTGAGCGATACTAGTTCGGAAGTGAAGGTCTATGTATTCTAGCAAGTGGTCAGATCAAATATAGCGTACGGATGATTTATGTATGTTATACGGGCTTAAGCATATTTGCATACTTAGTGTATGACTTAAGAAAGTGTTAGTCTAAGCAAAATTCTGAATCTTGTTTGTTAGTCATTTGACATTTTAAATCATGTTAAGTGTTAGTTTATTTATGTAATTTGACTGATCAATAGTGTGGCTTTATAGGTTATGGTTTATAAAGTTGTTTCTTAGGACTTAATCCAGGTATTTTTGAAAAAGTGATTTTGAAAAACATTTGTGAAAGAAATAATAATATTATTATTTAAAAAAACTTAGGTAAGTATTATTATTTCGGAGTATTTGAAAAAGGTTTTATGAAGTAATTTTTCAAATACTTTTGGTTTTGACTAAATTTATGCAATCGGGGATTTTCCCATTTGGAAGACTCGCCGGATATATTTGTTTATGCTAGTTGTTGTTTTAGGAGGAACCAGAATACCGCTAGATGCTCCATATTATTTTTATTCTAGAGTTATACTGTGCTTCGGTAATAGTAGCCTCTCCTTGTCATAATTGATTTTGGCTTTAATCTATTTCTCTTTGGAGGAATTTAAAATATACTTTCAATATAAAAACTTGGGCATTTGGTTCTAAATTTATCTTTTGAAAGGATTGGATGCATGGTATTTAATTATAGAGTATTTTATGTTCTTTTGGTTGCATATGGATGTTATATTTATTTATGTTGCTAGTGTATTTCTCTTTAATCAGCATGATCCTCTTTTGTATTATGTAAGTACAAGAAAGTAAGAGATTTCTATTTGATTCCTTGAGCACTTGCAATTGCATCGAGATAGTAAAGTGCTTGTTAAAATATAAATCAAATGCAAAAGAGGTATGTAGTGGATTTTGGAATTTTGAAATTGATTGATGATTTTTTGCCCCAGATATAGGACGCCACTTGGCTATTGTTTTCTTTTGTTGGTTTAAGCCAATTGTTGCTAGTTGTAGTTGTTCAGATCTAGCCATGCAAAGGAGGTGCTGCGGAAATTATTTGTAAATAAAGGACTTTAAAAGTTTAATAACTCATTTTAATTAATTGTTTTAAACTTAAGGGTTTGGCATTTTCTTCCTTTCGAAATTGCGGGGATGAAATTCTATTAAAGGGGGAGAATGTAACATCCTAGAATTTTATCATTTTTGATTTCGAATATTTAATTAATTTTAAATATTTAAATAATTGGTGTTTAAGAATATAAATAACTTATATTCAAATATTGGTATTAATTAATGTTTGAATTGAGAATTAAATATTTGAGTCATAAATTAAATATTAATTAAATGGATTTAATAGCTTTATTTAACTCATTTTAATTAGTAAATAATAATGTTAAATTCATTTTGTAAATTTTTTTGCAATAATAAATAGTTTGAATAAAAAAATTATCAATTGAACGACTTGATTTTAATTATAGTATTTTTAATTGAATTTATTGGATTTTTCCATAATTTTTAATCTGAAAAGATATTTAAATTATCGTTTGACAATTTTTCAGCAACGGATGGTGTTTTTATCAATTTCATATAATAAATTAGTCTGTGTATTTTATTATTGATTTGTTATCATGTCGCATTTTGGTGCACGATCATGTTTTTATTTCTGTCGTTTGCAGTTCGTACATGAACGGGATATTAGATAGTGGAGTACCGTAAAACTCTATTTTTTTAAAACATTTTTTAAATCAAATTCAAATTTTCAAATGGCATTTATGGTGATTTGATTTGAATTTGATATGTTGCTTAAGAATATTGTTTAACTTGGTAAAGTTTGATTGTCTTATGGTTAAAGGAATGCATTTGATTTGAGGTATGAGAATTCGGTTAATATAAAATCAAATCAAATAGTTATCTTCACTTTTCAATCCTGTTCTTCATTTCCAGTAAGCAAAATCATGCCATATATTTGAAAATTCAAATTCAAATCTTATTCTCAACTAAAAATCATGAAATTAAGCCTAATGGTTTCACATAAGTTCGAGCTTCCAATTCATGACCTTGCTATTGTGTGCAGTTGAGTCGAGGGCATTCAACATGGATAGTTGAGAAATAGGGTTCCAGTTTTCAAGATTGGTAGTTGGAGTTAGGAGATGTAGTGATTATAGATGGGTTTCTCCTTGTGGTACGCTCTGGATGGCACCCACGATTTGGACTCCGACCATCTGTTGAGATTCACGGTCGCGAGGAGTTTGTTCGAGCGATGTCGGGTCGCATTCTTCTAGGGGCGGTCGAGCTTGGAGTTTTGGGGACCGATGTGTCGAGATGGGGGAGAGTAGTTTCATGGCGAAGTCGGTTCACGAAATCGTCGAGAGATGCTCTGTGTTAGTGATGGAGTGTAACGACCCGTATATTTAACTATTTTAAATTATTAAATTTAATATAATTATTGAACAAAAATGGTTAGAAATAAAAATTTAATGATTTATTAATGTAGTTTATTTAATATGAACTTGAATAAAATTTTAAATAACCAATTACGAAGATTTAGGCAATAACAAGTATTGAAATGAAATTCTATGTATTGAATGTGTTTATATTCAATAATTGGAATTGAATAATAAATGTTGAATTATTTAGATGATAATAGAATAATTGTTATTAAATGTTGAATTATTTATTAATGTAATTTATTGGATAATTAAATTGTTTAATTTTAATATTGGAAATTGTTTAAATAATTGAATCTTGAATTTAATATGAATGAAAATGAAATCAAAAGTTGATTTAAATTTTATATAAACAAGAATGAAGATTGTTAACTTTTAAAATTGGATTTAAAGTGATTAAATAAATTTTTTGAAATTACTTGTCTTAATTAACGTGTAAAAATAGCCTTTTTGGGCGCTATCTCGGATTTCGATGAAACTAGTTTCATCGAATCCGTAATAGTGAATTATTAAAGGATTTCAAGTTTCGTAGCGATCAGACTTATCGTTTGGCAGTGCGAGCTTGAAACGTGTAGAAATTAATTAAAGGAATTTAACTAAAATAAATTGATTCTGAAAAGCTATCTTCTGAATATGAGGGAATTGGCTCCCAATACCTATTCTATTGTGTTCGGAATAGGGGTATAACATATAGAACGCCAGGCGGCACGCTTCATTTGAATTTCGGAAAATTTATGTGTGAATTGGCTCGGAAATTTATATAATAGGCCGTATCATTTCATTATTCACAAACCCCGACCCCTAAAAGCATCGGCCGCTTTCTCTTAAGCGAATTTAATAGCCGAAATTCATCACCTTCCCTCCTCATTTCTCTCAATCCAGTCAGTAAAATAAAATGTCACCAAAAGGAAAAGTGTAGATCTCATCGAGCTCTACACAATGGACAGTTTGATCGTCGTTTGGCGATGCGAGGTGGTAAAATTTCGTTTGTGACCGATTGTAGGGTTTTGGGTCGCGTGCAACGTCCGCACGCACTGGCTGGCGAGGCGGCAGCTGCTTGCGAGGGGGCGATGCTGGCGTTCGTGGGTCTGGGCTGTGGCGATACGGCGATCGTTCGTTGAAAAAAAAAATATAAGTGAAGCCACGAACGAAGAAGATGCGGACATGGGAACGAAGGAGGAAAGGATTAGCGAGGTTTAAGTTTTAATGATATTTCAGTTAAGTTGTTTATTTAATTAATTAAATCCAAATTTTAATAAAACCATATCCTTTTCATACGATGTCGGATTCGAGCGAAACAAGTCGTGTTGGATCGTATCAACGTCGTCTACGACATGGAATCGAAGTGGTATTTATTTGTAGCTTGGAAATTTTCAATTTCAAATAAAGGTGAGTGTTTTAAACGCTTATGAATATGTTAGTTAAATTGAAATCATGAAGTGATTTAATTTTATTTGATTGTTGTTTGGTAAGTTAACTGACATGGAAATCGATATCGAAATTTATATGTTAGAAATTTTAAATTGACATTTAAATTGAAATTGGAATTAAACTGCTAGTTAAATTCCTGATTTTTGATAATTGGTTAATTGTTGTGATATATTGACTGTTTTGGATGTTGATTGTGATGAATGGCTATTGGTTGATATTTTGGATGATTGGATGTTTATTCATTTTTATATATCCCTATTATCACCCTGTATATTATTGACGGTATATAAAACGGTTATTTGAATTATTTCGAATAAATTAAGAAATAGGTTGAAATGATATATACCTATGACATTTATTTTGGATTGAAATGATATATATCCATCCTTGAAATTAAAAATCGAAATAAATGATCACTTGGCCATGGGATTGAAAATTATATACGGACACTGGATTGGTTAAATTAAATGATTTCAAATTCTTGGATTGAACTTATTCAAACAATTTTGTTTTTTTATAAAATAAATAAATAAAATTGAATCGAAATATGGGAATTGAAATAATTTTGAATTCAAGTTTTGAAATGTCGAATTTAAAAATTGTTAAAAGAAAATATTTTAAAGAATCTAATTTGAAACTTGAAGTTATGATTGGAATATGACTGGAATTATAGAAATTGCTTTAAAGTTTTGAATTTTTATTCTAACTTTAAAATATTGCTAAGTAAAGGGATTTGAATTGACATTTCAAACTTTGGCTCGAGATTGAATTATTTTAAAGAGTTGGACATTGAATTGAACATCGAAGTTAAATTTGATTTAAATGATTTAAATCGATATTTTGAAATCGAACTCGAAATTGATACAAATGAAATGGTTCAAATTTAAGAATTTAATTGAAATTAATTCGAATTGAAATTTAAATTTAAATTTAACGGAATTGAAATCAAAATTGAATTAATTTGAAATCGAAATTGAATTAATTTGAAATCGAAATCGAATTAATTTGAAATTGAAATTAAAATTGATTTGAATTGAAATTGAAATCGAAGTTAATTCGAATTAAAACCAAATTTGGGTCGATTTGAATTGAATTGAGATTGAATATTATTTGAATTGGAAGATTTGGAAATGAACCAGTTTGACTTTGAAACTATTTTCAAATAAACTATTTTAATATTAACTCTTTAAAAGTATATCTTTTTAAATATTTAAGTTATTTTGATTTTCCAAACTCTTTTACCATATAAACCATACTTAAGCCATTTTATATCAAACTATTATAACTTTTTAAACTATTTAAAAATTTCAAGCTATTTTCTAAAAATTCAAACTGGTCAAGTGGGAACTGTTTATATTTAAATCATGGATTTAAATGCAGATTGGGTTAAAATGAGGTTATAACCTAAGTTGAAATTCGAAATGCAAATTTGAATGAAATGATATTTTCAAGTGAAAATGACATATTGAACTGAATATGATATTTTGAAGTAAATATGATATTTTAAGGCGAATATGATATTTTGATATCAAGTATGAACTGTTTTGGAAATGTAAAAGTACCAACCAGTGTGTAAAACGATGTTTGGTTATTAAAGATACCAAGGCCTCTTATTGGCATACTCTCTGTCAATATTGGAACCACTTTAACAACTATGAACGCGTAGGAGACTCCAGAATGAAGTGGTTGGATTTGGTGTACGTTTGCTAGATTTGAAGAAAGAGATCGATGATGGATAGACCCCGGCACTTGTGCCAATTTGAAATGATTAAAATAGGACAGCTTGGCAGGGCCAAGTGGGCTAGCTACCCCTAGCGGACATCCACTCTTCGATTTTCTTCTTGGATTTGGTTCGTGCTATTACTTTTGATGTTGGTTTCGATTGGTGCACCTTGATTTGGGATAACCTCCTTTTGACTCGATATGGGATGGATAGACGCGGTGGGTGATCGTGGCTATGATGCGTTACCACCAGCCCTACGACCTAAACTGGTAGTATCCTACCTTGGGCATTGCCTCACGTGCCTTGTCATATTCTTATCCTTATACGAGACTACTACGAGTTTGATTTAGTGTTGTCGTATAATGGCGCATCCCTATCCCCCGACGCGCTACTAGGGCATTATATGAAAACTGTATGACAATGCTTAAAAATGCGTTAAGGTGGATTAATGTAAAGCCTTAACGCTAAGAAAAATATTTATTTTACTGATTAGACATTACATATAAAGCGTATTCTAATATATAGATATTTTGACAGATCCTTAAGAGACGGGAAATTCCATAACATCTCTTGAGTTATTACACGCACGTTATACACTGGATAGGAGATGTAAAACCCCGTAAACATCTCTGATGTTATTACACTCCTGTTATATGTGATATTGATTTGACTTACATAAGGATATTTTAGTCCTGACTTGAGTGTTTTGTCTTTTCATTGCGTTCGGGTTAGCCCTGAGTTTTCAGTGCATTGAAGATTATTTTCCAAAGGATGAGGAAGAAGATTTTGGTATATTATTACTAGTATTTTCCCTGCATCATGTTGTTCTGCTACATTATTCTATTGTTCTTTCGTATATATAACTCTAATAGATGTTGTAAAATTTTAATCAAATTATAGTATAAACAGTTTCATGAACTGTTTATTTGATTATTATATTTTATCATTCCGCTGCGAGATTCTGTATTTGTTTTCTTCTTTTATTATTTTTATTATTTTTCTTAATTAACCACATTGATTATCTGTGTTACGGATTGTTTGAGTTAGACATGTGTAGATTATTGTCGATTTGAACCTTCTGAAATGTGGGTCTTCACAGTTGGTATCATAGCTTTGGTTTAGCGATAAGCTTAGCTTTGATGGGGATGGACTCATTAGAGATAGGGTAGTAATACCCTGGAATGAGCTTGTTTGAGTGTATATATACGAGAGCGCGTACTTGTTAGTGTTATAAAATGTTTTATATTGTGTTTACTTATCCGTTGATGTTTTTATGAATTCTGGTCGATGCGTGGGACGACATGTTATCATCGATAGGGGTTTCTAAACACTTAAATGAGGCAAGTCGACATAATATTGTTTTAAAATCGGGTAAATGAAACAATTTTATCCAAATTATATTATATATATAATGATGATTTTCATAAACCTACATGATTATTAATGAATGATTGTTATTAGAAGATGATAATATTTAGTTATCATCGATTATTGTTGAATTAAACTAAAAACAAATACTTTATGAACTCTTTCATGAAGTGTTCGATAATTAAATTGAACTGAAATCTAATTTCAATAAGAATTGTTTACAATAACAAAGATGTAAATTAACGAAATGTTTTCATAATAAGGTAATGGAATTGTATAAGTATATTTATAATATAGCTTATAAATAGAGAGGGTTTAAAAGCTGAGAATTTTAGAATTTAACATCCCATTGATTTTCAAAATAGTTTTCAAAGCAATCAAAATTAATAATAATATTATTTGAAAGTGTTTTGATTAGGAATATATTTTGAAAAGAATTTTGAAAGAAATAAAATCATTGAACTCGCTTTAGTTACTAGGAAATAATACTGGGGATGACTAGAGCATCACTAGTATTCATTTTCAAGTTTCTGAGTGAGAATTGCTACCAAAAGAAATTTATTTTCGGTTAAAACAAGTTTTAATTGTGAAAAAAATTCCAAGTATGATTTAATAAATATATGAAAATAGTTTTGAACTTATAAATTGAAAATAGTATAGATAAGAAATAAGTTTAAAACTTATGAGTTTGAACAGGAAAGTAAACCAAATTTTAAAAACGGTTGAACATTTAGTTAAGCAAACAAAATAAAATTTGAATTTGAGATATGAAACAAAAGAAATAACCTAAGAAATGTTAAATAAATTAAGTTAGTGAAATGTAGTAAATAAAACGAAGTTTAACTCAAGAAAGCTTAAATGAAAGTGAATTGTATTTGAAATGAATTAGATAAAACAATGAAATGAAAATTTAAGTGAATAAGTTTGTATAACTTATAGATTTGAGAAATATTAAGCTAAAACAAAATTTAAATTTGTTGAATGTGAATGATAAGAAAAGAATTTTTTTTGCTTAAATAAAGTTAAATAAACTAAGTAATAGATTAAATGGAATAAAGTGTTACTTAATAAAGATTAAATGAATTGAATTGGATTTGAATGGAACTAGAGGAATTAGTAAAGTGAATTAATTCCACTTAAGCTATAAAATGAATTAATAGAATGAATACGAGCTTGAATTACAAAATGAAATGCAATTTGAGTTGTGAAAGGAAATGAATGTGAATAAATGAGTGTAAGTAAAATTAGTGTGAGTAATTGAATTCGATTTAAATTTGATATAAATAAATTGAATACAAATGGAATGATTTTTAATAAATTGAATGTTAACTAATTGAATATGAAATAAGTGAATGTTAAATAAAGAAATATTGATACACTTAAGTATAAGTAGTAATGAAATAAAATTTAACTTAAATAAGGTAAAATGAAATGATTTATAAAATGGTCCAGAAATAAATAGATATGAAATATGTTAAACATAAGTGAAATAATTGAAATTGAATGTAAATGAAATAGATGTAAACAAATTGGAAGTAAAACAATTAAATGTTAATAAAGAATGGATTTTAATAAGGAATGAAGTGTATAAATTAACTATGGACATTGGATAATGTATTAGTATCGTTATGAATTAATTGGATGAATATAATTTGTTGGATGGTTTCTTTGTAAATCATTGTTATTACTACTTCTGATGGCATATGATTGTTGTGTTGTGTATTAGTGCTTATGCTTATGATTTGGATTCAGAGTTCATGTTATATAGTTCTATTAAACTTATACATGCTTCTATATCCTTTTATACGCAACTAATATTTTAAATTGAGTTGAGATAGGTACATACTAAGATCGTTTGGACGTATACACGGTTTGATTTGCTTTTGCATGCTTAATATGAGCGAACTCGCTCGTATTAATAATAATAAGGTACATATCTCAGATTAGATACTGCATTTTTATGTTTTCCCTACGGGATGCCTTATCATTGAGATGAGATGTATATTTGGTATACATATTATATTGTAATTTTTTACGATTGAGCCGCGCAAAGGAGACGCTGTCGAAATTTTCCGTAAATTCGGGTGTTAGAAATTTTTTGAGGTTTTAAAAATTTTACAACTCGTTTTTATAAATAAGTCGTAATTTTCGTAAAGCTGAGATCAAAGTGGTGTAGTGGAAGCATGGTAAAAGTTTTGCAAATAATTTTTTTATGTTTTATAAGTTGATTATTTTGAATAAAATATACCAAATGTTAGATTCCATACTTAACCCATTTTCGAGGACGAAAAGTTTTGAGTGGGGGAGATGGTAATGACCCATATTTTTAACTATTTTAAATTATTAAATTTAATACAATTATTGAAAAAAATTGGTTAGAAATAAAAATATAATGATTTATTAATGTAGTTTATTTAATATGAACTTGAATAAAAATTTTAAACAACCAATTTTGAAGATTTATGCAATAACAAGTATTGAAATGAAATTCTATGTATTGAATGTGTTTATAATCAATAGCTGGAATTAAATAATAAATGTTGAATTATTTAGATGATAATAGAATAATTGTTAATAAATGTTGAATTATTTATTAATGTAATTTATTAGATAATTAAATTGTTTAATTTTAATATTAGAAATTGTTTAAATAATTGAATCCTGAATTTAATATGAATAAAAATGATTCCAAAAGTTGATTTAAATTTTATATAAACAAGAATGAAGATTGTTAACTTTTAAAATTGGATTTAAAGTGATCAAATTAATTTTTTGAAATTACTTGTCTTAATTAACGTGTAAAAATAGCCCTTTTGGGCACTGTCTAGGATTTCGACGAAACCAGTTTCATCGAATCCGTAATAGTGAATTATTATAGAATTCAAGTTTCGTAGCGAGCAGACTTATCCTTTGGTCGTGCGAGCTTGAAACGTATAGAAATTAATTAAAGGAATTTAATTAAAATAGATTGATTTTGGAAAGCTATCTTCTGAATATGATGGAATTGGGTCCCAATACCTATTCCATTGTGTTCGGAATGGGGGTGTAACATATAGAACGTCAGACGGCATGCTTCATTTAGAGTTCGGAAAATTTATGTGCGAATTGGCTCGAAAACTTATATAATAGGCCGTATCATTTCAGTATTCACAAACCCTAACCCCTAAAACCATCGGCCGCTTTCTCTTAAGCGAATTTAATGGCCAAAAATTCATCACCTTCCCTCCTCATTTTCTCTCAATCTAGTCAATAAAATCAAATGCCACCAATAGGAAAAGTGCAGATCTCATCGAACTCTACACAATGGACGGTTGGATTATCGTCTGGCGATGCGAGGTGATCGATTTTCGTTCATGACCGATTGTACGGTTTTGGGTCGTGTGCAATGCACATGCGCACTGGCTGGCGAGGCGGTAGCTGCTTGCGAGTAGGGCAGTGTTGGTGTTCATGGGTTTGGGCAGTGGCAATTCAGCGATCGTTCGTTGTTCTTTTTTGTCAAAATATCTTTTAGGGATATATATTTCTAAAACATTCTTTCCGGTATATACGGAACCTTTAAACCTCGCTTATCAAAACCTTTGATTACTTAAAAACCTTTTAAACTTGGAATAATTCGAATCATTTCATTTTACACTTAGGAAAACATTCCCAAAATCATTTCATTTAAATCTTTAACTAGATTCCTTAATTCAAAACTCAAAATTTAATTGAGTTAAAACCATGTTATCTAGGATGTTAATCCAAAATCAATAAATATTAGGTGAGCAGAATCTATAGAAATCATCTAATCTTACTCAATATCAATTCCCATATTCAACTAATACTATGGGTGGAATAACGGTAAAATATATATATATAAGCGAAGTCGCGAACGAAGAAGATGTGGACCTGGGAACGAAGGAGGAAGGGTTTAGTGAGGTTTAAGTTTTAATGATTATTTTAATTAAGTTGTTTATTTAATTAATTAAATCCAAATTATTTTTTTCATACGAGGTCGGATTCGAGCGAAACAAGTCGTGTTGGATTTGTATCGACATCGTCTACGACATGGAATCAAAGTGGTATTTATTTGAAGCTGAGAAATTTTCAGTTTCAAATAAAGGTCAGTGTTTTAAACGCTCACAAAGTACTAAAATATTTTAATGTTTGTTAAATTGAAATCATGAAGTGATTTAATTTTAATTGATTGTTGTTTGGTTATTTAACTAACATGGAAATCAACATAGAAATTTATATATTAGAAATTTTGAATTAATAGTTAAATTGAAATTAGAATTAAACTACTAGTTAAATTCTCGATTTTTGATAACTGGTTAATTGTTGTGGTATATTGACTGTTTTGGATATTGATTGTGATGGATGGCTATTGGTTGATATTTTGGATCATTAGATGTTTATTCATTTTTATATATCCCTATTATCACCCTGTATATTATTAACAGTATATAAAATTGTTATTTGAATTATTTCAAATAAATTAAGAAATATGTTGAAAATATATATACCTATGACATTTATTTTGGATTAAAATGATATATATCCATCCCTGAAATTAAAAATCGAAATAAATGATCACTTGCCCATAGGACAGAAAATTGTATACGGACACCGGATTGGTTAAATTAAATGATTTCAAATTCTTGGATTGAACTTATTCAAACGATTTTGTTTTATAAAAAAATTGAATCGAAATATAGGAATTGAATTAATTTCGAATTCAAGTTTTGAAATGTCAAATTTAAAATTTGTTAAAAGAAACTGTTTTAAAGAAGTTAATCTCAAATTTGAAGTTATGATTGGACTATGACTAGAATTATAGAAATTAAATTGCTTTAAAGTTTTGAATTTTTATTCGAACTTTGAAATATTGCCAAGTAAAGGGATTTGAATTAATATTTCGAACTTTTGCTCGAGGTTGAATTATTTTAAAGAGTTGAACATTGAATTGAACATCGAAGTTAAATTTGATTTAAATGATTTATATCAATATTTTGAAATCGAACTCGAAATTGGTATAAAATGAAATGGTTCAAAATTAATAATTTAATTGAAATTAATTCGAATTGAAGTTGAAATTTAAATTAATGGGAATTGAAAATCAAAATTGAATTAATTTGAAATCGAAAATGAATTAGTTTGAAATTGAAATTAAAATTTCTTTAAATTGAAATTGAAATTGAAGTTAATTCAAATTGAAATCGGAATTGGGTCGATTTGAATTGAATTGAGTTTGAAAATGATTTGAATTGGAAGATTTGGAATTGAATCGGTTTGACTTTGAAACTATTTTCAAATAAATTATTTTAAAATAAACTGTTTAGAAATGTATCTTTTTAAATATTTAAATTATTTTGATTTTCCAAACTATTTTACTATATAAACCATTTTTAATACTCAAGCCATTTTATATCAAACTATTTTAGCTTTTAAAACTATTTAAAAAAATTCAAATTATTTTCTAAAAATTCAAATTGGTCGAGTGGGAACTGTTTATATTTAAATCATGGATTTAAATGCAAATTGTATTAAAATGAAGTTACAACCTAAGTTGGAATTCGAAATGGAAATTCGAATGAAATGGTATTTTCAAGTGAAAATGACATATCGAACTGAATATGATATTTTGAAGCGAATATGATATTTTGATATCAAGTATGAATCATTTTTGAAATGTAAAAGTACCAATCGGTGTGTAAAATGACGTTTGGTTATTAAAGAGTCTGGGGCTTCTTATTGGCATACTCTCTGTCAATATTGAAACCACTTTAACAACTGTGTATGTGGAGGAGACTCTAGAATGAAGTGGTAGGATTTGGTGTATGTTTGCTGGATTTCAAGAAAGAGAAGATGATGGATAGACCCCGGCACTTGTGCCAATTTGAAATGACTAAAACAAGATGGCTTGACGAGGCTAAATAGGCTAGCTACCCCTAGCGGACATCCGTTCTTCGATTTTTTTCTTGGACTTGGTCCATACTATTACTTTTGATGTTGGTTTCAATTGGTGCAAATTGATTTGGAATAACCTCCATTTGACTCGATATGAGATGGATTGACGCGGTGGGCGATTGTGGCTGCGATGCGTTACCACCAGCGCCGTGACTCGAACTGGTAGTATCATACCTTGGGCATTGCCTCACGTGCCTTGTCGTACTCTTATCCTTATACGAGACCGCTACAAGTTTGGTTTAGTGTTGTCGTATCACGGCGCATCCTATCCCCCGACATGCTACTGGGGCGTTATATGCAAATTGTATGACAGTGCTTAACAACGCGTTAAGGGGGATTAATGTAAAGCCTTAACGCTAAGAAAAATATTTATTTTACTAATTAGACATTAGATATATAGCATATTCTGCTATATATGGATATTTTGACGGATCCTTAAGAGATGGAAAATCCCGTAACATCTCTTGAGTTATTGCCCGTAAATTATACATTGGATAGGAGATGTAAAATCCCGTAAGCATCTCTGACGCTATTACACTCCTGTTATATGTGATATTGATTTGACTTACATAAGGATATTTTAGTCCTCACTCGAGTGTTTTGCTTTTCCTTACGCTCGGGTCAGCCCTGAGTTTTCAGCATGTTGTAGATTATTTTCCGAAGGACGAATACAAATATTTTGGTATATTATTACCAGTATGTTCCCTTCATCATGTTGTTCTGCCGCATTATTCTATTATTCTATTGTATATATAACTCTAATAGATATTGTAAAATTTTAATCAAATGTATAGTATAAACAGCTTTATGAACCATTTATTTGATTATTATATTTGGTCATTCCGCTGCGAGATGCGAGATTCTGTATTTGTTTTCTTCTTTTCTTATTTTTCTTAATTAACCTCATTGATTATCTGTGTTTCAGATTGTTTGAGTTGGATATGTTTGGATTATTGTCGACTTAAAATTTCTGAAATGCGGGTCGTCACATTGAGCATGCACGGCTATGGCGTTGTGTTTGCATTTCTTATATAGGATGTTGGATTTCATCTTGGTAAGAAGGGTGTATTGTAATTAGGGTAATAGTAATTATAAAGTTAATTATATAATTAACTGTTTTAATTAATTCCCAATCGTATAAAACTGAATATCATGCTCATACGAGGTCAGTTTCGGGCGTGGTCAGCTATGTTGGACTCGTATCGTTGTTATATTCATGATGGAATTAGTTTGGTCGAGTTTGGAATTAGTTAACTTTTGGGCTAAAATCGGACGTTGTTTGATTTTAGACCAAACCAGAACGCGAAAGCGTCCGCTGGAATTTCGGTGATTTACTCATTTTTAATAAAAACTATATGATATCTGTGTTGTTATAGATTGTTATTGAATGCTTGGATGATAATTGATAGTTTTACCAAAGAATGGATTAGTGACAAATTGATCATAATTTAATTTAATTATACTTAACGTGGTTAAATTAATTATATCTTGTTTGGGACATCTATCCAGCAGAATAAAACCCAATTCTGCTATAATAAAATTGAATAGATTACTCAAACACCAATCGAATAGAATAAATCACCATTCTTGCTTGTAAAGTAAAAATATTATTATTATTAGACTATTTGTCTTGGTTTGAATCCCCGCTTGATAGTGGATGACATAAATAATCATTTTGTTGCAGGGGACAAAAAGGAGAAGTCGAAGTGTTTATTGTAGCGAATAAGCCGCTACGGAACACTTCGGAAAAATACACATACATATATGTGTTATGCAAGGGACTTTTATAGAGAGACCATAAGGGGTTTCTTACCATTATTTATTTATTTATTGTTATCTGAATCTTATTTATATTCTTTTATTGCTTATATTGATGTATAGTTACAAATATTTGTGTCATACTGTTTGAATTGTGTAAGTGTCGTTATAGCAATTTTGGTTATACCGTCACTGATGAAATATCATCTCCTTAAACTCTTGTGTGCGTTGAACTTATGATGGTATTTTTACAAAACAAATGTTTGGTCGCATTTTTACACTTTGGAAGTTGTTCAAAATATTTTAAAATATTTTAGGAATTTTGAAAATAAAGGATAGGTGTGGATTGAAATTTATAAAAGGAGTTACAAATTTAATAAATCATTTTAATAACAATATTTAAAATTAATTAATCATTTTAATAAATGACGTTTAAAGTAACTAATTGGTTTAAATAAAGGTGTTTAAAATTAATTATCTGATTTAATAAAGGCCTTTAAAGATAATTGATTTGATTTATTTAAAGTGTTATAAAGTTGATTAATTCTCTTCGGGATAATTAATGTGGTTTTTATTTTATAAAAGTATTTTTATTTATTATCTTCCGGGATAATAAACGTTGTTTGAAATTTTTAAATAATAATTTATAAAAGAGAAATGTAATTAGCTCTGTAAAATGAATATTTTTAAAGAGTATTTTTAAAAGTGTTTTACAAATATTTGTGATGTGAAAATCTAGCACAAGTAAGAATCAAATGCTTTGAATCTTGATTCGTTTATTGATCACAAGTGTGTGCGATCAAATTCGCATATACAATCATTCGTTTACTTTCCATAGTTGATTTCTCAACTATCAATTTTGATATCATTCGTGGTGCTTCATCACTCTAAGATGATTTATCGCTCATTTTGAGCATTGGCATCCAACACCGTGGAAACTAAAACCAAAGCGCTAGTGGGAGCCAAGCTATATGGGTCGCACCCATTAGGGTATATTCACATTTATCTAGTGGTGTCGATAACATGCATGCATTGATGTGAGCATATTCGGGTGCCTTTGGATTTAACAGGGTCTAGCTTGGAAGTTCCCGAGAGTGTTGCACGTGTGGCGTGGGCTCTCAAGTATATTTTATCTAAAGGTATACTTTCGGTGTAGAGGGGAGCACCCTTCTAGTTATGTTGGATAAATTCATTTCCTATGTTTCTATCTCAAACCGAATAATCCTTTCATCTTTTTTGTTTCATCAATCCAAGATGATCTATTGCTCAATTGAGCATTTCTATCCTTTATCGGAAATGACTAAAACCAAACTGCGAGTGGGGCCGAGTTATGTAGGATTATTCACATTAGGGTATCTTCACATCTACTCTAGATTGGATTCAGTTGTATGCTTTCTGAGATGTGAAATACTCAGATTCTTTGTTTTGTTTTCTTATTGCTCAATTTCAGACTTTTCTCGATGCAAATTAAGAAAACAATTCAAAGATGTGAAATTCTTCTCAATGTTTAATTATTTTTGTCCATTCTTTAAGTTTGGATTTTGATCTTGTATGTGTACATCCTTTATTGTTTGGATTGTTGTTCTGATTGTTTTCCATTTCTTTATGTATGGAAGTTGTTCTTGTGAGGTAAAAACCTGTTTTGCGTTTAGCGTATGGTCTCACAAAATTATTAAAGTGAATATTAGGCTCAGGTCCCTTAATAAGTTTCAAAATACACAAAAACCCCAGTAAAAAAAAGTATGTAAATTAGGTCCCTAGAATTAAGTTACTAAGTAATTGTATATAGTTATGCAATTATTCATTGAATAATTGCGGACATTTATGCAATTATATCCAAAAGTTTCATAAATTTATGCAATTTTTTCAGTGAATAATTGCGGAAATTTCCGCAATTTTTTTGGTGAATGATTGCGGAATTTTCAGCAAATTTTTGAAAATTCCGCAATTTTCAGTGAATAATTGTGGAAATGTCTGCAATTTTTTGATATAATTGCATAAATGTCTGCAATTATTCACTGAATAATTGCATAAGTGTATGCCATTATTCGGTAACTTAATTCTAGGGACCTAATTTACAAACTTTTTTTACCGGGTTTTTGTGTATTTTGAAACTTATTAGGGACCTGTGCCAAACTGTCCCATTATTAAATGTTCATCTTATTACTTGAGTTTCTCACACTAGTTTTCCAGACTGATCTGTATGTTATTTTATTATAATGCTTGGGTCAGACCGAGTGTTTTATCCAGGATGTCGTTGGTGGGACGTGGAGCTCATGGAGTAGAGCTGGATGTTCACGTGCCATAATATTTTTAAATTCCATTGTATTATTATATATACCTTTCAACAATTGTAAGGTCAGGAAATTTATAACTATCCAGCTGGTAAGGTTTTGGTTTTAACTTTGATGTATCTTGCATATTAGAGTGACAGTTTATATTGTCTTTATTATATTATATGTGGTCATTTTCATTGTGAGATTTTGTTTCCCCTTGTTCTTTTCTGTGTTGTTCTTTTTATTTACACTAACAATCTACCTTTCCAACAATTGGATGTTTGGCATTTGACACCGTGGATGTATTTGGTGTTGACTTTCGATGGTTGAAAAGGCGGGTCATTACAAATCAATTGGGCTAGTCTAAAGTAAGGTAGTTATCGCATATATAAGATGGTTATTATTGATCTATAATAGACAACTATTGCTTATCTAAGATAGTAATCGCAAGTCTGAAACAAGATGGTTATCGCATGTATAATATATTTATTGCAGGTATAAAGTAGATAGCTATCGCATATCAAAGATTGCAATCGCATAT
The DNA here is from genome assembly GCA_030737815.1 of Allium fistulosum. Taxonomy (NCBI): domain Eukaryota; kingdom Viridiplantae; phylum Streptophyta; class Magnoliopsida; order Asparagales; family Amaryllidaceae; genus Allium; species Allium fistulosum. The sequence goes on along the minus strand of CM060907.1, from coordinate 949,724,244 downwards.
CAAAGATTGCAATCGCAAGTCTAAAGCAGATGGCAACATATCTAAGATAGTTATTGTTGGAACCGGCCAGTTGGGAGCAGGTGAAATAGGTAGAGTTTGAATTTTTTTTTTCCTATTTTGGATCTTTTTGGCCTTTAAAGTCCAAAATATTATTGGATCCAATCTAATAGTGTTTTAAATAAAATCATATTTTATTTAATTTAGTTAATGGAAATTTAAAATCCAACTCAAAATTTGTATGTAATATAATGAATGTATTTGTAAAACCCTACATCACTGTTGAGTTGAATTTTGACTAAATTGGAACCAAAGTCAGTTAGGGTATGGATCATTGGTGTTAGTAATTTGTAATAAAAATAAGTATATCAGGGAGTGTAACGACCCACCTTTTTGGACAGTTTAAATCGACAATAAAGCACACATGTCAACTCAAACCATTCAAAAGGGAGGATTGTTAATGGGGTAAATAAGAAAATAGGAGAAAAGAACGAAAAACAAAACACAGAATCTTGCAGTGGAATGACAAAATATAATAATCAAATAAGCAGTTCATGAAGCTGTTTTACAAATAACATTTGATTACGCTTTTACAATATATCAGAGTTATACATACATCAGGAATAATAAGATAATGCAGCGGGACAACATGATACAGTGGAATTATAATAATAATATAATATAATACTAAACTCTGTCTTCGTCTTCCAGAAATAATGTCTTCAATATGCTGAAATACTCAAGGCTGACCCAAGCGTAATGAAAAGACAAAACACTCGAGTCAAAACTAAAAGATCTTATGTAAGTTAAATCAACATCAAATAAATATGAGTGTAATTGCTTCAGAGATGTTTACGGAATTTTACATCTCCTATCCAGTGTATAACGTGCGTGCAATAACTTAGGAGATGTTCGGGATTCCCGTCTCCTAAGGATCCGTTAAACTATTTATATGTAGTAATATACACTATATGTAACGACTCGACTTTTCGTCGCTCAAAAATCGACATTAATACGTCCACTGTATCAACTGCCAAGCAATCGAATGCCGGAAAACCGAATTGTTATGGAGAAAAAGAAGAGGTAGAAGAAAACGGAAGAAAAAGAAAGAAGAAACAACAGAAAAACACAGAAACGGAACAATATCAGAATCTCACATTCGCAGCGGAAAATATATAATAGATAAATGAATAATCTTTAAATCAAAGAACTATATCATTTTATACATTACATCATCATCAGAGTTTACAACAATATACAACACTGGACAGTTATATAAACTTGTCCTCAAACAGAATACACAGCGGAATAATACATAGTATAGGTGATACGTCTCGCCATCCAGCTCGCCACTGAGCTCCACAGCATCTCCTGAATCCAGAATGACCTGATAACCTGACTCTAGACTGCCCGTGTGGAAATTGGTGGGCACCTAGAGTTTAGGAAGGAAACAATAAACTCCAGGTCAGTCATGGTGACTGGTGTGAGAACTAAAACAATTTATCTTTAAAACAACAGCAACCACAAAGGAAATAAAACAATTTCGCAATGCTTTTGGAAAATGAAACTACCATAAGACCTCCCGCCGCACACACAATGCAAACGCAGAATTGGAGGAGATTTCTTCTTATGATAGTCAAATATGCTTACTACGCAAATCATTGGATTATTATTATTAGTGCATAGTGCAGAAAACATTTCGAAAGTATAATATTAATCTTAGCCAACATACGACCAGTATCGTATGCCTACTATAGCTACCATCTAAACAGTGGTGACCACCATAAGTAAATGGCAGGTTCTACAACTAAAACCGTACAAGGTTCGTATTGGAAAATAGATTTGCCAATAAATGGTCAGGCTAAGGAACTTTCTATGCCACGAAAGAAAACGCCTCTAGCTGGACGCTCCAAGAGACAAACTGCTCTCTGCCAACAAGGCCGGGTTACCCCTGTAACTAGGTAACTCACGAATATGCCATCCCCTGGTCCTTTGGGACCTTTATCTGAGCGCTCGGTAACAACATCACACATAATAAATAAAGTGTGTCCACATGAGTAAGTATCTGGGCTCCATACCATGATACCACCCCTTTCCAGAAGGAAATGACATACCCTAAAGGGCGCGACCCTCATAACCTTGCCGCAACATTCCTGTTTCGACCATTTCCGGGTTGTGAGGCCCTGACGAAGTCTCTTCCTTAAAGCTACGCTTTTTCACGAAGCCACGCTTTGATCACAAATGATCAATAAATGATCATCACACAGCAACACTCAGCATGCCACATTACCAAATTGGGAATATATCGCTGATAAATTTCAACTACATAACCTTTGAGCTCGTACGTCTCAGAGAAGGGTGTTAAGCTAAGAGAATAAATTCTCCGCCACCAACAGAAATGTATTTGAAAGAAGCTTTACATCTTAAAATGTAATGTTAGACATGTAAGCATACAAGTCTGTTCCGGGTTCGAACAGAACCAAAGGCACTTCAAAAGAAGCCCTTGCCATCCGGGTATTCACAATCCCGATAAAACTTCCCATCACAAAGGAAATCTCAATACCGTAGCTAACGGTGCAGAGACAACCGATAGGTCATCCTGTCGTTTTCACAAATACCCAGTCTTCACCACCGGTCTTCAATACGATCCCTATCGTCGTATCACTAATTCGGAATGGGTTATATGACACAAACGTCTTTTCCCGGCTAACCCGAATAGTGAACAATATATTCCAAAACATATGAATATTGGGATTCCAATTAAGTCACAACTTATTACCCAAAATCCTTTCTTCCAAATGGTTTAACAAATTACCATTTTAAAATCTTTAAACAAAAAGATTTACTTCACAAAGTTTCATTTACAGATTTCCAAATCAATTTCCATTTTCATTGAATTAACCCATTAAATCTTAAAGTTGAGATTTAATTTATAGCTTTCAAAACTATTCACAATTCAAGTCTTTTATAATATAAAAGATACACCTTTTGAAATATTCCTTTATTTCAAAATAAAGTTTAATTATCGTTACAAAGGTTAATTCATAGTTTTCCAAACTATTTACAATTTCATTTCAACTTGAGATGTTTTCGATACAAATTGGGAATCTCTTCACTTTATGAAAGCCATTTTCATTTGAAAACAGATAGTTTTCGTTTTGGGAAAAACGGTTACAGTTACACAAGTTAAAGCCATTCAAGTATAAAACTTGAATATAAATTTAAATTTCCCCAAGACCGTATTTTAATTGGTTAAAAAACCATAAAAACACCTTTTATACTTATAAAATCTTTTAAACCAAAATTCTCAATTCATTGAATTCAATTTCAAAATATTGAATTCAAACTTAAATCAAATGATTTAAATTCCAATCCTATTAAGTTATTTAAAATAACTTTTATTTTTGAAACTCATTTTCAAAAACTTCCAATCCCAATTCCAAAACTATTTTGGATTCAAAACTCAATTTTCCAAAATTGATAAAAATCTGTGACTTAACCGATTTCCACGTGAAATCCACATTTGTGTGTGTATTGTGTAGTCCAAGGGTTTAACACAATAGTGCAACAGCATTCAATCATCACAGATCAAATATAACAATATAATTGATAAGCGGTATAAACTATAACGCTTATCTTCATTCACAGATCACAGATATATCATATATCACAGATAAATAAATCACAGATCACAATACAAAACAGGATATATCACAAAGCATCACACATCAAAGATGACAAATAATTTAACATCCAATATAATCCAAACATCCTTAGATAGGATTAATATAATCATCTGATAATTTTAAATCAGATAAATTTTAATAAATCAATTTTACTAGTTATAGTAAATTAAAAATCAATTAATTTCAAGTTTATTTTCAAATTTATTTCAAAACACCAAATCAAATTTCCAAACATTTTAAAATATTTCCCTTTTAAAAATAAATTCCTTTATCATTTCAAATCTATTTAAAAATCTCATTTCAAATAAATTCTTCAATTTATATATAATATTATTGAAATCGATTTTTATTAAGTCCTTTTTCATACAAATTTGAAATTAAATCCAATATCTATTGCTCAATTTCAGACTTTTCTCGATGCAAATTAAGAAAACAATTCGAAGATGTGAAATTCTTCTCAATGTTTAATTATTTTTGTCCATTCTTTAAGTTTGGATTTTGATCTTGTATGTGTACATCCTTTATTGTTTGGATTGTTGTTCTGATTGTTTTCCATTTCTTTATGTATGGAAGTTGTTCTTGTGAGGTAAAAACCTGTTTTGCGTTTAGCGTATGGTCTCACAAAATTATTAAAGTGAATATTAGGCTCAGGTCCCTTAATAAGTTTCAAAATACACAAAAACCCCAGTAAAAAAAAGTATGTAAATTAGGTCCCTAGAATTAAGTTACTAAGTAATTGTATATAGTTATGCAATTATTCATTGAATAATTGCGGACATTTATGCAATTATATCCAAAAGTTTCATAAATTTATGCAATTTTTTCAGTGAATAATTGCGGAAATTTCCGCAATTTTTTTGGTGAATGATTGTGGAATTTTCAGCAAATTTTTGAAAATTCCGCAATTTTCAGTGAATAATTGTGGAAATGTCTGCAATTTTTTGATATAATTGCATAAATGTCTGCAATTATTCACTGAATAATTGCATAAGTGTATGCCATTATTCGGTAACTTAATTCTAGGGACCTAATTTACAAACTTTTTTTACCGGGTTTTTGTGTATTTTGAAACTTATTAGGGACCTGTGCCAAACTGTCCCATTATTAAATGTTCATCTTATTACTTGAGTTTCTCACACTAGTTTTCCAGACTGATCTGTATGTTATTTTATTATAATGCTTGGGTCAGACCGAGTGTTTTATCCAGGATGTCGTTGGTGGGACGTGGAGCTCATGGAGTAGAGCTGGATGTTCACGTGCCATAATATTTTTAAATTCCATTATATTATTATATATACCTTTCAACAATTGTAAGGTCAGGAAATTTATAACTATCTAGCTGGTAAGGTTTTGGTTTTAACTTTGATGTATCTTGCATATTAGAGTGACAGTTTATATTGTCTTTATTATATTATATGTGGTCGTTTTCATTGTGAGATTTTGTTTCCCCTTGTTCTTTTCTGTGTTGTTCTTTTTATTTACACTAACAATCTACCTTTCCAACAATTGGATGTTTGGCATTTGACACCGTGGATGTATTTGGTGTTGACTTTCGATGGTTGAAAAGGCGGGTCATTACAAATCAATTGGGCTAGTCTAAAGTAAGGTAGTTATCGCATATATAAGATGGTTATTACTGATCTATAATAGACAACTATTGCTTATCTAAGATAGTAATCGCAAGTCTGAAACAAGATGGTTATCGCATGTATAATATATTTATTGCAGGTATAAAGTAGATAGCTATCGCATATCAAAGATTGCAATCGCATATCAAAGATTGCAATCGCAAGTCTAAAGCAGATGGCAACATATCTAAGATAGTTATTGTTGGAACCGGCCAGTTGGGAGCAGGTGAAATATGTAGAGTTTGAATTTTTTTTTCCTATTTTGGATCTTTTTGGCCTTTAAAGTCCAAAATATTATTGGATCCAATCTAATAGTGTTTTAAATAAAATCATATTTTATTTAATTTAGTTAATGGAAATTTAAAATCCAACTCAAAATTTGTATGTAATATAATGAATGTATTTGTAAAACCCTGCATCACTGTTGAGTTGAATTTTGACTAAATTGGAACCAAAGTCAGTTAGGGTATGGATCATTGGTGTTAGTAATTTGTAATAAAAATAAGTATATCAGGGAGTGTAACGACCCACCTTTTTGGACAGTTTAAATCGACAATAAAGCACACATGTCAACTCAAACCATTCAAAAGGGAGGATTGTTAATGGGGTAAATAAGAAAATAGGAGAAAAGAACGAAAAACAAAACACAGAATCTTGCAGTGGAATGACAAAATATAATAATCAAATAAGCAGTTCATGAAGCTGTTTTACAAATAACATTTGATTACGCTTTTACAATATATCAGAGTTATACATACATCAGGAATAATAAGATAATGCAGCGGGACAACATGATACAGTGGAATTATAATAATAATATAATATAATACTAAACTCTGTCTTCGTCTTCCAGAAATAATGTCTTCAATATGCTGAAATACTCAAGGCTGACCCAAGCGTAATGAAAAGACAAAACACTCGAGTCAAAACTAAAAGATCTTATGTAAGTTAAATCAACATCAAATAAATATGAGTGTAATTGCTTCAGAGATGTTTACGGAATTTTACATCTCCTATCCAGTGTATAACGTGCGTGCAATAACTTAGGAGATGTTCGGGATTCCCATCTCCTAAGGATCCGTTAAACTATTTATATGTAGTAATATACACTATATGTAACGACTCGACTTTTCGTCGCTCAAAAATCGACATTAATACGTCCACTGTATCAACTGCCAAGCAATCGAATGCCGGAAAACCGAATTGTTATGGAGAAAAAGAAGAGGTAGAAGAAAACGGAAGAAAAAGAAAGAAGAAACAACAGAAAAACACAGAAACAGAACAATATCAGAATCTCACATTCGCAGCGGAAAATATATAATAGATAAATGAATAATCTTTAAATCAAAGAACTATATCATTTTATACATTACATCATCATCAGAGTTTACAACAATATACAACACTGGACAGTTATATAAACTTGTCCTCAAACAGAATACACAGCGGAATAATACATAGTATAGGTGATACGTCTCGCCATCCAGCTCGCCACTGAGCTCCACAGCATCTCCTGAATCCAGAATGACCTGATAACCTGACTCTAGACTGCCCGTGTGGAAATTGGTGGGCACCCAGAGTTTAGGAAGGAAACAATAAACTCCAGGTCAGTCATGGTGACTGGTGTGAGAACTAAAACAATTTATCTTTAAAACAACAGCAACCACAAAGGAAATAAAACAATTTCGCAATGCTTTTGGAAAATGAAACTACCATAAGACCTCCCGCCGCACACACAATGCAAACGTAGAATTGGAGGAGATTTCTTCTTATGATAGTCAAATATGCTTACTACGCAAATCATTGGATTATTATTATTAGTGCATAGTGCAGAAAACATTTCGAAAGTATAATATTAATCTTAGCCAACATACGACCAGTATCGTATGCCTACTATAGCTACCATCTAAACAGTGGTGACCACCATAAGTAAATGGCAGGTTCTACAACTAAAACCATACAAGGTTCGTATTGGAAAATAGATTTGCCAACAAATGGTCAGGCTAAGGAACTTTCTATGCCACGAAAGAAAACGCCTCTAGCTGGACGCTCCAAGAGACAAACTGCTCTCTGCCAACAAGGCCGGGTTACCCCTGTAACTAGGTAACTCATGAATATGTCATCCCCTGGTCCTTTGGGACCTTTATCTGAGCGCTCGGTAACAACATCACACATAATAAATAAAGTGTGTCCACATGAGTAAGTATCTGGGCTCCATACCATGATACCACCCCTTTCCAGAAGGAAATGACATACCCTAAAGGGCGCGACCCTCATAACCTTGCCGCAACATTCCTGTTTCGACCATTTTCGGGTTGTGAGGCCCTGACGAAGTCTCTTCCTTAAAGCTACGCTTTTTCACGAAGCCACGCTTTGATCACAAATGATCAATAAATGATCATCACACAGCAACACTCAGCATGCCACATTACCAAATTGGGAATATATCGCTGATAAATTTCAACTACATAACCTTTGAGCTCGTACGTCTCAGAGAAGGGTGTTAAGCTAAGAGAATAAATTCTCCGCCACCAACAGAAATGTATTTGAAAGAAATCAGCTTTACATCTTAAAATGTAATGTTAGACATGTAACCATACAAGTCTGTTCCGGGTTCGAACAGAACCAAAGGCACTTCAAAAGAAGCCCTTGCCATCCGGGTATTCACAATCCCGATAAAACTTCCCATCACAAAGGAAATCTCAATACCGTAGCTAACGGTGCAGAGACAATCGATAGGTCATCCTGTCGTTTTCACAAATACCCAGTCTTCACCACCGGTCTTCAATACGATCCCTATCGTCGTATCACTAATTCGGAATGGGTTATATGACACAAACGTCTTTTCCCGGCTAACCCGAATAGTGAACAATATATTCCAAAACATATGAATATTGGGATTCCAATTAAGTCACAACTTATTACCCAAAATCCTTTCTTCCAAATGGTTTAACAAATTACCATTTTAAAATCTTTAAACAAAAAGATTTACTTCACAAAGTTTCATTTACAGATTTCCAAATCAATTTCCATTTTCATTGAATTAACCCATTAAATCTTAAAGTTGAGATTTAATTTATAGCTTTCAAAACTATTCACAATTCAAGTCTTTTATAATATAAAAGATACACCTTTTGAAATATTCCTTTATTTCAAAATAAAGTTTAATTATCGTTACAAAGGTTAATTCATAGTTTTCCAAACTATTTACAATTTCATTTCAACTTGAGATGTTTTCGATACAAATTGGGAATCTCTTCACTTTATGAAAGCCATTTTCATTTGAAAATAGATAGTTTTCGTTTTGGGAAAAACGGTTACAGTTACACAAGTTAAAGCCATTCAAGTATAAAACTTGAATATAAATTTAAATTTCCCCAAGACCGTATTTTAATTGGTTAAAAAACCATAAAAACACCTTTTATACTTATAAAATCTTTTAAACCAAAATTCTCAATTCATTGAATTCAATTTCAAAATATTGAATTCAAACTTAAATCAAATGATTTAAATTCCAATCCTATTAAGTTATTTAAAATAACTTTTATTTTTGAAACTCATTTTCAAAAACTTCCAATCCCAATTCCAAAACTATTTTGGATTCAAAACTCAATTTTCCAAAATTGATAAAAATCTGTGACTTAACCGATTTCCACGTGAAATCCACATTTGTGTGTGTATTGTGTAGTCCAAGGGTTTAACACAATAGTGCAACAGCATTCAATCATCACAGATCAAATATAACAATATAATTGATAAGCGGTATAAACTATAACGCTTATCTTCATTCACAGATCACAGATATATCATATATCACAGATAAATAAATCACAGATCACAATACAAAACAGGATATATCACAAAGCATCACACATCAAAGATGACAAATAATTTAACATCCAATATAATCCAAACATCCTTAGATAGGATTAATATAATCATCTGATAATTTTAAATCAGATAAATTTTAATAAATCAATTTTACTAGTTATAGTAAATTAAAAATCAATTAATTTCAAGTTTATTTTCAAATTTATTTCAAAACACCAAATCAAATTTCCAAACATTTTAAAATATTTCCCTTTTAAAAATAAATTCCTTTATCATTTCAAATCTATTTAAAAATCTCATTTCAAATAAATTCTTCAATTTATATATAATATTATTGAAATCGATTTTTATTAAGTCCTTTTTCATACAAATTTGAAATTAAATCCAATATCTATTGCTCAATTTCAGACTTTTCTCGATGCAAATTAAGAAAACAATTCGAAGATGTGAAATTCTTCTCAATGTTTAATTATTTTTGTCCATTCTTTAAGTTTGGATTTTGATCTTGTATGTGTACATCCTTTATTGTTTGGATTGTTGTTCTGATTGTTTTCCATTTCTTTATGTATGGAAGTTGTTCTTGTGAGGTAAAAACCTGTTTTGCGTTTAGCGTATGGTCTCACAAAATTATTAAAGTGAATATTAGGCTCAGGTCCCTTAATAAGTTTCAAAATACACAAAAACCCCAGTAAAAAAAAGTATGTAAATTAGGTCCCTAGAATTAAGTTACTAAGTAATTGTATATAGTTATGCAATTATTCATTGAATAATTGCGGACATTTATGCAATTATATCCAAAAGTTTCATAAATTTATGCAATTTTTTCAGTGAATAATTGCGGAAATTTCCGCAATTTTTTTGGTGAATGATTGCGGAATTTTCAGCAAATTTTTGAAAATTCCGCAATTTTCAGTGAATAATTGTGGAAATGTCTGCAATTTTTTGATATAATTGCATAAATGTCTGCAATTATTCACTGAATAATTGCATAAGTGTATGCCATTATTCGGTAACTTAATTCTAGGGACCTAATTTACAAACTTTTTTTACCGGGTTTTTGTGTATTTTGAAACTTATTAGGGACCTGTGCCAAACTGTCCCATTATTAAATGTTCATCTTATTACTTGAGTTTCTCACACTAGTTTTCCAGACTGATCTGTATGTTATTTTATTATAATGCTTGGGTCAGACCGAGTGTTTTATCCAGGATGTCGTTGGTGGGACGTGGAGCTCATGGAGTAGAGCTGGATGTTCACGTGCCATAATATTTTTAAATTCCATTGTATTATTATATATACCTTTCAACAATTGTAAGGTCAGGAAATTTATAACTATCCAGCTGGTAAGGTTTTGGTTTTAACTTTGATGTATCTTGCATATTAGAGTGACAGTTTATATTGTCTTTATTATATTATATGTGGTCGTTTTCATTGTGAGATTTTGTTTCCCCTTGTTCTTTTCTGTGTTGTTCTTTTTATTTACACTAACAATCTACCTTTCCAACAATTGGATGTTTGGCATTTGACACCGTGGATGTATTTGGTGTTGACTTTCGATGGTTGAAAAGGCGGGTCATTACAAATCAATTGGGCTAGTCTAAAGTAAGGTAGTTATCGCATATATAAGATGGTTATTATTGATCTATAATAGACAACTATTGCTTATCTAAGATAGTAATCGCAAGTCTGAAACAAGATGGTTATCGCATGTATAATATATTTATTGCAGGTATAAAGTAGATAGCTATCGCATATCAAAGATTGCAATCGCATATCAAAGATTGCAATCGCAAGTCTAAAGCAGATGGCAACATATCTAAGATAGTTATTGTTGGAACCGGCCAGTTGGGAGCAGGTGAAATAGGTAGAGTTTGAATTTTTTTTTCCTATTTTGGATCTTTTTGGCCTTTAAAGTCCAAAATATTATTGGATCCAATCTAATAGTGTTTTAAATAAAATCATATTTTATTTAATTTAGTTAATGGAAATTTAAAATCCAACTCAAAATTTGTATGTAATATAATGAATGTATTTGTAAAACCCTACATCACTGTTGAGTTGAATTTTGACTAAATTGGAACCAAAGTCAGTTAGGGTATGGATCATTGGTGTTAGTAATTTGTAATAAAAATAAGTATATCAGGGAGTGTAACGACCCACCTTTTTGGACAGTTTAAATCGACAATAAAGCACACATGTCAACTCAAACCATTCAAAAGGGAGGATTGTTAATGGGGTAAATAAGAAAATAGGAGAAAAGAACGAAAAACAAAACACAGAATCTTGCAGTGGAATGACAAAATATAATAATCAAATAAGCAGTTCATGAAGCTGTTTTACAAATAACATTTGATTACGCTTTTACAATATATCAGAGTTATACATACATCAGGAATAATAAGATAATGCAGCGGGACAACATGATACAGTGGAATTATAATAATAATATAATATAATACTAAACTCTGTCTTCGTCTTCCAGAAATAATGTCTTCAATATGCTGAAATACTCAAGGCTGACCCAAGCGTAATGAAAAGACAAAACACTCGAGTCAAAACTAAAAGATCTTATGTAAGTTAAATCAACATCAAATAAATATGAGTGTAATTGCTTCAGAGATGTTTACGGAATTTTACATCTCCTATCCAGTGTATAACGTGCGTGCAATAACTTAGGAGATGTTCGGGATTCCCGTCTCCTAAGGATCCGTTAAACTATTTATATGTAGTAATATACACTATATGTAACGACTCGACTTTTCGTCGCTCAAAAATCGACATTAATACGTCCACTGTATCAACTGCCAAGCAATCGAATGCCGGAAAACCGAATTGTTATGGAGAAAAAGAAGAGGTAGAAGAAAACGGAAGAAAAAGAAAGAAGAAACAACAGAAAAACACAGAAACGGAACAATATCAGAATCTCACATTCGCAGCGGAAAATATATAATAGATAAATGAATAATCTTTAAATCAAAGAACTATATCATTTTATACATTACATCATCATCAGAGTTTACAACAATATACAACACTGGACAGTTATATAAACTTGTCCTCAAACAGAATACACAGCGGAATAATACATAGTATAGGTGATACGTCTCGCCATCCAGCTCGCCACTGAGCTCCACAGCATCTCCTGAATCCAGAATGACCTGATAACCTGACTCTAGACTGCCCGTGTGGAAATTGGTGGGCACCTAGAGTTTAGGAAGGAAACAATAAACTCCAGGTCAGTCATGGTGACTGGTGTGAGAACTAAAACAATTTATCTTTAAAACAACAGCAACCACAAAGGAAATAAAACAATTTCGCAATGCTTTTGGAAAATGAAACTACCATAAGACCTCCCGCCGCACACACAATGCAAACGCAGAATTGGAGGAGATTTCTTCTTATGATAGTCAAATATGCTTACTACGCAAATCATTGGATTATTATTATTAGTGCATAGTGCAGAAAACATTTCGAAAGTATAATATTAATCTTAGCCAACATACGACCAGTATCGTATGCCTACTATAGCTACCATCTAAACAGTGGTGACCACCATAAGTAAATGGCAGGTTCTACAACTAAAACCGTACAAGGTTCGTATTGGAAAATAGATTTGCCAATAAATGGTCAGGCTAAGGAACTTTCTATGCCACGAAAGAAAACGCCTCTAGCTGGACGCTCCAAGAGACAAACTGCTCTCTGCCAACAAGGCCGGGTTACCCCTGTAACTAGGTAACTCACGAATATGCCATCCCCTGGTCCTTTGGGACCTTTATCTGAGCGCTCGGTAACAACATCACACATAATAAATAAAGTGTGTCCACATGAGTAAGTATCTGGGCTCCATACCATGATACCACCCCTTTCCAGAAGGAAATGACATACCCTAAAGGGCGCGACCCTCATAACCTTGCCGCAACATTCCTGTTTCGACCATTTCCGGGTTGTGAGGCCCTGACGAAGTCTCTTCCTTAAAGCTACGCTTTTTCACGAAGCCACGCTTTGATCACAAATGATCAATAAATGATCATCACACAGCAACACTCAGCATGCCACATTACCAAATTGGGAATATATCGCTGATAAATTTCAACTACATAACCTTTGAGCTCGTACGTCTCAGAGAAGGGTGTTAAGCTAAGAGAATAAATTCTCCGCCACCAACAGAAATGTATTTGAAAGAAATCAGCTTTACATCTTAAAATGTAATGTTAGACATGTAAGCATACAAGTCTGTTCCGGGTTCGAACAGAACCAAAGGCACTTCAAAAGAAGCCCTTGCCATCCGGGTATTCACAATCCCGATAAAACTTCCCATCACAAAGGAAATCTCAATACCGTAGCTAACGGTGCAGAGACAACCGATAGGTCATCCTGTCGTTTTCACAAATACCCAGTCTTCACCACCGGTCTTCAATACGATCCCTATCGTCGTATCACTAATTCGGAATGGGTTATATGACACAAACGTCTTTTCCCGGCTAACCCGAATAGTGAACAATATATTCCAAAACATATGAATATTGGGATTCCAATTAAGTCACAACTTATTACCCAAAATCCTTTCTTCCAAATGGTTTAACAAATTACCATTTTAAAATCTTTAAACAAAAAGATTTACTTCACAAAGTTTCATTTACAGATTTCCAAATCAATTTCCATTTTCATTGAATTAACCCATTAAATCTTAAAGTTGAGATTTAATTTATAGCTTTCAAAACTATTCACAATTCAAGTCTTTTATAATATAAAAGATACACCTTTTGAAATATTCCTTTATTTCAAAATAAAGTTTAATTATCGTTACAAAGGTTAATTCATAGTTTTCCAAACTATTTACAATTTCATTTCAACTTGAGATGTTTTCGATACAAATTGGGAATCTCTTCACTTTATGAAAGCCATTTTCATTTGAAAACAGATAGTTTTCGTTTTGGGAAAAACGGTTACAGTTACACAAGTTAAAGCCATTCAAGTATAAAACTTGAATATAAATTTAAATTTCCCCAAGACCGTATTTTAATTGGTTAAAAAACCATAAAAACACCTTTTTTACTTATAAAATCTTTTAAACCAAAATTCTCAATTCATTGAATTCAATTTCAAAATATTGAATTCAAACTTAAATCAAATGATTTAAATTCCAATCCTATTAAGTTATTTAAAATAACTTTTATTTTTGAAACTCATTTTCAAAAACTTCCAATCCCAATTCCAAAACTATTTTGGATTCAAAACTCAATTTTCCAAAATTGATAAAAATCTGTGACTTAACCGATTTCCACGTGAAATCCACATTTGTGTGTGTATTGTGTAGTCCAAGGGTTTAACACAATAGTGCAACAGCATTCAATCATCACAGATCAAATATAACAATATAATTGATAAGCGGTATAAACTATAACGCTTATCTTCATTCACAGATCACAGATATATCATATATCACAGATAAATAAATCACAGATCACAATACAAAACAGGATATATCACAAAGCATCACACATCAAAGATGACAAATAATTTAACATCCAATATAATCCAAACATCCTTAGATAGGATTAATATAATCATCTGATAATTTTAAATCAGATAAATTTTAATAAATCAATTTTACTAGTTATAGTAAATTAAAAATCAATTAATTTCAAGTTTATTTTCAAATTTATTTCAAAACACCAAATCAAATTTCCAAACATTTTAAAATATTTCCCTTTTAAAAATAAATTCCTTTATCATTTCAAATCTATTTAAAAATCTCATTTCAAATAAATTCTTCAATTTATATATAATATTATTGAAATCGATTTTTATTAAGTCCTTTTTCATACAAATTTGAAATTAAATCCAATATCTATTGCTCAATTTCAGACTTTTCTCGATGCAAATTAAGAAAACAATTCGAAGATGTGAAATTCTTCTCAATGTTTAATTATTTTTGTCCATTCTTTAAGTTTGGATTTTGATCTTGTATGTGTACATCCTTTATTGTTTGGATTGTTGTTCTGATTGTTTTCCATTTCTTTATGTATGGAAGTTGTTCTTGTGAGGTAAAAACCTGTTTTGCGTTTAGCGTATGGTCTCACAAAATTATTAAAGTGAATATTAGGCTCAGGTCCCTTAATAAGTTTCAAAATACACAAAAACCCCAGTAAAAAAAAGTATGTAAATTAGGTCCCTAGAATTAAGTTACTAAGTAATTGTATATAGTTATGCAATTATTCATTGAATAATTGCGGACATTTATGCAATTATATCCAAAAGTTTCATAAATTTATGCAATTTTTTCAGTGAATAATTGCGGAAATTTCCGCAATTTTTTTGGTGAATGATTGCGGAATTTTCAGCAAATTTTTGAAAATTCCGCAATTTTCAGTGAATAATTGTGGAAATGTCTGCAATTTTTTGATATAATTGCATAAATGTCTGCAATTATTCACTGAATAATTGCATAAGTGTATGCCATTATTCGGTAACTTAATTCTAGGGACCTAATTTACAAACTTTTTTTACCGGGTTTTTGTGTATTTTGAAACTTATTAGGGACCTGTGCCAAACTGTCCCATTATTAAATGTTCATCTTATTACTTGAGTTTCTCACACTAGTTTTCCAGACTGATCTGTATGTTATTTTATTATAATGCTTGGGTCAGACCGAGTGTTTTATCCAGGATGTCGTTGGTGGGACGTGGAGCTCATGGAGTAGAGCTGGATGTTCACGTGCCATAATATTTTTAAATTCCATTGTATTATTATATATACCTTTCAACAATTGTAAGGTCAGGAAATTTATAACTATCTAGCTGGTAAGGTTTTGGTTTTAACTTTGATGTATCTTGCATATTAGAGTGACAGTTTATATTGTCTTTATTATATTATATGTGGTCGTTTTCATTGTGAGATTTTGTTTCCCCTTGTTCTTTTCTGTGTTGTTCTTTTTATTTACACTAACAATCTACCTTTCCAACAATTGGATGTTTGGCATTTGACACCGTGGATGTATTTGGTGTTGACTTTCGATGGTTGAAAAGGCGGGTCATTACAAATCAATTGGGCTAGTCTAAAGTAAGGTAGTTATCGCATATATAAGATGGTTATTACTGATCTATAATAGACAACTATTGCTTATCTAAGATAGTAATCGCAAGTCTGAAACAAGATGGTTATCGCATGTATAATATATTTATTGCAGGTATAAAGTAGATAGCTATCGCATATCAAAGATTGCAATCGCATATCAAAGATTGCAATCGCAAGTCTAAAGCAGATGGCAACATATCTAAGATAGTTATTGTTGGAACCGGCCAGTTGGGAGCAGGTGAAATAGGTAGAGTTTGAATTTTTTTTTCCTATTTTGGATCTTTTTGGCCTTTAAAGTCCAAAATATTATTGGATCCAATCTAATAGTGTTTTAAATAAAATCATATTTTATTTAATTTAGTTAATGGAAATTTAAAATCCAACTCAAAATTTGTATGTAATATAATGAATGTATTTGTAAAACCCTGCATCACTGTTGAGTTGAATTTTGACTAAATTGGAACCAAAGTCAGTTAGGGTATGGATCATTGGTGTTAGTAATTTGTAATAAAAATAAGTATATCAGGGAGTGTAACGACCCACCTTTTTGGACAGTTTAAATCGACAATAAAGCACACATGTCAACTCAAACCATTCAAAAGGGAGGATTGTTAATGGGGTAAATAAGAAAATAGGAGAAAAGAACGAAAAACAAAACACAGAATCTTGCAGTGGAATGACAAAATATAATAATCAAATAAGCAGTTCATGAAGCTGTTTTACAAATAACATTTGATTACGCTTTTACAATATATCAGAGTTATACATACATCAGGAATAATAAGATAATGCAGCGGGACAACATGATACAGTGGAATTATAATAATAATATAATATAATACTAAACTCTGTCTTCGTCTTCCAGAAATAATGTCTTCAATATGCTGAAATACTCAAGGCTGACCCAAGCGTAATGAAAAGACAAAACACTCGAGTCAAAACTAAAAGATCTTATGTAAGTTAAATCAACATCAAATAAATATGAGTGTAATTGCTTCAGAGATGTTTACGGAATTTTACATCTCCTATCCAGTGTATAACGTGCGTGCAATAACTTAGGAGATGTTCGGGATTCCCATCTCCTAAGGATCCGTTAAACTATTTATATGTAGTAATATACACTATATGTAACGACTCGACTTTTCGTCGCTCAAAAATCGACATTAATACGTAAACTGTATCAACTGCCAAGCAATCGAATGCCGGAAAACCGAATTGTTATGGAGAAAAAGAAGAGGTAGAAGAAAACGGAAGAAAAAGAAAGAAGAAACAACAGAAAAACACAGAAACGGAACAATATCAGAATCTCACATTCGCAGCGGAAAATATATAATAGATAAATGAATAATCTTTAAATCAAAGAACTATATCATTTTATACATTACATCATCATCAGAGTTTACAACAATATACAACACTGGACAGTTATATAAACTTGTCCTCAAACAGAATACACAGCGGAATAATACATAGTATAGGTGATACGTCTCGCCATCCAGCTCGCCACTGAGCTCCACAGCATCTCCTGAATCCAGAATGACCTGATAACCTGACTCTAGACTGCCCGTGTGGAAATTGGTGGGCACCCAGAGTTTAGGAAGGAAACAATAAACTCCAGGTCAGTCATGGTGACTGGTGTGAGAACTAAAACAATTTATCTTTAAAACAACAGCAACCACAAAGGAAATAAAACAATTTCGCAATGCTTTTGGAAAATGAAACTACCATAAGACCTCCCGCCGCACACACAATGCAAACGTAGAATTGGAGGAGATTTCTTCTTATGATAGTCAAATATGCTTACTACGCAAATCATTGGATTATTATTATTAGTGCATAGTGCAGAAAACATTTCGAAAGTATAATATTAATCTTAGCCAACATACGACCAGTATCGTATGCCTACTATAGCTACCATCTAAACAGTGGTGACCACCATAAGTAAATGGCAGGTTCTACAACTAAAACCGTACAAGGTTCGTATTGGAAAATAGATTTGCCAACAAATGGTCAGGCTAAGGAACTTTCTATGCCACGAAAGAAAACGCCTCTAGCTGGACGCTCCAAGAGACAAACTGCTCTCTGCCAACAAGGCCGGGTTACCCCTGTAACTAGGTAACTCATGAATATGTCATCCCCTGGTCCTTTGGGACCTTTATCTGAGCGCTCGGTAACAACATCACACATAATAAATAAAGTGTGTCCACATGAGTAAGTATCTGGGCTCCATACCATGATACCACCCCTTTCCAGAAGGAAATGACATACCCTAAAGGGCGCGACCCTCATAACCTTGCCGCAACATTCCTGTTTCGACCATTTTCGGGTTGTGAGGCCCTGACGAAGTCTCTTCCTTAAAGCTACGCTTTTTCACGAAGCCACGCTTTGATCACAAATGATCAATAAATGATCATCACACAGCAACACTCAGCATGCCACATTACCAAATTGGGAATATATCGCTGATAAATTTCAACTACATAACCTTTGAGCTCGTACGTCTCAGAGAAGGGTGTTAAGCTAAGAGAATAAATTCTCCGCCACCAACAGAAATGTATTTGAAAGAAATCAGCTTTACATCTTAAAATGTAATGTTAGACATGTAACCATACAAGTCTGTTCCGGGTTCGAACAGAACCAAAGGCACTTCAAAAGAAGCCCTTGCCATCCGGGTATTCACAATCCCGATAAAACTTCCCATCACAAAGGAAATCTCAATACCGTAGCTAACGGTGCAGAGACAATCGATAGGTCATCCTGTCGTTTTCACAAATACCCAGTCTTCACCACCGGTCTTCAATACGATCCCTATCGTCGTATCACTAATTCGGAATGGGTTATATGACACAAACGTCTTTTCCCGGCTAACCCGAATAGTGAACAATATATTCCAAAACATATGAATATTGGGATTCCAATTAAGTCACAACTTATTACCCAAAATCCTTTCTTCCAAATGGTTTAACAAATTACCATTTTAAAATCTTTAAACAAAAAGATTTACTTCACAAAGTTTCATTTACAGATTTCCAAATCAATTTCCATTTTCATTGAATTAACCCATTAAATCTTAAAGTTGAGATTTAATTTATAGCTTTCAAAACTATTCACAATTCAAGTCTTTTATAATATAAAAGATACACCTTTTGAAATATTCCTTTATTTCAAAATAAAGTTTAATTATCGTTACAAAGGTTAATTCATAGTTTTCCAAACTATTTACAATTTCATTTCAACTTGAGATGTTTTCGATACAAATTGGGAATCTCTTCACTTTATGAAAGCCATTTTCATTTGAAAACAGATAGTTTTCGTTTTGGGAAAAACGGTTACAGTTACACAAGTTAAAGCCATTCAAGTATAAAACTTGAATATAAATTTAAATTTCCCCAAGACCGTATTTTAATTGGTTAAAAAACCATAAAAACACCTTTTATACTTATAAAATCTTTTAAACCAAAATTCTCAATTCATTGAATTCAATTTCAAAATATTGAATTCAAACTTAAATCAAATGATTTAAATTCCAATCCTATTAAGTTATTTAAAATAACTTTTATTTTTGAAACTCATTTTCAAAAACTTCCAATCCCAATTCCAAAACTATTTTGGATTCAAAACTCAATTTTCCAAAATTGATAAAAATCTGTGACTTAACCGATTTCCACGTGAAATCCACATTTGTGTGTGTATTGTGTAGTCCAAGGGTTTAACACAATAGTGCAACAGCATTCAATCATCACAGATCAAATATAACAATATAATTGATAAGCGGTATAAACTATAACGCTTATCTTCATTCACAAATCACAGATATATCATATATCACAGATAAATAAATCACAGATCACAATACAAAACAGGATATATCACAAAGCATCACACATCAAAGACGACAAATAATTTAACATCCAATATAATCCAAACATCCTTAGATAGGATTAATATAATCATCTGATAATTTTAAATCAGATAAATTTTAATAAATCAATTTTACTAGTTATAGTAAATTAAAAATCAATTAATTTCAAGTTTATTTTCAAATTTATTTCAAAACACCAAATCAAATTTCCAAACATTTTAAAATATTTCCCTTTTAAAAATAAATTCCTTTATCATTTCAAATCTATTTAAAAATCTCATTTCAAATAAATTCTTCAATTTATATATAATATTATTGAAATCGATTTTTATTAAGTCCTTTTTCATACAAATTTGAAATTAAATCCAATATAATTCAAAAATAAAACTTTTATCTTATAAAACCCCTTTTTATTTTATCCAATTATCAAAAATAAACTTTTCGATAAATTTTACAACTTACATTTTAAAAATCCAATTTTTTTCTTATTTCTGGTATCCATCGATACCAAAAATATATACGGCTAATTTTTAGCCTTCAACTATTTCAAACACAATATAATCACACAATGATTATAAATAAATCAACACACAACATTGAAATAAATTCAAATATTCGAGGAATCCAGTCGGATCCCTCCAACCTGTTTCCCTGCATCCACAGATGTTAGCACAATACCAATTTCACTTCATAGTGAAATTATCGCGGTATATGGGATTTATAAATATTATCCGCTATTATGCGGCACAATAGGGTCTCATCCGCTATATAATGCGGGAAATCAACAACTCCAATATATACATATTCCTATATATATATATTGCTATATACATATATAATACCAATTCCACTTCAATGTGAAATTATCGCGGTATATGTTTTTAATAAATAACATCCGTTTAATATACGGCGTATATAGTCTATTTAACACAATAGATAGCAATTTATCAACCAATCACACAATCAATCACTATCAACAATTTTAAATTAAACTATTTAAAATTTTAAATTGAAACAAAACATTCGATTGAGTGAGAAGTTCTCACCGTGAATTTACGATAGCAATTTGTAGCGTTTTATATTCGAATAAAATTAAACGGACGTTTAATTTTACCCGAAATTTTTGCTAGCTCCAAACGACTCCAATCCAATTTCATAGCGTAGTGCTCGACCATACGATTCCAACGCAACTGGTTTCGTGCATTTTCGACCTCGTATCAACAAGTTATGGCTTTTTAAACATTCACGAATTATTATATATAATAATTTACAATTTAATTTTTATTTTATATAGACCTATTTGCTCTGGACCGTTGATTTCGAATGGATAAAATCATGGCCACACGATGCTGTTCTTCCCAAACATCGTTGCAGGCTTGTTCGAATGGAAAGAAACCTACGGGCCGCCCTATTTCTTGAATTTACGCGACTTCTACGACGATCGAGTCATCGATCAGGAGTCACCAACAGATGCGTCGTCACCCACTCCATCAACACCGATGATCACGAGGCGCTCGGCCACCCTGCTATCTCGAAAATCGTGAAAAACTGCCGTGCCTTCATACTCGAATTGCAGACAATCCACCACATGAAATCCAATCATAACCGTTGGATATATAGATCTCGTGATGATCTTCAACTTTGCAGTTGGAAGTTTCCTCTAATTTATTGTGGATTTAAAGATATTTGAGGAAGAAAGATGACGATTCTCGGCCATTGAATGATGGTGGCGGCCTGAAGTTATTAGCTAGGGTTTTGCAATCGCTTTGGTGTTGAGGTTCCTTTTATAGAAAATTCCCAAAAAAACATTATTCATCCGACTTTCCCAAACTCCAAATCTCGCGCGATGACCGGCGTTTCTAGGGTTTACCCCGCGTTCTGAACGTAATGGAATAGGTTTCGGGAGCTAATTTGATCATCTGTGCGAGTTACGGCAATAAACGATCGATTTTAAATTAAACCGATTAAACAAATTTCTAGGCGTTTTGGCTTGCCCCGGACAAACGATAAATCCGATTGACTTGAAATTTGAAATCTTACAATAATATCACATTACGGATCCGATGAAACTAGTTTTTTCGAAATCCGAGACTGTTTGAAAAATGATTATTTTCAGTCGACAATTAAATATTAAAATAATCAATTTTCACAATTTAACTTTTAATTCAAATTTAAAAGTTTACAAACATCCTTCTAACTTCAATATGATTTATTGTAACTTTATAAATCATTTTCAATCACATTAAATTCATATTTCAATTATTTACCCAATTTCAAGTATTAAATTAATAATTAAATCGCCTAATTAAATCACTATATCGAAATTAAATTAATTCGACTTCCAAATCTTACTTATTAATATTTAAAATTAATTAAATATACGAATTTCAAATAATGGAAATTCTGGGTCGTTACAGACTTCCCCCCTTAAAAGAATTTCGTCCTCGAAATTGCAAAGTAAGAAAAAATGCACAAATTCATTAACTTTTCAAAAATCCACTTAGTGAAAATTTTTATATCCACCTTTTTCAAAACCTTTAACTTCAATCAAAACAATGGTTTTCATTTTCTAGTTCAATTCCTACATTTTCATTTCAATTTGGAAATTGACTTTCTTTTAACAAAAATTTTCCAAAATTTTCAAAATTTTCTAACGCCTTAAATTTTCCGAAAAATTCGCCAGCCTCTCCTTTGCACGGTTCGATCGTAGTAGGATCACAATAGACATAAATATATATACATCGACCCACCCGGTCGGAAAAGCATAAAAACAGTTCATATTTCCTATTTTTATTGCGTAGGCGTACCTTTTTAACATTTTTAAGCAAAGCAGTTATTTATTTAGCATTTTAGCGCAACCCAAATCAGCCGAACGGTAGCCCAGGCACCTGTACTTACTCAATTTAAACACGTAAGTAACATATATACAAAGTTATTATCAATTTTACTCTTTTAAACAACTACAACACTTGCATATCAAAAGAAATGCATACTAACAAGGT
This sequence comes from Allium fistulosum, assembly GCA_030737815.1. NCBI lineage: Eukaryota > Viridiplantae > Streptophyta > Magnoliopsida > Asparagales > Amaryllidaceae > Allium > Allium fistulosum. The sequence continues at coordinate 949,701,161 of CM060907.1, read as the reverse complement.
TTATAAGCAACTTATATAATTTCAACATTACTTGTAATTGTTTACAACCAATTCATATATAACAACATTCAATTGTCCATTTTCAATTAGTTTACATTCACTAATTTAAATTCAAGTTGGTTCACTTTCAATTCAAATCAATTTCTATTTAAATTTACTTCACGTTCAATTTAAATCTAATTACATAGCTTTCAATTTTCATCAATTCAACTTCATTAACACTTAATGAATTATATGCAATCAACCAACAACCATCTAACAACCAATGCATAACCAACACAACCAAATTTATTCAATTTACATTACTTACATTCAATTTGGTTCAACACTTTTAATTCCAATTGGTTTAATATTAAATTGACTTCCATCCAATTATTCAATTTATTAGCTTTAATGAATTAACACTTACATCCATTATTCCATATCAATCTATTCACATTTGATTGATTTACATTAGTTCAATTCAATTGCTAATTCATTTAACAAATAAAGTTGAATTTTATTTATATAACTCAATTTCATATTCATTTAATAAATTCACTTTATTAATTTACTTTGATATTAAAATCAACTTCATTTGACATTTAAGTTATATTCCATTTAAACATCATTTGTTTAACTTAACTTAAATTTCCACTTATAAATCCAATTTAGATTCCAATTCTAAAGTAAATTCTATTTAACTTCTACCAAAGCTTAATTTATTATCTCATATTATAAGTTCAAAACTCATTTCTACATATAATTATCAATTACAACTTGCTTTTTAAATTCAAATCTGTTCATCACAACAAAACTTAAATTTTCAATTTATTATGGTAGCAAATCCATCACACAGAAACTCGAAAATGATACTGATGATGCTGCAGTCATCACCCTTATTATTTCCCAGTAATAATAGTGAATTCAGTGCTTAAATATTCTTTCAAAAATTTCCTTTTATTTATAAATCACCTTTATAAATCCTTTTCTCATATAATTTCACCATTCCATTTTACTTATACAAGATTATTTCACAATTGCAAATCATTTCAATTATAATTCTATACTTATAATTCATTTGCTTATATACTTCATTCTTTTACAATTGTTTTTTTTATTTAACTTATTCAAACAACTTTTATTAACTTATATATATTAACATTTTCAACAACCAAACAATCAATTTTATATACACTTTAATAATTTCTGAAAAATTATTTCTTTTATATACAAAATATAATCAAGGTAAAATTATTTCATTTACCCAATTTAAAATGATACTATGTCGACTTGCCTTGTTTAAGTGTTTAGAAACCCCTATCGATAATATGGCGTCCCACATACCGACCAGAATTCACAAACAGCTCAACGGATAAGCAAACACAATATAAAACAATTTTTTTTATATTCACTAACAAATACGCACTCGTATCTATTATTACACTCACACTCATTCTAGAGTACTACTGACTCTATCTCTAATGAGTAATTCCCAATAGAGCCAAGGTTATCGCTTAACCATATGCTCTGATACCAAATGTAACGACTCGACTTTTCGTCGCTCGAAAATCGACATTAATATGTCCACTGTATCAACTGCCAAGCAATCGAATGCCGGAAAACCGAATTGTTATGGAGAAAAAGAAGAGGTAGAAGAAAATGGAAGAAAAAGAAAGAAGAAACAACAGAAAAACACAGAAACGGAACAATATCAGAATCTCACATTCGCAGCGGAACAATATATAATAGATAAATGAATAATCTTTAAATCAAAGAACTATATCATTTTATACATTACATCATCATCAGAGTTTACAACAATATACAACACTGGACAGTTATATAAACTTGTCCTCATACAGAATACACAGCGGAATAATACATAGTATAGGTGATACGTCTCGCCATCCAGCTCGCCACTGAGCTCCACAGCATCTCCTAAATCCAGAATGACCTGATAACCTGACTCTAGACTGCCCGTGTGGAAATTGGTGGGCACCCAGAGTTTAGGAAGGAAACAATAAACTCCAGGTCAGTCATGGTGATTGGTGTGAGAACTAAAACAGTTTATCTTTAAAACAACAGCAACCACAAAGGAAATAAAACAATTTCGCAATGCTTTTGGAAAATGAAACTACCATAAGACCTCCCGCCACACACACAATGCAAACGCAGAATTGGAGGAGATTTCTTCTTATGATAGTCAAATATGCTTACTACGCAAATCATTGGATTATTATTATTAGTGCATAGTGCAGAAAACATTTCGAAAGTATAATATTAATCTTAGCCAACATACGACCAGTATCGTATGCCTACTATAGCTACCATCTAAACAGTGGTGACCACCATAAGTAAATGGCAGGTTCTACAACTAAAACCGTACAAGGTTCGTATTGGAAAATAGATTTGCCAACAAATGGTCAGGCTAAGGAACTTCCTATGCCACGAAAGAAAACGCCTCTGGTTGGACGCTCCGAGAGACAAACTGCTCTCTGCCAACAAGGCCGGATTACCCCTGTAACTAGGTAACTCACGAATATTCCATCCCCCGGTCCTTTGGGACCTTTATCCGAGCGCTTGGTAACAACATCACACATAATAAATAAAGTTTGTCCACATGAGTAAGTATCTGGGCTCCATACCATGATACCACCCCTTTCCAGAAGGAAATGACATACCCTAAAGGGCGCGACCCTCATAACCTTGCCGCAACATTCCTGTTTCGACCATTTTCGGGTTGTGAGGCCCTGACGAAGTCTCGTCCTCAAAGCTACGCTTTTTCACAAAGCCACGCTTTGATCACAAATGATCAATAAATGATCATCACACAGCAACACTCAGCATGCCACATTACCGAATTGGGAATATATCGCTGATAAATTTCAAGTACATAACCTCTGAGTTCGTACGTCTCAGAGAAGGGTGTTAAGCTAAGAGAATAAATTCTCCGCCACCAACAGAAATGTATTTGAAAGAAATCAGCTTTACATCTCAAAATGTAATGTCAGACATGTAACCATACAAGTCTGTTCCGGGTTCGAACAGAACCGAAGGCACTTCAAAAGAAGCCCTTGCCATCCGGGTATTCACAATCCCGATAAAACTTCCCATCACAAAGGAAATCTCAATACCGTAGCTAACGGTGCAGAGACAATCGATAGGTCATCCTATCGTTTTCACAAATACCCGGTCTTCACCACCGGTCTTCAATACGATTCCTATCGTCGTATCACTAATTCGGAATGGGTTATATGACACAAGCGTCTTTTCCCGGCTAACCCGAATAGTGAACAATATATTCCAAAACATATGAATATTGGGATTCCAATTAAGTCACAACTTATTACCCAAAATCCTTTCTTCCAAATGGTTTAACAAATTACCATTTTAAAATCTTTAAACAAAAAGATTTACTTCACAAAGTTTCATTTACAGATTTCCAAATCAATTTCCATTTTCATTGAATTAACCCATTAAATCTTAAAGTTAAGATTTAATTTATAGCTTTCAAAACTATTCACAATTCAAGTCTTTTATAATATAAAAGATACACCTTTTGAAATATTCCTTTATTTCAAAATAAAGTTTAATTATCGTTACAAAGGTTAATCATAGTTTTCCAAACTATTTACAATTTAATTTCAACTTGAGATGTTTTCGATACGAATTGGGAATCTCTTCACTTTATGAAAGCCATTTTCATTTGAAAACAGATAGTTTTCGTTTTGGGAAAAACGGTTACAGTTACACAAGTTAAAGCCATTCAAGAAATTGAATATAAATTTAAATTTCCCCATGACCGTATTTTAATTGGTTAAAAAACCATAAAAACACCTTTTATACTTATAAAATCTTTTAAACCAAAATTCTCAATTCATTGAATTCAATTTCAAAATATTGAATTCAAACTTAAATCAAATGATTTAAATTCCAATCCTATTAAGTTATTTAAAATAACATTTATTTTTGAAACTCATTTTCAAAAACTTCCAATCCCAATTCCAAAACTATTTTGGATTCAAAAATCTGTGACTTAACCGATTTCCGCGTGAAATCCACATTTGTGTGTGTATTGTGTAGTCCTAGGGTTTAACACAATAGTGCAACAGCATTCAATCATCACAGATCAAATATAACAATATAATTGATAAGCGGTATAAACTATAACGCTTATCTTCATTCACATATCATAGATATATCATATATCATAGATAAATAAATCACAGATCACAATACAAAACAGGATATATCACAAAGCATCACACATCAAAGATGTCAAACAATTTAACATCCAATATAATCCAAACATCCTTAGATAGGATTAATATAATCATCTGATAATTTTAAATCAGATAAATTTTAATAAATCAATTTTACTAGTTATAGTAAATTAAAAATCAATTAATTTCAAGTTTATTTTCAAATTTATTTCAAAACACCAAATCAAATTTCCAAACATTTTAAAATATTTCCCTTTTAAAAATAAATTCCTTTATCGTTTCAAATCTATTTAAAAATCTCATTTCAAATAAATTCTTCAATTTATATATAATATTATTGAAATTGATTTTTATTAAGTCCTTTTTCATACAAATTTGAAATTAAATCCAATATAATTCAAAAATAAAACTTTTATCTTATAAAACCCCTTTTTATTTTATCCAATTATCAAAAATAAACTTTTCGATAAATTTTACAACTTACATTTTAAAAATCCAATTTTTTTCTTATTTCTGGTATCCATCGATACCAAAAATATATACGGCTAATTTTTAGCCTTCAACGATTTCAAACACAATATAATCACACAATGATTATAAATAAATCAACACACAACATTGAAATAAATTCAAATATTCGAGGAATCCAGTTGGATCCCTCCAACCTGTTTCCCTGCATCCACAGATGTTAGCACAATACCAATTTCACTTCATAGTGAAATTATCGCGGTATATGGGATTTATAAATATTATCCGCTATTATGCGGCGCAATAGGGTCTCATCCGCTATATAATGCGGGAAATCAACAACTCCAATATATACATATTCCAATATATATATATTGCTATATACATATATAATACCAATTCCACTTCAATGTGAAATTATCGCGGTATATGTTTTTAATAAATAACATTCGCTTAATATATGGCGTATAGGGTCTATTTAACACAATAGATAGCAATTTATCAACCAATCACACAATCAATCACTGTCAACAATTTTAAATTTAACTATTTAAAATTTTAAATCGAAACAAAACATTCGATTGAGTGAGAAGTTCTCACCGTGAATTTCCGATAGCAATTTGTAGCGTTTTATATTCGAATAAAATTAAACGGACATTTAATTTTACTCGAAATTTTCGCTAGCTCCAAACGACTCCAATCCAATTTCATAGCGTAGTGCTCGACCATACGATTCCAACGCAACTGGTTTCGTGCATTTCCGATCTCGTATCAACAAGTTATGGCTTTTTAAACATTCACGAATTATTATATATAATAAGTTACAATTTAATTTTTATTTTATATAGACCTATTTGCTCTGGACCGTTGATTTCGAATGGAAAAATTCATGGCCACGCGATGCTGTTCTTCCCAAACATCGTTCCAGGCTTGTTCGAACGGAAAGAAACCCACGCACCGCCCTATTTCTTGAATTTACGCGACTTCTACGACGATCGAGTCGTCGATCAGGAGTCACCAACAGATGCGCCGTCACCCACTCCATCAACACCGATGATCACGAGGCGCTTGGCCACCCTGCTATCTCGAAATCGTGAAAAACTGCCGTGCCTTCATACTCGAATTGCAGACAATCCACCACATGAAATCTAATCATAACCGTTGGATATATAGATCTCGTGATGATCTTCAACTTTGCAGTTGGAAGTTTCCTCTAATTATTTGTGGATTTGAAGATATTTGAGGAAGAAAGATGATGATTCTCGGCCATTGAATGATGGTGGCGGCCTGAAGTTATTAGCTAGGATTTTGCAATCGCTTTGGTGTTGAGGTTCCTTTTATAGAAAATTCCCAAAAAACACTATTCATCCGACTTTCCCGAACTCCAAATCATGCGCGGTGACCAGCGTTTCTAGGGTTTACCCCGTGTTCCGAATGCAATGGAATAGGTTTCGGGAGCTAATTTGATCATTTGTGCGAGTTACGGCAATAAACGATCGATTTTAAATTAAACCGATTAAACAAATTTCTAGGCGTTTTGGCTTGCCCCGGACAAACGATAAATCCGATTGACTTGAAATTTGAAATCTTATAATAATATCACATTATGGATTCGATGAAACTGGTTTTGTCGAAATCCGAGACTGTTTGAAGAATGACTATTTTCAGTCGACAATTAAATATTAAAATAATCAATTTTCACAATTTAACTTTTAATTCAAATTTAAAAGTTTACAAACATCCTTCTAACTTTAATATGATTTATTATAACTTTATAAATCATTTTCAATCACATTAAATTCAGATTTCAATTATTTACCCAATTTCGAGTATTAAATTAATAATTAAATCGCCCAATTAAATCACTATATCGAAATTAAATTAATTCGACTTCCAAATCTTACTTATTAATATTTAAAATTAATTAAATATACGAATTTCAAATGACGGAAATTCTGGGTCGTTACACTATATATGTAGTGTCTATCAGTAAATTAAAGTATCAAAATAGCGTTAAGGCGTTACCCATATCCCCCTTAACACATTTTATAAATGTCGTAGTCTATACAATAATTTAAAGTCCACCAAACCGGTGGGCTATCAGGGAGCACTCCATAGGTACGACATAAAAAAATTGTAGTGGGCTCGCTAGGGAAGATGACAAGGCACACGAGGCTATACCTTGGGTAGGATTCTACTGTTTTGTAGCACCAGGCTGGTGGTAACGCATAGCAGCTACTACCGCCCACCTCGGAACAACACTCCCATAATCAAATCGAAGTGGCCACCAATCAATCATAAAGTAACGATATGGGATCAAAGAAGCGTGTCTGATAGGAGAAGCGACCTTACTTGGCCCGGTGATGGCTCCTGTTTTAGTCATCCAAGCTAACCAGGGGGTCAGGGCTGCGTTTCTTACCTCATACCAGAAGCATTCGCCAAACCATCCTACTTCGTTATTGATCCTCCACTGTGTGTATAGTTGTTAAAGTGGTTTCAGAATTTGCAGGGAGTATGACAATATCCGACCCCGGTCTCTTTAACAACCAATCGTTATATTTTTCACACCGTTATCATTTTATAAAAACATTTTTAATAACAAATTCAGAAAACAGTTTATACCTTAATATCAAGATATCTATATACTTATTCAAAAGTATAAATATATTCGTAAATACCGAGGAAGATTTCTTTAAATCGATTTCGAAAATAAATTATAAATTTCTTAAACCATTTATAAATTATTTATATGCTTTAAAACCATTTATAAAGCTATTTATAAATTTCAAAACAGTGTACAACTTTTACCCTTTAAACTAGTTCCTTTTATAAACCCTTTATAAAAAAATTTCCTTTAAATCCTTTATAAACTCTTTTATAAAGCTATTATAAAATCCTTTATAAAAATCTTTTACAAAAATCCTTTATAAAATCTTTTATAAAAATCCTTTTACAAAATCCATTATAAAATCTCTACAACCTTTATAAATTCTTTACCTTACATTTTTATTTATTTAAGTTATTATAAAAATCTATATTTATTATCTTAAATAAAAATTATATTTATTATATTAAATTAAATTGAATATATATATATATATCAAAACTATATTAAATATTTTATTAAATTAAATTTGAAACTATTTAAAATATGTTTTAAAGCTAAATAAATTATAAGTTAAAAACTTAAAATTACATTTAAAACCATATATTAACTTATAATTTGAAACTTTAAAACATATAAAATAAATTATTTTCCAAATATAAATTTTAAATAAATCATTAAATAGTTTTTGAAAAATAAAATTTATAAATCAAACATAGAAAATAATTTAAAATCGACCAACGGTGTCTGTATATAATTTTCTACCCTATGGTCAAGTGATAGGGTATGTATCATTTCAACCCCAGAATAGTTAAATTTTCTAAGTATATATCATTTTAACCCGTATCCCAAATTAATAATTTCCAAATCAATAAAATCGCTCGAGTTTATCATTTCAACCCACAATGATTTTCTCTAATCTATAAGATCGTTCGGGTATGTATCATTTCAACCCATAGTGATAACAGGGATACAAACATCCAATTATCCAAAATGTCAACAAATAAACATCCATCACAATCAACATCCAACTCAACCAATAAATCAAAACAATTAACTGGTTATCATTATCAGGTACTTAACTAGCAATTCAAATTCAATATTAATTTAAATGGCAATTTAATTCAATATAAATTAAAATTAAATTAAAATGTCAAATTAAACTACCAAAAAACAACCAATAATATTCTTATCACATCATAAATTTAATTTAACTAACATAAGATGGTTTAGTATTTGTGAGTGGGTTAAATCGCCCACCTTCGATTTATAGTCGATTTAAAATCCAAATAAAGCCAAAAAATCCAATAGTCTCCAAATTCGACCAAATCAGTTCCTTATTGTTTGGAATTTTGATACGACCTCAGCAGAAGAAACTGTGCGTCAATCGAAACTCGTATGACAAAGTTATGATAGTTAGAAGTTTTGAAAATTAAATTAAAATTAAAATAATAAAGGGCAATTTAGTAAATTATCTCACCTCCCTCAATCACGTAACCCTAGCATGCGTACACCAACCCACGCTCAAGCACGATGCCGTAGTTCTCTCTCTAATTCATCGACTACCACACGTCGCCACACCAGATCCGACACCATGGACCCACTCGCCACCACCGGCCGACCTTCCTTGTGGTCGCGCGATCACCGCGAGCCCACCGACGCCGTCCGCCGCCTACTTAATTTGCTCGATTGTGGCAAATTGTGACACCTATGAGATGAACCAACCTTATGGATCGAAAGCCCTAATCATCCTCTATGCAGTAGCACCTCCCGATCGTCGATCGGACGACGATCCACCGTCGAAAAGCAAACCCTAATATGGACGACCGAGGCTTCTTCACTGATTTCTGGCCCAACCATGATTTGATTGCAAAAACAAACTGCAGATCTAGATTACGCTCGTCGAGAGCTTTCCAACGATATAAAATATGACATGATTTGAGGAGTTTGAATTTTTGATTTTGATTTGAAATTCGGGATTAGGGTGTTGAAATTGGGAATTAGGGTTTTGATGTTCTGATGTTTGAGAAGGAGGAACAGATGAGAAATAGAGGTACACACAGAAATAAAATGAAAGGCTGCTAGGGTTAGAAAAAAACTATTTATATAGAGAGTGGAGGATAAAATGAATGGACAGATCGATTTGGATCGAAACGATAACAACGACCCGAAAAGCTCATTTCGTTCCCGAAACGAAAATAGGTCATCCCATATATCAAAATATACATTTTAGATATTTTTAAACTCAATGAAACTAGTTTTAAACCCTAATTCCATTGTATACAGAAGTTAGCTTCTAAAATCAAATTATATTAATTTAAATTCTATTAATCGATTTCTATGCGTTTCAAGCTCGCACGGCCAAATGACAAGTCTGATCGCTACGAAACTTGAAATCCAACAATAATTCACTATTACGGATCAGATGAAACTAGTTTCATCGAAATTCGAGACAGTGGCCAAAATGGCTATTTTCACGTTAATTAAATAAATTATTATTAAATTGATTTAATCACTTTCAAATTCAAATTTAAAATTTAACAATTTTATCATTTTGATTAAACTGAAATTAATAATCTTTTAAAATTAAATTTCCATAATAAATCCAATATTTATATATTGCACAAATTTTAGCGTTCAATTACAACTGTGATAAAAACCAAGTTAATTATAATTTAAATTCAATCAAATTCTTTTAATTCGATTTACACTCTTATTATTGAATCAACTATTACCTTATGAATATAATTAACATTAGTTTACATTTTATTACATTCATATTCTACAGTTATCATCTTAATTCATATTTACTGAAATATTTAATTATATTAATTGTAATTGATTAACAATAAATTTCAAACGGATTAAATATCAAGATGATAATAAATCAATTGTTATACATTAATAATTCACCTCTATTAACCCATTGTTTACAAACAAAGGTTGATAAATTACTTACCATATATTGATTTCATTCTACATTAACCAATTTCAATTAATTATGTATAATTTCCCTTTTTAATACAACATTGATTTAAATCCTATTTTACCTTTATTATTACCATTAATTGCAATAACCTTAAACAATTGTCAATCTCATTCAATCAGCCTTATTAAATTATATTCTGATAAATTTTTCCCATTTATAAATCATAAATTTTTAATTTCTCACAATATTATATTCCAAAATCTTATTAAATTTAACAGTTTTAATTATCGTAAATACGGGTCGTTACACTCTCCCCCACTCAAAACTTTTCGTCCTCGAAAAGGAACTAGAAGGAATTAAGAGGTTTGATATAATTTGTTCAGAATAATCAATTTATAACAATTTAACTTACATATTTATGTTTTACAGAATTTGAAAATAACTCAACTTTTACAAAAATAGTCTAAGTCTTAAATTTATGAAAAATTTCGACAGAGTCTCCTTTACGCGTTTAGGTCCGGAAAAATAATAATATCAATAATTTCAATATATATATCATATATAAATATCCCAAACCATGGGGAAAACAATAAAATATCGGTACAAAAACCGTAATCCGAAAACGTACCTATTTGTCGGGAAAATAAACTTTATTTGTGAAACCAAAAGCAACAACTATTGCTTCCATAAACCTGCATTCCACTTATATAATCCTAAATAGTGAGAATTATGTACAAGAGAAATATTTAGTCATTTCAATTAGTAACTGCTTGTACCAAAATTGGGCACAACACTCTTCGGAAGTCTTTGAAGAGATAAAGTGAAGAAATTAAATGGAAAAAGTGGAATTATCTAACAAAAACTCCAAATTTCAGAAATGAGAATAATTAAAGTGCAAGGAGACACAAGAATTTAGAGTGGTTCGGCGTATCGCCTACGTCCACTATGAAGTAGTTTGCTTTATTGATCTTTCTTTGATGTTTACAATTGATTTCAGCAAATTACAACGAATAACAATGATTTGTAGCAGGCAATTATGATTTGCAGCAATGAATCTTGTTGGTAGCAGTAGCAATCGAGTTCAGATCTGGATCTGGCGGAGTCCGGGCATTCGAGATCTCAAAGAGGAAGAAGAACCCCTTTTTATTGGCTTTGGGGGCCTATTTATAGGTGTAGGAGGCTGATATTTCGCCCAGATCTCGGGAGACCCTCTCTGGCACGTGACCAGGCCCGCACGCCCAAGCCCGTGAAGTTTCGGTCCGATCCGTGATCGACACGAGCAGATTTCGACTCGATCAAGATTCCATCCAATGGAGTCGAAATTTGGCTTGGACATTCTTTAGCATACACGTAGTCTTCTGTGAAAATTTCATAGCATTTGGACTTGTGCATTGGGAGATATGATCGATACGAAATGGGGTTTTTGGTAGGTTGTTTCCTTCGACTCGCTTCCGTTTCGACTCGCTTCCGTTCGACTCGGTGACGTGGCGCTTGAATTTCACTCTACCCTTATCGTTGTTTTGAGCGAGTCGAAGTACGCCCAGGTTCGAGTGAGTCGAAGTGAGCCCAGGTCGAGCGAGTTGAAGTACGCACTGGTTGAGCGCGTCGAAGAAGGCATCTGAGCGAAGCGAGTCGAAGTTGGCATCTACGCGAAGCAAGTCGAAGTTGGCACTTCAGATGGTTGTGAAGTGAGCCGAACTTGAACGAGTCAAAGAAGGCCTCTGAGCGAAGCGAGTCGAAGTTGGCAAACGGAGCGAGTCGAAATAATCACTCCTGATGGTCACGAAGCGAGTCGAAGGAAGCGAGTCGACCGGTGATTGGTTTTCATCCAATCTTGTATCGTTCATAACTTGAGCATACGAACTCGGATTGACTTGAGATTTGGAACGTTGGCTCTCATGGCTTAGCTTGTCATGTCCTACCAATTTTGGCTCGATCCGGACTCGAACAAAATCCGTCAATTCCATAGCGAGCCTACGTACAACTGATTTCTAGGTCGGGCCGTCATTGGTTACTAATCAATTCCTTGGTGTCATGGCCTTGTCAAAAGGCGGGATAACATTTTCCCCCCAAAGTACGTCTTGTGGAAACACGATGTGCTTTGAAACACTGTCATCTCTACTCCGAATAGTTATTGTCTTTTCGATGATGATTTTCACTGGATTTATGGATGCGAAGCAGACATGTCGAGTTGATGGAGTTGGCCTCTGGAAGCCATGGTTCGATGGATACGAAGTGCTCGTTCGACTCGATGATGGACGTGAACTGAGCGAGTCGAAATGGAGCGAGTCGAAGTAAATTTTCCCTATGGCTGTGAGTTGAGCGAGTCAAAATGGAGCGAGTTGAAATGCGCTTCGCTGATGGATTCGAACTGCTTGTTTCGCTGCACCGGAGAGGGAGTCGAAGGCAAGCGATATGAAGGAGAGATTCGTTTTGACACATTGGAGAGGGAGTCAAAACGTAAGTTCGAATCCATCGGATACGAAGCGTTTATTCCCTTTGTTTCCAAATCCATATAAATACTTTGTACTTAGCTGTTTTTTCACTTTTTACCTTTCATCTTTATCTGCCTTCGTAACGCTCAGAAACTCAAGAAGAAAGAACAAACATCCTTGCCTTCGAATCGATTCATACCTTCGATTATTCGAACCAGTTGACAAATTTAGGTAATCCGTTAAGCGAAAACATCGCGTAAACTAGGAGACTCAATTCTTAACACCAAATCAAACAGAGTCATGGTCGATCGAAAATCCCTTGGTCTTAGCTTCATGTAGATCTGGAGTAGGGGTTTCGAAATGATGAGTTGGAGGCCTTCGTATCGATCGATGGTGGAGCTTCGCATTGAGTCGAATGCTTTGATTCTGCTGATTGATACGAAGGGGCTGTGTCTGATTGATTCGAAATGGTGGCTTTCGATCGAGTCAAAGTGGATGGCCTTAGGTCGAGTCGAAGCAGCTGTCTTGGATCGAGTCGAAGTGCGTGGCTTTGGATCGAGTCGAAGTGGCTTCTTTGGATCGAGTCGAAACGCGTGACTTTGGATCGAGTCGAAGTGGTTGCTTCGGATCGAGTCGAAATGCGTGATTTTGGGGCGAGTCAAAGTGGTTCCTTTGGATCGAGTTGAAATGCGTAGCTTTTGGATCGAGTCGAAGTAGATGGCTCTGGAACGAGTCGAACTTGCACTCCATCCTTCTGACCGAGTCTAACTCAAACGCACATGACTATAATTCATTGATGCGAACATGGCTTTCACGAGCAATACAAATTTGATCATCAAAAAATTTGAAACTTCTCACACACTCGAACAATTGCCTCCGACGAGCTTCAAATTGGCATACTTGGACTTAACCGTTTCACTGCATATTTGACTTCCTATCGAAGCTCGTCGATGAAACTGCAACTTATAAAAATGACAACAAACTTCGATTTGGAATGATAGTTAATAAATGGATGGCACGGTTGTGATGGTCAGCGATGACGGTCCTTCCGACTGAATTCCGAAGTCTCATCGTTTACATGCTTTCCTTAATCCGATTGATCACCTCAAATAATATACAGTACTACACTGCACAACGCACTCACACACTTTACACTGGGGTATGCACGGATGTGATTTGTCAGTTTAACAATGATTTTTTATAAGCTAGCTAGTCATGGACCCTTCAAGTTCTCAGCAGCCGGAATTCCCAAGTTCTGTTCTTCCAACCATAGAGATACCGGTTATTGAAGCCGAAGTCATAGAGCCAGCTCCGGATGAGCGTCCGGGTGCTCGGTTTATTCTCAATCCAACAGATTCCGTGCCGTCGGGTATCTCCGAAGATATGCTAGGATGGATTTGCTTAAGGCATGGTTTGTCGCTTGATGACGTGCTACTTCCTGGGCCAACTGACAGGCCACACAATCCCCCGGAGGGGTATACTGCTTTTAACTGTCACGCTTGCACAGCAGGGACACTTCCTCCCTTCAATGACTATATAAGGGAAATGTTATCGTTTCTTTGCATAGCTCCAACTTAGCTACATCCCAACGGGTATGCCTTATTGAATAACACCTTTGTTCTCTTTATGGAGATCCTCTTTCGATCGCCGAAGCCGATCGAGATCCGATATTTATTCAATGTCAAGAGCCATGGAGACAGCCCCTCTTTCACCTTCTTGGAAGCGGTCACGACCTGCCACATTGTACTGGGCTCCTGGGGAAGGCTAAGTTATTATAAAACCGAATGGTTCTACGTTCGGTGCCCTCCTGGATTTGCTGGGCAGTGGTTGGATAGACGTAAGTGTTGCCATTTCTCTCTTGAATCATTGAGATACCAGTAACCGACTTCAAATCTGACATATTTTTCCTTTCTTATAGTCACAATCTCTCGTCCTGATGGCGCGTACTTCAGAGAGCTTGTTCGGATTCTTTAAGCGTTTCCGAGCGAAGAGAGGCACATAGACTTAGTCCTAACCGACAGGAATTTGAGGACTGTCGGGTTGATAGAACGAAGACAGAGCATACATCTGGAAGTGATACATAGAGTGGTCCCGAAGAAACGGGTGAAGCGCAAAGCACCCGCAGTCGTGATCGCCGAAGAAGTTGATCCGAAAAGAACGCCTACCGATACCGAGCTCCCAGCTGGGCCTTCTGCCGATGTCCTGGATTCGGGAGGAAGAAGAAAAGGCAAGGCCGCTGCTCACAAACACCCTAAATCTGAGAGATTTAAATCTGTGGTCGTGTCTTTACCTTTCCAGGGGATTAGGATTTCGGAGGCTCCTCCCCCGCGAGTGGAGAGTCCTTTCGCAGGGCTTGATGATGTTCCGATCCCGGATTTTTGTCGTCCCCACACGACGTCGGGATGGAGGAGCTTGATAGTGCTTTTGAACCGAGCGGGTCGCTTGCTACGAGTGCAGCCGATATTTCCGGTTGGTCGGGGGGTTGCACATGCATACACTTCACTACACTTCATGATTCACAACTGTCATTCGCCCAACTTAGGAAGTTACTAACTCTTTTCTCGTTTTTCATTTTCAGGTACTATGTCTGGTAGAGGATCTATGCTCGGGAACCTTCGCTCAGCCCGAAAGGCTTCTGGTTACTACGATTCCCACAGGAGGGATTCAGACAGCGATTGCGATCGTGAATACTTTAATCAGGACAGATACGGGCATGACAGAGAGTATAGACACCGATCCAGATCACGCTCTCCTCCTCTTAGACTTCCGTCTCCTCCTCCTGTTCAAACTTCATATCCACCCGAGCCTCCTCGCCACAGGCCATCCTCTCATGCTTCTAGGTCTGAAACTCATCTTCAGAGGAGTGAGACTATGGCTTCTATGATTACAGAGCAGGTCCCTGCTGAGCCCAGGGCCCTTAAGTTAGCTCAGATGAAGAAGGATTTCCCAAATATCTGCTTCGACAGCTATGTCTTCCCCCCTCACTTAAAGAGAATTCCATCAGGGGTGGAAGGCACGATGCATGACTATGTCCATGACATTTACACCCAATACCGAGAGTGGGTTAAGGCCGCGGAGAAAGCTTCTAAGGTGGCCTTTGAGCAGGCCAAATCACTTGAGAAGCTGGAGACTGATCTTGCTCAAAGGGACCGGATCATCCAAGTGCTGACTGCTGAGGCCGAGTCTTCTCGGAAATCAGAGATTGAGGCCACCAAAAAAGCCGACGAAGCGAAGGCGGAAATGGAGAGGCTGAATCAGGCACACGTTGCCTTGGTGGAGGAGATGGGCCACCGGAACACCAAAGTCATTGCCGAGCGGGATGGGGCGGTCAAGGAGCTTAATGAACTCAAGGCCAAGTTTGCTGATATGGCCAAGGAGAAGGATGACGCGAACAACGCAGCCCAGGAGGCGTGCGAACAAGCTGTCTTGCTTAGGGATGAACGGGATGCGGCGGTGGCTAAAGTCCAGAAGGTGGAGACTGAGGTCGAGGAGATGGTAAAGCTGGCCGAGTCCAGGCTAGAGGCCAACATCGAGGACCTCCTTGTTGTTTACAATGCTAATGTAATGAGGCACAGGGGCCTAGCCTGGCTCGATGACTTCTCGATGCATCTTTATGATGCTTGGAGCAGTTGGTTGAGGAAGAGAAAGAGGCGCACCAGGGCGAGTCCGTGGATGAATTCGAACTGGAGAATCGCATCCTGACTGATGATGAAAAGAGGATTCTCCATGAGTCAATGATTTTGCATGAGAAGGAAAAGCTTGGCCCCCAGCACTTTGAAGTGGGAGAGGGTTATGGAGTTGACCATCATGAAGCAAGTCTCGAAGTTCCAACATCAACCCAGCCCGAATCCTCATCTGCTGTTGATCCCCAGGCTGTTCCTGCTTATAATCCAGATCAGCCGTAGATGTCACTGGTTGCAACGCAAGTTATCGACGCCGCTCTGCCGCCTACGAGCCAAATTGAGGAAGGTATTCTGAACATCTTTCATATCTCTCTTAAGTCGAAATATTCAATTGAGTTAAGTTCTAATAGTTCTCTTATTCTTCGTCCAGTGATTAATGCTGCCCACGTTGAGCCTCCTATTATTCGAGAATCACATCAGACACAGGAGGCCGTTGTTACCGAAGCGATCACCGTGACCACCACTGCTGCGTCTTTGGACGATATACAGGGGAGCACACTCGTGTTCGATGAGCAGATGATGGATGAACTCTTTAGCCGCCATGGCGACCCTCTAGCTGATTTACCCTTCGTCATGGGTGGAGGCGCTCCTGCCACAAGATTTCCAATGCCGACTTCTGAAGCTCCCAGCGAGGCTCGGTTGGCTACTGAAGAGGAGATCTTGGTGCAAATTGCTGCTGAAATGGATGCAACAACTCATGGTGGTAGTTTTGGAGGAGGGATGGCAGCACTTGGTCCAGCTCCGCTCAGAATGATATCGCCTGGCGGTACATTTTCTGGTACCAGTGCGTCTATTCCATCTTCCACAACTGATCCTATCCCTCCGACTCCTCCTGCGGGAAGCATCTCTATTTATTCGAGTTCGGAGGAAGATGTTGACATAATGCCCTCGCCTGAAGACCAGCCGCCGAAAAACAAAGGCTCGAAGAGGAAAATCAGCGGTGGCTCCAGTGGGTCTACACCAAGGAGGAAGCCACGGAAGAAGAAAGATTAGGCATGCTCACTTGATGTAATTTTGACTTTCATTTTGTTGGCCGTGTATAGATGCGGTTTCGGCCCCTGCTAGTAGGAATTTTTTGGGAACTTGTACACGAACTCCTTTTATAATCAATAGAAATGAAACTTTTCTTTTTTGACTTCTCTTTTGTCATTGTGTATTTGTCTAAGTGTTTCAATATCTGGAGTGCACTTGTGAAGTTTCAGATTCCGGATCAAGTTTGTTTTTTGTTTACCAAGTTCGGAAATCGTGGGCATGGTTTTTGACAGGGGAGCGAGTTGAATTCTGACGTTGCATTACTTCGATCAATGGCTGATGCTTAAGTCCTGCCCCCTAGTCTTGGGGATGAGTTATAGATTATCAGCTGTCGATTGCTTCTTACTTAGAACATGTCGAGTTTTGTGCCACCGAATGAATGTCTAAGGCGAGCGGAGATGGAGTAATGCATTCATGCTCGTTTGATTGTCGATGATTATATCCGTACTCCGGGGATCCTCATTCGTTTACTGGCGGTTGGTCACGTCGGCTCGAGTTTTGACCATATGTCCATGATCTAGGGACTTGGAATTGACATTTGTATTCCGACTTGTGCTCTGGGAGTCTGGAGTTGATACTTGTACTCCGATTCATACTTCGGAGACTTGAAGTTGGTGTTTGCGCTCCGTTTCGCACTTTGGGAATTCGGAGTTGATGTGTATACTTTGCTTCGCATTCTGGGTATATGGAGTCGATGTTTGTACTCCGGTTCGCGCTCTGGGAACTCGGAGTTGGATGTTTATACTCCGCTACGCACTCTGGGAATACGGAGTTGAATGTTTATATTCCGATTCGCGCTTTGAGAACTTGGAGTCGGATGTTTATACTCCGCTTCGTACTCTGGGAATGCGGAGTTGAATGTTTATACTCCGATTAGCCCTCTGGGAACTCGGAGTCGGATGTTTATACTCCGCTTCGCACTCTGGGAATACGGAGTTGAATGTTTATACTCCGATTCGCGCTCTGGGAACTCGGAGTTAGATGTTTATACTCCGCTTCTCACTCTAGGAATACGGAGTTGAATGTTTATACTCCGGTTCACACTCTGGGAACTCGGAGTTGGATGTTTATACTCCGCTTCGCACTCTGGGAATACGGAGTTGAATGTTTATACTCCGGTTCGCGCTCTGGGAACTCGGAGTTGGATGTTTATACTCCGCTTCGCACTCTGGGAATACGGAATTGAATGTTTATACTCCGGTTCGTGCTCTGGGAACTCGGAGTTGGATGTTTATACTCCGCTTCGCACTCTGGGAATACGAAGTTGAATGTTTATACTCCGGTTCGCGCTCTGGGAACTCGGAGTTGGATGTTTATACTCCGCTTCGCACTCTGGAAATACGGAGTTGAATGTTTATACTCCAGTTCGCGCTCTGGGAACTCGGAGTTGGATGTTTATACTCCGCTTTGCACTCTAGGAATACGGAGTTGAATGTTTATACTCCGGTTCGCGCTCTGGGAACTCGGAGTTGGATGTTTATACTTCGCTTCGCACTCTGGGAATACGGAGTTGAATGTTTATACTCCGGTTCGCACTCTAGGAACTCGGAGTTGGATGTTTATACTTCGCTTCGCACTCTGGGAATACGGAGTTAGTGAAGGACTATCGTGTATCAATCCTTTTTCAACTTTGATGTGATGGCTTGCCCCCGAGCTCGGGTTTCACTTAGGGAGTGATTGGTTGCATCGCAGCCACTCTCTATTTAAATAAATCCCACCGTATGATGAGACTTAGCTCTCCATGGATAGTGATGGTCATATGAAGTATTTCAAGTAAATCACAGCTCTGGCTCGAAGAGGTTGCATTTTATTGCTGAAATAAGAAAGTATGGCAAAGTCAGTTGCCTTATTATAAGTTCTAATTTCGAAATGCATAAAAAACTATAGAAAAGGAAAGTAAACTAAATGGATAGAGATAGCCTGTCAGGTGTAATAGCGGCGAAGGCTCTCGCTATTCCAAGCTCTTGGTAGGGTAAGACCGTCGACGGTCGATAACTTGAATGTGCCATCTCCGAGCCTTCGTTCAATCACATACGGTCCTTCCCATGTTGGCTTCATATGTGAAGGAACCGGATAGATTCTTTTTAGGACAAGATCGCCTAGTTCGAAGGTTCACGGACGGACCTTGGCGTTGTACAATCGGGCGACTCGACTTCGATGCACAGCTGCTCTTAAATCAGCCTCTTCACGCTTCTCATCCAGTAGATCGAGAGATTCAGCAAGTAATATAGCATTTGTCTTTGGATCATAGTATGTCACACGATGAGAAGGTACTTCTAGCTCGACTGGAATAACGGCCTCTGAACCGTAAGAAAGAGAGAACGGAGTGTGGCCGGTCGCGGTCTTGTGGGTTGTTCGGTAAGCCCATAGAGCCATAGGAAGTTCATCGACCCACTTGCCCCCGACCTTTTCCAGTCGCTTCTTCAGGATGGACTTTATAACTTTATTAACCGCTTCGACCTGCCTGTTTTCCTGAGGGTGCAACTGCAGAGAATTTCTTTTGGACGTGAAATCGTTGGCAGAAATCTTTGAATTCAGCATTGTCGAATTGGGTTCCGTTGTCCGTGATAATGGTGTGTGGGAGACCGAATCGACAAATGATGTTACGAACCACAAAGTTGATTACTTTCTTCGTTGTAATGGTAGCGAGAGCTTCGGCTTCAGCCCACTTTGTAAAGTAATCAACTGCGATGATGGCGTACTTCGCACCACCTTTTGCCAGAGGTAGAGCATCGATGATATCGATGCCCCACATTGCGAACGGCCATGGGCTGACCATTTGCGTTATCTCAATAGGAGGAGCTCTAGGAATTCGGGCATATTTCTGGCACCTATCACACTTCTTTGCATAATCCAATGCATCGCGATTCACGATAGGCCAGTAATATCCATAGTGAAGAATTTTCTTGGCAAGCGCTTGCCCCCATATGTGATCGCCACATTATCCCTCATATACATTGTGCAATACTTGTTTAATTTCATCATGAGCGATACACCGGAGTAGAGGGACTGAGTACCCCCTTCTGTACATGAGTCCATTATGGATGGTAAATCGTGAGGCCTTCCAACGGACTTGTCTCTTTTCGCTTCTGCGCTCTGGCAGGGTTCCGTGCTCGATGTAATTCCTGAGTGGGGTCATCCATGAATCCTTTTTGGGAACAGTTTCGCATACTTGGTTTATTTCTGCCCGGTCAATGCTTGGAGAGGGTAAGGTCTCTATGGGAACGAGTCCCATTTGTTGAGCTTCGCCTGTGCTGGCTAGCTTCGCCAAAGAATCGACCTTTTGGTTGCGTTCTCGAGGTATACTGTAGATGGCGTAGTAATCGAACTTATCCAGTACTTCCTTTACTCGAGCTAAGTAAGCAGTCAGCCTTCGATCTCTTGCTTGATACTCCCCCCGTACTTGACACACAACTAATTGTGAATCGCAATAAATTTCCACTGTGATAATTCTCAAATCTCTAGCAAGTTTCAAGCCAGCTAAGAGGGCTTCATAATCAGCTTCATTATTTGTCGCATGGAAATCGAACTTTAAGGCATAACATATGGATCGACCCTCGGGAGTTTCAAGTACAACACCAGCGCCTGAACACCAGTCGTTTGATGCTCCGTCAGTGTAAAGCTTCTAGACGTATCCGGGGGATTCACTGGCTTCGGGCAAGTCCTCTGGGATGGTAAATTCGGCTATGAAATCGGCTAGGACTTGTCCTTGTATGGCCCGTCTTGGGGCATAACTAATGTCAAACTGGCTCAGTTCGATGTTCCACTTGAGTAACCTACCAGACGTCTCAGGCCGCGAAAGGACCTGTCGTAACGACTGGTCGGTGTAAACAATAATGGAATGTGCCTGGAAGTATGGTCGGAGTTTTCTTGATGCAATGACAAGGCAATAAGCCAACTTTTCCAACTTCAGATAATTACTTTCAGCCCCAGTTAGTCGTTTGCTGACATAGTATACCAGCTTCTGTATCTTGTCTTCTTCTCGGACTAATGCAGCGCTGATAGCGTTTTCTGATATTGCCAAATATACGAACAACTTTTCATGGTCGATAGGCTTCAACAGGATAGGTGGTGCGGATAGATGTTGAACTAGTGCTTGGAAAGCGCCCTCACACTCCGTGGTCCATTCAAGGTTGTGTTTTCCTTTTCGGATTAGATCGAAGAAGGGAATGCATTTGTTAGTGGACTTTGAAATGAACCTGCTTATTGTAGCTACTTTCCCATTGAGACTTTGGACTTGCTTTATAGTCTTTGGAGTCTCAAGGTTTCTGATTGCCTAAATCTTTTCAGGATTAGCTTCGATTCCTCGAGCGTTGACGATGAACCCAAGGAATTTTCCGGATGCAACTCCAAAGTGACATTTCAGTGGGTTGAGTTTCATTTTGTATTCTCGGAGTATGTTGAACATAGTTTCCAGGTCTCTAACATGGTCAGTGGAGAGTCGTGACTTCACAAGCATGTCGTCTACATATACTTCCACGGTTTTTCCGATTTGATTGGCAAACATCCGATTAACTAATTGCTGATAAGTAGCTCCGGCGTTCTTGAGTCCGAATGGCATAACCTTGTAGCAGTAAAGTCCCAGATTGGTCATGAAGCTGGTGTGTTCTTGATCGAGTAAATGCATTGGTATTTGATTGTAGCCAGAGTACGCGTCCATGAAGGATAAGAGTTCATGCCCAACTGTCGAATCTACTAGCTGATCAATTATGGGAAGTGGGAAACTGTCTTTGGGACATGCTTTATTCAGATCGGAATAATCGACACATGTTCTCCACTTCCCATTCGGCTTTCGGATGAGCACGGGATTAGACACCCATTCACGATATAACGCATCTCGAATGAATCCGTTCACCTCAAGCTTTTCTACTTCTTCCTTAAGGGCGGCAGATCTCTCTGGATCCATACCATGCCTTTTCTGCTTGACCGGGACGTGTCGCGGGTCAATATTCAGCGTGTGGCTCGCGATGTTTGGCGAGATCCCACACATGTCAGAATGCATCCAAGCAAATACATCAAGATTTGCCTGCAGAAATTCAACCAATTCCTCTTGAGCTTGCTGGCTTAGCTGAGACCCAATCTTTATCATTTTCGAATCATCGTCATCGTCAATAGGGACATCAATCGTCAGTTCGGCTGGGGATGCTTGACTTTCTTTAGATTCTCTGTCGTCTTCAGTTTCTCTTGGGTCAAGATCCTTGAGGAATTGGCTGGGGTGCACGGGCCTAGGCCCGGGCATTAATTGTCAATTATCGGCAAAACGGACGCAGAGAGCTTCCTCTACGCCATTTCCTTTGTCCTTTCGCTACGCCTCCCACAGTTCAGCAACATAATAGGCTCTGGCAGTAGCCTGATCTCCTTGAATGATCCCCACTCAACGATCAGTAGGGAATTTTAAAATCAAACACCACGGGGCAATGGCTGCCCTGAACTCAGCGAGGGTCGGTCGACCCAAGAAA
Organism: Allium fistulosum; assembly: GCA_030737815.1. NCBI lineage: Eukaryota > Viridiplantae > Streptophyta > Magnoliopsida > Asparagales > Amaryllidaceae > Allium > Allium fistulosum. The sequence goes on along the minus strand of CM060907.1, from coordinate 949,678,345 downwards.
GCGTTGTAAGGGGAGTCTATGTCCAAAACAATGAACTGCAACATTCGTACTCTCCGACGTTCTCCAACTCCCAACTCTACTGGTAGTTCCACCGTTCCAGTGGGTATAGTGGCACTTCCGTTGAAACCATGGACTCGAGATTGACAAGGCTTCAAGTCTGCGACTTCCATCTTCATTTGATCATAAGCTTGCTTGAACAAAATATTCACAGAGCTCCCACTGTCAACTAAGATCCTTTTCATCCATGCGGGACCTACTTGTGCTGAGATGACCAGTGGATCGATAGTGGGAGCTTCGACGTTATCAGCGTCTCTGTTCCTGAACACGATGTCATCCATCATCGTTTTCTGTTGCTTGGTCGAAGCCCCTTCATCAGAGTTACTATAGCATTCGAAGTTCGCATGCCTGATAGAACTGGCATACGACTCCATTTCCTTCCAGCTTCGATCCGCTGGGTCAGGACCACCACTTATTGTATTGATGATCAACCTCCCGTCTGCACGAGCAGGTTCCTCCTGTCTTTCCTGATTCGGCACACGATTCTGATTTGATGGGCCAGCACCGCCGGATTGCGGCGTCCGTACATACTGATCCAACTTTCGCTCACATATCAGTTTTGCAATGAGGTCTTGTAAGTGTCGACACTCATTGGTGTTGTGGCCATAACTCTCATGGAATCTACAGAACTTTCCTGTTTGGATTTGTCTTTCAGTTGGTGGTTTCGGGGCAGGTTTCTTATACTGCATGGTATTGCAGGTCTGCAAATACACATTTTCCAACGACGTGTTCAACGGAGTGTAATTATCGTACATGGAAGCTCTACGCCGTGGTCCACAATCTTGATCGCGTTTTTTGTTCTGATTTCTATTGTCCCTCTACTGATTCTGTTTATTTTGGACGTTCAACTGAATTTTTCCAGAACTATCTCCGGACTGTTTAACAGCGACGTTACTTTGGATACCTTCGATGTTGGGCCCTGCGTCATCCTACTTCCTAGACTGTTTCGCATCCTCCCTTCTTAGGAATTGGGCTGCCTTGGAATAGAAACGGTCCAATGACGCAGGTGGTTTTCCAGCTAACCAATTTCCGAACTCAGAATCAGCATCAATCCCCTTAGTTAGTGCCATCGGGATAGAGTTATCATTGGGATTGCTTATTTCTGCACACGCAGCATGGAATCACTCCAAGCAACGTCTAAGTGTTTCTCCGGGAGCTTGTGTAACACTAGATAGAGTGTTAACGTCCTTAGGCCTTGCCATGTGCATACGGAATTGTTCAACAAACTTGGTGGCCATCTGATCAAAGTTAGAGATGGATCGTGGTGGCAAACGAGTGAACTACATGGTAGCGATGCCCCCTAGGGAAATGGGGAAGCTACGGCATTTTACTGCATCATCAGCTCTAGCAGCATTCATCAGCCATTCGTATTTCAGGACGTGTTGATTAGGGTCAGAACTTCCTTTATAAACTGGCAAAGCTGGCATCCTGATGTGCCGAGGTGGTTCAGCATATAAAACGTCATCGGTGAAAGGGGTATGACTTTGGGAGATTCCCCAGTCGTCATTAGAGAGACCCTGACTTTCACGGATCATTTGGCGGATCATCGCGGGTATATCCGGCGTTCGGGTACTTGGAGCATGTTGTGCCAAGGTGTGGTCGGGTTCCACAGCGCGAGTTTGGACCGGGCACGGTCGACGGTCCGTGCCTCGCCTCCTTGGTTCAACATCCTCGGGTACATAAGGTTCAGGAGTCTGCTCTCGTTGGTTACGTTGAGGATCAGCTTGGTTTCTAGCATCACCTCCCCGTCCGGCGGTGGTGGTAGTAGCAATGTTGCCGGTAACATGGTAAGGAGCAGCTCCTCTTAGAGTTGAAGGTTCTGTACGGAGACTAGCGGACTATTCAGCTCTAGGTCGCCCAAGGTTCGAAGCAGGTTGGTGTCCCGTGGCTTGGGTGTAGCTTACACCTAGTCGTGGACGTGTGGATCTGGTTTGGCCGTTGGAGGAGGCTGAACTTTCTATGGAAGAATAAGAACCTTGGTCTCTTCTGGATCTTCTTTGCCTTTGGCAATTTAGCTGGTTAGTCAACTCCGCGTTGGTGCGTAGTTGTTCAGTCAGCTGCTGTCGACTTTGGGTCAACTCTTGAAGCAATGTCTGGAATTCTTGTCTAGTGATTGGACCTGACGGATCTGAAGGTCCTGCTGCATTTTGGTTGGATGGAGGTGGTTGCACGGGATTTTGTCGGTCCCGTGCTCCTTGATCAGCAGCTGTAGAAGTGGTACATGTGCTCACCATGGTGAGGAGATGAAAGTCCTTTCCTAGATCTGATGCAAATCTGAATAGAATGGAAGGGCTTCCAAATTCTAGATCTGGATCTTCTTCTTAGATTTATTCAATCCAATATAGATAGGAGATCCAAAGAGCAGGAGAAAATTGGTTTTCCCAGTGAAAGAACAAAAGTGTTTGTACCAAAATTGGGCACAACACTCTTCGGAAGTCTTTGAAGAGATAAAGTGAAGAAATTAAATGGAAAAAGAGGAATTATCTAACAAAAACTCCAAATTTCAGAAATGAGAATAATTAAAGTGCAAGGAGACACAAGAATTTAGAGTGGTTCGGCGTATCACCCACGTCCATTATGAAGTAGTTAGCTTTAATGATCTTTCTTTGATGTTTACAATTGATTTCAGCAAATTACAATGAATAACAATGATTTGCAGCAGGCAATTATGATTTGCAGCAATGAATCTTGTTGGTAGCAGCAGCAATCGAGTTCAGATTTGGATCTGGCGGAGTCCGGGCGTTCGAGATCTCAAAGAGGAAGAAGAACCCCTTTTTTGTTGGCTTTGGGGGTCTATTTATAGGTGTAGAGGCTGATATTTTGCCCAGATCTCGGGAGACCCTCTCTGGCACGTGACTAGGCCCGCACTCCCAAGCCCGTGAAGTTTCGGTCCGATCCGTGATCGACACGAGCAGATTTTGACTCGATCAAGATTCCATCCAATGGAGTTGAAATTTGGCGTGGACATTCTTTAGCATGCATGTAGTCTTCTGTGAACATTTCGTAGCATTTGGACTTGTGGATTGGGAGATATGATCGATACGAAATGGGGTTTTCGGTAGGCTGTTTCCTTCGACTCGCTTCCATTTTGACTCGCTTCCATTCGACTTGGTGACGTGGCGCTTGAATTTCACTCTACCCTTGTTGTTGTTTCGAGCGAGTTGAAGTATGCCCTGGTTCGAGCGAGTCGAAGTGCGCCTAGGTCGAGCGAGTCGAAGTACGCACTGGTTGAGCGCGTCGAAGAAGGCATCTGAGCGAAGCGAGTCGAAGTTGGCATCTGCGCGAAGCGAGTCGAAGTTGGAACTTCAGATGGCTGTGAAGCGAGCCAAACCTGAACGAGTCGAAGAAGGCCTCTGAGCGAAGCGAGTCGAAGTTGGCAAACAGAGCGAGTCGAAATAATCACTGCTGATGGTCACGAAGCGAGTCGAAGGAAGCAAGTCGAAGGAATCGAGTCGACCGGTGATTGGTTTTCATCCAATCTTGTATCGTTCATAACTTGAGCATACGAACTCGGATTGACTTGAGATTTGGAACGTTGACTCTCATGACTTAGCTTGTCATGTCTTACCAATTTTGGCTCGATCCGAACTCGGACAAAATCCGTCGATTTCCATAGCGAGCCTACGTACAACTGATTTCTAGGTCGGGCCTTCATTGGTTACTAATCAATTCCTTGGTGTCACGGCCTTACCAAAAGGCGGGATAACAGTAACAAAAGCAAATCAACACAAAACATATGCAAACAAAATAGTGCAACCATTAGATGGAACCAAAGTATCCATCACACATCCGTAACAATCAAACTATGGTTTGTTCAGTTTCAGAAACTTCTCATCATTCAAGGGTGATAAATAAACTACTAAGTGTACCTTACGCTCAACAGCCTTAGATAATTACTTAATAGATTATTCATACAACCTAAAACAAATAGAAGTATCCTTTCCCAAACATCCCATAAGCCAAACAACATAGAGTTTTAAATATTATTTAAGTTTATTCGATTGGTTTCTTTTCACATCGTTGTTTACTTTTCATTTATTATTTCCATTCATTCATACAATGTCATTTTTCCATTAATTTACATTCATTTACTTATGTTATTTTCCATTCAATTATTTAGAACATCAATAAATCAATTCCTAAAATATTATATAAGTTTCTTTGCAAATTTAATCCACAATTATTATTTACTTATAAAACTTGATTTCCATTTAATATTCATTAGTGAATAAATTCATAGTTAAGTTTCTCTACCTTTTTTTTATTCACATTTATTTCTTTCATATATAGTATTATTGAATATTAAATATATTTCTGAATCATTTCAACATTTTCCGAAGTTATAATCATTTACTTAATATAGTATTCACTTTTACTATTCACTTTAATTATAAATAACTTCAAACATTAACTTAAGTTTATAATATTCTTATACATCTTAATTTTTTTATATAAACATATGTTCATTTTGAAACATTTTCGTTATTAAGCTTTTACTTGTAAAATATTCAATTACATATTCATATTTAACATTACAACTTTTAAATATTTCTGGTAAGTTTTACACATGTTTTTAGAATGTAATTTAATCTTACACAAGCTTATCTTATTCAATTTAGTTAACAAAATGTTCAATAGTTCGTATCTTCTTAATTTTCATTATCTTTTAAATTTACAAGTTACAAATCTCCAATTTCTTATATCTTCATTAAACAATTACCTTTTAATGCAGATTTCAATTTTGGAAATTTTCAACTTATTAAAATATTCAAGATTTCATTCAATTACAATAACTTAAAATCATTGATTAACAAAATAATTAAGAACTAAATACCGGATTTCATTGCAAATCATCTTAAAATAATATATACGTATATCTTTGTATAGCAAAACATACTTGGAAATTAAAATTAAAATTTGTTTATCAAAAGTAATGTGTAGCAAAGTTACTACAGTGGTCTTCCCACTTTAAAACTCGAAAATGAAAGTCGATGATGCTGCGGTCATCACCGAAATTATTTTCCAGCGACAGAAGAGGGGAGTACATAACTTATTTCCTTTTGAAATTCTTTTAAAACATTTCTTTCAAATCATATTGAAAATATTTATATCCGAAAATACTTCCAAATAATACTTATATTATATTTCAGAAATCTTTTGAAAACCAATTTCAAAACTCTGGAACTTAAGTTCTCAAATTTCCAATTCATATTCACTTTACTTGTAAATCCTATTTTGCAACCAATATTTATAAAATTCCACTTTCTAACAAACAAACATATCACATACAACTATATCCATTAAAAATTATTCTTTTATATACAAAATATAATACTAGGTAAAATTATTTAATTTACCTATATTTCAAAACAATATTATGTCGGCCTGCCTTATTAAGTGTTTAGAAATCCCTATCGATGCCATAACGTCCTATGTGTTAGTTTATGAGATGATGGTTTTGATGACAACAACCTTAGGACTTTTTATAAAATATAAATACTAATATTCTTGTCTAGATATATATGTATATGTAGGATATATATATATATATATATATATATATATGCAGGTACCGAGAATGAAGACTGTACAGTATAAAGATTCAAGATGAGTATAGACATTCAAGACTGACGAATTTAAGATTGAAGAAATCAAGACTGAACACTCATGAGTATCAAGAGTTCAAGATATCAAGATAAGTAATAGAGTCTAGATTTATGTTAAAACTTCATAATAGCACTAAAATCTTTATCTGGATTTTAATTGTGAAATGGAATCCACCTTCTCAATTTAATAGTGGGATGATACCCATGACCTCTTTTGTGGGATGGAACCCACGACCTTCTCTAGTGGAATGGAATCCACGAAATTTTCAAAATGATTTATTTTTTCAAAACTATCTTTTTAAAGTCATCTCTATCAATTTAAATATTTTAGCCTTAATTAAAAAACTATTTTTAGTCATATTAATTTCAAAATCATCTCTTGTTTTTTTTAAAACTATTTATTGATTTTAATATTTTAGCTGTAATATATTTTAAAGAAATCTATACTTAGTTTTTAATATTACTTTTACACTATAGATTATATATTTTAGGATTACTTTCTAAAAACTCTTTTATAAGTTTAAACTATATTCAAAGTGGTTTACAAAGTGTTAGAAATTGTTTTGACAAGTTTTAAAATAGAAAACATTTTAAAGCAAAATCTATTTTCAAAAATAACATAGGCATGTCGACATCCCTCATCCCCCATATCGACATGGTAGCCGTAGAATTCAAATTTTAAATTTTCTAAAGAAGTGTCTATTCGTCATAACCGTTTGCGAATGGACATGACCGTTGTTCTCCTATAAATACCAGTTGTTTTCAACGAATTTTAAGTTACTTTTTCTTCACACCTTCTTCTCCACTCAAATATTCCCTTATATTTCAAATGCTTTAACAAACCTCTACCGAAATTCTAAGTGAATCAAACTCGATTATCTCTAGTTTGATTCTCTGCAACTCTCTCTCAAAGATCTCAGTGCTATTCAGAGTTATAGGATCATTTGTAATCAAAGATCGAAGTGTATTGAGTCTCTCTCTATCAAAGTGTGATTGGAAATGGTGTTATTGTAGCTCGTAAATCAATTAGGTGTGATAGTAGCCCGTAAATCAATTAGGTGATCTTATAGCCTGGTTAAATCAAGAGAGTTTGCCTTGGACTCGAAGACAGGATGGTGTATCTCATGGCCTTGAAATTGAGGTTGTAATATCGATATTATATTTGAAAAGAAATCTGCATAAGAAATTGTGTGGGACTGGATGTAGGGTAACTCCAAACCAGTATAAAATTCTGGTGTGTGAAAGTCTATATGAGTGGATCGTCTAGATTATATGCAAGTATAGACAGTTAGCTATATAATATAATACTATAAGGTATAGTAACAAAGTAAATAAAACTAATCACACCGGTATTTTATACTGGTTCGGACCTCCCGTCCTACGTCCAGTCCCGAAGCTCCTCTTTGGAATTTCCTTTCAACTAACCCTCACTTGACCCGGAGGAACAGGTTTACAATAGCAGAGTTTCTTTGTCAAGAATGTGTTCTATAACACGGATGTTGACTATTGAGTACAAATGCTTCCAATATATATCTAGAGAGTGTTGTCTATGAGGAACTGTATATTTGGAAGAGTAGAATACAAGTAGAGATTTGCTTGAGATCAAGACTATATCAAAGTATAAGAGTAGAAAGTGACAGCGTAAGTAAGTCGGATAGGTTAGTTCTTCTCTTGAATTCCTAATTTTATTTATAGTGATGAAGAGTCTCTATGTATAGTTGCCTTCATTGACAATCGTTGTATAGTTGCTCCTTTTGGTGATGAAGAGTTGCAGCGAAGAGGAGCGGATGTGTCTCTTCAGATGTGACAGTTGGTGTTTGAATTTACACAGTCGAGCCCATTTTCAGACGTCTGGAAAGTAGCCTCAGACGTCTGGCCTTCATATATTTTTTGTGTCGAGTATCATTTCAGACATCTGTGTTTATAATCCAGACGTCTGGTCTTTACTTCTGTTTTGTGTCTGGATGTATGTCAGACGTCTGAGTTCTAGATCAGACGTCTGGTTTCTTCTGAGATTGTGATCCAGAGGAATCATTCAGACGTCTGGCTTGTGCTCTCAGACGTCTGAAAATGTCTGAAAGTGTGCATGTTGCTTTATCTTGTGCATGTCCCTTTTCTCTTCAATCTTTTCTGATTTGACGTCTTTTGATTCTTGTCTTGAGTGTTGCTTTAGTCTCTTTGGTGACGTTACTCTATCAACTATCTGTAAATGTAGATATATGTACATTCGATTTCCATTGTATAGTTGTTATCATCGAAACCATAGAATTGATTTCCTAACAATCTCCCCCTTTTTGATGATGACAACTATTCAATGTACTTATATATATATTTCAAATCTCCCCCTGAATATGTGCTTAGTTTTGTTGATATGATTATATATATATATATATATATATATATATCTCCCCCTTTGACATTATCAAAAAGAATATGTAAATGATCAAGTCAAAAAGAAATTTTCATTAAAGATAAGAAGGAGATATATGAGAGAGATATCAAATCTTAGATAATATCTTGAAGTGAACAAATTCCTAAACTTCGTCTGAGTTTTATGAAAGTTTGTTCATTTAATGGTTTTGTAAATATGTCGGCTACTTGATTTTTGGTACTTACATATTCTAAAGATATAGTTCCTTTTTCAACATGGTCTCGTAAGAAATGATGTCGAATATATATGTTTTGTGCATGAGTGATTTACAGGATTTTTTGACAAATTTATAGCACTTGTGTTGTCACAATATATTGGAGAATTTTTTATGATTTTACCAAAATCCATTAGTGTTTGTTGCATGTATATTACTTGCACACATGCTAGAGCTGCGGAGATGTATTCAGCTTCACAAGTAGATAAAGAAACACAATTTTGCTTTTTACTAAACCACGAAACTAACGATTGTCCGATAAAATGACAAGTTCCACTAGTACTCTTACGGTCTTTTCTACAACCACCAAAATCTGCATCGCTATATGAAACAAGTTCAAAAGGTGATCCTTTAGGATAAAACAAACCATAATCTTTAGTACTAGATAAATAGCGTAAAATGCGCTTAACAGATCGTAGATGAGATTCTTTTGGTTTGGCTTGAAATCGGGCACAAAGACATACACTCATCATAATATCTGTCGACTAGCCGTTAAATATAGTAAAGAACCAATCATATTTCGATATAACCTTTCATCAAAATCTTTTCCATTTTCATCTTTTTCTAAGTGAATAGTGGTACTCATTGGTGTTGGTTTGCTTGAGGTTTTATCCATTTTAAATCGATGTAATAAATCGTTACAATATTTTTCTTGATGAATAAACATTCCATTTTCTAGTTGTTTTATTTGTAATCCTAAGAAAAAATTTAATTCTCCCATGTGTGACATTTCCAATTCATTTGTCATAATATTTGAAAAATCATTACATAGTTTTTCGTTGGTCGAACTGAAGATGATATCATCAACATAAATTTGTACAACTAAAATATCGTCATCTTCTCTTTTTATAAATAAAGTTGTATCTATTTTTCCTATATGGAAACCAGATGTTATTAGGTGATTTTTAAGACGTTCGTACCATGCACGAGGTGCTTGTTTTAATCCATATAGTGCTTTATGTAATTTAAAAACATGATCGGGATAATTCTCATGAACAAAAAGCGGTGGTTGTTCAACATATACATTTTCTTTGATAAAACCATTCAAAAAGGCACTTTTGACATCCATTTGAAATAGTTTAAAATTGTTATGAGTCGCAAAGGAGAGTAAAGTATGAATGGCTTCTAATCTTGCAACCGGTGCAAAAGTTTCATCATAGTCTATGCCTTCTTCTTGATTGTAACCTTGAGAAACTAATCGTGCTTTATTTCTAACAATATTTCCATTTTCGTCCGCCTTGTTTTTAAATACCCATTTTGTTCCTATTACTGATTGATCTTTAGGTCTTGGTACTAATTCCCATACATTATTACGTTCAAATTGATGTAGTTCCTCTTGCATAGCTATTATCCAAAAATTATCATTTGAGGCTTCTTTATAATTCTTTGGTTCTAAGTTTGATACAAACGCTATATGGCTTATTTGATTTAGTTGATTTCTAGTAACTCTTGAATTTAGATCTCCAATAATATTATCTATTGGATGATTTTTAAGGATCCTAGGAGATGATAAAATAGTGTTATTTTGTATATTGGCTTCATTATTACTAGAATTTGTTGAGTTTGTTGGTAGAATAATTTCTTCTTCATCATTAGTTTGTTGTTTGAAAGGATTTTCGTCAAACGAGACATGTAGACTCTCTTCTATAGTATTATTCTTTTTATTAAAGATTCTATATGCCTTGCTACGATCTGAATATCCAACAAAGATACCTTCATCGGCTTTTGGATCAAATTTTCCTAATTTGTCTTTTGTATTTAATATAAAACATTTTGAGTCAAACGTTTTAAAGTATGATACTTTAGGTTTTTTACCAAAAAATATTTCAAAACAAGTTTGTTTAGTCATTGGGCGAATAGTTACTCGATTCAATACATAACAGGATGTAGCAATAGCTTCGGCCCAAAAGTGCTTTGGTAATCCGCTACTATTTAATAATGTTCGTGCGCATTCTTGTAATGTACGATTTTTTCTTTCTACGACACCATTTTGTTGGGGTGTACGAGGAAAAGAAAAATTATGAGTTATTCCCTTTTTATTGCAAAAATTTGAAAAAAGATCGTTTTCGAATTCTCCTCCATGATCGCTTCTAATGTTTTTAATTTTTAAATTCATTTGAGTTTTAATCCGTTTTGCAAATATTTTAAACATACCAAAAGTATCGCTTTTATGTTTTAGAAATAAAGTCCATGTATATCTTGAGAAATCATCGACTATTACAAAAACATATTTGTTATGATTAATAGATCTTACTTGTGTTAGACCAAATAAATCTAAATGTAATAATTCTAATGGTTGTTTTGTAGAAATATTATTTTTAGATTTAAAAGAGCTTTTCTTTAGTTTACCAATTTGACAATCATCGCATAAATTTTCTACTTTGTAACTCATTTTAGGTAACCCTCTTACTAACTCATATTTAGCTAACTTATTAATGTTATTAAAATTAATATGACAAAATCATTTATGCCATAACCATGGATCATCATGTTTGGCAGTTAAGCATAAGCTTGAATCTTTATTAATATTTATGTTTAATATATAAATATTTTTGTTTCTAAAACCTTCAAAAATGAGTTGTTTGTTATTATCTAAAATGTTACATCTATCTTTTTCAAAATTTATTTGAAAACCTTTATCACATAATTGACTAATGCTTAATAAGTTGTGTTTTAAATTTTCTACTAGTAAAACATTTGTAATAACAGGAGAGTTAGATATACCAGAGTTGATGACTTCTCCAATGCCTATGACAAATCCCTTTGAATTGTCCCCAAATGTTATCGTTCCACCATCGATGTATGTTATATTCGATAACATTTTTGAATTTCCAGTCATATGTTTGGAGCATCCGCTATCTAGTATCCATTTCTCCTTATTTTTTATTTTGGGTACCTACAAGATAAAAAATATTTTAATTGGTACCCACATATTTGATTAGGGTCCTAATTGTTAGAGAGAGGTAGCCATACCCAAGATGGTTTGGTACCTTTATAAATATAATTTTTATTATAAACTACATTTTCTAAGTAATTATTGATATGCTTTTGTCTAATCAATTTGTTATTTGTTTTAGGAATCCAAATTTTCATATTTTTGGTATTCAATTTTTGTTTAGATAATCTTCTAGTTTTTATATAACTAATATTTTTAACCTTATTTTCTCTTTGTTTAGAGCCTTTTTAAATCCTATTCCATTTCTATTACCTGATGGTTTTGATGTTTTGATAAGATTTTCCAAGTCTTGTTTCCCTTTGTTAAATTTTGACACATTATTGGTAATTTTATATAATTTTTCTTTTAACTCTCTATTTTCTGTTGTCAATAATTCAATATCCTCTTTAAAATCAATATTTTTTTTAGCAAATTCTCTTTTTCTAGAGTAATGTTCTCACTTTCTATCACAATATTTTTTAATTTTTCTTGAGATATTTCAAGTTCTTCTTCTAAAATAGTTTTTTCATCTTTCAACATTCCTACTTCAAGTTCTAATCTATTTACTTTTACTATATATTCTTTGTTCAATTTTTTTATTTGTCTAAATTTATCATCTAATTCTATGCTAAGTTCAAGTAATTCTTCATAGTTAAGTTCTGGACGTACCTCATCTTTTTGTGCCATAAAACACACATTAGCTTGTTCTCCATCGCTATCACTATCACTTTCTGAAGATGAAGACTCGGAGTCATCCCACGTTACTTTGAAAGCTTTCTTCTTTTTGAGTTTTTCAAATTTGCTCTTCTTTTTATCATTGTTAAGTTTTGGGCAATCCTTCTTCATGTGTCCGTATTGATCACATTCATAGCACTTGATTTGAGATAGATTTGTTGAATTGGTTTTTCCTTCTTTTTGAAACTTGGTCATCTTTCTAAACTTCTTGAATCTATTGTAGTTTTTGGCAATGAATACTATCTCATTTTCATCTAAGTCTGAGTCATCATTCTTTATTGATGGAAATGCTATGTTCTTCGTCTCTGAATTTAATTCTTTACGTGCCTGCAAATTAGCTTCATAGGACATCAAATTTCCTACCAACTCTTCAACTTTGAGAGTAGAGAGATCATTAGCTTCTTCAATAGCTAATACTTTTCTTTCCCAATCAGGTGTTAAAGAGTTGAGTATTCGTGATACTAAATCAAAATCAGTAAACTTAACTCCTAATGCCATAAGATCATGTTGAATAGTTTGAAATCTTGAATACATGTCTACTATAGTTTCATTTTGTTTCATTTTAAATGATGAAAATTGATTTTTCAAAATTGAAATTTTAGTTTGTTTGACCTTTGTTGTACCTTCATGTGTGATTTGTAAGGTACGCCAAATATCAAATGCAGTAGTGCATAACATGACACGTGAAAATTCATTTTTGTCAAGTGAGCAAAACAGGACATTCATAGCTTTAGCATTATTTGATGCTAAGGTTTTTTGTGCATCGGTCCATGTGTTCATAGCAGTAGTTGGAGCTTCATATTTATCTTGAGTGGCTGACCAAATTTCTAAACCATTAGCTTCCATAAAAATTCTCATACGTGTAGACCAATATGAATAATTAGATCCATTAAAAAGTGGGGGTCGTGCTGTGGATTATCCTTCTTGAAAAATACTTGCCATATTATAATGATTTAAAAAAAACGTGTTACTGTTTTTCTAAACGAACCTTGCTCTGATACCAATTGAAAGTCTATATGAGTGGATCGTCTAGATTATATGCAAGTATAGACAGTTAGCTATATAATATAATACTATAAGGTATAGTAACAAAGTAAATAAAACTAATCACACCGGTATTTTATACTGGTTCGGACCTCCCGTCCTACGTCCAGTCCCGAAGCACCTCTTCGGAATTTCCTTTCAACTAACCCTCACTTGACCCGGAGGAACAGGTTTACAATAGCAGAGTTTCTTTGTCAAGAATGTGTTCTATAACACGGATGTTGACTATTGAGTACAAATGCTTCCAATATATATCTAGAGAGTGTTGTCTATGAGGAACTGTATATTTGGAAGAGTAGAATACAAGTAGAGATTTGCTTGAGATCAAGACTATATCAAAGTATAAGAGTAGAAAGCGACAGCGTAAGTAAGTCAGATAGGTTAGTTCTTCTCTTGAATTCTTGATTTTATTTATAGTGATGAAGAGTCTCTATGTATAGTTGCCTTCATTGACAATCGTTGTATAGTTGCTCCTTTTGGTGATGAAGAGTTGCAGCGAAGAGGAGCAGATGTGTCTCTTCAGATGTGACAGTTGGTGTTTGAATTTACACAGTCGAGCCCATTTTCAGACGTCTGGAAAGTAGCCTCAGACGTTTGGAAAGTAGCCTCAGACATCTGGCCTTCATATATTTTTTGTGTCGAGTATCATTTCAGACGTCTGTGGTTATAATCCAGACGTCTGGTCTTTACTTCTGTTTTGTGTCTGGATGTATGTCAGACGTCTGAGTTCTAGATCAGACGTCTGGTTTCTTCTGAGATTGTGATCCAGAGGAATCATTCAGACGTCTGGCTTGTGCTCTCAGACGTCTGAAAATGTCTGAAAGTGTGCATGTTGCTTTATCTTGTGCATGTCCCATTTCTCTTCAATCTTTTCTGATTTGACGTCTTTTGATTCTTGTCTTGAGTGTTGCTTTAGTCTCTTTGGTGACGTTACTCTATCAACTATCTGTAAATGTAGATATATGTACATTCGATTTCCATTGTATAGTTGTTATCATCGAAACCATAGAATTGATTTCCTAACAGTGTGTTCTTTTCTTTATGCTCTTATTTACTATTTAAATCTGTGTCTGACTCTGTGATTGTCTCTGTGTTTGTGAATTTCATCTGTTTGTGTTTAAATTGAAAAGATTTCAAAAATTCCATAAAATCCATTAAACACTATTCACCCCCCCCCCCTCTAGTGTTAATCCAGCCTTAAGATCCGTAATCCGCATTTCCAACACTATGTACCGACCAGAATTTATAAATACTAAACAGAACAAATTAACACAATATAAAAACATTTTATAACACTAACAAGTACGCTCTCTCATATATATACACTCAGACAAACTCATTCTAGAGTATTACTACCCTATCTCTAATGAGTCAAACCACACAAAGCTAAGGTTATCGCTAAACCAAAGCTCTGATACCAACTGTAACGACCCACCTATTTGGATGGTGTAAATCGACAATAAACCACACATGTCAACTCAAACCATTCAAAAGAGAGGATTGGTAATGGGTAAATAAGAAAATAAGAGAAAAGAAGGAAAAACAAAACACAGAATCTCATAGTGGAATGACAAAATATAATAATCAAATAAACAGTTCATGAACCTGTTTTACAAATAACAATTGATTACGCTTTTACAATATATCAGAGTTATACATCCGGCAGGAATAATAAGATAATGCAGTGAACAACATGATACAGTGGAATAATAATAATATAATATAATACTAAACTCCGTCTTCGTCTTCTAGAAATAATGTATTCAATGCGCTGAAATACTCAAAGCTGACCCGAGCGTAATGAAAAGACAAAACACTCGAGTCGGAACTAAAAGATCTTATATAAGTTAAATCAACAGCAAATAAATATGAGTGTAACGGCTTCAGAGATGTTATGGGATTTTACATCTCCTATCCAGTGTATAACGTGCGTGCAATAACTTAAGAGATGTTCGGGATTCCCATCTCCTAAGGATCCGTTAAACTATTTATATGTAGTAATATACGCTATATATGTAGTGTCTATCTGTAAAGTAAAGTATCATAATAGCATTAAGGCGTTACCCATATACCCCTTAACACATTTAATAAATGTCATAATCAATACAATACTGTAAACTCCACCAAACCGGTGGGCTATCTGGGAGCACTCCATAGGTACGACACAAAACAAAATCATAGTGGGCCCACTAGGGAAGATGACAAGGCACACGAGGCTATACCCTAGGTAGGATTCTACCGTTTTGCGGCACCAGGCTGGTGGTAATGCATGGCAGCTACTACCGCCCACCTTGGAACAACACTCCCATAATCAAATCGAATTGGCCACCAATCAATAACAAAGTTACAGATATGGTATCGAAGAAGCGTGTCCAATATGAGGAGCGACCTCACTTGGCCTGGTGATGGCTCCTTTTAGTCATCCAAGCTGACCAGGGGGTCAGGGCTGTGTTTCTTACCTCATACCAGAAGCGTTCGCCAAGCCATCCTACTTTATTCTAGATCCTCCACCGCATGTACAGTTGTTAAAGTGGTTTCAGAATTGGCAGAGAGTATGACAATATCCGACCCCGGTCTCTTTAACAACCAATCGTTATATTTTTCACACCGTGGTCATTTTATAAAACATTTTTAATAACAAATTCAGAAAACAGTTTATACCTTCATATCAAGATATCTATATACTTATTTAAAAGTATAAATATATTCATAAATACCGAGGTAGATTTCTTTAAATCGATTTCGAAAATAATTTGTAAATCTCTTAAGCCATTATAAATTATTTGTATGATTTAAAACCATTTATATTGAAATTTATAAATTTCAAAACAATGTACAACTCTTCCTCTTTAAACCAGTTCCTTTTATATACCCTTTTAAAAAAATCCTGTAAAACCTTTATAAACTCCTTTATAAAGCTATTATAAAATCCTTTATAAAAATCTTTTATAAAAATCCTTTATAAAATCATTTATAAAAAACCTTTTACAAAATCCATTATAAAATCTCTACAACCTTTATAAATTCTTTACAAAACCTCTTAAATTTTTATTTATTTTAGTTATTATAAAAATCTATATTTATTATATTAAATTTAATTATATATATATATATCAAAACTATATTAAATATTTTATTAAATTAAATTTTAAACTATTTAAAATATATTTTAAAGCTAAATAAACTTATAAGTTAAAATCTTAAAATTACATTTAAAACCATATATTAACTTATAATTTGAAACTTTAAAACATATAAAATAAATTATTTTCCAAATATAAATTTTAAATAAAATCATTAAATAAAATTTTAAAAATAAAATTTATAAATCAAACATACTTTACTATTCAGAAAATAATTTAAAACCGACCAACGGTGTCCGTATATAATTTTCTACCCTATGGTGAAGTGATAGGGTATGTATCATTTCAACCCCAGAATAATTAATTTTTCCGAGTATATATCATTTCAACTCATATCCCAAATCAATAATTTACAAATCAATAAAATCGCTCGGGTTTATCATTTTAACCTATAACGATTTTCCCTAATCTATAAGATCGTTCGGGTATGTATCATTTAAACCCTAGTGATAACAGGGATACAAACATCCAATTATCCAAAATGTCAACAAATAAACATCCATCACAATCAACATCCAACTCAGCCAATAAATCACAACAATTAACTAGTTATCATTATCAGGTACTTAACTAGCAATTCAAATTCAATATTAATTTAAATGGCAATTTAATTCAATATAAATTAAAATGTCAAGTTAAACTACCAAACAGCAACTAATAATATTCTTATCACATCATAAATTTAATTTAACTAACATAAAATGGTTTAGTATTTGTGAGTGGGTTAAATCGCTCACCTTCGATTTATAGTCGATTTAAAATCCAAATACAGTCCAAAAATCCAAAAGTCTCCAAATTCGACCAAATCAATTCCTTATTGTTTGAAATTTTGATACGACCTCAGCGGAAGAAACCGCGTGTCAATCGAAGCTCGTATGACAAAGTTACGATAGTTAGAAGTTTTGAAAATTAAATTAAAATTAAAATAATAAAGGGAAATTTAGTAAATTATCTCACCTCCCTTAATCACGGTACCCTAGCACGCGTACAACAACCCATGCTCAAGCATGATGCCATCGTTCTCTATATAATTCATCGACTACCACACGTCGCCACACCAGATCTGACACCACGGACCCACTCGCCACTACTGGCCGACCTTCCTTGTTGTCGCGCGACCACTGCGAGCCCACCCAGGCCGTCCGCCGCCTACTTAATTTGCTCGATCGTGGCGAATTGTGACACCTATGAGATGAACCAACCATATGGATCGAAAGCCCTGATCGTCCTCTACGCAGTAGCACCTCTCGATCGTCGATCGGACGACGATCCACCGTCAAAAAGCAAACCCTAATATGGACGGTCGAGGCTTCTTCACTGATTTCTGGCCCAACCATGATTCGATTGCAAAAACGAACTGTAGATCTAGATTACACTCATCGAGAGCTTTCCAATGATATAAAATATGACATGATTTGAGGAGTTTGAATTTTTTATTTTGCTTTGAAATTGGGGATTAGGGTGTTGAAATTGGGAATTAGGGTTTTGATGTTCTAATGTTTGAGAAGGAGGAACAGATGAGAAATAGAGGTACGCACAGAAATAAAATGAAAGGCTGCTAGGGTTAGGAAAAAAACTATTTATATAGAGAGAGGAGGATAAAATGAATGGACAGATCGATTTGGATCGAAACGATAACAACGACCCGAGAAGCCCATTTCATTCCCGAAACGAAAATAGGTCATCCCATATATCAAAATATATGTTTTCGATATTTTTAAACTCAATGGAACTAGTTTCAAACCGTAATTCCATTATATACAAAAGTTAGCTTTTAAAATCGAATTATATTAACAAGGAATGGGTGCCAACTCCCCAGAATTGAAAGATGATGGAAGAAAAGTCCCTCCCAAAAAAGTTATGAAAATCAGGTCCCTATTTTTAGTTTTTAGCTAGTTTATGCCACTTTGCCCTTGATTTCAATTCTGGGCCGATTTTCTGAAAGGGGACAGTTTGGTAAAAAATAACAAAACAGGGACCTAATTTACATGAGTTTATGGGTAAAGACTTTTTGTGCATGTGCTTTGAGAATAGGGATCTTTGATCCAAAACCCCTAATTAATTGATTTCTACGCGTTTCAAGCTCGCACGGCCAAATGACAAGTCAGATTGCTACGAAACTTGAAATCCTACAATAATTCACTATTATGGATCCGATGAAATTGGTTTCGTCGAAATCCAGGACAGTGGCCAAAACGGCTATTTTCACATTAATTAAATAAATTATTATTAAATTGATTTAATCACTTTCAAATTCAAATTTAACAGTTAACAATTTTATCATTTAGATTAAAATGAAATTAATAATCTTTTAAAATTAAATTTCCATAATAAATCCAATATTTATATATTGCACTAATTTCAGCGTTCAATTACAATTGTAATAAAAACCCAGTTAATTATAATTTAAATTCAATCAAATTATTTTAATTTGATTTACACTCTTATTATTGAATCAAATATTACCTTATGAATATAATTAACATTAGTTTACATTTTATTACATTCATATTCTACAGTTATCATCTTAATTCATATTACCTGGAATATTTAATTATATTAATTGCAATTGATTTACAATTAATTTCAAACGGATTAAACATCAAGGTGATAACAAATCAATTATTATACATTAATAATTCACCTTTATTACTATTGTTTACAAACAAAGGTTGATAAATTACTTACCATATATTGATTCTATTCTACATTAACCAATTTCAATTAATTACGTATAATTTCTCTGTTTAATACAACATTGATTGAAATCCTTATTTACCTTTATTATTACCACTAATTGCAATAACCTTAAACAGTTGTCAATCTCATTCAATCAGCCTTATTAAATTATAATCTGATAAAATTTTCACATTTATAAATCATAAATTTTTAGTTTCTCACAATATTATATTCCAAAATCTTGTTAAATTTAACAGTTTTAATTATAAAAAATACGGGTCGTTACAGGGAGCGAACTCACAGTGGAATAGTAAAATATAATAAAACATATATACTGACTAAGGCTACTACCTTAAATCAATATTATTCATTGGAATATGGTTGCTTTGTCAGTACAAGCATGAATGAGAAGACCTCTCCAACTACAGTTCCCTCTTGCTCCAGTATCCCGCCCTTCTAAATCTATCCTATGGGTTGTAATGAGGAGGGGGTCGGAACAACGATCTGGTGATTGGAAGATTACATACTTTATCATAAAACTAGTTTATGCTGATTGATTTCTATTTAAGTGTTATGTCTATTATTCATGGTTTATCCGTTTGATTCTATATGCATGTACGATATATTCAACATTCTCTGAGGTATAGCTATATATATCCCTATACATATAGGTGTTATACTACCTAAGAAGGAAACCTTAGTCACCTAATACCTTTTAAATAGGGAGGAAGCAGACCCGACGATCATTTAACACCTCAATCCCAAAGTGGGGCTGTAACAACCCGCATATTTTACGATTATATATTTAAATGTTTTATTTAAATATAACATCGTTGGTTGAATTAAAGTCCGAAATGTGACTTTTTGTAAACAGTCGAATTTGGACTCGAGACCACTTCCAATGAGTTTAAAACAACGTTTACAACTTGTTTAAGTATAAACATCGATATGTTTGGAGTTGGTTAGGATTTTGGTATTTTCATTTGGGCTTTGGGTTGGGTTCTAGCCCACTAACCCAACAAGAGAACCCAAAATCTTCTACCTAATAGCTCCCACTCCACTCTTCATTCGTTCATTTCATTTCTAATTTCCTAACACTCTCAAGCAAAAGGAAAAATGGGGGAAAAGAAAGGAAATTAAAATTCCTAAGCCCTAGCTTTTCTTAGGAATTCAAATTCAAGTTATAAATCAAGGAGAAGCTTAGGTAAGCATCCTCTTCATCTTCTCCATCTTAATTCCTCTTCAATTCTTGATTTTTCCTATAACCTAACTTAGGAAAAACTTTGCATTTGATAATAGATTGAAGATTCTAGAGGTGTAGTGAAGAGGAATTGGTCTTGCCTTGTTTTAGAGCTTCTCAGTTAATGTTTTTGAATTAAAAGGCGAGTTCTTGAACTCACATCTATGTCTATAGTTTTCATTGTTGTTAGGTATGAATTCCTAACATCTATTTCATGTTCAATTGCTTTTGATTTGAATTGATTTGGTGAATTTTTCAATTTTTGATTTTGAAGTCAAAATTTATGAAAATCCTACCATGGATATTTAGACATGTTATTTGGGGTGCATCGAAGAGCCTATAGGGTTGGGTTGTCACTTGGCATAAATACCTAGCATCCATCGCTCGTTCGATCGCTTCCGAATTGATTGGCCATCAATGGCCTTGGCAAATTTTTGCCCAGCACAGGCAACTAGACGTCTGGTTGAAAAATCCAGACGTCTAGTTAGGGTTCCTGAGAAAAAAAGAAATAGAAAAAAAATGGCAGAGCCAAGGACCAGATGTCTAGGAGGCTTCAGGGAATATGAAGAAAAAGGAGAAAAAAAAATATAAACTTCTAGAACCCAGGGTCAGACGTCTGGTTAAATCGGTCAGACGTCTGATCCTGTTAAATTTTGCCTGTTTTTGCGTGGATTTCCAATTTATCGATTTTTGTTGATCCGGTTAGTTGTTGTCGTTTATTATCGACTTTGATGACTTCTTTTCTGGATTTTGGGAATATCCATTTGATGGATTTGATATCGATTTTCATGGTTTTAATTCACGTCGTCGAATGTGGATTTTTGGTGATAAATTGTTTTTACAATCGTTTCTATGATTTCTCACTTTAAAATATAAAGGTTTCTATACTAGTAGTAAATACTCAAACTCTTTCACAAAAATGATTTCATCATTACTTTTAATACAAAGCTCGTTTTTAAAACCATTTTCCAATCTATTAGTATATACAAACCTTTACCTCATTCGTATGAGAAATCTAATTAAACGACTTAGCAAAACAAGTGGTATGAAATGCTTACATTTACTTCGTCGGTTAATTCTTGGACTTGTTCGATTGAAATCTCATGACAATTTTCGAGTGGAAATCTACAATCTGTTCGTAAATATTTAAGTTAAGCTAGTGGTTATGGGACATAAAGCTAAACTCATTTATTTACTAGCTTAGTGTAAGTTACACTTCTTATTGATCAATGATGATCATTTTGTGGTTTAGACTAGCGATATGCGATGTCTCTTTGTCCGCGTGGGGAACTATACCCCATTCTGTGGAGCTTCGTCTCATTTTTATAGGCTAGCGACCCATGGTCTTTTAACTGTTTTATGGAGTTCAGTTCATCGGACGTACCTTTGTATTACGTCATTGTTCCGGCTTATTTGAGTTGTAGGTTCCTCGGGCGTACCGTTGTACTACGTTGTTGCACCGGCTCTATGGGTTAGCGACCCATGGGAAAGCATCTCGTTTCTGATACACGTGTTGGTGAGTTTGCATGCTCCCGTTTATGATAGACCTCCACCCTTTGTGTTTTCTGGACTTATAATTATCTATTTCTAGAACTAGTGTTTCACCAATTTTTGTGAATTGCATTGATATGTTTTGTCAATATTTGAGGTTTGGTGAATAAGCTAAAGAATATGATAATTCTTTTTGGTGTTTTGAGAAAATTTGAGATATTGTATGATTTTTATTTTTTATCAAATATATACTTGTCACAACATGGTATTATTGTTATCATATGTTTTTGTCATATCTCTTATCCTATCTCATCTTACATGATATTTATAGCTAAACTGATCCGTTTATTATTTTTTCTTCTTAAATAATACTCGGGTCAGACCGAGGTGTTTCAAGTGCTTCCACTTGACTTCTTAGCAGGGACTAGCTTCTTACTTTTGGCTAACTACTTTAGCTTAGTAGTTTTTGTTTTATATATTCGAGATAGAGACTCCTTGATGTATACATATTCTTTTGTCTAGCACTTGTACCTATTCTTTTGTGATGTAGTGGATCTTGTATGACCACTACTTTGATGTTCACTTCTATGTGTTATATTCATATCTGTTTCCACCTTAGTGATATGAATATCTATGATTGATTTGTGTTATGCTTATTTTATATTTGTTTCCGAAGGCCACATAGCCACTGTGTAGTAGCTTTGAGTTTGTATTGGATATATCAGATTTCCTCTTGAAATGAAATGCATGTCATACTATCTGACATATCAGTACTCGCACAAAGCAATTACACAGATGGTCGCTCCTCAATAGCCTTATTCTTCGTACTATTGACAGCATTACCCAGTAGTGTCCTTGGTTAGTGTGAGTATAGAGGTGAGGCATCATAGCTTGGTATCGGAGCCAAACTTTGAAACAATATAGGATATTATGACAAGGATCATTGCTAGACTTGAGGAAATTAAATACTTTACTTTTTAAATCATTTAATATATATATATACTATTTTGGAAAATGGATATATTTGAAATGAAATGATATTTTGATTTTGAAGTAAATAAATTTAAAATGACCACGGTGTTATAATGTATATTTCCACCTTGTAGATAGTTCTGAAGATCCTTAGAGGATGGTTATCCCAAACATCCCTTAAGTTACTTGTATTTCAGTTGATATTTCACTTGAGTTGGATTTATTAGTATAAGAATGTTAATCCTGACTCGAGTGTTTTGTGTTTTGCTTTACGCTCGGGTCAGACCGAGTGATACAGCATTTGAGACTCACCCTTGGAGTTTGGAGCTTCCTTTGGAGATCCAACTATCGCCTCAGCTTTCAGCTCTTCTAGTTGATTTGTTCAGAGAAGTCATCTGTTGTACTGGAGACTTCACTGCATTTGAGATATTCTGTTGTATTTTATTTTCAACTCTGTTGTTTATATAGTAGCTTCATGAACTACTATTTTATCTATTCCGCTGCGTATTATTGTATTACTCTGTGTCTGTGATTCTGTGACTGATTTATTTACTGCATATGCTGAGTTTTGCCAAATTATAATTAACAACGCGGTATTTTGAGCAATTCAACTCTGGCATGAGTGTCTACCTATACACTTATAATGGATGCGAATGGTCCAAAATATCGGGTCGTTACAGTTGGTATCAGAGCGTTGGCTCTAGGCGAAACTTAGCATATATTGTAAATTTATTTACAGAATCACGTTCGTTCGAGTTTAATCTCTTCCTTTTGACTCGATTTCCTTTGAACTTTGGAACGTTCCCTACGGTTCCAAAATTCATTCTTGTCTCTCTCTATTGGTATTCTTTTGATACTGGAGTATCCCATAACTCCACTTCGAATAATCTCTATAAGAATAGGCGATCCCGCCGATCTTTGAATGTTTTGTAAAGGGGTGAAACTCCTTTACAATTGGCATTGAATCACCGAAGATTTATATATCACTCGGTTTAGATGCTGCTATCTCTTGATATTGCCGAATTCTATCTCTTGCGATCGAATGTCGATTTGCCTTAGATTTCCGCATCGATTATATTCTTGAAGTCACGGTTGACCCGGTTAAGGTCGCCCGTGATTTATATAAGTGTATCCGACTACTGTTTTGTAATTAATTATCTCATTTTCGTTCGAACTTATCTTCAAATCAAATCCTATTTGATTAGAATCCCTCTAAGTTGAATTTCTATCTTTGTTTGAAATCCATTCTTGAACCATCCTTTGAAAATCGGGTTTGCTTGTATTTTAGAAATTGTTTTCTAAATCAAAATTATTATTTTGATAAGTATGATTATATTCTATATATAAAAGTGAAATGTCTTCGATAAAGATTATAAACCCTTTAAAATGAGAATCTGAGGTTTCGAAGGGATTTGTAATTTTGCAAGTTATATAACAAATTTGATTTATCTAAAAATGATTTATAACTAAAGGATTTTAAATTTGAAATTCGAGAATTGAACCCCGGTGTTTTGAAATTGGTTTTAAGATTTTGAAATATATAATAATAGTATGATTTAAAAGTATTTTCGGAATAAGAAATGTTCAAATGATTTTAATAAGTTTCGAATGATTTCAAAAAAAAAAAAAATTTCAAAAGAAGTTTGAGAAAATAGAAGTCCAGAACTCACTTATGTCGCTGGAAAATAATTTCGGTGATGAGTGCACGCATCATCGACATTGATTTTCGAGTTTCAGAGTGAGGGATAGGCCACTTTAATAGCTTTGCTATGCGAGTGATTTTGCAAAACCAATTTTGATTTCAAATTCCGAAGTAAGATTTGATATTCGAAAGATATATGTATATATATATTTGAAATGATTTGAAGTAAGCCGGTGTTCATTCCTCGAGTTTTGGATTTGATATAACCCTATCTATTAAAATTGATTTACTGATTGGTTGCTGATTTCCACCTCTTGAATTTGAAAATGATTTCTTCGACTATTTTGAAGTTCGAGCACTTCCAAATCAAGGTTAACTTTTCAAAAGCTAAGGATTTTGAAGTAAAGCCTATAAGTTTGATATGTATGTTTAAAATATGTAATAATATGATTTAAATAAGCTGAAACTGTTTTGTTAAGTAAATGAATAAGGCTATTTTAAAATTTTTCTAAATATGGAATTTAGGTTTGAAATGTTTTGAAAAAAATTTGGGCTTCATTATATTTTGAATAAAATTTAGTTAAATGTTTTAATTTAGTAACATCTTTATGAAGCTATATATATTTAACTAGTTGGAATAAACATATAAGTTGTACGTATGCTGTTTTATTCGCATAATTAATTTGATCCCAGTTTGAGTACACAAGTTCGAGGTGGATTACACCATTTCGTGTTAGGATTTTTCATTCGATTTTTGATGGCGAATATTTGATATGGATTTTGGGCTCGATTCTAGAATTCTCTATCGTAGTATATGGCTATGCAAGGAGACTGATGGCTTCTAGTCGAGAAACCATATCGAAATCCGCATTAGGGAAATCGAATGGACAATACTAGTTCGAAAGCGAACTTGTGTGACCGAGCGAGCGATCAAATGTGATTGTGCGAAATGATGACGTATGTACATCTTATATTCTAATATCATTGATATATTTGACGCTGAAATTGAAAGCTGTCGGGTTAGAATATCTTTGCTTACTAAAAGAAAATTCCCAAAATAAATTACAAAGATATATAACCCATAAAAGCAAAGATATTTAATCCCATATGGCTCTTCATACAGCGAAATTTATTTTGAAAAATTTGATCCTTATATAAGATAGACCTTACGTAAGTATAAGATGATTTTGAAAACATTTGATTTTGAAAATAAATTGGTTGACTTAAATTATATTGATTTGGAAATTTGGATTTATTTTCTAAATCTATTATTTTGGAAACTTTGAAACTAAAGATAAATAATTTGAGAAGAAATAATTTGGTGAAATTGGATATGATTTTGAAATTGAACTGATATTGAAACAAATTGAAATTTGAGAACCTTATGTTACTAAATACTTGATTTGGGAGTTGTCGAAATTATATAAAATTGATTTGTATGAGTATGAAATTGATTCGAAAACTATAGACTTGAAAAGGTACTCAATTTGAAAGTGAAATCTTATATAATTGAAGTCTATATAAGTATGATTTGATATACTATTGATTTTGGAAAGTATTTGATTTGAAAATTAAATCTTATATATAATGGATTTTATATAAGTACGATATTTGAAAGTGATTTGAAAAGGTACTATATGATACATATTTTCGAAGTAAAGATATGGAAAGTGCCTTCTGCTTGATATCCGATTTGTGGCCACATCTTGGATTCATTCTATCGATATTATTCTCTCTGATTTTGGTTTTCCGGATATGATACTCGAGTGTCCTTCGAATTCCATGGCGTTACCCATGGTCTTACGAACTCGACTGCATAGCGTAATTCGTAAGGCAGTGATTGCTTAAAAGGTACGGATGTTTCCTGGGGGATCCAGGCGTAACCATTGTGTATCTGCGATCTATGGTCGTGTTAGTGGCGTAATCCGCAAGGCAGAGATTGCTTACGGGGTATGGATGTTTCCTGGGGGATCCAGGCGTAACCATTTTTATGTATCCTGCGGTCCACCGTTTTGTTGCATGGCGAAATTCGCAAGGCAGTGAATGCTTAAAGGTACGGATGTTTCCTGGGGGACCCAGGCGTAACCATTGTGTATCTGCGATCCATGATTTGATTCGTTTTTGATTGGATTGTACTTTCCATATCTGTTTTAAAAGTTTTCCAGTATTTTCACTGGGTGTTGAAACAAGTCTACTAAGTACCTGGAGAATTCTAGTTTTGCGCCTGATCAACGCACTACCAGAGTCTACAGGAACAAGGATAAACTTGTTGAAACATCGAGTTATAAAAGTATTTTCGAAAGAAAATTTGTTTCGACTATAAAGGTATTTTATTTCCAACAAAGAAATTTTGTATTAATATTTGAAATTGAAATTCTTATGGTCCTAAATTAATTATTCGTGCCCGATACTATTCCTTGAATCTACCTTATCTGCTCAGCTTTATTTATTCACTTATATTCTGTTTTCCAAATCCTCCTTCTTTTCCTTGTTGACTATATCCTTTTTAGATATTTTTTATTTATATACTACATGGTTTAATAGAAAGTTTTAATGTTATAAATATTTTAGAAGTTATTAATTAAATAAAACATATTTAAGGTAAATGATTATTGATTCATTAATAATATTTGAAAAGTATCTTTAGAAAAAAAAATTTAATAAATTTATGAATTATGGATTGAATGTTTTCAAATAGCTTCTTTGTAAATATAAGTAATGATAAATAATTGTTTTCAAATATTTTCATATATTTATAAAGGTGTTATTTAAACACATAAATGGTATTTATAAAGAAAGCAAGAAATTTTACAAATGGGTTTTGAAAAGCATGTATATTTCAAGTAAAATTTATATAATTTTAAATTAATTATTTAATCTTAACTTTCAATCTATCTTTTATGTCTGGTTGTTTCTATTCTTCTACTTCCTTCCTTTTCGGGGACGAAAAGTTTTGAGTGGGGGAGAGTGTAACGACCCGCAAAATTTAATGGTTTTAAAAGTATATTTAACTGAAATTTGTGAAATTTTAAACAATAAAATTGGAAATTAAAAATTTATTATTTGGAATACGTCTATTTTAATATAGCAACTGGTAAATTTTCATCTGATAATATTGAAGTTTATTTTCCTATGAAATTTCATTTCAAATCAAACCGGTTAATAACAGTGAATTTAAAAGTTTTCCGAAACCAAAATGTGTCAACAGGAGAAAATTTATTCAGATCATTCTGAATCAGACTGCGAAATTCGTTTTTCCAAATTTGGACTTCTACTGCTCCGTTTATCTTAATTCTGGCAAAATAGCAGCATTTCTGGTACCGATTATCGACTTTCGATCGGATGATCGTACCACTAGTATTTGTATACCGTTTTGATCGTCACGTCATGCTGATCTCCATGGTATATTCATTTGCTTGTTTCGGCGTCCGATGGACAACGGAATCTGTAAAACAGTTCACCGTATCAGTACCGTATCCGTGACCTTTTGTTTTCTATAGCCTTTCAAACTTTAGCCGTGCTTTCCAAACAACTGAATTTATTGCTTTAATAACTTTGCTGAATCATCGGACAACCATCCCTATTCAAATGTTTCTTTTGATTTGGTTTGTGAGCTGTACATCTCCTTTTCAGATCTCAATTTTTGGATCTCAGAAATTTTATAAAAGTATCATCTGTTCATCTCCTTCATGCTTCGTTCCTCTTCCCAGATCTGCCCATTTTCATTTTGCCAAACAAATCCACAGCCATGGCCACCACTTTCGGCTGTTTTTCCTTCATCTCCAAATTCCTTCAATTTTTCCCCCTGGACCTTGCCATTCGCCAGTGCTCCTGCCACCATAGCCACCTTGTTTTCATCGTGCTCAGTCACCATGCCGACCACCATCAACTAGCCTACCACACTCCATCCAACCCGAACCCATCTCCGCCTCTGCCCACCTGATGGGGGCTGAGACCATCCATGCTCCATAACTCCTCCGCCCTATGAAGTGACAGCCTTGCTCCTCCCAGATCGCATCCACATCACCGAGCAGCGACTCCATCTCCCTCCCCTTTCTTTCTTTTCGCAGCCACCCCACGCCATTCCTCGGTTCTCCGCGACCACCCAGAGATCCATTTCTGCCTTTCTCCTCTTAGGCACGGCCACGTTGCCTCACCACAGACCACTCCGCCTCTCCCACTTTCTTCCTCCCCTTGTCGAGCCTCCGCGTAAGCCTTCCACCAACCCGCTTCCGACGACATGGCAGCAGCAGGCTTTGATTTTCCTCCTCGCATATTTGGATATATTTTTATGTAAGTTATATATCACTAGTTTATGTATGTATATATATTGTATATATGTTGATACATAGTGGTTAGTTAGATGTTATAAACGCTTGAAGCAGTAATGCATATAGGTTATATAAATTACATAATATATTAGTTCGTACGAGTTCCAAATCTATCTGTATGTAATTATATTTGGCTTCTGCCACACTATAAAATTTTACGTACAAGTTATATTGTTTTGTAGTTTTGCGTATACAAATGCAATTTATATATATATTACTATGCTTGAAAATCTGATTACATTATTATCGTAATGCATATATGGGCAGGTTTTAGTGTTATAGTTTATCATGTATTAGTCTATATAATTTATTGAAATTACAGGACTTCTCATTTTTTTAGTTTGTATACTAGTATATTGGTTCGTATATATAGTTTATAAAGTTATATGTTGTAGCTTACTGTTACATGTAACATTGAAACGTATATATTTTATAGGTTGCATTTGTGTTTTCTCTTGCCCAGTTTTCAAAGTCATATGTTTAAATATATGTTAGTTGTTATCTCATATACAAAGTACTGCTTTAAATTTATATATATATTATATTGCGCGAGTCTAGTTGTATTAATATATTATATATTAGTATAGTAGTTTATATATATGTTATATTCATCCACTTATATGCATAAGAACATTTTCCTGAGTTCGAATATAGATAAGGTGGTTTGTTTATACATAAAGTTGTTAAATAATAATATATCTATGTATAAGTTCCAAGTGTGCAGTTATGTACAAGTATTTTATATCTACCTGTATATATATATATATATATATATTATGTTTTAAAGTTTGAATCTGCTGGGTTTAAGTATATTAGTATGATATATTTGTTCATTTCTGTACATATAAGTTTCAGCTTGTTATACATAGATTAGTATATATGAGTTATAAAGCTTTGTTGTAATTTTTTTTTGTTTTTATTTATTAGTATATATTGATTTCAATAAGGTATTGACTTTAAAATCATGTTTGATTTATTTATGTGTTTTGGTTTAAGCACTGATTTTGAGAAAATACATACATATTAAAATTTAAGTTGCATTGAATTTAGAATATGATTTTGATATACATGCAAATAGTTATATACATAGTCATATACGTATATATTGTTTAAGGGTATTTGCACATATTATATTTATAAATTTGCTTATACAAATTATCTTCATCGATCTACTCTGATTTGATTTCGTCTATTCAAACTATCAGCTTTGTTTGTCAAATGGTATCCATCTAGCTTTGATTTGGAAGTCGGGCTTTCATTTCGTACCTCAATCTCATTGCTTATTCTATCTAGCCTCGAAAGGTGAGCAATCACTCACGATTAACGTTCTTTTATTATTTAAATTTGATTTCATTTGAAATAGCAATTGAAATATGCTGCTGTAGTTATTTACATTGTTATATATGCTATTACCTATAATTGTTCACCTGTGGGATATGACACCATATCCCGTTGTTCCTATTCTATTGTTATTGATGATATATGCCTGTTGTTTTATTTTATATTATCTGTTATCACTCTGCAAGTTCCCTGTTAGTATAGAATTCACTATGGGTTGAAATGATACATACCCGAACGGACTTTAGAATAGGAGAAAATCGTTATGGGTTGAAATGATAAACCCAAGCGATTTTCATTTGAATTGTAATTGGGATTACGGGTCGAAATGATATCTACCCGTATATATTTAAAATTCGGATTGAAATGATAAATATCCGTATCATTTAACCATATGATGTATATATACAGACACCGTTGGTCCATATATATAAATATTTTAAAAATAAATTTTATGGTTTTGGAAAGAAATATATGGTTTTAATAAATGTTGAGCCTTAAAGCATTTAATTTAAATTAGGATGGATTTAATACATATGAGATGTTTAAGTAAAAATTTTATTTCAAAAATAGATTTTGGTAATAATTTAAATAGGTTAAGGTTGGAAAGATAATTTATTTAACTAAACCAATTTGAACCTTATTGAAATTGAGATTTAAGATAGGATTTATAACTTGGGTTTTATTTAATAATTTAATGAATAATTCTTGCTTAAATAAATTTAAGAAAATATTTAGTAAAAATGAAATGTAAGGCTAGTTAAATGATATTGAATTTATTAAGTAAATTTTCCCTGATTAAATAATAATGAAGTTAAATCAAGAGCTATATGGAACTGTTAAATTTAACTTTGAAAATGTTGAATATTAAAGCTTTGAAATATATTGAAATTTAAATGATCTGTTTAGAAATGAATTAAATTGATGAATGGAGCTTTGAATAAATTTGAATTTGGAATTTGAAGTTGATTTGAATCGATTTGCTAGACTTGAGGAAATTAAATACTT
Organism: Allium fistulosum; assembly: GCA_030737815.1. Classification (NCBI taxonomy): domain Eukaryota; kingdom Viridiplantae; phylum Streptophyta; class Magnoliopsida; order Asparagales; family Amaryllidaceae; genus Allium; species Allium fistulosum. Next base: position 949,647,479 of record CM060907.1, on the reverse strand, counting down.
TACTTTTTAAATCATTTAATATATATATATATACTATTTTGGAAAATGGATATATTTGAAATGAAATGATATTTTGATTTTGAAGTAAATAAATTTAAAATGACCACGGTGTTATAATGTATATTTCCACCTTGTAGATAGTTCTGAAGATCCTTAGAGGATGGTTATCCCAAACATCCCTTAAGTTACTTGTATTTCAGTTGATATTTCACTTGAGTTGGATTTATTAGTATAAGAATGTTAATCCTGACTCGAGTGTTTTGTGTTTTGCTTTACGCTCGGGTCAGACCGAGTGATACAGCATTTGAGACTCACCCTTGGAGTTTGGAGCTTCCTTTGGAGATCCAACTATCGCCTCAGCTTTCAGCTCTTCTAGTTGATTTGTTCAGAGAAGTCATCTGTTGTACTGGAGACTTCACTGCATTTGAGATATTCTGTTGTATTTTATTTTCAACTCTGTTGTTTATATAGTAGCTTCATGAACTACTATTTTATCTATTCCGCTGCGTATTATTGTATTACTCTGTGTCTGTGATTCTGTGACTGATTTATTTACTGCATATGCTGAGTTTTGCCAAATTATAATTAACAACGCGGTATTTTGAGCAATTCAACTCTGGCATGAGTGTCTACCTATACACTTATAATGGATGCGAATGGTCCAAAATATCGGGTCGTTACATCCTAAGTCTCCCTTAGGAATCGTGCCTTAGGATTTAATTCGAGTCTTCGTACCGTTCTATCCTACTTTCTTTTATGATTCCTTGGTTTATCAATCTATTTTATTTAAATTCATTCTAAGAATAACCTTTTTCCTCTTCTTTCTTTCTTTCTTAAAAAAGAGAAATGGTCAGGCCTGGCCATCCTATTGCCGGTCAATCTAGTGATACTCCTCAGGATGGCGTATTCATGTATGCACAACAGCTTTTGGATCTTGTAAAGAATGCCCAAGCTGTCGGACCCATTCCTAAGCCTACTCATCCTAAATCCAGGTTTGCAAGTTTGTGCAGTGATTATACCAAATTGGGTGGAAGGCCATTCAAGGGTTCCGAAAGCGTTATAGAAGTCCAAGCTTGGCTTAGAACATGCGACCGCATCTTTTCTCGCATTAATCTTATGGATCTACATCGAGTCCAAGTGGCTTCTAGCATGCTCCAGGAGAGAGCATTAGATTGGTATGAGCTTTTGATTTCAAAAATTGTTGAAGTGGGTCTTACTTGGAAGCAATTCCGGGAAAGGTTCGAGTTGAAGTTTGTGCCGAAAGCTAAAAAAGTAACTTTAGCCCAACGCTTTATTGACCTTGTTCAAGGTGAGTCTTCTGTGACGGATTACGTCGCATCATTTGAATCCCTCTCTATATATGGGGTCGAGTATATTAATACCCCATTGAAGAAAAATCAGAGGTTTATCTATGGGTTGAATAAGAATCTCAAAAAGGCTTTACTTTTGAAACTAGAAGTTCCTTTCGATCAGCTTGTAGATATCGCTCTTCGACTTGAAGAGGCCGATAAAGAAAGTGATGTTGAATTTGTGGGTGCCAAAAAGAACTTCAACAACAACAAGAAGAGGCATCTCGACAGTAAGTTCAAAGGCCCTAATCCCAACAAGAAAGGGAAGCAAGCAACTTCGGTAGCAAAGACTCCTACCTCTAGTCGTGGAGAATGCTACAATTGTGGTTCTAAGGACCATTATGCAAATAGGTGTCCAAATCCCATTTATTGTCGCTATTGCAAAAGTTCGGGTCATCTTATATCTTTATGTCCCAAACTTCAAAGCAAGAAAGAGGGAAAGATGAATGTTGTGCAAGCCCCTAGTAACACTTCTCTTGGTCAAGGTATTTCTCATTCTGTCCTTGATGGCATTATTATGTTTTGTGATCATCCTATTCGAGTTCTTTTTGATACGGGTGCATCTCACTCTTTTATATCAAAAGAACTTGTTGATACTTTTTCTTTAAATGTTATAGGCTTGATGACTTCATTAAGAATCGTGTATCCGGTTGGTGGATCTGCAACACTTAGTTTGTTTTGTAAAGATGTCGAGATTATTTTATGTGATTATGCTTTTCGAGCCGATTTGCATGTTATGCGTTACTTAGGTTTCGGAATGATTTTGGGAATGGATTGGCTTAACTGTTATGAAGCCCACATCCTATGTCCCGAGAGGACTATCCATCTTCGACATCCTCAATCTGTTAAGTAGATTTCTATTGTTCTTAAAGATTCAGATTCCAATTCGATGGCATCCTTATATTCCCTAAATTCACATGATGAAGATAATGATGATGAGGAAGATGTCATTTCCCCCATTCACGTTGTTTGTGAATTTCCCGACATCTTTGAGCCCGTTTTAGGATTACCACCTAAGCGAGCAATTGAGTTCAGAATTAATCTAATCCCTGGAGCTCTACCTATTACTCGTCCCCTTTATCGTATGTCCAATAAGGAAAATGAGGAGATGTGTAAACAATTATCCGAATTAGAAGCGAAACAGTTTATTCGATCTAGTTCCTCTCCTTAGGGAGCTTCAGCTATTTTTGTGAAGAAATCCGATGGTACACTTAGGTTTTGCGTTGACTACCGCAAGCTTAATGATCTCACGATCAAGAATAAATTTCCCTTACCTCGGATTGATGATCTATTTGATCAACTTTGCGGTGTTAGAGTCTTTTCACACTTGGGCTTAGCAACCGTTTTCATCAGCTTTGTATTGCAGAGGATAGCATTCCTTTGACATCGTTCCATACTCGTTATGGATCTTATGAATGGCTTGTTATGCCATTTGGTTTAACGAATGCTCCAGCTTATTTCGTTGACCTTATGAACCAAATTTTCAAAGACTTCCTCGATCGATTTGTTCTCATCTTTATTGATGATATTCTTGTTTACTCTAAAACCGAGGAAGAGCATGAAAAGCATCTTCTGATTGTGTTGGAAACTCTTAGGAGCAATCAATTAAAAACAAAATTTTCTAAGTGCCACTTTTGGCAATCCCGTGTGAAATTTTTAGGACATATTATTTTTGAATCTGGAATTTCGATGGATCCTTCAAAGATTGAGGCGATTCAAAATTGGAAGAGACTGGAGAGTGTGATGGAAATTCGTAGCTTTCTTGGATTGGCGGGCTATTACCGTCGGTTCATAAAATACTTTTCTAAAATTTCCGTACCTCTTACTAGTTTGACAAAGAAGGGAGTTAAGTACATTTGGTCAGACAAATGTGAAGCTGCTTTTTAGAAATTAAAAGAACTCCTTTCCAATGCTCCTATTCTTGTGATTCCCGAAGGGAACCAAGACTTGATTGTTTATACCCATGCTAGTCGTGTTGGTTTGAGAACCGTTCTCATGCAAAGGGAACGTGTTATCGCTTATGCTTCTAGGCAATTAAAGCCTGCCGAGACTAGATATGCCACTCATGATTTAGAGCTCGCGGCCATTGTTTTCGCCCTTAGAATTTGGCGTCATTATCTTTTGAGAGAGAAATTTGTTCTCTACACCTATCATAAATCTTTGAAGTATTTGTTCTCTCAAAAGGAACTTAATTTGCATCAACAATGTTGGCTCAAATTCCTTGCATCTTATGATCTTGATATTCTTTATACTCCCGGAAAAGGAAATCGTGTTGCCGATACCCTTAGTCGTAAGCAACAAGCGGTTGTTTCCATGATGATATCTGAATGGAATGATCTCGAGACTTTGTCCACTTGTGAGATTCGAGATCATGAATCTGATTCATGTTCATCTCTTGTTTTATGTAGCCTTGAGGCTCATCCATCTCTTTTAGACCGCATTCTTGAAGCTCAAAAGCATGATCCCAAATTGGCTCATCTTAGCCAAAGTTGTAGGGATAAAATTGATGTTAATGGTTTGAAAGACTTTGAAATCGATGCTTGTGGAGGCATTCGAAAATTTGGTAGACTTATTGTGCTAAATATTAGTGATCTTCATAAAGACATTTTAGAAGATTCTCATCGTTCTAAATTTACCATTCATCCCGGAAGTAGTAAATGTATGCAGACATGAAACGACTTTATTATTGGGATAGAATGAGATTGGATATTGCTAACTTTATTAAGCGTTGCCTGACTTACCAACTCTTAAAGGCCGAGCATCAAAGGCCCGGTGGGTTATTGCAACCTTTGGACATTCCAATTTGGAAGTGGAATCAAATTTCCATGGACTTTATTGACGGTCTTCCCCGTTCTCGTTCGGGTCATGACAGTCAATGGGTGATTGTAGATAGACTTACAAAATCCGCCCATTTTCTTCCCGTTCTGTCCAACTGGACCATACATCAAACTCTATGTTAAAGAAATTGTTAAATTGCATGGAGTTCCTACTTCTATTGTTAGCGATCGTGATCCATTATTTACTAGTGGATTTGGAAGGGTCTTCAAAAAGTTTTGGGAACAAAGCTTAATTTTAACACCGCTTATCATCCTCAATCCGATGGCCAAACCGAGCGTGTGAATCAAACTTTTGAAGATCTCCTTCGTGCATGTGTTCTTGATTTTGGTGGAAGTTGGGAAGATTATATTTCTCTTGTTGAGTTTTTCTTATAATAATAGCTTCCAATCTAGTATTGGTATGGCACCTTTCGAGGCACTCTACGGAAGGCCATGCCGATCTCCTTCGTGTTGGCTTGAAGCCGGTGAGAAGCTGGTTTTAGGTCCAGATTTTATTCGCGATGCCACAGAAAAGATTGACCTTATTCATCATAGGATGAAAGAAGCTCAAAGTAGACAAAAATCCTATGTCGATAACCGAAGAAGGAATTTGGAATTTTTTGTGGGAGATTTGGTATTCGTTCGTGTTTCACCTATGAAGGTGTTGTGCGTTTCAGTCGTTCGGGGAAATTATCACTTCGATATATTGGTCCATTTTCCATCACCAAACGCATTGGTTCTGTGGCCTATTCTTTTATTACCGGCTTAATTTTCTGCTATTCGTGACGTATTCCACGTTTCTCAACTATGGAAATGCCTTAGAGATTCTGATTCTATTCTTGAGCCCGGTGTTATTGAAGAAATTGAAGTTTCACCTAATTTGACTTATGAGCAACATCCTATTCGTATCATTGCTATGGAGGTTAAACGCCTTCGATATAAAGATGTTCTGCTTGTGAAAGTTCAATGGTCCACAAATCCTAAGGATTGTCATGGGAATCCAGAGAATTCATCGAGCGAACACATCCGGACTTACTCTCTCGTGCTCCTTAAGGAGAACTTCTCACTTCAAATTTTTGTGTGTTGTTATGCCTTAGAGTGGTTGTTACTCTTTATTTCCTTCTAAAATATTGCGAGGACGCAATTTCTTTAAGGAGGGGAGTCTGTAACAACCCGCATATTTTACGATTATATATTTAAATATAGCATCGTTGGTTGAATTAAAGTACGAAATGTGACTTTTGGCAAACAGTCGAATTCGGACTCGAGACCACTTCCATTGAGTTTAAAACGATGTTTACAACTTGTTTAAGTATAAACATCGATATGTTTGGAGTTGATTAGGATTTTGGTATTTTCATTTGGGCTTTGGGTTGGGTTCTAGCCCACTAACCCAACAAGAGAACCCAAACTCTTCTACCTAATAGCTCCCACTCTACTCTACATTCATTCATTTCATTTCTAATTTCCTAACACTCTCAAGCAAAAGGAAAAATGGGGGAAAAGAAAGGAAATTAAAATTCCTAAGCTCTAGCTTTTCTTAGGAATTCAAATTCAAGTTATAAATCAAGGAGAAGCTTAGGTAAGCATCCTCTTCATCTTCTCCATCTCAATCCCTCTTCAATTCTTGATTTTTCCTATAACCTAACTTAGGAAAAACTTTGCATTTGATAATAGATTGAAGATTCTAGAGGTGTAGTGAAGAGGAATTGGTCTTGCCTTGTTTTAGAGCTTCTCAATTGTTGATTTTGAATTAAAGGTGGGTTCTTGAACTCACATCTATGTCTATAGTTCATTGTTGTTAGGTGTGAATTCCTAACATCTATTTCATGTTCAATTGCTTTTGATTTGAATTTATTTGATGAATTTTCCAATTTTTGGTTTTGAAGTCAAAATTTATGAAAATCCTACTATGGATGTTTGGACATGTTATTTGGGGTGTATCGAAGAGTCTATAGGACTGGGTTATCGCTTAGCATAAATCCCTAGCATCCATCGCTCGTTCGATCGCTTCCGAATTGATTTGGCCATCAATGGCCTAGGAAAATTATTGCCAAGCACAGGCAACCAGACGTCTGGTTGGAAAATCCAGACGTCTGGTTAGGGTTCCTGAGAAAAAATAAAAAAATGGCAAAATAAAATAAAACGGCAGTGCCAAGGACCAGACGTATGGTTAAACCCAACCAGCCGTCTGGGAGGCTTCAAGGAATAGGAAGAAAAAGGAGAAAAAAATATAAACTTCCAGAACCTAGGGTCAGACGTCTGGTTAAACCGGTCAGATGCTTGGTCCTGTAAAATTATTCCTATTTTGCCTGTTTTTGAGTGGATTTCCAATTTTTATCGATTTTTGTTGATCCAGTAAGTTGTTGTCATTTATTATCGACTTTGATGACTTCTTTTCTGGATTTTGGGAATATCCATTTGATGGATTTGATGTTGATTTTCATGGTTTTAATTCACGTCGTCGAATGTGGATTTTTGGTGATAGATTGTTTTACAATCGTTTCTATGATTTATCACTTTAAAATACGAAGGTTTCTATACTAGTAGTAAATACTCAAACCTTTCACAAAAATGATTTCAACATTACTTTTAATACAAAGCTCATTTTTAAAACCATTTTCCAATCTATTAGTGTATACAAACCTTTACCTCATTCGTATAAGAAATCCAACTAAATGACTTAGCAATACAAGTGGTATGAAACGCTTGCGTTTACTTCGTCGGTTAATTCTAGGACTTGTTCGATTGAAATCTTGTGACAATTTTCGAGTGGAAATCTACAATCTGCTCGTAAATATTTAAGTTAAGCTAGTGGTTATGGGACATGAAGCTAAACTCATTTATTTACTAGCTTAGTGTAATTTACACTTCATATTGAGCAATGATGACCATTTTGTGGTTTAGACTAGCGATATGCGATGTCTCTTTGTCCGTGTGGGGGACTATACCTCTTTCTATGGAGCTTCATCTCATTTATATGGGCTAGCGACCCATGGTCTTTTAACCGTTTTATGGAGTTCGGTTCATCGGGCGTACCTTTGTACTACGTCGTTGTTCCGGCTTATTTGAGTTTTAGGTTCCTCGAGTGTACCATTGTACTACGTCGTTGCACCAGCTCTATGGGTTAGCGACCCATGGGATAGCGTCCCGTTTGTGATAAATGTGTTGGTGAGTTTGCATGCTCCAGTTTGTAATAGGCCTTCCCTCTTTGTGTTTTCTGGATTTCTAATTATTGATTTCTGGAATTTGTGTTTCGCTAATTTTTGTGATTTGCATTGATATGTTTTGTCAATATTTGAGGTTTGGTGAATAAGCTAAAGAATATGATAATTCTTTTTGGTGTTCTCAGAAAATTTGAGATATTGTATGATTTTCATTTGTTATCGAATATATACTTGTCACAACATGGTATTATTGTTATCATATGTTTTTGTCATATTTCTTATCCTATCTCATCTTACATGATATTTATAGCTAGACTGATCCATTTATTATTTTTTCTTTTTAAATAATACTCGGGTCAGACCGAGATGTTTCAAGTGCTTCCACTTGACTTCTTAGTAGGGACTAGCTTCTAACTTTTGGCTAACTACTTTAGCTTAGTAGTTTTTGTTTTTATATATTAGAGATGGAGACTCCTTGATGTATACATATTCTTTTGTCTAGCACTTGTACCTATTCTTTTGTGATGTAGTGGATCTTGTATGACCACTACTTCGATGTTCACTTCTATGTGTTATATTCATATATGTTTCCACCTTAGTGATATGAATATATATGACTGATTTGTGTTATACTTATTTTATACTTGTTTCCGAAGGCCACATAGCCATTGTGTAGTAGCTTTGAGTTTGTATTGGATATGTCAGATTTCCTCTTGAAATGAAATGCATGTCATACTATCTGACATATCAGTACTCCCACAAAGCAATTACACAGATGGTCGCTCCTCTACAACCTTATTCTTCGTACTAATTGACGGAATTACCCAATAGTGTCCTTGGTTAGTGTGAGTATAGAGGTGGGGCATCACAGGGGCCTTCGTAACATAATCGTTGGTTAACCGGCCCTAGCTACGAAGGTCGATGACCCCTGGATATGACTTTATAATTTAATTAATCATATTGCTAACACATCTCAAAGACTTATCTAAAGGTTAACTAGTCCACCTCTGACAAAAAAACAACTAATTAAACTTTGAGGTCTTTGTGTATCTCATACGGATTCTACACTAGTAGAAAGCAAAATCCGTTAGGCATAACCCAAGTCTATGCTAACAACCACTTAGGATCGATTGAGTCAAAACCTATATCTTAATCCTACTTCTAAATATCGGTCCATCAACAACACTGACAGAGCCCACCGACCTCCCACAACCGAAATCCCATTTAGACTTACTTAATATAAGTCAAGGAAAATGCCCACTCCAATTACTTAATACCTCTTGTTTTCAAATGAGTCAGACTGCAAATCCTAATTAGGCATTGTCATAGGTTATTTGAGATTTCTTAAATAAGTAGGAGGCAGACCCCCACTGCCATTTAATACCTCAATCCCCGAAGTAAGCCCTTTGACATCCCTAAAGGTACCAAGTTATATAATGCTTCAAATCTGAGGCAAACCCGTCGGTGTATTTTTTCTACACCTATACTCGAACATATATTTCCCTACCTCACGGGTCTTATAGTTGGAGATGTCCTACATTTGTAGTACGTAAACACAACTACTGGTAGCCTCTAGATGAAAGGCAGACCTCTCATCCCAACCCATACTAAACAATGTTATTATTAATTAACCTTAATATTGGGCTAGTTACACTAATTCACGTCGTCATAAAATGTATTATTGAGGCCATGTAAGTTCCACTATGGAAATTGTTAGCACCAAAATTGGTCACTAACCTCTTAGAGAAAGATTATGTAGAGAAATAAGTGATGAAGGTAAATTAAAAAGAGAAGACAATGCTAATTTAAATGCAGAAAGTAAGAACAACAAATTTATAGTGGTTCAGCGTATTTGCCTACGTCCACTTTGAGGTTAAACTTTATTGATCTTCTTAATAGATGATTACAAATACAATTCGTGAATCAAATGCTTGAATGAAGTTGTTAAGTAGAGAAGATGGGTCTAAAAAATGGCAGAGTCTCCCCAGTGTTCTCTCCAAAAAAGGATCCCTCTTCACTGTGACCCTGCCCCTCTATTTATAGGCAAATATAGGCTGGACTTCCCAAGTGGGCTTGGTGGCCGAACACTCTAGCCCGAGTACAGTGTTTGCTGCTTGCCGAACCAGGCATGCCGAACGTCATAATGCCGAACGGTCCTCCCCATGCCGAACGGTCCTTTCTATGCCGAATGGTACGTCTGATGTGTGGGGAGTGCATGATGGTTGCAGTTGAAGCCGAACGTATCACTGTTTGAAGCTCTTGACCGAACAATGCTCCCTGACCGAACGATAGTGTCATGTTGAATGGTTAGGTACACCGAGCGTCTCCCGGATGCCGAGTACTTCCGTTGCCGAGTACTCCTGTTGGATGCCGAGTGCTCTCGTTTCCCGGATGCCGAGTACTCCCATTGTCGAGTACTCCTGTTGGATGCCGAGTGCTCCTGTTGCCGAGTTCTACATTATGTCGAACACTCCTGTGTGCCGAGTGCACCTGTCGCCGAGTTCTATTGATACCGAGCGCTAGCTGACGCCGAGCATTAGTTGTTGTCGAGTGCTAGTTGACGCCGAGTAGTCTTGTATGTCGAGTACTACTATATGCCGAACATTCTATGACGCTGTGTTCCACTGGAAGCCGAGTACTAGTTGCCTGGTCAAATCTCCAGGAAACAGAAATTATATTGCCTTCGAAGTTTATTTATTAGTATTCATTTATTTATTTGTTGCGAACATATTCTATCTTATATGCTTATTTCTTATATTCTTCATTTCCTTTTTATGTCACCTAAATGTCACTTATTTCTTTACCTCTTTTTAATTGTCCTAAATAAATGGTCATTATTATTCAAATTAGACAATCACTATTGACATTTATTCATTCATTTCAAATCTAACTTATTATTCTTGTTTCGTTTCCTTTATAAATGTCATGTTGAATTCTGTAATCAATCCCATTAAACACATTTATGTCCTCATTTAGTTTCTGTAACCTTCCATTAACTTTGTGTTTATTGCTCATTAATATTGCAATCATAATTCACTAATATTTAAACGTTCAATCATATTTAATACGAGAATTGACGTATATTTATTTATTACACTTTATTTGTTACCTTATGTGTATTAATATTTTTAATTCGTAGGCGCGGTGATACGTATGTGTGTGTGTGTTTCTATTTTTAACTCATTAAGTCATACATTTAGGAATTTCAGAACAAAAACTTATATATACATTCTACAAAGTACATCTCTACAATGTAATACATTGGAGCTATCCTTCTCTAAAAAGAAGATTTTTACCATGATAACTTTCCATAAACTACCTAAAAGTGGAACTTTTGCTCGGTTTGAAATTAAAAGGAATTATCTCTTTTCATTTCTATTGAAATAGACAGTGCAAACTACGAAGAAGGGCATCTGTACTTTACACATCTCTTTCAATTGGTATATTCCTTATTATTCCAACTGACACACTTTTTATATCTAGTTGTGAAGTTATGCTTCCATGTAAGTTTACACGGAAATAGATATAACTAAATTGTACCTTCAACGTTTCCAATGAATTAAAATGTAACAATTTGCATTCCAAGTCAAATTAGGGCATTCCAAATGAATACTAAATATTTACAACCCAATTAACATAAATCTCTAATAAACTTTGCAATCTCGTCAACATCATACTTTAAAATTTTAAGGGACTAATTTCCAAAATTTCCAAATTAGGTGTATTTTCCATTCCATCACAATTACATAACTTACAGAAAATGTATGCGAGATTTCAATCAAATATATTCATTTTGAGCCTACAATTCAACATATCTGGCATAGGCATGGTAATTAAATAAAACTCAATGATATAAATTTCAGTATTATACATAAATCATATAATTTTCCACTCATCTTTCTAGTTTTTCAAATCTCCTAAATCTGAATTCCTTCCTTTAATTGATTCCTTTTTCTTTTCAAACCTAAAAATATGTATAAAAAGATATATAGATAACCATTAGAATTACAAATCTGGAAGGAAATTTGAGTTAAGTGGAAATTTAGATTTACAATTATAGCGTTTATCTTTTTCATAGAATTGAATCACTCCTTCTCTTCTTCTATTTTATTTTTTGCCCTTCTCCAACATATATATATAGTAGATTTATAATTTTTAGAAATAGTGGAGAAGAGAAAATTGCAGAGCTTCGATGCTCTGTTTAGAAAATATAAGAAGAAAAGTAAGGGGCTAGGCATGTATTTATATGCGTTGGAATCAATTCTATCTGATAGATTAATAGTTATTAAAATCCAGCCGTTAGGCCGAGGTTCATGGCATGCCGGCCCTAGGTCAACCGGTTGACCGGTCCTAGGTAGTGATCGTGCCCTAGTGTGTCAACCAGTGGGATTCAGACGTTAATTATTATTTTTTTACTTTATTAATTAGATTTTGAATTTCTTTTTAATTATTTTCGATCTGAAAACTTCAGACGTCAATAACTTCTTTTTTTGAACTCTGATCGCAAAATTTTATATATGTAAGTTGCTTAGAAAATTGTCATGAACATAGTGGTGCAAGTTTCGTGGCTAAATTTTTATGTTTGCTCAAATTCCATGTTTGAGGCTTATTTAATTATTTATTAATTTCTTTCAATCTATTTACTATTTATTTTACTAGGCATAACATTCTCACCCTTATAAGAATATCGTCCCCGAAATTTCCCAAGGATTGAATCATGTAACGTAGCACACAATCCTTTAAACTATCCAACCAATTACTATACAACAAATTTTGCAGTCAATCGTGTACAAAGTGCATGGTGCATCACAACATATATGATATTTGTGCTGAATAATTCTAAATTGACGCCTCCTATATGAATGCATTCTTTTAAAACAATTTTGAAACTATGATGCAAACAACCTATATATACTAGTAGTTCTATATGTATGTAAGTTTTCAAAATGAAAAATCATTGTTTTCACACAACAAATTCCACACTCCTACGAATCAGAGTATGGTTCAATCGATTTCGCATCCAATACTTAACGCACTATTTCTAACATCCAAAATTTTGAAAATCCAATTTTTCTGAATTTATACCCTTATGCGAAAAGAGGAATTTAGATGAACTTTTTTGCATTTTCACCATTCTTTTGGATACCAATTCCATTGTACATTGGAACTTTCTCTTCTGCCCTCAAATCTTTTCCAATTTTTCCAAGCACAATTTGCATAAGGAGGTTTGTTCTTAAATTTTAAAACAGAATTATTTTGAAAGCAAGTATTGTTTACAATCAACAAGGTATGGAAATAGAAATCCCAAAGCTAAAATAGCTTTTTCCATTTTTATTATCTTTGTTTTATATACTGTCACTCTTACTGAATGGTAAAATTCATATTCGTTGACACATTGACCCTCCCTATGCTAAGCATGTGGTATTTGAATTTTTTTATCAAAACTCATTTTCCCCTTTTAATGAAACTTGCAAAATAGTTTGAAAATTAAATTTTTCAAAAGCATATAAACACAAATTTTCAAAAGCATAAACACAGTTTTTCAAAACCATTTGCCTTTACATCTTTTAAAACAAATCAAGCCACATCTTGACATAATCGGGATTCAGTCAATGAGTTGACATATATGATTGACCCTAGCATTGCACATTTAATTTAAGATTTGGAAAGCCTTTATTTTTATTTCAAAACAACACACAAGCGTATTTACAAATTTTAGCTTTAAAGGCATAGGGATAGTGACCTATGGTTTCGCAACAACCCTTCCATGCCCTTCGCTTGCTAAAATTTATCTTTCCCAAAATTCTAAAGTTTTTGGGATTTAAGCATTCTTTATTTTCGGTTGCTAACTTAAATATATTTTCTAATTTATTTTATAAACTTCCAGCCTTACTTTACATTGATCACTAGTTAAGTGTCCTTATGTGATTTTCTTATTTACACCATTTTCCAATATATATAGCGATCAAAGCTCATCCGAAAAATCAACATAGTAATAAAATAGAAATGTATCTCATATCATATCATATGTTTTTTTCAATACCGAAAAGAGACAACTGGCGATTGTAACCCAAATAACCTAAAAGGAACAATTGTTGAAACTTGCCCTCCAACATCAACTGGTGTTAAAGATGTTGTGGCCCTATCATTTCTTACTCGATTAAAATGCACATTTCTAGTATGCCATTCCACTATAACCCACATGTCTTTACTCACAGTTTTGGCTTCCAATAAATAAGGTACATCCATTATTTCAATTAACATAATGGATTACGGGATAAATTGTGCATTCACACACAGCAGTGGCAAAGAAATATAAATTATGTACATTTAGAATAACTCATTAAAAAATTAGCATGGCGGAATAACTTTCCTACCACCTATCTTTCCTTCCTAAATGTTAAGTCAACCAACGTCCACTATGTGTGTTTACCATCTCATTACCCTCTTCTTCAATTATATTACTATCTTCTTTTAATCCAATCTCTTGATTGTAATCAAATTTTGGTATTTATTTTCTTTATCTTTGATCTTTTAGGCGAGTATACACTAGGACTCGCAAAAGTGTACTTAAATACCATTCCTAATTCCTTTGTGAGTTCTTCTTATGGCTTTCAAACATGTCTAATAAAACATCCCTAAATTCATACCAATATTTCTTATATTCGACGGGGATTCGTTGTTGCTACCTTACGAGCATTCGTAGCTATTTTATTCATAGCCTTAATATTTACCCCAACTAACCTAATCATTCATCCCTATATACTCCATACCAAAGTTGGTTTGATTTTCACCATTCTTTATAAAATTATTAAATTTCACAGTCATGAAATACTTAAACCAATTTTTTTTTCTTTGAAATATAAACTTAGAAACCTTTTTTTAAATTCAAAAGCCAATGTCAGCAATTTAAAAACAAGATCTTTTCCCTAAAACAACACATATCTTCATTCTTTTCAAATAGTAAGAGTCAAGCTTTTATTACATGAATAATCATTAAATCAATTTCCCTGCTTTAATTCTTTTTATAGCAGAGCTTTACTTCTTTAAAAGTAGGAATCTTAACTTAAAATATTTATTATGTTTGCATTCAAAAACTCAATTATCGTATCAAACCATTTTTTTAAAATATCTTCTATAACTTTAAACAACGATAACTAGAGATAACTATTTTACTATTATTTCCTACTACTATGCTATTTCCACTTTCAATCTTTACGGAGATTCCATATGAGGGGGACTTTTAAAAGATATGTGCAATTACTGTACGTATTTATGGAAATTATTCAATTTTTCCTCTTCTTTGCTTTGCCATTCTTATATTGTTCCCAACTAGATTACTAACATTATTTTGATATAAATTCATAACATTGTTTCTATTTAAATTTCCTAACGTTGTTACTATTTATATTTCTTCTACCTAATAGCTTCTATTTATATAGCTCTTTTTGTCTTTTGTTGTTTTCCCCATTGGCTCATTGCAGTGCGTTTTCCTACTGCTTTAGCCATTGCACTTTTCTTCATTAACATGAAAAGAGATATTGATAAATCTATTCAAGTAGTCTATCTTCATATTTTCCTTATACGAGAATATTTTTTCCTATCTTCATTATCGAGCATTCTTACCCTTTTCATTCTCTATACCCCATTTAAACCAAATATAATTTCCACTTATTCACCTCTTATAAAGAATTTTAAACTTTCGAATTTACAAAAATAGAAAAATCATCGAGCCAAACATACCTCTATTTCCCATTTAGTTCTAAAAGGACAAATCTCTTTGCCATAAACCTTTAAATTGAAATTTTTTAACCCAACAGGTTTTAAACTTCCCTAGAAATCTCTAAATAGCTTCTTAATTTAAAATTTTAAAATTTTCTGACTTTTTCAAAATAATAACTATCTAATGATAGGGTCCTTCTATTTTTAAATAGATTCTTTTTAAACCAATTTAAATATTTCAAGAAAATTTAAAATCTTTAATTAAATTCTTTCACATGGAGTCAGAGTCAAGAATATAATTTTGTTCATCCTTTGTTTTGGACTTTTCTTCTTTTCTACTAGTTCTTAACTCATCTTCATTTAAATCATGTTATCATCTTGTGGGGTTAATGCACACCTTTTGTAGGAATTTGCCCAATTCCTATTTATATTTTACCAAAGGATATTTGCAATATATAGGTTCTACTTCCCATCTATCTAGATGAAATGTGAGTCTTCAATCGGCAGTCCAACAAAATCCACGATCATAGTGTAGTCTAGGCCCAACAAAGGAGTCAAGTACCATCCATCTTCAGGGATCCTTCTATATGTCGTGCTCATGCTCTTCTTAGTCAACACCTTACGGTATGGCCTATACATTGTGGCGTAATTAGGGTAGGAGCATTGATTTAACTCTATTTATTATTCCAACTCATAGTTTCTCTATCCATCTTTTAAGAATATGGTCGCAACTACTTATATAATTGAAATTCATAAAGTTTAGAATATAATATATATTTATGTATGCATACATGCATGTATGTATAGGTAAAATACAAATACGTTCACTTAGTGTATTCTAATTCCTATGATTGACTAACCTAAGCTCTAATACCAAATGTAACAATCTACACCTTAATTGGCTCGAGTTTTGACTAAATCAAAACTCAAGTCCATTAAGGTACAAATCATTGGTGTTGGTAATCTGTAATAAATATAAGTATATCAGAGAGCGAACTCACAATGGAATAATAAAATATAATAAAACATATATACCGACTAAGGCTACTACCTTAGGATCAATATTATTCTTTGAATATCTAATTGCCTTGTCCATGCTTAGCATGACTGAGACGACCTCTCCAACTACTGTTCCCATCTTGCTCATGTAGCATGTCCCTTTAAATCCATCCTATAGGTTTAATGAGGATGAGGTCAGAACAACATTTTGATGGTTGAAAAATTACATACTCTATCCATAATACCGATTTATGTCGGTTGATTTCTATTTGAGTGTTATGTTTGTTATCCACAGTTTATACGTATATGCTCATACGATATATCCACCCTTCTCTCAAGTATCTAGCCTTGTTAGTGCCTAACAACCAATAAACTCTCGGTGCCGATAGGTACCTCTCAGCATCGAGAGGCCTATCTTGGTAATCTGGTCAGTGTGTCCTGTAATGACCTGGAATTTTACCGCCTTGATTTGTGAATATTTTATAAAATTTAAATATTCAAAAAATAGGTTTTATAATTAAAATATAACTCTTTTAAATAATAACAAATGATTGTAAAATAGATTTCTATTGACCCAGGATTTTGCCAATTTGAAATAGACTATTTAAATATATTTTATGTAATTAATGAATGAATTTTTATTAGCAAATAAAACTATTTTAGGTATTTAATAATGATGATAAAATAGTTTTTAAAATTTGTTTACCAATATAGATAGTTCAAATAAAAATAGAAAATGCAACCGAAGAACGTTTTCCGAAATTTCGACACCCAAAATTCAGCGGGAACGTTGTGCTCACTTGGTGAAATGCACACATTTATATATGTTAGGATTAGTATTAATTAAGCGTGCTTATGTATATTAACTTATACATATATTTATACATAAGCATGGATGTGACAAATTATGCTATAAAAGGCATACATATGCATATAAACACACTTATATACATACAAATCACCTCCATATCCTTAGTACACACACATGGAAGCTCTAACATGATTCAAGGCATGAAAAAGGGTGATGGAGAATGTATACAAGTGATGGAAGGGAGGTATGGGGTGCATGCATGTGTATATATTTAATTATAACAACTCTATATATTTTATTACTTTTTTAAGCCTATAAATACCACTTCCATTTCATGTTTTTCCCTTTGCAACTTCTCTTATTCATTTCCTTTACATATTCTTCTTAAGCTTCTCCATACTTGCCTCCTTGCTAAATTCCTAAGAGATAAACTTGGTACAAATATTTTAAAACATAGCTTAAATCACTTCCTTAGCTCACTAGAACACTTCTACAAATGCTACAACACCTTTCTTCCAAAGTACAAGTCCACACCCTCCACAAATATCCATGGTCGAGCCCAAATTGTCCAGGGAAGAGCCCATTTTGGGTGTGTAGGCATCCATTGACTTCATTTTTGCAAAGTACTAGCTTGTATTCAAGATCGGTAGAAGTTTGCCTTGGTTTAGTGAAAGTTTGTTGAGTAAAGTTCGTGTTTTTAAAACTCAAGTTACTAACTTTTTAAAGTTGTAAAATTTATATGTTAAAATGTTGCTTAAGTATGTGGTAATGTTATATATTGTGCATGTATGCATATATGTTGATTTGGTGATGATTGTTTATACCGAAGTTTGAGTAGACGATAAAAATTATACCTTGAATATTAGAAAAGTTAGTTAGTATTGTGAAGTAATAATTTGTTTATGATGGTGCTATAATGTTATGATGTGATATTATGTTGGGATGTTGTAGTTGTTGTATGTGAGTTCATAACACAAAGGTAGCGATTGCAAACCAAAAGAAATGTAGAAATCCACTTTTTGTTGAAAGTTTGATTTTTGTTTCAAAGCGAAATGTTTTCGAGTTTAAAACTTTGATTTTGGTTTCAAAGTTTATTTTCATGTTATAAAGAAGGTAAGAGTTCAAAGGGGAAGCTTTAAAAGTTAGAAAAAGGAAATTTCAAGTTTTTGAAATTACGGGTCCGTATAGCGATAGTCGTTATATTCCCTTCTGTGTGTAATCGTAATTATAGTCTTACCTGTGATAAAGCCCTACACACTGGAATTTTGGAATTAATTAGTTGGGGCTAATAGTTAATGTATAGGGTGCGACCTTATACTAGTCCCATCTGGTATTCTAATATCTAAGTCATTTTACTTAGTGAAACCTTTCCAATATTTTCCTTGAAAACCTTTTCAATCTGATTTAAACCCTTTAAATCTAACTCACCCAAGGAAAATACATATACTCTATGCTTTACTTAAAATCACCTTGCCATGTTATATATATACTTTACTCAAATTTTAGTTGATGAAAACATATAAACCTTTGAAAGTACCTCTTTCGAATCTATTGAAAGTACCCCTTTCGAAACCAAGTAAAACCCTTTATTCGACCTAGACCGAAAGGCCAAAACCTTCCTTTTGAAACCATTCATAGAAATCTTTCGAAACCATTGAAAAACCTTCCTTTCAAAAGCTTTAATACCTTAGACATCTTTCTTTTAAAACCCTTAAAAATTGCCCTTTGAAACCTTTGGAAAACCTTTCCTTTCAACCTTTCAAAACCATTGGAGAACCACTCCGTTGAAACCTTTCTTTAAACCCTTCGAAAGCATTGGGGAAATGCCCCTTCGAAACCATCATTTAAAACATTTCGAAAGCATCAAACCTTTGTAAACAGCAAACCTTTCGAAAGCATTTGGGTTCAATTTAGAACATGTGGAAAACACCTTTCAAAACCAATTAAAACCATCTCCTTCGAAACTATTTGGGTTATACTTCAACAGAGAAAAAGGGTCATTAAAACCATTTAAGTCGAAAGCCTATCTTTCGAAAGCATTCTTAAGCAAAGAAGTGATGGTGTCGAAACCACCCTTTCCGAAAGCATTGGAGAAGTGGCCAAGTTTTTAAAACAAGTATACCTTCCGAAACCATTGACTTCGAAAGGTAAGAAAAACAACAGCTAAAAGGCTTCGACCTAGTCGATAGTTTATATTTAAAAACAAAGGCACAACCTCCTTAAAACCATTTCTTTAAACCATTTGATCCGATCGAAAGCCAACCAAGTCGAAAGCAACATAGTCGAAAGCAACGCATGCGCATTTTAATTTAAAACAAAGCAGCGCTTTGACCCTTTCGGAACCTTTGGTTTCGACCTTGTACCTTCCGCCTTCTCTCCAATTCGCTGCGCACCAAGTCTTTGATGCCATTCACATTGGTTTCGATAGTAATAGGGGTAGAGGAACTAAGTCGAAAGCCATTTATGTCGGAAGCAGGGCACCGAAAGTGGCGAAACATGCAATTTGCAAATAAAACTATTTTTTAACCTTTTTTAAGTAAACTTTTTAACTAACCTGTCTTGTTTGTCTAAATCTTATTGGTTGCAAATTTTCCTTTCTAAAAGCACTGCCAAAATTTCAGAAATAAACACTTTAATTTATTTATAAAATACCCTTCTCCTTTTATAAATATATAAAACATTTAAGGCCCATACCTTAAATAATTTTATATATGCATAAAAATGCCTAGGAAAATTCTAGAAAAACCTTTTTAATATGTTTATTTACATATATAAATTTTAGATCCAAATTACTTATAATTTTAACCGTAAATTTTTTATAACCTAATAAATCATTTTCTTCACTAGAAAATTAATATAAAATCCATATTAATTCAGAAAATTATGAAAATTGAAACCCATCACTAAAATATCATTTTTCATCCATATCTAAATCGCAAGGCATTTGGATGTGGTTTAATATGGTTTTGATATCAAAACATACCATAAAGTTTATATGAACAAGCATAAATCATCAACAAGTATACATAAACATTTAATCCATCAAAAACATGGCATAATCATGCAAACAAGTTCGAATTTTCCTTAAAACCGAAAACCATAAGAAAATGAGATGTAGTAATTACACCTTAGCTTGAGATTAAGGATTTGAGATTTGAATAGCTTTTGATTTGATTAATCTTCTTCCTTAGTTTTTTCTTCCTCTAGTTCTATAAAATGGTGGCTGGCCTATATGTTTTTAATTTGCAAATGAGAATGAATAAGACAATACACGGCTAAGGGGTTTAAGGTTTAGGGTATAAGGATTTTCCTTGTTCCCATGTTGCCCCTACCTACTTCCTAACCCTTTATCTATTTTATTTCATGTTATCTCATTTTAATTTACTCATTAACATGGCACAGCTACCTCTATTAATCACAAATCTCAATCCATTAATCACCTTACATTATTTAATTTAATTTAGCTACTTAAATATTTTAAATAATGTTACTAAAAATATATAGAGTGTTACAGTAAGCCATGGGCCATGGTCAAAAGTACCATACATGGTGGTGTATAGTGAGTCATATTAGTAAGGTGCAAAATATAGGCATTAAACCGCCATTTATAGTTTTCAAAACTGATATCTATGTAAGACCAAGTCTAGATGACTAGAGCATGATATCGGAGTATTTTTGCCTCTAGACACTCATTTCAAATTATTCTTTAAATCCTTTATATGAGGTTAGATTTCAAATTATTTCCAAAGCCCTCTAAATGAGGTTGGATTTCAAATTATTTTCTAAACCCTCTAGATGATGTTAGATTTTGAATTATTTTCGAAACCCTCAAGATGAGGTTAGATTTTAAATTATTTTCTAAAACCTCTAGATGAGGTTAGATTTCAGGTTATTTCTAAAATCCTCTAGATGGGGTTAGATTTTAAATTATTTTCTAAACCCTCTAGATGATGTTAGATTTTAAATTATTTTCGAAACCCTGATGAGGTTAGTTTTCAAATTATTTTCTAAATCCTCCAAATGAGGTTAGATTTCAAATTGTTTCCAAAATCCTCTAGACAAGATTATATTTCAAATTGTCTCCGAAACGGGGTCAGATCTTCACAAGTTGTCTTGGAAAAGCGATACTTTAAAAAGCTCTCAGGATAACTACTTCGCATAAAAGCTCGGGATCAACTTTATAATGGGAACGGAACAAACAAGCCAAGTACTAAGCCTTATATGACACCATTCTTTCCAAAGTCCATCTCATACCTACCGTATTAGGTGAAATTTGGAGGGACATGTGTTACATCATAATTTATATCAAGTACAAATTACAAATATTCGAGAAGGAGACTCCTTGGCTTGTAATTCCGAAACCCATTATTTGGTTTCCACCGAGAGCTTAAGCATGAGGCTCAACATTCGAGAGCATGTATTCCGAGAACATGAGTACCATTGATCAACTAGGACAACAAGCTTAGCCGAGCGCAACAACTACCAAAGACATTTCAACAAGTATCAACAATCAACGGCTTAAATAGCCTCAGACCAAGATTTGAATAATAAAGTGAGGTGCCTTCTATAAGATCTTCTTGGTTTCATTCTTATTGTCCACTAAGGCCCGCTTACTCAAGCACCTTATAAGCGGTATCATCCAGGTTTCCTTGCCGTTGATAGTCACAATCATGTTCACCTCCTCAAAGCAAGGGCTAAGTAAGGTCGCAACTAGTATTAATCCTAATAAAGGCCTACAACAACCTATTGTCAAGAAGCAATTAATTAATGATTAAATAATAATTAATAATGAATTAATTGGGGTTTGAATTAATTATTGGAATTAAGGTGATAAAGTAGAAATTGATAGGAAATACTTTATTGAAATGATAAGAATTTAATATAAAAAGAATAATGATTTAATAATTTATTTAATTATTTTAGAATAAGAAAATAAGAATTAATTATTTTGGAGATATTGATAAACTAAAATTTGTAAATATAAAGACTATTTTAATAAGAGAATAAATTTATTAATAAAGTTATGAAATTAATTAGTAAATAATTTAAATGATATGATTAATTAAATAAATATAATTATAGAAAATGATTTGTAAAATAATATTGCAATTTATTAGAAATTAATTTTATGGTAGAGGTGAATTTTGTATTTGGGCATGAGTGTAAAATTGTTTCATGAAATAAACTAAAAGAAAGAAAAGAAAAGGAAAAAGAAATAGTAAACGAAGCCTATTATCATAAACCCAAACTGTTAACCCTAAAAATCGTATTTTCTGACTCTTCGATCTCTAGACTTTTCATTTCGTCTAGTTCTTCTCTTACATCTATAAATATGAACTCAATGTTTACATATTCTTACTTTGAAAAAGGACCATAACACCCAAACCCTATCTCTCCAATAAATCAAACTAATTTCACAAATAAATCTAAAAGTTTAAATAGCTTAAAATCAAGCTTTTGTTCATCACTTTGAGGTGGAATGAACTTACGTCGAAGGAGAAAGAAGAAGAAGGAAGAAGGAGCTAAAAGAGTGTGATTCTTCAATCAAGGTGAGAACTTCAACTCACAACTATGTCTATATGATGATAAATTGATGATATATTAGAATTTAAGATATTATAATCACATGTGCATCAATTTCTCATCATCTTCATCATCCTGTTTCATTTCCTCAACCCTGTAAATAGAAATTGAATTGATTTTTGTGTGGAAATTAGTAGATGTTTGGGTTTGATTGTACCATGAGATGATGGGGTTAGAGTTTACTAATGCATGATAATGGAGTGGAGGAAGAAGGGGAGTAAGTGGTCAAAGATGCACGTTTACAAGAACAATCATTCGCGTGCCTAGTACCTGACTGACTGCTTATTAATTCCTTAAAAATTGTATACGGTAAATTAAAATATAAGTAAACTAAAATAATTATAATATAAATGTGTTAGTATACTATAAGAAATATATTTATATTTAATTATGATTAGTATCTTAATCGTTTTATAAATTTAATAAATTAATTTAAATGGTAATTATAAGCTAGTTATCAACTCATTCAACCTTCTTTCATGGGGACCGTTCCTCCTTCTGTTCTTCCCTTACCTTCTACGGTTCCTTCTATCTTACCCATTCCTCCCTTGTCTCATCACCTTTCCGTCCCTCTCACAGCTACTACACCCATTCTTCCACCACCTATTCCTGACCCTCCTCCTCAACCAGTTGCTGCGCAGTCCTCTCTTCCTCCTCCTCACTCTGTTCCTTCTGATCTCCATTGCTCCTCTGCTCCTGTCAACCCTTCTTCCGCTCTTAACTCTTTGCCTTGGACATCACTTTTCAAGTCCAAGCCTCGTAATGCAGGCACTTATGTTCCTTAGGAAATTCCTCTTCAGTACTCTGGTGATGTACTCATGCCAACAAGTGAAATTATAAAGGCTGGTACTGATGTTTGGAAGGACTGCCTTGTGGGGTTTTTTCTAGACAAGCCACTACCGTACGCTACTATTGTGTATCATCTGAAGAAAGTATGGAAGCTAAAAGATGATGTTAATGTTAAGTCTAATGGGTTTCTCTTTCTATTCAGTTTTACTTCTGCAGATGACAAACATAGGATTTCTAAGGCTGATCCAATCATAATGAGAAACAAACTATTCATCATGAAGTCGTGGGATGTTACAGTAGGTAATAGTTGTGGAACAATACACTCTGTTCTTGTTTGGATTAAATTACGTAATATTCCTCTTTATGCCTGGTCGCATTATGGTATTAATTGGTTAGCATCAAGGGTTGGGAAGTTTTTGTGCATGGATCAGTCAACAGAGAGGTTAGACATGATATCTTATGCTAAATGTCTTGTAGAAGTTAAACCTGACAAAAAACTTGTGAATAATTTTCTAGTAAAATTGATGAACTAGTTACAGTAGATTATCTATGGAAGCCAGAAGTGTGTGTATTTTGTAGTGAGTTTGGTCATCCTGATCATAACTGCTTGTTTTCACCAAGAGATAATGAGGTTGCTAATCATGATGAAAAAGAATATCCATGTGTTTATGAGTCAGGAAAAGATAAACAAGAGGTGTTGAGCAAGACTAGAAACCAGAAGCAGGTTTGGAAAAAAGTCACTTATAATAAAAAGTAGAATAAAGGAAACAATCAAAATGAAGTTAGTGAAAACCAAAGGGAGGTAATAGGCGCTGGGACTGTTCAGTGTGCTAATGGTAAAGATGGGGTGGGTACCAAGGACAAACCTGTTAAAGTTAATCATAATCCAGTTTCCCATCATGTCTCGGTTAATAGTAGGGTGAATAGTTTTCAAGTGTTAGTAAATGACCAAAATTAGGTTTTTGGGGTAGCAGATCTAGTGGATAAGGAAAAAGCAAAAGGAATTGACATAGGCGTTGAGGAGGGGGAGTTTCTCGTAGAAGGCATAGTAAATTCCACAGTTTTCCCCGAAGTTACTAGTAGTGGTAAAATACATGACATAACAAGAGTGCACATTGATTCTCCTGTGCACGTGCACACCTCCTCTGCATGCAACAATCAAGAATCTTCTCTGTTTCAACCTAAAAATGATCAAAATCAAATGGTAGCAACAAATGACACAAATATGCATGGTTCTCAAGCTTCAGAAACATACATCATCAGCTCTTATGCTAATAACATATTTGAACTTGCCTGCTCCATGCAAAATAACTCTACAGCTTCTTCCTCCAATCCTACTCTTCAAACTTCCTCTACTCCTAATTCGGATCCCCCTATCTCTCACATCACCTCAGCATCACCTCCTCCTTCAACTTCAGCTTAGTTTCCATGTGTTAATAATACTATCATTATAGGATGGATTGACAAAGGAAAACAGGTGTGTAAAGAAACAACCCTTGGTAAAAATGATAGTAATAAAAGAACGACGTCAAAGAAAAATCCAAATTTCAAATCTGGTCCTGCTGATCCACATTCTCCTGCAACTGGGAGTAGAAAAAACACAATTCACCAATCTCTCTAGATTTATGATGATACAAAATATAGGAGTTTGGAACATAAGAGGTGCTCATTGCCACTTGAAACTGGATCAAGTGAAAAATCTCATTCTCTCTCATAATCTTAAATTAATAGCTATTCTTGAAACAAAACTCAACCTCACTCTCACTATTAGAGCTGCTAAATACATTAACCCTAATTGGAAACATCTCCATAATCTTTCTGATGCTAAGTATGGTAGGATTTTAATCCTCTATGATCCTACCACATTCTCCCTATCCTCTATCCTTTCTTCTAGGTAATACATTCATACTAAAGTCATCTATCAGCAAACTCAAACTTCATTCTACATTACTTTTATTTTTGCAGATAACTCCTCTACTTCAAGACAAAATCTCTTTGACTTCTTACCTTATCTTAGGCAAGAGTCACATCCATGGTTGGTCATGGGTGATTTTAATAGCTGTCTTCAGCTTGATGATAAGTATGGTGGTCAGCCCTTATTCCCCAAGCACATCCTTCCTTTAAACATTGCCATCTCTGATTCTGATCTCCTCAATATTCAAACTTCTAGTGCAAGATTTTCGTGGAATAATAGAAGCAGGAGTGGAGTTAGAACTTTCTCCACTATTGATCATGCTTTCTGCAACTTAAAATCTCTCTCCGTTTGGTCTAATCTTTCTGTCAATCTTCCTCATCCAATCCTCTCTGACCACTCCTATTTGATTCTTTCATCTGGTCCCTACATGAAAAATGAAAAATAAAGTTTCAAATTTTTTAATGATTGGACTCACTCCTCTGAATTCAAACCAATTGTTTGTAATGCATGGTCCTCACATTGTTATGGTAACCCTATGTTTATTCTTTGCAGAAAACTCAAACTTTTTAAAAATCAATTGAGAACTTAGGCAGCTGAATTGCATGGGGATGGAACAAAGCAGTCAACTCTTTTGAAGATTTGGTATAAACAAGCTCAGGAATTTATGATGAATAACCCACAGGACCCCATAGTTGCTGATGGGGAAGGAAAGCTCTGCACATTACTTAACAAAGCCCTTGATATTGAAAGTGGGATGAAACAACTGCGGTTGCACTGTAAGTGGTTTCACTATGGTGATCGTAACACTGAGTTTTTTCATTCTTCAATCAAAATTAAGCAAGCTAAAGAAAATATACGTATGATATGTACTCTTGATGGTTCTCTAGCCTCCTCTCCTGAGCAAATTGATGCAGCCTTTCTTAGTTATTTTGAGGATATATTTGGTAACTCCTCCGACTTTAATCCAGACCTAGATATGTTTAACGAAATTCCACTTCCAACTATCTCCAGTTTGCAGTCTTCTTTACTTATTGAAAATGTTTCCGATGAGGAAATTAAACATACTCTATTTGCCATGAACAGAAAATTGAGTGGTGGTCCCGATGATTTTAATGTTCTTTTCTTCATTACATGCTGGGACATTGTTCAACATGATTTCCGCAAGGCTGTACATAACTTTTTTAATAAATGCTCTCTTCTATCTGAAGGTAACTCTACAAACATTGTCTTAATCCCAAAATCTCTTGATGCTTGTTCTGTATCTTCTTACAGACCTATTTCTTGTTGTAATGTGGTGTACAAATGTATTTCTAAACTCATTGCCACAAGATTAATGCGAGTCCTCCCTCAAATTATATCACATAATCAAGTTGCTTTCCTACCTAACAGAAGTATATTTGACAACATTCTTCTTGCCCAAGAGCTTCTATGTGGGTATGGGAGATCTAATGCAACTCCATCAGCAATGTTAAAGCTTGATCTCATGAAAGCTTATGACTCGATACAATGGTCCTCTATAGTGCGTATTATGGCTTTAATGAAATTTCCTAAGCCTTTTGTAGGATGGGTATATGAATGTATATCAACTCCCAGCTACTCTATTATTCTGAATGGTCGGCCTGTTGGGTATTTCAAGAGCAGGCAAGGAATTAGGCAGGGTGACCCCATCTCATCTTATTTATTTCTTCTAGTGATGGAGGTCCTCACCAGATACATGAATATCAAGTACTCTTCTAGTCAGATTGGATACCACCCTAAGTGTAAGCTTACAAATGTTACTACTCTTATGTTCGCTGATGATATAATGATTTTCACTAAGCCACATCTTACATCGATTCAGTGTGTTATTAGTTCTTTGACCGATTTCTACAATATGACTAGTTTGCTGCTTAATTATTCCAAACCCAGTATTACTTTTGCTGGTATTTCAACACAACTTTCCCTTTCTCTGCTGCAAATTTCTGGGCTTCAGCTTTTGGACTCAAATATGACATATGTTGGCCTCCCTCTCTTAATCACTAGATTAAAACTCTCTGATTGTCTACCTCTATACACCAAAATTGTTTCATTATTAGACAGGTGGGCAAACATATATTTATTTCAGGCAGGAAGGCTAGTTCTTATCAAATCGGTTTGCTTTTCTATGGTCGTTCATGGGTCCAAAGCTTTTCTTTTGCTTGCTAAACTTTTGAATTTGATTATAGGTGCCATGTTAAGATTTTTTTGGACTGGCTCCATACATAACAGGAAACCTCTGCCTTGCTCTTTCAGTCTTTTTGAGAAAGATATAAATTCTGGAGGACTAGGAGTTATAAACATCATGAAATGGAATGTTGCTGCTTTCAGTACACATTTAAATTCAATAATTGCCAGGAAGAACAGTGGGTGGGTTGATTGTGTTTGGGCCCATAGAATAGGAAGGAAAAGCTTGTGGAGTGTGCCTATTCCAAAAACTTGTAGTTGGACGTGGAGAAAGTTGCTTGGCTTGCGTAACACCTTACTTCCCATGATAATGCATAAGATGGCTACCACATCTGAAGTGAAGTTTTAGTTTGATCCATAGATAGCCTCTAGTGTGATATTGCAAAAACTATTCAGCTATCAACAAATAATTCAGTATGGAGTTTTAGTTGGAATGAATTACAAAGTAATAACTACCTTCCAGTTGAGGTTGATGCTGTTCAATGGAGTGACAAACCCCATTCTGTCTCTCATGTGTACAATCACCTGATTCTTTCTGGTAGTAACCAGGCTTTTAAGTGGAGCAAAATCATTTGGTCTTCTGATTCTGTGCCCAAATAAAATTTAATGCTATGGAAGGTTGTTCAAAATGCCTTGTTAACTAAAAGTAAGATGATGGATATGGATCTTAATCTTGGTGATTCTTGCCTATTCTGTTCTAACTACCCTGAGACCACCCATCATTTGTTTTTTGAATGCAGCTTTAATCTGATTCTATTTAGACAAATGATGCAGCTTGCTGGTAGTACTTTTCTGTCAATTCTTAGCCGTATTGATATGGACATGATATACAAAGCTACAAGGTGGAGAACCATGAAAGCTAGATTTATTTATATTTGCCTCAAGAAGTATTTGATCATTGTTTGGTTTGAACAAAACATGATCTGTTTTGAAAATAAGAGTAGGGATGGGGATGTATTATGGAAGGCTCTAAAGCATGATATTTATGATGCATTGACGAGACTGCCTGTTTTTTCTACTGCTTTGAGTTATCCTTGGAGGTAGCTGGTGGTCTGCTTTCAGGTTTTGTCTGTTTTCCCTTTTCTTTTCCTGCTTTGTATTCTAAGTGTGTCTTTTTTTATAGTTTTTCCTTGTGTTTTTTTGTAGCTTGTATTCTCTACAAGCTATTTTTATTTTATTGTTTTTGTTGCAATAAAATCAGGTAGGGGCCCTGTTAACCCCACTAGCCTTTGCTAAAAAATAAATTAATTTAAATGATATAATTTCAGAAGGGAAATTATAGAAGTTGATGAACTATTAATTATAAAATTATCAAATGATATTATAACACTACGCCATAAATGGCCTACTGCAACACAAAAAAAATGTTGGCTCAGGCCCGAAAAATGTTGCCATAGGTCTATGGCAACACTTTTAGGGTGATGCAATTTTTGCCGTTGCCTTAGACCTCAAAGGCAACATTTTGACTATCTAAGGCAACTTAAGTAATATTGTTGCAATAGAACCCAATTTGGGTCTATGGCAACACCCATAGGTGCCTGTAGCAACATTCAAAAATGTTGCTATAGATATTGATTTTCTGAATTTGTGGGGCCCACAATATAGAGCATATTTGATTTTTTGATAGAAATAAATATTTATTTAATAAAATGCTATTTGCATAGAATTTGATATTCAAACAGTAATTTATTTAAATAAATATTTTATTTCAACATTTGAAATAGTACAAATTCCTGACTCCACTATTTTACAATTCAATGATATATAACACTGATATTCACATATACAGATATTTCTCACTACATTACTCAGTTCACTCATTACATATGCAGTTTCAATTTATATAGACACTGACACTAACAAATATATGACGAGCCGAAGGCGAGCCGAGTGCCGAGCCGAAGGCGAGCCGAGAAGCGGGTCCGGGCGCAGCGCCGGCGGGGGTCCGGGGCACCGCAGTCCCGGCGGGGATCGACCTAATCTGCCCGATTCATCCGATTTCGGAAGATCGAGCCTTCTTTGAAACGACGTAAAATGATGCACCACACATACTTCTAAACCACCAGCCTCCATCCTCTAATTGCCTCACCAACAAACTATTTCAGTTGCCAAATCGTCTAATCACCTAATCACAATCGCTGATTACCCATTCCGACAACCCAAACATCTTCAAACTTTCACACTGCAAATTCGCAACAAAACCAAGCACCACCCTTGGCTGATAGCAAACAACATTGCTTCTCACTGCAAGCTATATATCTACAGATTTGGACCATCAACTCTAAGCAGACTGCTTCACCTTTCATCATATTGAGACAATCATTAGCCTACAAAAGAAAAACCAAACTCGTTTACTCAAGCATTACAATTCATATAAATTCAATTCAATTCAATTACAATTCATACCCATCATACAACGGTGATTTCAAGCTTCAGAACTACTTCATTCACCCAATAATAGCATCGACTCTGCATCATACCATTAACTGGAACAACCATAGCCCGCTACATCACTTCACCGACCGCATCCAGACACATCGCCACTGCCTATCTTCTCACCGCATCCAAATACCCTAACACAGCATAGACCCTATCCTCAAATGCTACAGACTTATTGTACGCAGGACAAAACAGATCTGGACAAGTCCAGTTGCCATTTTTCGACTTCGCCACCTGCCCAAAAGTAGACGGCCGCAGGAAGTCAGTGGTTCGCGACCGTCTCCCAAATGGGTTCGCCGAGCCATCCTTTGGGGTCGTGGTCGCTTTTGTCGAAGGTTTTGGACGTATCGGGATCAGTGAACTTATTGTTGATGATGCCGTGGTGAGGGGGGTAGAGGCCGGTGGTGATGGAATAGTGATTGGGGAAGGTGAGGGAAGGGAAGACGAGAATCAGGCCGGGAAAGGCTTCGGTGCCATTAGAGATTGAATAGAAATGTAATGGAAAACGAAATTAGGGATTTGGAAATGGGGGGAGAACGAAAATGGTATGAAAAGTAAAGCGGGGAAACGAAATTTTGGGGCAAATTGTAGCGGTGATCCAGTTTAACAATCGGATTAAATGTAAACCGTTGGATCGTATTCACGCGGATTGCTAATTTTATTAATTTTTTAATCTGAATACATCTATAGCAACACTGTGTAAAAATGTTGCATCGTGTTACACTTTTTTAGCTATAGCAACACATTTTTATGGCTAAGGTAACACCATAAATACAACGTTGCAGTAGGACCAAAATTTTATATCTATCGCAACATTTTAGCTGGCAACACCTTGCAAAAATGTTGCAGAAGGTCATTTATGGCGTAGTGTAATAGTTATTAAACTTGTATTATAGATTTTTAAAGCAATTTTAGGTACTTGAATATTTAATTGAGTATTATTTCATATAATATTAATTAATATTCATTTTGTTATAGAAAATATTATTATGCCTCTGAATATAGTAGACATATTTACATACAAATTACTCCGATTATGATTATTTATGTATAATGAGGAATTTTAATAAATAGTTTAGTGATACCATATGGTATGGAACTTTCAGTAACACTTTTCCATTTATCCATTAGGCTATTGCATTGAAAAATTTGGAATGGATCGAGTGTATTTTATGAACATTGAGTAAACATTCAAATAACACACGGTAGTATGGGAAGTTGTAGTTTTATTTGTTTGGTTATTCACTGCAAGTAAATGTCACTCATGTGGGGATATATGTTTATGGTTTGATATGGTACTCATTACGGTGAGTTATGATGGTTATAGCCATGTGTCTGTATGTGTATAGATTTGAGTGTTAGTATACATACACACACACACAAATATACATACATACATACATACATATACATATATATATATATATATATGTATAGTGTCATGTGTCAACCGTAATTGTAAATAAGTTGTGTTTTCTTATAACTGTCCGACTTCCTTTTTGGTGCGAGAGTTGAACTCGATGGCTAGTATCTATTCTAATGGCTTGATCGCGGTGGTCGCACCCCTGGATCTGTGACACACTTTTATAGCCATGTGTCAGTAATGTATAGTTGGTGATGTGTAGAGCTTTTATGTCACCAAGACTAGTGGTCTGTTACCATTTTTGGGACACGTGTCGGGTCATGATCGAGTCCTCGTGTAGTCAAGTACATTGATGAATAGGAGTCACAATGTCCGTTTAGGAAACTAAGACCGTAGGAGCCATGTTAGATGGATACATGTGAGTCTCCTAAAGCAGGTGTATGCGCGCTGTTAGTCTCCTGTCTAGTTCTAGTGCGTGTTATAGATATGCATATATTATTTATATACATTTGATGATGAGTATGACTATGCTAAAGATTGAATATCTAAAGTATAATCAATCCCAGTATTGTCCATACTTGACTTGTTAGCATGGTATTTTATGTAGTATGGTTTTATGTTATACATATGTGTTGTATTAAGTTTCTTATATATATTTCTTCATGAATTAAATTATATCACACTTGAATTTGTTTCAAATATCGTTTGACCGGTGTGTTTTATACTTAGGTCAGCCTGAGGGATTTCAAGTGCAGGTACCCAATGATATTAGAGCTTGGAGGACTTTTGGGAGGCTAATAGTAGATATAGGATGTTATATTCCCTATATATTTTGTATTCTCTATGATGTATCTATTATGGAGTAGTTGATGATGTATTGTAAGGTGGGCAAGGCTATCATTTTGTAGCCCTAGACTATGTATTATGTATGTTATGTATTATATTTTATTTATTGCGTTGTGACTTTGTGACTCTGATATTATGTTGTGATTGTGTATTGCTATATCCTGGAAGCACTCATGTTTATTGCTTTGTATTGAGATCATATACATTATTGGTAAGTATTATATAATGAATGAGATGTACCGGTGTTAGTCCAAAGGAATATTCACGTGTCTACACTATATCACCTTATTCTCTGTATTACTCAACATTATTTACAAGGCCCATTTCGCGAACTTTCAACTTGGCCAACTCATCGACATCCCGATTTTCTTCCCGTGGAATGTGTCCGATCGCATAATGCTCCATCTCGCTAAGCAAAGTCTTCACCTTTCTTAGATAGGCTGCTAAACGTTCCTTTTTAGCCTAGAACATCCCCAATGCCTGATTTACGACTAACTGAGAATCCTTGTGCATGCACAACGACTTTATTCTCACTTCTTTTGCTATCTCCAATCCTACTATCACTGCCTCATATTCTACTTCATATTCATTGCCTTGAACCCAAAATGCATTGCATAGCTTTGCTTCCTCCCCCGGGTGTTAGTAGTATCATTCCTATACCAGAGTATGCTCATTTGAAACTTCATCTACGCACATTCGCTATTTAAGAGCTTCATCCTTCTAGGATTCCACTTCGTAATATCTAATAGTAAGCATGACAATAAAGTCCCATAGTGTCTGTCCTTTGATTGTCGTTCGAGGATGGAAAGTAATCTCGTATTGGCTCAGCTCAATGCTCCACTTTGTCAATCTTCCTGACGTGATCTACCTCAATGGTTGGTCTGTCAATACTTGGAAAGGAAGAGTTTGGAAATTGTTTACCTTGTTTCTAACCAAGCAGAATTCAACCAAAAGTAGAAGATCAATACAAAGACTAAATGACTCAAGAACTTGGGAACACGATCAGAAGGATAAGATAGTGGAGCTCAAGAAAAATCATCAAGTCTAGAGCCAATTAAACCACTCGATATCAAGAGGTTTCTCTTGGTACTGAGAGTTGTTTCCTTCCTTTTTTGGCCTCAGGAACCCCATATAGTTCATACTTTACTTAAAGCACTCGTGGTCAAGTGATTTTTTTGGAGTTTGGATAAGCAATTCTCAAGACTGATGAGAAGAAAGCAAAGAAATAAGGATAGTTCAAGTGTTATTAGAAGAATCATTGGCTCAAAGTATATGGAAAATTGTTTGCAAAACATCAAATCGAGGATAGAAGAGCAAGGCTAGAAAAAGTCGAGAGTTTGCAAATAAGTAAACCTCTCTACATGCAGAGGAACCTCTCAGTATCGAGGGGAATTTATGGCCAATTGGGTTGACTTGCTCACTTGCACTTCCCCATGCAAGCTTCTGGACTTCAATGCAAGCAAGCTTATGAACCTATTCACCTATTTCTCTATAAATATCAACCCTACTGCAACTAAAGGAGGATCTTTATTCTGATCTGGAACTCTGCTTTTTCTTCATCTCCAATCTCTTCCTCACAATACTAACCTAGGCAGTTCCAAGCATAGGAACTTGTCAATCCCTTGTACTAAAGACTTCTAATTCTTTCTAAACTCTCTCAAACTATGTAACATCCCTTATCTTGAGGCCCGAAACTACGCGCTACAGATGTTGCAGTCATCTATAGTATTAACTTTCGGTGATAGAATACGGTAATGTTAATGGTATCCGCAATATCAGAAGCACATGAATATGAACTAAAATCAACATAGATTTAAAATAGCTTTTCTGATTACATTTCAAATCAATATTTCATATTCAAAATACATAAGCCCAAATGATTCCCAGGTTTTGATCAAATATAATTATTACAAATTATGTGAAGAGCGACATATGAAGATGCCTCCTCGGTGATAAGAGTACTAAATAGACATATCAATCATGATACATCACAACAAAAATAAAACTAAATAGCTTCTTTATAGCTAGCAATGCCTCCTGCACGTCTTCGGAAGCTTATTCGTCCAACGTACTAAACCTGAAAAAGCCTTAAATCTCAATCTACTCAAATTAAATTTTGAGCAACCGAGAGTTTAAAGGGAAAACACAAACTTCAAGTCAGACATAAACCAAATGTGAATTATACTATTACATCTCGGTTTACTGATATAAAGTAAGACCATGCCGCTTAGCGAAACAGGTTTCCCATCACTAATATCCTTTCAAAAGCATATCATATGCAAATCAAAACCTGTAATCAAACTGATTAAAGCAATAGTAGCAATATCATATATGTACATAAATCAGGTAATCAATGGACTCTGTTTTAACAATATAGTTTTGTTTGGCTAACTACAAACCATTGGCTGATTCGGGCCTACCAGACATACTCAATTATCAAACATCTGTTAGACATACTTCTGGGCTATCTGCCCTTAGCTATTTTCTTCTAGGTCAACTGAACTAAATGGTTTTGTGGGCTCGTCAATAACCTATCCTCTCTTTGTATATTCTTTTCTATGTGTAACATCATTTTAGTCTTACCTGTGACAATGCCTTACACACTGGAATTTTGGACTTATATTAGTTAGGGGCTTATTAGCTACAGTACAGGGTGCCACCCTATACCAGTCCCATTTGGCATTCTAATATCTCAGTGATTCACTCAAGGTTAACCACCCCATCGCATTTTCCTTGAAAACATTTCTTTCAAATTGATTTAATCCTTTAAATCATACTTAAACAAGGAAAATATACTCTTTGCTTTACTTAAATATCTTGCCATGATATATGCTTTACTCAAAACAATGTTGATGAAAATCTTCGAAACCCTTGTTTTAAAACTTTAAACAGTCCCCTTCGAATCCATTGAAAGTACTGCTTTCAAAATAAGTCAACTGCTTTACCTTGAAATACTAGGACGAAAGGCCAAAACATACCTTTCGAAACCTTTAGAAATAGACCTTTCGAAGTTATTGAAAGTGTCCCTTTGAAAGTTTTATAAGACCTTAGACATCCTATTTTCTAAACACTCCTAACTTGTCTTTCGAAAGCATTAGAAAGCTTTCATTTAAAGACTTAAGTAACCTTTTGAAAACATTAGGGAATTCTCCCCTTCGAAACTTCGTTATATATCTTTCGAAAGCATTAGAGTTCTTTACATAAAACAAACCTTTCGAAAACATTGAGTTCAAGTAAAAGTTTGTGGAACATAGTTTCAAAACCATTTAAAACCATTCCTTTCGAAAGCTTTGGGTTTAAACTGCAATATACCTAAGGGTCTTAAAAGAACTGAGGCGAAAGCAACTCTTTTGAAGGCATTAGTCCTAAGTAAAAGAAAATGGATGGTTTCGAAACCAACTCTTTCGAAAGCATGGAGAGGCGGCTTCAAAGTTTAAGGAAAAAGAACCCTTTCTAAAGCTTTGGTTCGAAAGGTTGAATGCGGTATGAAAGCTTGTTTTATAAACAAAAGGCGGCAACCCATTCAAAAGCCCTTTTTTATATAAACAGAAGCAAGTTGGCTAAGTCAAAAGCTTCAACCCCTTCGAAAGCCCTATTTGTAACCAAAATAGTTCCAAGTTTAAAAGAGCTACTTCTACCCCTTCGAAAGCCTGTTTCGACTCTATACCTTCGGCCTATCTCCAATCCACCATGTACCAAGGCATTGATACCATGTGTATTGGTTTGACTAGGTTAGAGGGGGAAATATAAGGCGAAAGGTGGCTACTATAAGTGGCGAAGCAATAAACCACTACAAAACCGATTTTTAACTTTTTAAAGTAATATCTTTCCGACTAACTTGCCTTATTTATCAATATATAATTTAATTCCCATACCTTAAATAATTTTATATCCTCTTTTCAACTAAAAGTGCTGTCGAATTCAGTAATTAACAATTTAAAATAGTTTGACAAATTGCCCCTTCTCTTTTTATAAACATATAAAACATTTAAGTCCCATACCTTAAATAATTTTATATCCTTAATAAAACACTTAGGAAAATTCTCCAAAAATTCTCATAAATCACTTTTAATATGTTTTCCAACATATTTAAATTTCTGACCCAAAGCTAACATATAATAGCTAAAAGTAATTTTAAACCCAATTTAACCATTTTCATTTCTAGAAAATTTATAATAAATCCACACCAACTTAGAAAATTATGAAATTGAAACCCATCTCTAAAATAATGTTTCTGACCTTATATAAAAAACGCAAGCCATTTGGATGTCATTTAATAGGTTTCCAAATCAAATCTATCATAAAATTTATATAAAACAACATAAATCATCAACAAGCATATATATCCTTTTGATCAATCAAAACATGGCAACATTCTTGCAAAATAAATTCTCATCTTATCTAGAAACTGAAAATAATAAAAATGAGATGTAATCTATTATTCACCTTAGCTTGATCGTTAATAAGGTTGAGATTTGCCCTTGAATTGATTTGATTAAGCTTCCTTCTTGAATTCTTGCTTATCTTCCTTTAGATTTCTTCTAATGGTGGTCGGCCAAGCTTTAGGTTTAGTTTTGTTTGTTAATGTTGTAAATTAAATTGGAATAAGGGTTTAGGGTATAAGAACATAACCTATTCCTATTTTGTCCTTATCTCATTACCTTTACTTCATTTTAAATTTTCATTTGTTCATTCATTACTTAAGGCAAGGCTACCTTATAATTATACAAATCTCAATCTTTTAACCACTTACATTATTTCATTCAATTTATCTAATTAAATGTCCTAAATAATGTTAGTCAAAATTAGGGTTATTACACACTCCCCTTCTTTCGTCCTCGAAATTATGATAAGTTACTCATAAAAATTAACCATACAGGTAAAACATACCATGAAACAAGTCAGTATAAGTATCTCTAATCCCGCTCTCAGTTTCCCAAGTACAGTCTCTCTCGTCGTCATCCTATTGGACTTTGACTAATCTGACTGTCCCGTCCCTTAGTCTATTTTCATCTCTTGCGACTATACAAACTGGCTTACTAACTATAGTCATCTCTGATTCCACTACTAAATCATCTAACACAGTCGGTGTAATAGTAGTTTCTGGATCGTGAATATACTTCCTTAGACGAGAGACATGAAAAACATTGTGGACTCCTGCCAAACTGTTCGGTAACTCTACTCTATACGCAAGTTTCCCAATCCTTCCCACAATAGGAAATGGTACAACAAATATTGGTGCTAATTTTCCTGATTTTCCAAATCTGGTTACACCTTTCATCGATGATACCTTGACCAAAATATGATCTCCAACTGAGAATTCTAAGTCTTTCCATCTTCTATCAGCGTAGCTCTTCTGTCTAGACCGAGCTTCCTTCAATCTGGGTGGAATGAACTCAATCTTTTCTACAGCTTTTCTAACCAAATCTGGACCAAGAACTAACATATCCCCGGTCTCTAACCAACAAACGGGTGATTTGCATGGCCTTCCATACAAAGCTTCAAATGGTGCCATCCCTATACTAGTCTGATAACTGTTCTTATATTAAAACTTGACTAAGTGTAGGTGGTCTTCCCATGATCCCCCAAAATCTAACACACAAGCTCTTATCAAATCCTCTAAGACTTTTTTAACCCTTTCTGTTTGCCCATCTGTTTGCAGATGGTAAGCGGTACTCATCTTGAGCTTGGTACCCAAAGCTTCATGTAGACTTTTCTAGAACTCGCTAGTGAATAAGGAATCTCTATCGCTTACTATACTACTAGGAATTCCATGAAGTCTAACTATATTCTTCATAAACAACTTAGCTAAAATAGGTGCCGTCCTGGTTGACTTAACTAGAATGAAATGGACACTCTTGGTTAATCTGTCCACTATAACCCATAAGCTTTCATTTCCTCTACTCGACCTTATCAACCCGTCTATAAAATCCATCGAGATAGAATCCTGTTTCCATACTGGAACATCTAAAGGGTAAAATAACCAACTTGGTTTCTGATGTTTGTCTTTTACCTGTTGACAGTTTAAACATTGCTTCACCCATAAGCCTACATCTATCTTCATGCCTTCCTAGAAGAAACTTCTTTTCATGTCCTGATACATCTTAGTTCCTCCTGGATAAATGGTGAACATTGAGTGATGGCATTCACCAAGAACTTCCTTCCTAATGTTTCCCACTTTTGGAACACAAAGTCGTTCTTTCTTCCTCAACCACCCATCCTGGTCAAGATTGATATCTTTCAAGTCATCGCTCCCCGTTTCATCCCTTAACTTTTTGATCCGTTCAGCTAGTAATGGATCCTCCCCTTGCTTAGAAGCAATCCTTTCGATCATTACTGGTCGAACTTCTAAACATGACAACATAGTTGTTTCCTTATTGGATCTATCCTCAGATCTCCATTTTCCTCCGCATGTAGTCAATGCTTCTAAACCTTTCCACTCAACTATCATTATCAATACTGCGTTATGATGTTTTCTGCTAAGTGCATCAACAATCTTATTGCCTTTTCCTGGTGTGTACTCAAAACCAAAGTCATAAGCGGCTAAAAACTCTAACCACCTTGGTTACCTCATATTCAATTCCTTCCGAGAGAATAAATACCTCGGCGACTTATGATTCATATACAACTCGAATCTTTCTCCTAAAAGGTAATGTCTCAACACCTTCAGTGCAAAAATTACCATAGCAAAATTCCAAATCGTGAATTGGATATCTAACTTCATGCGGTCTAACCTGTCGAGCAGCATAGGCCATCACTTTACCTCTTTGCATTAACACAGCTCCTAACCCTGTTCCATATGCATTCATGTACACCACTAAATTATGATTCCCTTCTGGAATAACTAACACAAGTGCATTCGTCAGTAAGTGTTTCAGCTTCTGGAATGATTCCTCACACTTATCGGTCCAAACAAACTTCGCATCTTTCCGAGTTAGCTTAGACATCGGTGTTGCTATCCATGAAAAATCCTCAATGAATCTCCGATAATACCCAACTAATCCAAGAAAACTCTTTATCTCATTCACTGTCTCGGGTCTCCTCTAACTATTCACTACCTCGATCTTAGCTGGATCTATAGACAACCCTTTCTTTGAGACAACATGACCTAGGAACTTCACTTCCTTCTTCCAGAAATGACACTTCGAAAATTTTGACTTCAGATTATGCTACCTCAATGTCTCAAGCACCACTCTAAGATGAATTTCATGCTCTCTTTCATCTTTAGAGTATACCAAAATGTCATCTATGAATACCAATACGAACCTATCAAAGTGCTTTCGGAAAACTCAGTTCATCAAATCTATAAAGAATGTTGGAACATTAGTTAGTCCGAATGGCATTACTAACCATTCGTGCGATCCATATCAAGTTCTAAACGCCGTCACAGGAATATTATCCTCAACCACTCTAAGCTGATGGAACCCTATTGCCAAATCCAATTGGGAAAATACTTTGGCTCCACTCAACTGATCGAACAAATCGTCAATTCTAGGTAACGGATATCGATTCTTTATTGTCTTCTCATTCAACTTACGATAATCGATACACAACCATAACGATCCGTCGGGTTTCCTTGCAAACACTGCAGCTGCTCCTCAAGGCAAACTACTTGGTCTGGTAAAATTCTTACCTTCTAAATCCACTATCTATGCCTTTAGCTCCCTCATCTTGGTAGGTGTCATTCTACTTGGCGGTTTACTCAGCGATTTTGCTCCCGATACTAAATCTATTCGAAACTCAATGGCTCGTTTGGCTGGTAGTCCTACCATAGGCTCAAAGAAATATACAAACTCTTTGACAATGAAAACTCGATTCAACTCGTCTTCAACATCCACAACACTCAACAAAGCATTATCCTCAAAACTAAGGTATTCTACGGAGTATATAATCCGATCACTACAATCGGGGTGTCTAAATGATATTTTACTATCATGGCAAAATATCCTAGCATCGTATTTACTTAACCAATCCATAACCAAATAATTCCGAACTTTACGAAATCAAACACATGCAAACTGCAAACAAATGTATGACCTAACAATTCAAACTCTAGGTGGTCACATCTCTTCCCAAGAGTAGCATAACCTCCTATCAGATTTGCAACCCTTAAGGAAGTAACTAGTTATGAGGGTTCTAGGTTAAGCTTATCTACCAAACAATGAGATATAAAAGAATGCAATGCACTGGTACCAAATAGAACTCTAACCGATACACCATGAATCTAAAACGTACCTTCAAACACAGCTTTTCCCTTTTCCTCTACTATTGGTCTCGAGGTAGCTGGCTCCAATGCAAACATCTTTCCTTTCCATCCTTGGTTGGCTCTTTGGATTGGTTCTTATAATGTCGAATTTGATCGCAGTTGAAACATCTCACTCCTTTCTTGTTAGGAGTTTTCTTCCCTTTGCCTGTTTGGCACTCATGAGCATAGTGTCCCTTCTTATCACGCTTATAACAGATAACTTCCTCCTTTCCATTATTGGCAACTCCACTC
Organism: Allium fistulosum; assembly: GCA_030737815.1. Taxonomy (NCBI): domain Eukaryota; kingdom Viridiplantae; phylum Streptophyta; class Magnoliopsida; order Asparagales; family Amaryllidaceae; genus Allium; species Allium fistulosum. Next base: position 949,606,981 of record CM060907.1, on the reverse strand, counting down.
CTCTGAGCCCCCTTCTTATGGAAAAACTTCCTCTTCTGGTTCTTCCCTCCTTGAGCTCCCCCGCCTTGTTACCCTCATGATAAGTAAGAATCTCTTCCTACCTTAAAGACATCTCAACAACTACATCGCATGGATCTTTAATATGCGATAATGTGTCTTAGCAAGCTCATGCTTCAACCTAGAAATGAACTTCTCATTCCTCTTGATAACAGTATCAACCGTAGCGTATCTGTATCTCGATAGCTCCTCAAATCTGGTTGCATACTCAAGCACTGTCATATCTCCCTGCTCCAATTTAGCAAACTTCCTAAGCAGAGTTGACAAAGCAATCTTTGACATAAACTTTTCTTCAAACCTCCTTCTGAACTCAGCCCAAGTCATAGTCTCCTCATTGACTCCCACCGTAACACTGTTCCACCAGTACAATGTTGCTCCCTGTAATTGCCTGGAAGCAAGCCTCCTTTTCTGCTCATCGTTGAGTCCCAAATCAGCAAAAATCCTCTCGCAACGAAGTAAGTAGTTCTCCACTTCAATTGCGTCCTCAGTTACGATAAACGGTTTTCCTCCAAGCCTGGCATAGTCTCTACTTAGCACAGCATAATTATTGACCACTGGAGCTTCAAGATTTCCTCCTTCAACATTTCCACCAACTAATCCAGCAACAACTCCAGCCTGCATCATGTTAACGAAGAATCGATACATATCCCCCGTATCCACTTGCGGCGCCCCAACACCCACATTAGCAGCTTGTGCCTGACTTGGACTCCTTCTAGTATTTGGTCTAGCATTTCCGTTGGTTATGGTGCTTCCCCTACCAACATTTGTGAGGAATGTGGAATATGGATCTTATTGCTAGAATGAACACTAGAGGGGGGGTGAATAATGTTTATAAGAAATTACTAAATCTTTTTGAGTTATTGTTGATTTGTACACAAATGTATGCAATATTCAGACACAAATATAATCACGAAATCAAACACAGATACAGAAATAAAGTAAATGCAGTAAAGGAAAGAACACACTAGATTTTATACTGGTTCGGAGTTACCCTACATCCAGTCCTGCACAACTAAGTACGGATTTCCTTTCAAAAGCAATTCAACAATTACAACCCTCGATTTCAAGGCCACAAGGTACACCCTCCAGAATCACAATCCTCTAGGTAGAGATACTTGATTTCCAGGCAACAAGTTCACCCAATTGATTTCTCAAGGCTACAATCACACCTTTTCTCACTTGATTGATTTCCAAGGCTACAATCACAGCTTTTACTCTATTGATTACAAAGAAAGCCTATAACTCTGAATAACACTGAGGATCTTGATGAGATAGTAACACAGAATCAAACCAGAGATTATCTAGTTAGATTCAATGTTGATTTCGGCAGAGTAATGGTAAGAATATGTATAAAGAAATGTGGAAGAAGAAGAGAAGTGAAAAACCAGAAAATCTATTCTCAAATTCGTTGAAACTAACCCCTATTTATAGAAGAACAACAGCCATGTCTATTCATGAAAGGTTATGGCGAATAGACACTTCTTTTGAAATTCATATTTTTGGTCCTAACTGACACTATGTCGACATGGGGTACTAGGGCATGTCGACATCCCAAAGCAATTTTTAAAGATTTGATTTTCTTTGTAAATAACCTTTATCTTATATTAAATCTATTTAAACTTTATAAATATACTTGACTATAGATAAAATACATAGATAAATATAGAGAATAATATATATATATATATATATAGTTTTACTATAATTTTATATTTAAATCTAAGTATAAATATATTATAATTAAAAGATAGTTTAAAACAAACAGAGTTTAAAACAAGAGTTTATTAAAATCAAAAACAAGGAATATTTTAAGGCTAAAACATCTTTTTGAAAATCATTTGAAAAGATAATTTTTAAGGCTAAAACATTTTGAAAAGCAGTTTTGAAAATCATTCTGAAGTAGTTTTGAAAATCATTTTGAAGTAGTTTTGCAAGCTTCTTCCTGCAGAATATCTCATCATATCAGGACTCGAGAACTTGTACAAAACCAGGATGTTCGTGGGTTTGTAAGCCACTTGTCGTAGGTTTGTAAGCTACTTGTCGTGGGTTTGTAAGCCACTAAAAAGTAGAAATGGGTTCCATCCCAAAAGAAAATTGGAGTGAAGATTTCAGTGCTATTATGAAGTTTTAACATAATTCCAGAATCAATACTTATCTAGAAATCTTGAACTCTTGATAATCTTGATACCCATGAGTCTTCAATCTTGATATCTTGAATCTCTATATTGTACAGTCTTCATTCTTTTTACCTGCATGGTTAAATCCTGCATATACATATATATCTAAACTATAATGTTAGTATTTATATTTTATAATCTTATTCTAAGGTTGTTGTCATCAAAACCATCATCTCAAGGACTAAGAATCTCCCCCTTTTTGATGATGACAACCTTTGTTTATAAAATATTACTTCTATCCTAATAACTCCCCCTAAAACTGATAACTCCCCCTTAATCTATGCCTAACTCTTCTATTTTATATTTCTCCCCCTTTGTCATCAACAAAAACAAACTAACTCCAAACTATATAACTCTTAGTCTAATATCCTATATGATTATAATGATAGTGTTATCATACATAATCAATACTTACTTGTAAACCTAAAAATTAGTCCTAAACTACTAACATTCCTAACCAAGTACCTATATAATACTTATATATATATATATATCAGAATCATATATAAGAACACACAATATTTATTTATATATATATGTTTATATTTACATTTTCGTACAACATGACAATTATACACATAACGATGAAAAACGAAAAAGAAGAAACTACTGAGTATCTTTGACAATTGGAGATCTATGGATCGAACAATTTTGATAATGGAAACAGAAATTTCCACGTTGTTCACCCATATTTCCGTCCTTGTCAAAACAGACTTCGCCAACGCAAATGACTTTGTCGTTGTCTTCCGCATGCTCTTATTCCATTGGTTCTTCTTCTTCTTCTTCACTTTCCTCTTGTTCATGATCTCCTTAAGAGTCCTCGTCAATCAAGATTGGATTAGCATGATTTTCCATTAGAAATTTTTGCAAATTTCTAAGGATTTTCCCTTCCCTTTCCCGTTCTTTTGCCATTCGGAGTTGCACTATTTGAATTTCAGTCATTAACTGAATTGCACCATTCAGAGAATCCTCCATTTTTGTCACTCGGGCGAGCATAGTACGTTGGAACGGACCAGAGGGAGGAGAAGGAAATGAAAAGGTTGATTTTATTTTAGATTTGGAAGAGGAGGCCATTGATAAATTGATTTCAGAAGATAGAACAGAAAGAGAACAGAGAGAATGAAGAAAATTTTGAAAATAAGAAGAATATATAACCAATTATTTGAATTTTGGTGAGAAATTTTTTTAAAACTAAAATAAAACGTTATATGTCGACATGGATATAGGGGGGATGTCGACATGGTTCTCAATATTTTACTATTTGATTTATTTTGATTTAATTTTTAATTATACTTTGTTATTTATATTTTATATTTTAGTTAATGAACAAATACCTAATTCTCTTCTTAATTTAGTAAATGTAGATTCATTTAAGGGTTTTGTTAAGGTATCAGCAATTTGATTTTCAGAATTGATATAGTCGAGAGTAATTACTTCTCTACTTATATTATCTCTGAGAAAATGGTGTCTAATATCAATATGTTTAGTTCGAGCATGTTAAGTAGTATTTTTGGATAAATTTATTGCACTAGTATTATCACAATAAATTGGTGATTTTGAGATATTTAAACCAAAATCTTTTAAAGTTTGTTGCATATATATTACTTGAGAACAAGCCAAAGCAGCAGAAATATACTCCGCTTCAGTTGTTGATAGAGAAACTGTGTTTTGCTTTTTTCTAAACCAGGAAATCAGAGAATTCCCTAAAAAGTGACAAGTTCCACTTGTACTTTTTCGGTCGAATTTACAACCAGCATAATCAACATCACAGTAAGATATTAAGTCAAACGAATCATTTTTAGGGTAAAATAAGCCATAATCAAAGGTGTGTTTAACATATCTTATAATACGTTTTACAGCTTTTAAGTGAGTTTCTTTAGGTTGGGATTGATACCTTGCACAGAGGCAGACACTATGCATGATATCAGGTCTACTCGCAGTGATATAGAGTAGCGGTCCAATCATTCCTCTATATAATTTTTGATCTACATCTTTCGAGAGATCTTCTTTACTAAGGTACTCATTGGTTGCCATGGGAGTGGGTTTTCCACTCACAGTAGTCAAACCAAATTTACTAACTAGGTCTTTAGCATATTTTTCTTGACTAATAAAGATACCATTATCTAATTGTTTTATTTGTAAACCTAAAAAGAAATTTAATTCACCCATATGACTCATCTCAAACTCTTTTGTCATTATTTCAGAAAATTCTTTATCCATTTCAAAATTAGTTGATCCAAAAATGATATCATCTACGTAGAATTGTACTACTTGAATATCATTTTTATTTCTTTTAATAAAAAGAGTATTATCTACTTTACCTATTTCAAAATTTGATTGTAACAAGTAAGATCTTAGTCTATCATACCAGGCTCTAGGAGCTTGCTTTAGAACATATAGAGCTTTCTTAAGTTTGTAAACATGATTTGGAAATTTATCATTTTCAAAAAGTGGTGGTTGTTCAACAAATACTTCTTCTTTTACAAAACCATTTAAAAATGCACTTTTAACATCCATTTGAAATAATTTGAAATTATTATGATTTGCGAAAGCAAGTAGAATCCTAATGGCTTCTAATCTTGCTACGGGGGCAAAGGTTTCATCAAAATCTATTCCTTCTTCTTGATAATAACCTTGAGCGACAAACCGGGCTTTATTTCTAACAACCTCTCCTTATTCATTCATTTTATTTTTATAAACCCATTTAGTTCCAATTATTGTTTTATTTTCAGGTCTAGGAACAAGTTCCCAAACATCATTTCTAGTGAATTGATTTAATTCTTCTTGCATAGCCAAAATCCATGAATCATCAGTTGATGCTTCTTTTGGATTTTTGGGTTCAATAGTTGATATAAAAGCTACATTACTCATTTGACTTAGTTGGTTTCTAGTTTTAACAACAGATTGCATATCTCCAAGTATATTTTCTATAGGGTGATCTTTTAAAAGTTTAATCCTTTTATTAGGATGATTTAATTCATTATTAGTTTCAGTTGACTCTTGGTTTTGAGTGATTAAATCCTCTTCATCATTTATTTCTTCAAAATTTTTGAAATTTTCATCAAATGAAACATGCATTGTTTCTTCGATGGTATTATTTCTTAAATTAAATACTCTGTACGCTTTACTTCTATTAGAGTATCCGATAAAGATACCTTTGTCGGATTTGGGATCAAATTTATCTAAGTTATCTTTTGTATTTAAAATAAAACATTTACTTCCAAAAATTCTAAAATAAGATACATTAGGTTTCTTTGAGTAAATAAGTTCATAAGATGTCTTATCAGTTAAAGGTCTAATTAAAATTCTATTTAAAATATAACAGGCGGTAGCAACTGCTTCTGCCCAAAAGTACTTTGGTAAACTACTATCAGAAAGCATAGTTCTCGCACACTCTTGAATCGTCCTATTTTTACGTTCTACTACTCCGTTTTGTTGTGGAGTTCTTGGAAATGAATTTTTTTGAATTATTCCCTTTTTATTGCAAAATTCTTCAAACTTTTCATTTTCAAATTCACCACCGTGATCACTACAGATGGTTATAATTTTTTGAGAAAGTTGATTTTGAACCCTTTTTGAAAAATTCTTAAAATATTCAAAAGTATCACTTTTATGTTTTAAAAATATTGTCCATGTAAATCTAGAATAATCATCTACAATTACAAAAACATATTTACTATTATTTATTGATAGAATTTGAGATGGACCAAATAGATCAATATGAAGTAATTCAAGAGGTTTTGAAGTAGAAATTTTATTTTTTAATTTAAAAGAGCTTTTTCTAAGTTTTCCTAGTTGACATGCATCACATAGACTATCTACTTTAAAATTCATTTTAGGGAGGTCTCTTACTAGATCATGTTTTGACAGTCTAGATAAGAGTTTGAAATTCAAATGCCCAAATCTCTTATGCCAAATCCAAGGGTCACTTGCATTTGCCAAAAGACACAAGTTATCATTTGGAACTTTCATACTAAGAATATAAGTATTCTTTTTCCTAATTCCCTCAAATATTATGGTTGAATTATTATCTTCAATGTGACACTTATCTTTTTCAAATTTAATTTTATATCCTTTATCACATAGTTGACTTATACTTAGCAGATTGTGTTTCAGATTCTTAACTAGAAAAACATTACTAATAATAGGAGTTTCAGAGTTACCGACTTTGCCGATGCCGATCACATAACCTTTTGAATTGTCTCCAAAGTTAACCAGTCCCCCGTCTTTGTATATTATATCATTCAGCATATCTGGATTCCCATTCATGTATCTAGAACATCCACTATCAAGTATCCATTTGTTCTTTTTGATCTGCACAATTTGTTTATTCTGGATTAATTTCTCAACTCCCATAAAGCATGATTCCTGCACATCAAACAATCTTAGTAGACAATTGTATTTGAATATTGATTATATTCAGACTCAAGAGACAATGATGATCTGAATATTTCTAAAAATGCATTAACAAATTTCTTAAATATAGCCATTTTTTAAAAAAAAACTTTTTCAAAAATTAGATTATGAAACTTTTGAAAACCTGGCTCTGATACCAAATGTGAGGAATGCGGAATATGGATCTTAAAGCTAGAATGAACACTAGAGGGGGGGGTGAATAGTGTTTATAAGAAATTACTAAATCTTTTTGAGTTATTGTTGATTTGTACACAAATGTATGCAATATTCAGACACAGATATAATCACGGAATCAAACACAGATGCAGAAATAAAGTAAATGCAGTAAAGGAAAGAACACACCATATTTTATACTGGTTCGGAGTTACCCTACATCCAGTCCCGCACAACTAAGTACGGATTTCCTTTCAAAAGCAATTCAACAATTACAACCCTCGATTTCAAGGCCACAAGGTACACCCTCCAGAATCACAATCCTCTAGGTAGAGATACTTGATTTCCGGGCAACAAGTTCACCCAATTGATTTCTCAAGGCTACAATCACACCTTTTCTCACTTGATTGATTTCCAAGGCTACAATCACAGCTTTTACTCTATTGATTACAAAGAAAGCCTATAACTCTGAATAACACTGAGGATCTTGATGAGATAGTAACACAGAATCAAACCAGAGATTATCTAGTTAGATTCAATGTTGATTTCGGCAGAGTAATGGTAAGAATATGTATAAAGAAATGTGGAAGAAGAAGAGAAGTGAAAAACCAGAAAATCTATTCTCAAATTCGTTGAAACTAACCCCTATTTATAGAAGAACAACAGCCATGTCTATTCATGAAAGGTTATGGCGAATAGACACTTCTTTTGAAATTCATATTTTTGGTCCTAACTGACACTATGTCGACATGGGGTACTAGGGCATGTCGACATCCCAAAGCAATTTTTGAAGATTTGATTTTCTTTGAAAATAACCTTTATCTTATATTAAAAACTATTTAAAATTTATAAATATACTTGACTATAGATAAAATACATAGATAAATATAGAGAATAATATATATAATTTTTCTATAATTTTATATTTAAATCTAAGTATAAATATATTATAATTAAAAGATAGTTTAAAACAAACAAAGTTTAAAACAAGAGTTTATTAAAAACAAAAACAAGGAATATTTTAAGGCTAAAACATCTTTTTGAAAATCATTTGAAAAGATAATTTTTAAGGCTAAAACATTTTGAAAAGCAGTTTTGAAAATCATTCTGAAGTAGTTTTGAAAATCATTTTGAAGTAGTTTTGCAAGCTTCTTCCTGCAAAATATCTCATCATATCAGGACTCGAGAACTTGTACAAAACCAGAATGTTCGTGGGTTTGTAAGCCACTTGTCGTAGGTTTGTAAGCTACTTGTCGTGGTTTTGTAAGCCACTAAAAAGGTAGAAATGGGTTCCATCCCAATAAAAAATTGAGTGAAGATTTCAGTGCTATTATGAAGTTTTAACATAATTCTAGACTCAATACTTATCTTGAAATCTTGAACTCTTGATAATCTTGATACTCATGAGTCTTCAATCTTGATATCTTGAATCTCTATATTGTACAGTCTTCATTCTTTGTACCTGCATGGTTAAATCCTGAATATACATATATATCTAAACTATAATGTTAGTATTTATATTTTATAATCTTATTCTAAGGTTGTTGTCATCAAATCCATCATCTCAAGGACTAACAACATTAACTCTTCCACTTCTAGCATCCATATCTTACATCCATAAAATCTACATTCGAGTCTTTGTAAGATACAAATGAATAGCCAAAGGGAGATAGAGAATAAAGATAGAGCGTATGCTTACATATACCAATACAAGTACGTTACTATAGTGTTATCCCATACCCCAATCTTTTCTCTAATTCCTTAGGATTATATTTTCAAAAATCATTTTAAGTTTGATATTCTTTTTAAATTTTCATAAACCTATGCTCTGATACCAAGTTGTAACATCCCTTATCTTGAGGCCCGAAGCTAAGCGTTATAGATGCTGCAGTCATCTATAGTATTAACTTCTGGTGTCTAATTACGGTAATGTTAATGGTATCCATAATATCGGAAGCACATGAATATGAAATAAAATCAACACAGATTTAAAAATACATTTTTGATTACATTTCAAATCAATATTTCATATTCAGATACATAAGCACGAACGATTCCCAGGTTTTGGTCAAATATAATTATTACAAATTACGCCAAGAGCGAAATATGAAGATGCCTCCTTGGATGATCAAAGTACTAAATAGACATATCGTTCATAATACATCACAACGGAAATAAAACTATATAGCTTCTTTATAGCTAGCATTTCCTCCTGCACGTCTTCGAAAGCTTATTCGTCCAACGTACTAAACCTGAAAAAGCCTTAACTCTCAATCTACTCAAATTAAATTTTGAGCACTCGAGCGTTTAAAGGGAAAACATAAAATTCGAGTCAAACATAAACCCTGGTGTGAATTATGCTATTACATCCCGGTTTACTGATATAAAGTGAGACCACGCCGCTTATCGGAACGGGTCTCCCCTCAATAATATCCTTTCAAAAGCATATCTTTTGCAAAACAAAACCTGTAATCAAACTAATTAAAGCAATAGTAGCAATATCATATATATACATAAATCAGGTAATTAATGGACTATCTGTCCGAATAATATAGTTTTATTTGGCTAACTACTTACCATTGGCTAACTCGGGCCTACGAGACATACTCGATTATTTAACATCTGTTAGACATACTTCTAGGCTATCTACCCTTAACTATCTTCTTCTAAGGTCAACTGAACCTAATGGTTTTGCGGGCTCACCAATAACCTATCCTCTCTGTATATATTCCTTTCTGTGTGTAACATGATTTTAGTCTTACCTGTGACTACGCCCTACACATTGGAATTTTGGACTTATATTAGCTAGTGGCTTATTAGCTATAGTATAGGGCGCGACCCTATACCAATCCCACATGGCATTCTAATATCTGAGTCATTCACTTAGGATTAACTACCCCATCAACTTTTCCATGAAAACATTTCTTTCAAATTAATTTAACCCTTTAAATCATAATTAAACAGGGAAAATATACTCTTTGCTTTACTTAAATATCTTTGCCATGATATATGCTTTACTCAAAACAATACTGATGAAAATCTTCAAAACCCTTGTTTTAAAACTTTAAACAGTCCCTGTCAAATCCATTGAAAGTACCACTTTCAAAATAAGTCAACTACTTTACCTTGAAACACTAGGCCGAAAGGCTAATACATAACTTTCGAAACCTTTAGAAATAGACCTTTCAAAGTCATTAAAAGTATCCCTTCGAAAGCTTTATAAAGCCTTAGACGTCTTCTTTTCAAAACACTCCAAATTTGTCTTTCGAAAGCTTTGGAAACCATCCATTTAAAGACTTAAGTAACCTTTCGAAAACATTGGGGAATTCTCCCCTTCGAAACCTTCGTTATATATCTTTCAAAAGCATTAGAGTTCTTTACATTAAAAAAACCTTTTGAAAACATTGAGTTTAAGTAAAAGTTTGTGGAACATAGTTTCGAAACCATTCCTTTCTAAACCTTTGGGTTTAACTGTCAATATACCTAAGGGTCTTAAAAGAACTGGGGGCAAAAACAACACTTTCGAAGGCATTAGTCCTAAGTAAAAGAAAGTGGATGGTTTCAAAACCAACCCTTTCAAAAGCATGAAGAGGCGGCTTCAAAGTATAAGGCAAAAGAACCCTTTCGAAAGCTTTGGTTCGAAAGGTTGAATGCGGCAGCAGGGGTCTCAACCCTTTCGATGGCTTGTTTTAAAAACAAAAGGCGGCAAACCATTCGAAAACCATTCTTTATATAAACAGAAGCAAGTTGGTTAGTCGAAAGCTCCAACCCCTTCGAAAGCCTTGTTCGTAACCAAAATAGTTCCAAGTTTAAAAGAGCTACTTCTACCCATTCGAAAGCCTGTTTTGACTCTATATCTTCTGCCTATCTCCAATCCACCACATACCAAGGCATTGATACCATGTGTATTGGTTTCTACTTGGTTGGAGGCGGCAGTATAGGGTCAAAAGTTGGTTGCGGTAAGTGGTGAAGCAATAAACCTCTACAAAACTGATTTTTAACTTTTTGAAGTAATATTTTCCAACTAACTTGCTTTATTTGTCAATATATAATTTGTTGCCAATTCTTTTACAAAACCTTTTTCTAAAAGTGCTACCGAATTTAGTAATTAACAATTTTAAACATTTTGACAAATTGCCCCTTCTCCTTTTATAAACATATAAAACATTTAAGTCTCATACCTTAAATAATTTTATATCCTTAATAAAACACTTGGGAAAATTCTCCAAAAATTCCCATAAATCACTTTTAATATGTTTTCCCGCATATTTAAATTTCCGACCCAAAGCTAACATATAGTAGCCGAAATTAATTTTAAACCCAATTTAACCATTTTCTTTTCTAGAAAATTCATAATAAATGCACAACAACTTAGAAAATTATGAAACTTGATACCTATCTCTAAAATATGTTTCTGACATTATATAAAAAATGCAAGCCATTTGAATGTCATTTAATAGGTTTTCAATATCAAATCTTATAATAAAATTTATATGAAACAACATAAATCATCAACATGTATATATATCATTTTGATCAATCAAAACATGCAACATTCTTGCAAAATAAATTCTCATCCTATCTAGAAATCGAAAACAATAGAAATGAGATGTAATATATTATTTACCTTAGCTTGATCGTTAATAAGGTTGAGATTTGCGCTTGAATTGATTTGATTAAGCTTCTTTCTTGAATTCTTGCTTATCTTCCTTTAGATTTCTTCTAATGGTGGCCGGCCAATCTCTAGGTTTAGTTTTGTTTGTGAATTTTGTAAATGAAATTGGAATAAAGGTTTAGGATATAAGAATATAACCTATTCCTACTTTGCCCTTATCTTATTACCTTTACTTCATTTTAAACTTTCATTTGTTCATTCATTATTTAAGGCACGTCTACCTTATAATTATACAAATCTCAAGCTCTTAACCACTTACATTATTTCATTTAATTTATCTAATTAAATGTCCTAAATAATATTAGTCAAAATTAGGGTCGTTACAAACTCACAATCAATAAAAGGTATAAAGTGGACGTAGGCCAGAGATTGCCGAACCACTATAAAAATCTTGTGTCTTACTATTCTCTTTTCTGCTATTTTACAATTATTCTCAATCTGCTATCTCTCTCTTCGCATAAAAATGTGAAATCACTCTTTAAGTTAAATACGACTATAACCTCGATTAACTAATCAACAAGAGATTCAAGCTGGATCCACATTAATAATAATTAGTCTTCTATTTTTTTTACCTTATTCATAAGAGTTTCAAGCACAGAGGGAGGATTGACAATGTGTTGCAAGGAAACTAAAAGTTAACTCTTGAGTTTTCTCTCCTTCTAACGAATAATGTTAAGAGGATCAACATAATCGCTTTGAACCAACAAGGCCATTTCATAAGTTTTGTTTGCACCCTTTAATTGAGAAATTCTATGTTTCATCTTAATGATGTTGTCTTCAAGAACCTTGATCTTCATCATTAGTTCATTCTTTTAGCAATTTAACATCATGATTTCTTGTCTTTGCGATGAGAATGTTTCGGTAAATTTCTCGTTCTGCTTGTCTTTGACTTTTCAAATATACTCTAATTTTAAGTGTTTACTCAATAGCTCTCCTAATTTATCTACTTAGGAAGAATTAGTCGCACTACAACCTTGAGCTAATCACCCTTGGGATAAAGTAGCAAGATGTGGTGATTTCCTTTAAGAAGAATTAACTAGGATAGGGGTAGGTAACCCTTTTTCACCTTCAGTCAATATCTACTCATAAGATTGACATTTGTTTCTATACTTTACCACTTCAATTTCCAAGTCAAAGATGCACTGATTTAGTTCAGCAGTCTTTGTATCGAATTCCAACTTCTATTTGGAATTAGTACATAAACCAATCTTCTTAGTCAGTTCAACAATTTTGGCATCCTTCTGTAATACTGTTTCTCAATATCTTATACTATTTCCTGAGTTAATCTTAGAATAGATCTCTCCTTAAGGTATTTCTTATTATTCGTTTCATCATTGTTATGGTTGAAGAACTGAACATGGAATGAGATTCGATGATGATGATAGTTTAGCTTGAACATTCTCAAGAAATTTATGAAAATTATAAGCGACAATTGATAAAGACAATTCTTCATCCTAGTTTAGGAAATAAGAAACAACAAATTTTCAATAAAAACGAAAGAAAAAGAAGACATTAAAGTTTCTATTAAATAACAATCATTTTCTCTTGAGAGATATAATATCTATAGAAGACAACAATAATAGAAGCTACAACTCAATTAATTTTAGAATTTAAAAGGACATCACGAATCTTCTTTAAAGAGGAAGGAGAAATAGAAAAAATTGCACTAAAAGGAGCATCAGCACTAGGAGGAGTATTGACCGGAGGAACCCTATAATAGTCCCATTCTTTAGGAGGGGTTAAGTCCAGTACACAATGACTTGGCATGGTTAATTGAATTTCATTAAGAAATTGGTCTTTATGGATACTTAAGAAATTGAAATCTAGGTTAAGAAATGGGTGTACAACTGATGAACGTCATGAAGAAAGCGGTATTTTTATAAGCATGACTTGTTTATTGAAGAGAAATTTTCTTTAAAAACCCTTTTTAACTTGATTAGTTTACTTAGGTTCTCTCTTGATATGGGAGATGTTGGGCATGTTTTCACCGAACCAAAGAAGGGAGGTCACCACCGAATCAGAATAAGGAAGTCCTCGCCAAACCAGAGTAAAGCAGGCATTGCCAAGCCAAGACAAGGAAAGCTCTACCGAACAAACACCCTTCCCATGCCTACCGGACCAGCCACTCCACTACCTACCGAACCAAACCCAAAGTATCCCTACCGGACCAACCAATCGCCGAACCATCCACTGCCAAACCACCCACCACCGGTTCAACTTCTACCGGACCACCCACTACCGGACCAACCCACCACCGAACCATTCATTGCCATCCTCTCACCACCGAACCACTCGCCACCGGACCAATCATCGAACCACCTACTACCGGTCCAATCCACTTCTCCAATCCACTTCTCCAACCATCTCCGAACCAAGCGATGCCGAACCAAAACGTCTACCACCTACTGCCGAGCCAAAGCAATGTCGAACCAATGCTACCAGGCCAGATTACATCAGCCCAGGCCCACCAGCAGCTATGTACATCCAAGACCCCTGCCCTCAGCCTCACTCTATAAATAGAGGGGCAAGGGTACAACAATGGGGACAAGTTTGAGAGCTCAAGCACAGATAGAACTTTCAAACAACTTTCATTTACTGGTATCAAAGCTTTGTACTTGTAATCTGAACAAGAAAGGAGAAATAATATATAAAGTGGACGTAGGCACATTCTGGCTAAACCACTATAAATCTGCGTGTCTTTTACAGTTTAGTCCCTCCTTTTCATATATTTGCATAAATCACTCAAATTACTAAGAACAGCATAAAATCAACTAAATCATACGACTTTGAGGTGTTTGCCCATTTTTTGTGCAAACATTTTTGGTGCTTTCACTGAGAGCTCGAAGCTTCAGCTTCTTCCACTTAACCTTTTTCCTAACAGCATCGTTCATCGCTTGGAAAACATGCCTCCCAAGCAGAAGAAAGATGTTAACAAAGGAAAAAACATCGCAACCAGTAGTCTTCCAGATCCAGTGGACACAGATCAAGTAAATCGTCCCCCTCCAGCAGCAGTACCAAATGAAGGTCGGGTAAATCCGACCACTCCTGCCGCAGAACAGCCTGCAGCAATTACTAGGGCAGATCTAGACAGGGTTGTGGCTGAAGTAACTAACCGCTTCATGTCCCAGCAGGAAGCCTTGGTGGACCATCTCATGTCACGCTTAAGGGATGCTGAAGAGTCCAATCGCAACACCGAGTCATGGGGTGAATCCCAGTCTGGAGGATCTTAGAGACAACAAAGATTTTCCTTCTTCGAAGGAGCTAACGGCAGAAGCAGCCATGGTAGGAGCCGAGATCGAGCACAGCCCGAAGTTAGGCCTGAGGAAACGCTTGGAACCGAACCCAACGGGGGAGGTACCAGGCGGAGGTCAACTGTAGCAGAGCCGGTCATACTGCCTAACCACGGAAACGCCAATGAACGGGGCCGAGCTAGAATCCGGCCCGAAGTTGGACCCGAGGAAGTGCTTAGATCAGAACCCAGCAGGGGAAGATCAAGGCAAGGGCCAACTGTAGCTGACCCTAGCATGCTCCCAGAAGACCAAAGGTAGCCACTGGAAAATATGAGGAATGATAGACGGTACCATCCCTACAGGTCATCTGGACGGAATCAATCCCACAGAACAGAACCGAACTCATTTCTATCTGCACCAAATTCTGATGAAAGGATGGCACGCTTGTTCAGAGAGTGCGTCCAACGGGATCAAAGAGATCGAGGGATAGACGCTAGGGTAACCAGCCCTTTCTCCCGCAATATCGAAATTGCTATCACCCCCCGAGAATGGAAGATGCCAACAATGGAACCTTACAAAGGAATCTCCGACCCCGTTGTACACTTACAGAGATACACACAGCATATGCTCATGAGTGGAGCAACAGAGGGAGTACTATGCAAATGCTTTCCACTATTCTTAGCAGATCTAGCTACCTCCTTATTCTACCATCTACCCCAAGGATCCCTCAGCTCATGGGAGATGTTGAAAGAAAAGTTTATCAGCCAGTTCCGCATTCATGTGGAACAACCCAAGGACGCTTATTCCTTATCCAATATCAAATAGAAACCTGGAGAGAAGCTGCAGCAATATTTAACCCGATTCAATGCCGCAGCGGCCGCAGTTCAAGATGCCGATGAGAAGCTTGTCTTAATGGCCCTCTGTAGTGGTGTGCATCCGGATACTAAATTCGCTAGAAGATTGACGAAAGAAAAACCAGCTACTTTACCCGATTTCTTCCATGAAGCCGGGAAATATACGAGGCTTGAAGACGCTACCACTAAGGGGCAGTCAGGGCAACAAAATAAGGCAACTCACAGCAACGCGCCCGCTGTAGCAAAGGACGTTCGAAGAAATGATTCTAGAGACAATGCTCGGGGCAAGAAGGGAGAAAAGCTCCTATATCGGCCAGGACCGAGATTCGACACTTACACTCCTTTGAATGAAACCGTCGAAAAACATCTTCCTTGCCACCCAAGGCGAAGTTAGATACGAACGCCCAGCGTATAAGAAGGAATCAGATAATGCACAAAAGACTGGAAAGTTCTGCCGCTTCCACGAATCTCATGGGCATGATACCAATGAATGCCATCATCTCCAGGACTTGATTGAAGAACACATTAGAAGGAAGAAACTACAACGCTTTCTTGGGAAGGCCAGCCCTGTCCGACTTCCAAATTGTCCTGGCCCTATAATGCCTAAAGATGAAATTTCCAACGGATAATGGAGTAGGGGAAGTAGAGGGAGACCAGGACGTTGCTCGAGACTGCTATGTAACTGAACTTCGCAACAACCACAGGAAGGATAAAGGGAAGAGTGTAGAGGTTTCCCTCTGCACAAAAAGTTTGGAAGCATAGCAACTAAAGAAAGCCCCTCCTCTTCGATATACCCGCGATCCCTTCAATGAATTAGGCCCTAGGAACAGGGAGGAGGAGGCCACCGCCGAGCCTGCAGAGGCTATGGAATTTGTATCTATAAACAAACATGACTCGAGTAACTATTGAAAATCGGGTCCCAACTAAAAACAGAGTTGAAGGAACAATTCATTGACTTTCTCCGCCACAACTTGGATGTATTTGCATGGTCACATGCTGACATGACCGGAATCTCCCCTGACATAGCATGCCACATACTAAACTTGAGAAGCTAGCATACTGTTTACTAATCACATCATGGAAACTGTGTCACTACTTCCAGTCCCATTCCATCAAAGTTCTGACCGACCAACCACTGAGGCAGGTACTCCATCGTCCCGACACTTCTAGGCGACTACTTAAATGGTGCATTGAACTAAGTTAGTATGATATCACCTATCACCCTCGCACCGCTATCAATGGACACGCCATGGCCGATTTCATTGCAGAACACACTACCCAACGGGCGTAATGAAGTCAAGAAAATCTTGAGGAAAGCTTCCCGCTACACAATACAGGTGGACACCCTCTATCGGCGTGGATTCTCTAACCCCCTATTAAGGTGTGTCGCTGGAAGGGAAGCCGAGGAAATCTTATCCAACATTCATCAAGGGAGCTGCGGAGTTCACACCGTAGGGCAGACTTTGGCAAAAAAGATACTCCGATATGGATATTTCTGGCCCACCTTAAGCAAGGACGCCTTAGATTTCATAAAAAAATGTGATAGATGCCCGAAGTTTGCTAAGATTCCGCGACTACCAACAACTGAGATTACTCAAATGACCAGCCCATGGCCCTTTGCAGTATGGGGAATTGACTTAATCGGAAAACTACCAATGGGCCGAGGCGGGGCCAAATATGCTATAGTGGAAGTCGACTATTTCACCAAATGGGTGGAAGCAGAACCCCTAAATAAAGTATCTTCTGCAAAAGTTATTAATTTCTTGATCAAAAATGTTCTGTGCAGGTACAGAGTCCCATTCAAAATCATATTAGACAATGGACTTCAATTTGACAGCGATGAATTCGCCAACTGGTGCCAAGAGCATGGAATTCACAAAAGCTTCTCATCCGTAGCGTATCCCCAGGCAAACGGACAAGTCGAAGCCGTTAACAAAATTCTGAAAACTCTAATCAAAATGAAACTCGAAAAGTCAAAGGGCGCTTGGGTGGATGAACTCCCTACGGCACTGTGGGCTTATCGCACATCTTTCAAAACATCAACATGGCATACTCCTTTCTCTTTGGCATACGGATCGGAGGCTATGCTCCCAGTTGAAACCATCGTGCCTTCCCACCGTAGGATCCACTATAACCCAAAAGAGAACGAAGAACTCCTTCACGTGTCTTTGGATCTAATTGAGGAGAGAAGAAATGATGCAGTCCTCAAAGCAGCAGCCCACAAGATAAAAGTGGCAGCACAATACAACTCCAAAGTCAAGCATCGTACCTTACAAGAAGGGGATCTTGTCCTCAAGCGAATCTTCCCCCGCCCCGGAGCACTAGATCCAATCTGGGATGGACCATATGTAATTCATAAAGATCTCCACAATGGAGCTTATATTTTGTCAACAGTGGACGGGGAGGTGTTCCAGAGGGCATGGAACATCCAACACCTTCGTCGATACTTTACTTAACTTGCACTGCCCATATGAAGCGAATTAACAAAGAGAATCAGTGGACGTAGGCATTTTCGTGCCGAACCACTTTAAAAAACCCTGTCTCTTTTTTAACTTGTTCCTTTATATCTTGGCTACTTGTTAACTTTATCCTTTTCTGTTGAACAAAATCCCATGCAAATAGCATTTCCATTCAAGGCGCTCCACAGCGCGACTTCTCCTGGACAAGACCTAACAGGTACTATACAAATCTATGCCCTCGCCAATGAGACACTTTTGCTTCGGCATCCCTCTGCCACGGGTTAACTCATTGCTCGCGATGGCCCTCAAAGCCAACTGTAATGAGCCGATTATAAGCCACCGAGAAGGCCGACTATAGCCGAGGCAGCTCATTACGGCGTTCGGCTCGCCGGCAGCTGTGAACCGACTATAAGCCACAACATAAGGTGTGGCCAGCCAGGGGCAGTTCACGGTTGACGATCGGCACCCACGCTAGCCGGCCATAGTAAATCGAATAATACCCACGATTACGGGCCATAATGGTCCGGGTAGTTACTGTGCGCGATCTCGGCTCCGATGTGTCTTAAGTGCGGCTGTGGTAAAAAAGAATTAACTCCTCGCGGAGGCGTAAGATGGGTGACAAATGTCTCCAAGACCCACAGCTAGGGAAAGTGACTACAAAGCCCGTTTGCCACGAACTTAAGCACATCGAAGGCCTTCCGTGATTGGAAGTTTTACTATTTCTCATATTTCAATTTTATTTGAAAAACTTTTCTCCTATCCTCTATAACAATCCCTAAAGTACAGGACACGGAATAGGAGGCATTCACTAATGGGAGTCGGAACCCACAACGGGACACTAGGCCGCATTCCATACTCAGTCACACAAGACATTCAAAACTGCCATCTACAATTAGAACATGAAAGGCGGTATTTTCTTCTTTTGTGTACAAATACATGGCTATAATTTATTCATACATCACACTAGCATTGCAAGGCATGAAATTATCTTTTAAGCAAGAACTTGACATCAAACACAACTGAATTACAAGCATATGCATAGCTATATTTCTCATACAACATGGAAAAATAACAAAAGCATTCAAATACGACAGAATCAGCTTAAGTTTAAAAATTACACGCCAAAGATAATGTTGTTTATTACAAGTAACATAATTACGACCTAAAAGTTACGTTACTATTTTGAGACTAACATATATAACAATGTTCAGTAAGCAAAAAGATATCCAGGTCAAGTCAAGGAGCCGGCTGCATCGGAGCTTTACCCTTGTCATGTTGACTGCCTATCCGATCAAGGAAAAATTCATTAGTGATAAGCAACCAAGTTAACGGAAAGACTAAAGGGGAGGACTTACAAGCATCTGCTCCTTGATCGTCTTCATCATCATCTTCTACTTGCACACCTACCTCCTTCCACCGGCAACAACATAAGCGTTCTGTCAATCCCAAAAGAGCGACAAATAGCATCGAGCTGCTCATCTTTGAGGGAGCCAGGAAAGCAGTCAGGCGGTGAGTTCAGGAGCTCTGGAGGACCATACACGTCTACTAGCGATCTCGGGGTTGGTCCATGACATTCTGGTGCTGCCTGAACTGGGGGCACTATGGAGGACTCTCCTTGGTCCTTAGACTTCTTCTTATCAGAACGGGTTTCAACTTTATGAGACATTATCCGCAACACAAAAGAGTACATTGTTAGAATAAGGATGTAGAGATATAAACAAGCAAGTGTATGCAGTCTGGAGTTTCACTCATAATTCAAAACATAAGGTCATTCGGCAATTACCTGGACCAGTAGTCAAACGTGATTCGGCAGTATGGTTGATTCGGCTATTTCAAACAGTTGAGTCTGGTTCGGTATTTGATTGATTCGGCTATTTCAAAAGATAGAAGGTGAATAGGGACATGAAACCCAAACTTATAGGCAAACGTAAATGACCAGACCAACTAGGTTGGCACGTAGGATCGGATGGGAATGTCCAAGCTGAAACAAAGCGAGACATATGACTAGCATATGCCCCACTTTGGGGGGAAAACGTTGGGCATGTTTTCACCGAACCAAAGAGGGGAGGTCACCACCGAATCAGAATAAGGAAGTCCTCGCCGAACCAGAGTAATGCAGGCATTGCCAAGCCAAGACAAGGAAAGCTCTACCGAACAAACACCCTTCCCATGCCTACCGGACCAGCCACTCCACTACCTACCGAACCAAACCCAAAGTATCCCTACCGGACCAACCAATCGTCGAACCATCCACTGCCAAACCACCCACCACCGGTTCAACTTCTATCGGACCACCCACTACCGGACCAACCCACCACCGAACCATTCATTGCCATCCTCTCACCACCGAACCACTCGCCACCGGACCAATCATCGAACCACCTACTACCGGTCCAATCCACTTCTCCAATCCACTTCTCCAACAATCTCCGAACCAAGCGATGCCGAACCAAAGCGTCTACCACCTACTAATGAGCCAAAGCAATGCCGAACCAACGCTACCAGGCCAGATTACATCAGCCCAGGCCCACCAGCAGCTATGTACATCCAGGACCCCTGCCCTCAGCCTCACTCTATAAATAGAGGGGCAAGGGTACAACAATGGGGACAAGTTTGAGAGCTCAAGCACGGATAGAACTTTCAAACAACTTTCATTTACTGGTATCAAAGCTTTGTACTTGTAATCTGAACAAGAAAGGAGAAATAATATATAAAGTGGACGTAGGCACATTCTGGCTGAACCACTATAAATCTGCGTGTCTTTTACAGTTTAGTCCCTGCTTTTCATATATTTGCATAAATCACTCAAATCACTAAGAACAGCATAAAATCAACTAAATCATACGACTTTGAGGTGTTTGTCCATTTTTTGTGCAAACAGGAGATGATGAATAAATAGGAATAAGTTTAGTAGCCTGCACATTCGTAATAGGTCTATTAAAATACAAGGTTATTACAAATCTAGCTTTAGGACAAAAGACAAATACCATACAATATCACAAGAGCTTATAAAGGACATATTCTTTATAATAATCAGTAACAAATTTATCCTTGTTGAATTTAAGTAAATATGGAGGAAGAAAATCTATAGTCAAAGGAGCTACAAGGAACCTAGGCAAATTCCAATATTCCCCTAAGTAAGGGTCAGATCCATGTGAATTCAAATATCTCTTGTGAAGGCGTTTAATCAATCCTCCACAACCGTCACCCAAAATAGAGAAATCAATCATAGGGAATCGAGAATACACAAGGTATAAGCACTCCATATGTTTAGCTATGTCCTCAGTAAGCATCCAAAAGAGTGTGGTCAATTCTTCTTTTTCCTTATAAAAATTATCCTAGTGAAAGCATGATCCCTGAAGGAAAAGTGCAACCCTATTATTCTTGAAATCCTCGATATATTTGAGGTTTTTTTAGACTCTTGTATTTCATTTGATTCATCCAAATGTTTAAATAATCTTTCTCCTTGTCGATTAAGCCGTAAAATTTTCCTTATCTTTTTGTGTGAAATAATCTCTACGTAATTTCTATTCATTTTCCTACATTGATGGATAAATCACATCAACAAACTTAAATAGTACATGTAGAAATTAAGTAAAAATAACATGAGAAATTACCTAGGGAGGAGTAATAGTGGCATTAGGTCTAAAGGAATGGATAAAAGGCACATTAGAAGGAGTTTAAGCCTTAAAAGAAGGTTGTGCTTTAATGGGAGTTTGGCCTATCCCACTAGACTCGAAGATTATTGATTTAGAAGGAGAAGTTCTAGAAGGAGTTATTTTATCTGTGTCCTTCATAGCTTCCAAAAGAGGAAGGTCGGGTGTATGAGTGAAACCGTCATGGACTCCATTCCCACCCTAACCAGAGCCGCTATTTCCATCTCCTCTTGGAAAGTCCTTTCCATATGGACCATCACCACCATCATTTCCATCATCTTTGTCGTCGTCATCACCCTCTTCATTGGCTTTATCAACTTCTTTGTTTTCCTCTTCCTCATTATCATCATTAGTTTGTATGTCATCACAAGCTAAAGACTCAATGGGATCAATTGCATTTTCCCCCCATAACCTCAGAATAGTCAAATGTCAAACCTCCTCTTGTAGTCCATCCCTAACTTCTTAAATGAGGTGAAGGCTATATCGGGATATCGATCAACATTATCCTTATAGATAGCGAAAAAGACCGCTTCAGTATCCTGCCCTTTCCATCGAGGAAGAAGATCATTCTGAAAAGACGAAACCTTAGATCTCATAGCATGAATGGATAATTTGAGCTTACCAATAGTAAGGTTCCTTTTCTCCTTCTCTAGGTCATGAGCTTTTGCTGAGGATATTCTAAGTAGAGTTCTCTGATAGCACTCGAGAAAGTTCATCCTCTAAAGACTTTGCTTTATCCTCTTACTCTTGATGATTCATAAGTTTTTCTTTCAATGATTTTGCCTCATCTTCTAACTTCTGAGGCCTTACATTTTCTAGCTCCAACAAGACTATGATCATCTTCTTCTTAGAAGATAGCGACTCATTCGTAAAATGAAGGTTACTGTGTTGAGTCACACTTTCCTAGACAATAAGGAATTCCATTCTTGCAACCAGGGTATGTCTTGAGAAGAAGATACGCACGACCGTTGAAAGTAAAATAAATCATGACCATTCTAAAAAGAAAGAGTAACGTGAAGTTAGGAACCAATACACTCACTAAGCTCGACTATAATACTATAATTAAACAAGAAAACTTTACGGGAATAAGGTTCTATAAACAATTTTCCAAAAATTCTAAGGAAAAAGAAAGAGTGGAGTTTGAAGGGCTCAAGGAAATGAATGTAGAAGAATGAAGAACCTTCATAAACAAGTCCATAAAATCGGTAGGATGGGGAAATCCTGATCCAAGGAGAAAGGGAGGTGTGTCCTCAAGTGGAGGGTCAAGTCCTAAAGAATGATGAAAAGAGGCCATGGACTCCTTAAGAGTAGGACCAGAAACCTTAGTGGTAGAATCCTTTGCTAGGAGAGTCGGCACGATGACAACGATGCTAGAAGAAGGATCAGGAGTAGGGTTACAGTGGATCTTGCCTCTTTGGGCTTCTTTGAAGGCACCTCAAATGAAACAAAATCAACCTTGGAACCTTTTCTTTCCAAATCTCCTCTAGCCTTCGCTATCACATCCTGAGCAGAAGAAACAACAAACATTGAGGCACCTTCTTAAGCCATCACCTCTCCTTTTTCCTTAGATTAAATGGTGTAACACCCCTAATTTATTCTAACATTATTCAGGAGATTTAATTAGATAAATTAAATAGAATAATTTAAATGGTAAGTGATAAGATGTTGAGATTTGAATAAATATAATAGGGTCTGCTCATTTAAACAACTAAATGGGCTTAAGATTGGGTTATAAGTTAATTAATTTACATAAGGGTATATTAGGAATTTTCCACACATAACCCTTACCCATATATATATATATGTATGTATATATATTTGCTCCTTATCATTTCATTTCCCATTCACGTCATTTTTAAAACAAAAACGTAAAGAGGAGCCGGCCATAATCAAAGAGAAGAGAAATTAAAGTAAAGCTAGAGATTCAAGCTTAGGGGAAATTAATCTCAATCCAATCTCCTTATCTTAATCAAGGTGAATAATAATTCCATCTCTATTTTGTTTTATAATCATATGTTTTCATATTTAAGGGTAAATTTGTTTTATGATGATTTGGATAATGATGTGCTTGAATCACAATTTATTTGATGTAAACAAGAATGTTTAAATAAGATTATACACGGTTTTAGGGCAAAACCGATTTATGTTGATGTTTAAATTCCATGGAAAATTTTTATGTTATGTAAAACATAATTTTGGAGTTGGCTTTAAATTTTGATAATTTTCCAATCTATGAAATATTATTATGAATTTTTAAAATTGGGTTTATAAATTTATTCGGAAAATATACTGAGAATTTGGGTCTGAAATTTTGATAAGTTAGAAACATGGTTAAAGTGAATTTCTGGAATTTTTCGAGATTTTTCCTAACTGATTTGTATGCAAATTAAATTATTTAAGAAGAGGGACTACTTTGCAATATTGGTTTTGCTTAATGGAAGGGCATATTTGTTAAATTAACCATGGTTTAGATCTGAAATTAGTGGCAGTTATTTTAGTAAAGAATTTGAAAAGTTAAGGCAACCAATCTTGTGTTTACACGTAGCAGGTTAATTAGAAAGTGATTACTTTAATTAGTATTAAATTAGGTTTACCTAGAAAAGTTGGTTCCGCCTTTTTTAGAAGTACCTTTCGACTTAGAGCTTCCGCCTTTAACCAAGTCAAAACCTACTAGGCCGAAACCAATACACAAGGTATCACTTAGATGATACGCAGTGGATTGGAGAAAGGAGGAAGGCTAGGAGTCGAAAGCATGGCTTTCGATGGGGTCGATACCTTTGTTGTTTTAAAAAGAGAAGCGCCGGCCTTTGTTTTATTTAAGCCTTCGAAGAAGTTGAAGCATATGTTTTCAAAATAGGTTTTTAAAGCTTTCGAAGGGGTTGACATCAAATTATGTTTTAAAGAGTAAGCTTTCAAATGGGTTTCTTCACTTATAAAATAATGCTTTTGAAAGGAGGGTTTCGACCTAGTCAAAGCTCTGCTACCGTTCTTTAGCCTTTAGAGTGTATTGAAGTCATCAATACTTTCGAAAGGTAGTGCTTGTTTTAAAAGATGTTTTATCCACTTCCTAAATGCTTTCGAAAGGGTCCAAGGGTTTTGAAGGCAATGGCTTCGAAAGGGGGTTTCAGTGCTATCCTTTAACGTTTTGTTTAAAAGATTTGAAGCTTTCGAAAGGAATGGTGCTGATGCCATCATTTTCTCCCTGATATTTTTATATGATAAATGATGGTTTCGAAAGAGATACTTTTGTTTATATTCACTTTAACCCAAATAATATTTTGAGTATAACCTAATGGTTTCGAAAGGGGGACTTTCAATGGTTTCGGAAGGGTTACTTCCAATGGTTTCGAAAGGGGTACTTTCAACGGTTTCAAAGCTAAGCTTCTAAGTGTGATTAAGTAATACTTTAATATGTTCGAAAGGTTTCGAAAGAGAAAGTTTAAAAGGCAGGGGCTTAATGATTTGAAAAGAGATTTGTATGCCTTCGAAGTAGGTTATCCAGTGAAGTCGAAAGCAAGGTTTTGAAGGTTTCATAGCCTTAGTTTTCAAAACAAATAACCCAATCTCATTTTTGAAAAAGAACCATGGCATAATTAAATAAAGTGTTTTGTAAAGAAGTTTTTGAAGAAGTTTTCTTTGATTAAAAAGTTAAAGGGAATAACCTAGTTATTATGTATGCTTCTTCATATATGTATATATTCACATTGTAATGGACCCATAACTGAATTTTGGGGAAGGGCAGAATAACTAGCTAGGTTGACCCAATAGTGAATATAAATTAAGTTAACTCCTGCATAAGTAGAATTGCATCCAAGAGGTCAAGAAGACCAGAATAAGGGATGCTAAAACATTAAAGGAAAGGATATTGGCAGGGGCCAATAGGTTCTCAGTAAGCCCATGAAAATTGTGTATAGTAAAAGATATTGGCTAGGGCCAATAGGTTCATAGTTAGCCCATGAAAACTATGTATAAATGAAGATGTCAGAAAGATAGGTTCATAGTAAGCCTATGAAAACTATGATTTGATACTAGCAGGGGCCAGTAGGTTTGTTGTTAGAGCATGAAAACTATATTCGGATTAAGATATTGACAGATGTCAATAGATTCCTGGTCAGCCCATGAAAACTAGGATAAGAAGAAAAGATATTGGAGTTACCAATAGATTCCTAGTCAACCCATTAAAACTAGGATGAGAGTAAAGATATTGGAGTTACCAATAGGTTCGTAGTAATCCCATGAAAACTATGTAATTGGATAGGGAGTCCTTTTATATTTTACTGGTTATTAGTTAGCCCATGAAAAGTAATAGGTTAATAGTAATCCTAGAAACTATAATTGAGACATATAGTCGGAATGAATGGGGATGGGTAATCCAGAAATTGATTCATTTGTTTTGCATATCATCATAGCATATCGTATTGTTTTGAATTGTTTTAACCATTGTGGATGCAAGAACACAATATATGATTTTACAAAGGTTTTAGGATACTAGTGAGGGAAAAACCAGTTCCGCTAAGCAGCATGGTCTCACTAGATATCTAAATTATTTGAGATGGTAGATTATTATTCATACCAGGCTTTATGTCTGACACGAAGTTTATGTTTTCCCCTTAAACTCTCGGGTACTCATTTAATTTTGAGTAGTTTGAGAGTTGAGGTTTTCAGGTACCTCATTAGACGAATAAAGCTTCTGGAGACGTGCAAGAGGCAAGATAGATATCTAGAGTTCTCTTTTATTTTGATTATGCTGTGTTGTTTGTAATGGAAAAGTTTTTAAATTGCATGTATATACTCTGATCATCCAAGGGGCCATCTTCATATGTCGCGCACGATACCGGGTTCAAAGATCTGCGATTCTTCGCACGTTGATCTAGCGCACTAGATTCCGTGAATCGGCTTCTGCAGTCGTTGAATCGAGCGCACTCGATTAACCGAAAGAGGAGATAGGAGATTACACTCAACTACCAATTGAGTGAAAGCACAAAGCTAACAAAACAAGAGTTTAATTTCAAATCAACTAAACTTTACAAAATGACCAAACATGCCTATTTATAGGCTACAACTCATCACGCCCAAACAGAACAAAATTTCAACAACACTTAGGTCGTGAACGACCTACGACCTAAAATGGCGCGACCTAAGAACAGACGCGACTTAGTATAGGTCGGCAGCGACCTAACAGCAAAACAGTTACAATACAATAACTCGATACACGACTTACGACTTAACAAAATGTACAAAGGAAACAATACAACATATAGATCGTCTACGACTCAATTTACAATTCTCGCGACCTTACTTCAATGCTCCAGCTTCCATCAGCGGCAGAGATTAACTCGGCAGAAGAATCAAGGGCAACAAGCTTCAGCGACCTAACTTTCCAGCGCATACGGTCGAGGGACCTAAGATAAAACGGCAACCACATCAACGACCTATCGTAGTTCGTATCTCGTCTTTGCGACCTATCATATGTCGAAACATAACCCCGCGACCTAAGTCTTCACGCGACTTAAGAACCCCGGCCTCTGAACCATCTTTATGCGACCTAAGTAGGTCGTAGGTCGTCGAACGACTTAACTTAGGTCGTGAGCGACCTAAAACTCTTCCTGAACAACTTTGCGCGCCTCCTTCGTTAGCTCGTACGCCTTTACTAAGTCGTTAGAGCGACTTAAGGAATTCGTTAGGTCGTTCGCATTCCTGAGTGTTGATTCCGTTAGCTCGTAGCCAACCTTCCATAGGTCGTGAGCGACCTAAAAACCCATTAGGTCGTGAGCGACCTAAGACTTCAACTTTTAACAACTTATTTTCCAGTTTTGGTTCGTTAGGTTGGTCGCGACCTAGGACTTCTTCAGGCTGGCCTGCATCATCCTCCCCTGGTTGACAAAAATTCGACCTCGAATTTGCTCCTTCCTCTTGTACTACAAGCTCCTCTCCATGATATGGAATCAAATATTTGACATTGAAAACGTCAGAAGTATGAACATCATCCGGTAATTTCAACCGGTATGCGTTCTCATTGATTTTCTTCAAAATTTCTACTGGACCAATTTTCCGCGCTTTCAATTTATTGTATGTTCCCACCGGAAAACGATCCTTTGTTAGCACTGCATAAACCCAATCACCTTCATTAAATTCAACACTCCTTCGCTTCAGATCTGCAGCACGTTTGTACTTCTCATTTGCCTTTTCCAATCGTTCTTGAACGATTCTATGACACTCGGTCAATCCTTCAACAAAATCTACAGCTCGTTTGATTGTCTTCTTTGGTTGTGATATGACTGTTAACTCCAACGGCCCCTTTGGAAAACTAGAATATACAATCTGAAATGGACTGAACCCCGTACTACGATTCACTGCATGATTATGAGCAAACTCTGCCTGGCATAACTTCACATCCCAACTCTTCAGATTGTCTTGCACAAGACATCTCAACAAATTTCCCAATGATCTGTTCACAACCTCGGTCTGTCCATCCGTTTGCGGATGATAAGCGCTGCTAAAGTTCAACTTCGTTCCCATCATCTTCCACAAACTTAGCCAAAAATGACTTAGAAAACGAGTATCCCTATCCGACACAATAGATTCTGGCAATCCATGAAGTCGATATATCTCTTTGAAAAACAACTGAGCAACATGAACAGCATCCGCCGTCTTCTTACAAGCAATAAAATGTGCCATTTTCGAAAATCGGTCAACCACCACATAAATGGAATCGTTACCACGCTGTGTTCTCGGCAACCCCAACACAAAGTCCATACTCACATCAACCCATGGTTTAGTTGGTATAGGTAACGACATATATAAACCAGCATTAGTCGCAGTTCCTTTCGAAACCTGACAGATATGACATCGTTCCACAAACCTTTCCACTTCTTTCCTCATTGATGGCCAAAAGTAAGACTGTGAAATAAACTGTAATGTATGGTCTCTCCCAACATGTCCTTCTTCATGTAGCTCTTTTACAATCTTCATTCTCAAACTACAATCAGGTATGCACAATTGATTTCCTTTGAACAGAAAACCATCTACCATCAAAAACTCATCCGTCTCCCCATTCTTGACTTTATCAACAAACTTTGCAAAGTAAGGATCTTTGTCAAATAACTCTGGTAACAAATCGAATCCCGTTACTTCAATCTTCATTGTTGTTAACAAATGATTCCTTCTACTCAAAGCATCTACAACACGATTCGTCACTCCCGATTTGTGTTTCACAACAAATGTAAACTGTTGCAGTTATGTAATCCATGATGCATGTCTCACTGAAATCTTGTCTTGCCCTTGTAAATGCTTTAATGCCTCATGATCAGTGTAAAGAACAAACTCTTTCTGAAATAGATAGTGTCTCCAGTGTTTAATAGATTGCACAACAGCATAAAATTCCACATCATATGTATTGTATCTCATCTTTGCTCCTGATAACTTCTCGCTAAAGTATGAAATCGGACATACCCTCTGACTCAACACTCCTCCAATCCCAACCTTGGATGCATCAGTATGTAGTTCAAACACTAGCTGAAAATCTGGTAATATTAGAATTGGTGCAGACGTCAAGAGTCCTTTGATTCGATCAAAAGCAACCCCGACTTCCTCCGTCCATGCAAACTGTTTACCCTTCATACAATCAGTCACAGGCGCCATCACACTACTAAAGTGTGGAATAAACCTTCGATAAAATGAAGCCAACCCGTGAAAACTACGAACTTTCGTTATCGTCTTGGGCTGCGGCCAATCTCTAATTGCTTCGACTTTACTTTGGTCAACCTGTATTCCTCCCTCCGATACAACATACCCCAGAAATAGAACACTCCTTTCCATAAAAACACATTTCTTCGTAGCAGCATAGAATTGTTCTTCACGAAGAATAATTAACACTTTCTTCAAATGCTGAACATGCTCTTCTGTACTAGCACTGTAGATTAGAATATCATCAAAGTAAACCACCACAAATTTCCCAATGTATGGCCTGAAAATTTGGTTCATCACCCTCATGAATGTACTTGGTGCATTCGATAGACCAAACGGTATTACCAGCCATTCATACAATCCTTCCCTCGTCTTGAATGCTGTCTTCCATTCGTCCCCTGGTCTAATGTGAATCTGATGATAACCGCTCTTCAAGTCAATCTTAGAAAAGATTACGGACCCACTGATTTGATCCAATAAATCATCAAGCCTCGACATCGGAAATCTATATCTGACTGTGATCTTATTCAATGCTCTACTATCTGTGCACATCCTCCACGTTCCATCCTTTTTGGGTACCAATAAAGCTGGTACAGCGCAAGGACTTAAACTCTCTTGCACACGCCCCTGTTCAAGCAATTCTTCCACTTGCCTTCGCAACTCCTCATGCTCTTTTGGACTCATTCTGTAGTGTGGTCTGTAAGGTAACACAGCTCCTGGAACAAGATCAATTTGATGTTGAATGTCCCTCAACGGCGGTAACTCCATTGGCAACTCCTCTGGAAATACATCGTCAAACTCTTCCAGTACTGGTTTTACTTCTTCTGGTATTTTCACCTCTTCTTGACTCTCTCGTCCAATCAACAAGTACACTTCAGGCTCCTCTTCGACCTCCTTAACAAACTCCTTTAAAGATAACAAAGTTTTTAGCTCTTCAATCTCTTCCGACTTACTTTCTCCTTGTGGTCTCTTCTTTGGAACTAAGATAATCTTCGTACCTTCAAACATAAAACTGTAGCTATTGGTCCGACCGTCATGCTGTACTGCTCGATCATACTGCCATGGTCTTCCCAAAAGTAAGTGGCAAACATCCATCTCTAATACATCACACCAGATCTCGTCTTTGTATTTCTTCCCAATAGAGAATGGAACACGAACTCGTCTATCCACTTTCACTTCTCCTCCTTTTCTTAACCATGCTAACTTATATGGATTCAGATGTTTCTCTGTCTTCAATCTCAACTTTGTTACAGCCTCGGTTGAAATGATATTGTCACAGCTTCCGGCATCAATCACAAATTTACACACCTTTCCCAGTATAGTGCATGTCGACTGAAAGATATTACTCCTCAACCAACTAGCTTCTTCCTGCTTCGGTGTCAAACATGATCTCCTCAGCATTAGATTACAACCTTCATCTCCTGATGCAATATCCTGTTCATCCTCCTCAACTGGACAAGAATATTCTCCATCCTCACCTTCAAGTTCAGCAATCATAATTCGTTTCTTCGGCTTTGGACACTCATTGCTTTTATGACCCAATTCCTGACAATTGTAACATTTGAAACCATTCTTAACCTTTGCCTTCTCAGCCTACTTCACCACTGGTTTAGTGATAGGTTTAGAAACATTAGAACTCCCACTAACACCCTTCACTTGATTGTTGGAATTAGTAAACACACCACCTCCTCGTCGTCCCTATTTCTCTCAAGCCAATGCTTTCTGATGTGCTTCTGCCACAGATCTTGGATCAAACATATTCACCATATCCTGGATCTGCATTCTCAATCCCCCAATGAATCTAGATGTCAGCTGCTCTTCCCTTTCCATAATATCATTCCTCGCAATAAGCTGATAAAACTCATCCGCATAATCATTAACAGTCTTTGCGCCCTGCCTCAAATTCTGCAAACGTTGATACATCAAAGATTGGTAATTGTAAGGTAAGAACGTTGCTTTCATCAATTTCTTCATCTTCTCCCAAGATTCAACTTTTGACTTCCCCATCCGTTCACGTGTAAGTTTGGTTTGTTGCCACCATGCCAAAGCTCTACCCCTCAACCTCGTAGCAACCAACTTCACTCTACGATGTTCTGGAACTTCTTTGAAGTCAAAAATCTCTTCAACATTAGCTACCCAATCCAAAAACTCTTCAGCTTGCATACCAACTTTAAACTCTGGTATTTCCGTCTTCATCCCAGACTCCCACTTGTGATCATATTCTGAATAATTTCTTCCTTGACCTCGTCCTTGTATACTACCTCCGTCAAACTCCTCTTCAAAATCAGATGTATATCGATGTCGATCCTGACCACCAACATCTCTGCTACCTTCGCATCTTCCACCAACATCCCTTCTATCTACATTCCTCCGTTCACGATCATTCACGTTCCTCCCACGCCTTTGATCAACATCAACACTTCTGTCTCGATTGGAATGTGGCGAGGCTCTACTTCCCCCATGGTTAGATTCAGGTGAAACCCTTCTCCGATTTTGATTCATCTCTAACATCATCTTCTCTAACCGACCAATTCCTTCGTTAAGCTTTTCACTAAAGTTTTCATTGATTCTTTGCTCCATCTCATCGGCTTCTTCTCTTCGATACAAAGCTTCTACGTTTTGATGGTGATTGGCTCTCTTTGGCGGCATGATTCAAAATTTTACAATCACTTTAAAATTCAAACACTTTTCGAACTTAGATCCAAAATGAAATGGATCGAAAACTCCCACTTTGTTGCAACTTCGCGATGAACACGATGAACACAACTTCTCCAAATGAGGCAAATTTGATCTCCAACACTTCTACTAAGCTCGGCTTCTCACTTCAAGCTCGGCTATCACTTCAACTTCAAAATTCTTCAAAAGAATTGGCTCCAAGACTCGATTTAGCTATGATTGGCTAAAAGAAGCTTTGATACCAAAACTGACGCAGCAGATTAATCAAAACAATGTAGATTGATGAAAGTAGCAATCGGTGAGTTGATGAATAATGAAATGCCCAAATTCGTTGATCCGAAGATACCGAATTCTAGCTATCCCGAACTCGTTGATCGCGCACGATACCGGGTTCAAAGATCTGCGATTCTTCGCACGTTGATCTAGCGCACTAGATTCCGTGAATCGGCTTCTGCAGTCGTTGAATCGAGCGCACTCGATTAACCGAAAGAGGAGATAGGAGATTACACTCAACTACCAATTGGGTGAAAGCACAAAGCTAACAAAACAAGAATTTAATTTCAAATCAACTAAACTTTACAAAATGACCAAACATGCCTATTTATAGGCTACAACTCATCACACCCAAACAGAACAAAATTTCAACAACACTTAGGTCGTGAACGACCTACGACCTAAAATGGTTCGACCTAAGAACAGACGCGACTTAGTATAGGTCGGCAGCGACCTAACAGCAAAACAGTTACAACACAATAACTCGATACACGACTTACGACTTAACAAAATGTACAAAGGAAACAATACAACATATAGATCGTCTACGACTCAATTTACAATTCTCGCGACCTTACTTCAATGCTCCAGCTTCCATCAGCGGCAGAGATTAACTCGGCAGAAGAATCAAGGGCAACAAGCTTCAGCGACCTAACTTTCCAGCGCATACGGTCGAGGGACCTAAGATAAAACGGCAACCACATCAACGACCTATCGTAGGTCGTATCTCGTCTTTGCGACCTATCATATGTCGAAACATAACCCTGCGACCTAAGTCTTCATGCGACTTAAGAACCCCAGCCTCTGAACCATCTTTATGCGACCTAAGTAGGTCGTAGGTCGTCGAACGACTTAACTTAGGTCGTGAGCGACCTAAAACTCTTCCTGAACAACTTTGCGCGCCTCCTTCGTTAGCTCGTACGCCTTTACTAAGTCGTTGGAGCGACTTAAGGAATTCGTTAGGTCGTTCGCATTCCTGAGTGTTGATTCCATTAGCTCGTAGCCAACCTTCCATAGGTCGTGAGCGACCTAAAAACCAATTAGGTCATGAGCGACCTAAGACTTCAACTTTTAACAACTTATTTTCCAGTTTTGGTTCGTTAGGTTGGTCGCGACCTAGGACTTCTTCAGGCTGGCCTGCATCAGTATGTTGTAATAAATATATTTTCTCTGAATGTGGTTGACGATTGTGGGATTATGTAATGAATTGGAAATGTTTTGAAATGGAATGTGATCTTGTTTGATGTTTTAAATTTTTTCCATATTCTTGTGTTTCTGTGTATCAATGAACCTTACACCGTCATATTTGGTCGTCGAGGATTAATAACTATGGATGACTACAGCATCCATAGCCTTTAGTTTTGGGCCTCCAAGTTGGGGGATGTTACAAGTTGGTATCAGAACATAGGTTTATGAAACTTTAAAAGAACGTTAAACCTAAAAGCTTTTTCAAACATAATCGAATGAATCAGAAATATGTTCGGGGTTGTAATAACGCAATAGTAACGTACTTGTATTTGACATATATATATATATATATATGTATGTATGTATGTATGTATATGTATGTATATAAGTATGTATTCCCCTCTCTCTTAGACCGTTTTTCTGTATCTTACTAAGACTCGTATGTAGATTTATATGAAAGAAGATATGGAAGCAGGAAACGAAAAGGAAATCTCGGTGAAGGAAGCACCGCAACTAATGGAAATGCTCGATCTAATACCTGGAGGAACCAAGGTCGATAGGCTAATGCTAAAAAAAATGCTGAAGCCTATGTGGGTGTTGGAAATCCACCAGTAGATATAGGGGTGATGTATCAGTTCTTCGCCAATATGATGCAAGCAGGAGTTGCTGCTGGAGTTGCTGGAAATGTTGGAGGAGCTAATCCTGTGGCTCCATTTGGGAATAACTATGCTAAGTTAAGCATGGACTACATCAGTCTGGCTGGAAAACCATTTATAGGACCGGAGGATGCTATTGAGGTAGAAAACTGGCTGTTGCATTATGAGCGTATCTTTGCTGATTTGGATTTAGATGATAAGCATAAAAGAAGGTTGGCCTCTAGATAGTTGTAGGGGTCAGCACTTCATTGGTGGAACAGTGTTACTGCCGGAGTTTCGAAGGAAAAGCTGACATGGGCTGAATTCAGAAGGAGATTTGAATAGTGGTTTTTATTTGAAGTTGCTAAGTCAGCATTGATGAGAAAGTTTATAGATCTAGTTCGGGGAGAGATGTCGGTTATCGAGTATGCCAGTAGATTTGATGAGCTGTCTCGGTACGGGTATGCTATTGTTGACACTGGTATCGGAAGGAATAAGAGGTTCATTCGGGGTTTAAGACCTTAGCTTGCTAAGGCGACCATAACACATATCTGTTATCCTTGTAATGTGGTTATGGAGATGGCAATTTGCCATGAAAAGATGCTTGCTTTTTGTGCTAGAGAGATGCTAGTTGAAACCCAAGGTTCTCAAGGAAAGAAGAGGAAGTTCTTTAAGAAGAAGGGAGCCATGATGGGAGATGCTGTCAAGAAGGCAAAGACTGATTTAGTTTGCTGCAAGTGTGACGAGAAGGGTCATTATGCTAATGAGTGCCGGTTAGGCAAGGGGAAGAAGGCTGCAAACACAAAGAATGTGAAGTGCTTCAACTGTGATCAAGTTGGGCATTATAAGAACCAGTGTCCAGAGCTAGTCAAGGCGGACAAATGGAAGGTTTTTGTTGTTGGATCATCTGCTAAGCCAACTATAGCTGATAAAGGAAAGTCTGTGATGGAAGGTACGTTTTTGATTCAGAGTATACCAGTTAGAATACTATTTGATACCAGTCCATCACATTCATTTATATCTCAGTGTTTGGTTGATAGGTTATGGTTAGAACCCACATACCTTGTTACTTCCTTAAGGGTTGCGAATCCAATGGAGGGTATGCAACTCTGGGGATGAGATTTGACCAGTTAGAACTTGATTTGTTAGGTTATATGTTTGCATGCAGTCTGTATGTTTTCGATTTCGTAGATTTCAGAATCATTTTGGGTGTGGATTGGTTGAGGAGGTATGCGGCCAGGATATTTTGCCAGGATGAGGAGATATCACTGAGACACCCTGATAGTCATAACCGAATTATTTTCTTAGTGGAGAATTCTGACCGAAGTAGTTGTGCTTTTTTAAGTGCAATGGAAGTGGGAGAAGAGCTAAGTAAGGTTCGAGTAGCAAAAGAGTTTGCAGATGTCTTTGAGCCAGTCACAGGATTACCACCAAAACGAGTTGTTGAGTTTCGAATAGATCTTGTGTCAAGAGCTGAACCTATGAGTAGACCACCTAGTAGGATGACACCTACTAAGATGAAGGAATTGAAGGTGCGGTTGCTGGATCTAGAAGGAAGAAATTTTATTAGACCAAGTAGTTCGCCATGGGGAGCGGCCGCGGTGTTCGTGAAGAAACCGGATGGGTCATCGAGAATGTGTATCGACTATCGTAAGCTGAATAAGAGGACGACCAAGACTAAGTATCCTTTGCTGAGAATTGATGATTTATTTTATTAGTTGAGTGGAGCCGATGTGTATTTCAAGTTAGATTTGGCATTAGGTTTCCATCAATTAAGAGCGGCAGAGGACATCATTCCTTTGACAGCATTTCGGACTAGATATGGTTCGTACGAGTGGTTAGTAATGCCATTCAAGTTGACGAATGCACCTGCTTTCTTTGTGGATTTAATGAACCGAGTCTTCCGAGAGTATTTGGACATATACGTGTTGGTATTTATATATGAAATTTTGGTATACTCTAAGGATGAAAGAGAGCATGAAGATCATCTTAGAGTTGTGCTTGAGACGCTGAGGCAGAATTAGCAAAAGGCGAAGTATTCCAAGTGTCATTTTTGGAAGAATGAGGTTAAGTTTCTTGGTAACGTGGTTTCAAAGAAAGGGTTGTCAGTCGATCCAGATAAGATCGAAGTTGTTAATAATTGGAAGAGACCAGAGACGGTGACCGAGATTAGAAGTTTTCTTGGAATTGTTGGCTACTACCGAAGATTCATCAAGGATTTCTCGCGAATAGCAGCACCTTTGACTAAGCTTACCAGGATGGAGGTGAAGTTTGTTTGGTCTGACAAATGTGAGGAAGCATTCCTTAAGTTAAAGCATTTTGTTGACCAATGCACTAGTGTTAGTAGTTCCAGAGGAAACCAAGGGTTGGTGGTGTATAATGATGCATGTGGGACTGGATTAGGAGCTGTGTTGATGTAGAAGGTTAAAGTGATTGCCTGCGCTTCACGACATCTTAGACCGCATGAGGTGAGATATCCTACTCATGATTTAGAGTTGGCTGCGGTGATCTTCGCATTGAAGATTTGGAGGCATTATCTCTTAGGCGAGAGATCTGAGCTATACACAGATCATAAGTCTTTAAGACACTTATTCTCTCAGAAGGAGTTGAATATGAGACAGTAGAGGTGGCTGGATTTTTTTGCAGCTTATGATTTTGGTATATAGTATACACTAGGGAAAGGTAATAAAGTAGCGGATGCTCTTAGCGGAAGACATCAGAATGTGGTGTTGGCCATGTTGGCAGAATGGAAGGATCTAGAAGCTTTGGCCAGTTGTGGTGTGTAATTAAGATCGACAGCTAGTTCTAGTCAGAGTACTGCCATGTTGTCCTGTTTAGAAGTTCGACAAATATTGATCAAGAGAATTGCATCTAAGCAGAAGGAGGATCCATTATTAGCCGAGAAGATCAGAAAGCTTGAGGTTGGAACTAATATCGATGATTTAAAAGATTTTTGTCTTGACCAAAGAGGATGGTTGAGAAAGAAGGGACGATTATGTGTTCCAAATTTTGAGAACTCGAGGAAAGAAGTTTTTGGGGAATGTCATCGATCCAAGTTTACGATTCATCCTGTAGGGACCAAGATGTATCAAGATATGAAGAAGATCTTCTATTGGGAAGGTGTGAAAAGGGATGTAACGACCCGTAAATTTTAACTGTTTTAATAACGTAAATAGTTGAAATTTTTTGAAATTTTAAACGATAAAATTTTGAAATAAAAAAAAATTGAAAATGCGTCTAGTTAAACATAGCAACTGGTAAATTTTCGTCCGAAAATACAAAAGTTTATTTTGTGCGTAAATTTACTTCAATTTAATCAGTTAAAAAGCGATGAAAATAAAACGTTTTCGAAACCTAAATATTTTTACATAGAAAAATTCTAAACCATCTTCTGAGCAAGACGTCATTTTTCGTTTTTCCAAATTCGGATATCTTTAGCTCCGTCGATCTTATTTATCTGCGTTTTTGCTGCATTTTCCGCTAGTAGAAAATTTCGAATTTTTATAATTCAATCATACCGTGGATATCTGCATACCGTTTTGATCGTCTCGTCGTGCTGATCTCTATGACCTATTTATTTCTGTATTTTGAAGTTTCAGTTCATGACGAAACCGTAAAATGGTCAACCGTATCAGTTTCAAAATTTTGGGCTTTTAAACTTCCCGTGACTATTCATCTGCTCACCATGTACAACCCCATAGCCGTTGCCTTTAATTTTTCCAGTTGTATGCCATTATATTTATAAATTTTCGTGTTTGCGTTTTCTATTCCTCCTAGTTCAACATTTATTTACTTCTGTCCTTTCATTCTCTTGCTTCTCTGATTGGATCACATTTTTCATTTACAATGGTAACCAGCTACTTTTTGAGATAAGAGATGTTGGGTAAGTTTCTCACCCAGGAGATCTCAAGACCGAGAAGAGCTAGGCTTCATCCGGCATCCCTACCACTGCCGTACCAGACATCACCGAACCACAGATCCACTGGTCCGCTCATCAGCCCATTCATCACCGAACCATCACCCCAGACCAAGGATGCCGAACCACCTCCCACCGAACCAACACAACTCCCCACAGGTCCAAACCTCCCCATTACCGAATCAATACAACTCCCCACCGGACCAAACCTCTCCGCCGAATGGAGTCTCCACCGAACTAAGCCACTCATCTCACCACCAAACCAAAGGAAACCGGACCAGATCCACCAGGCCAGATTACGTCTGCCCAGGCCCGCTAGCTGCTGTATACCTCCAAGACCCCTACCCCCAAACTCATTCTATAAATAGAGGGGCAGGGGTACAACAATGGGGGACAATTTTGAGAGCTCAAGCACGGAGAGAACTTTCAAACAACTTTCTTTTACTTGTATCAAAGCTTTGTACTTGTAATCTAAACAACAGAAGAGAAATAACATATAAAGTGGACGTAGGCACATTCTGGTTGAACCACTATAAATTTGCGTGTCTTTTTACAGTTTAGCCCCT
This sequence comes from Allium fistulosum, assembly GCA_030737815.1. NCBI lineage: Eukaryota > Viridiplantae > Streptophyta > Magnoliopsida > Asparagales > Amaryllidaceae > Allium > Allium fistulosum. The sequence goes on along the minus strand of CM060907.1, from coordinate 949,568,364 downwards.
GCTTTTCATATATTAGCATAAAACACCCAAATCACTAAGAACAACATAAAATCTACTAAGTCATACAACTTTGAGGTGTTTGTACATTTTTTGTGCAAACATTTTTGGTGCTTTTACTGAGAACTAGAAGCTCGAAGCTTCAGCTTCATCCACTTAACATTTTTCCTAACAGCATTGTTCGCCACTTGGAAAACATGCCTCCCAAACCAAGAAAAGATGTTAACAAAGAAAAAAAAATCGCATCCAGCAGTCTTCCAGATCCAGCTGTCACGAATCAAGTAAATTGTCCTCCTCCAGCAGCAGTAACAAATGAAGGACAGGCTAATCCGACCACTCCCGCCGTAGAACAGCCCGCAGTAATTACTAGGGAAGATTTAGACAGGGTTGTGGTTGAAGTAACTAACCGCTTCACGTCCCAGCAGGAAGCCTTGGTGGACCATCTCATGTCACGCTTAAGGGATGCTGAAGATTCCAATCGCAACACCGAATCATGGGGCGAGTCCCAGTCTGGAGGATCTCAGAGACAACAAAGATCTTCCTTCTTCAAAGGAGCTAACGGCAGAAGTAACCATGGTAGGAGCCAAGATCGAGCATAGCCCGAAGTTAGACCTGAGGAAACACTTGGAACCGAACCCAACGGGGGAGGTACCGGGCAAAGGTCAACTGTAGCTGAGCCTGTCACACTGCCTAACCATGGAAACGCCAGTGAACGGGGCCGAGCTAGAGTCCAGCCCGAAGTTGGACCCGAGGAAGTGCTTAGATCAGAACCCAGCAGGGGAAGATCAAGGCAAGGGCCAACTGTAGCTGACCCTAGCATGCTCCCAGAAGACCAAAGGCAGCCACTAGAAAATATGAGGAATGATAGACGATACCATCCCTACAGGTCATCTGGACGGATCAATCCCACAGAACAGAACCAGACTCGTTTCTATCTGCTCCAAATTCTGACGAAAGGATGGCACGCTTATTCAGAGAGTGCGTCCAATGGGAGCAAAGAGATCGAGGGATAGGCGCTAGGGTAACCAGCCCTTTCGCCCGCAACATCGAAATTGCTATCACCCCCCGAGAATGGAAGATGCCAACAATGGAACCTTACAAAGGAACCTCCGACCCCGTTCTACACTTACAGAGATACACAAAACATATGCTCATGAGTGGAGCAACAGAGGGAGTACTGTGCAAATGTTTTCCGCTCTTCTTAGCAGATCTCGCTACCTCCTGGTTCTGTCATCTACCCCAGGGATCCATCAGCTCGTGGGAAATGTTGAAAGAAAAATTTATCAGTCAGTTCCGCATTCATGTGGAGCAACCTAAGGACGCTTATTCCTTATCAGCGTCAAATAGAAACCTGGAGAGAAGCTGCAGCAATACCTAACCCGATTCAACGCCGCAGCAGCCGCAGTCCAAGATGCCGATGAGAAGCTTATCCTAATGGCCCTCTGTAGTGGTGTGCATCCAGACACTAAATTTGCTAGAAGGTTGACAAAAGAAAAACCAGCAACTTTACCCGATTTCTTCCATGAAGCCAGGAAATATATGAGGCTCGAGGATGCTGCCGTTGAGGGGCAGTCAGGACAGCAAAATAAGGCAACTCACAGCAACGCCCCTGCCGCGGCAAGGGACGTTCGAAGAAATGATTCCAGAGACAATACTAGGGGCAAGCAGGGAGAAAAGCGCCTATATCGGCCTGGACCGAGATTTGACACTTACACTCCTTTGAACGAAACCGTCGAAAATATCTTCCTTGCCACCCAAGGCAAAGTTAGATACAAACGCCCACCATACAAGAAGGAATCAAATAACGCGCAGAAGTCTGGAAAGTTCTCCGCTTCCACGAATCTCACGGGCATGATACCAATGAATGCCATCATCTCCGGGATTTGATTGAGGAACACATCAGAAGGAAGAAGCTGGAACGCTATGTAAAAGGTCAGGATAGGACTCCATCTCCTGCCAATGAAAACCCAAGGCTACCCTCACCGGACACCGGCAGAGGAAACCGCAACACTAGCGGCTCTAGTCAAGAGAAGATAGTGGTCCATACCATCTCAGGAGGACCGCACATCGCAGGCAAAAGCTGGAAAGAGATGGAAAGATACGGAAAGTCGCTTAGAGACAGCAAAGACTGTGTCAATACGGTTATAGAAGAACGCCACCCGAAACGGAAAGAAAGTGATGACATCACATTCGGTAAGCGTGACCTAGAAGGAAGGCAATACCCTCACATGGATCCCATGGTTATCTCTGCCCGGCTCGGTCCCGCCGAAGTTTACCGAATCCTAGTAGACACTGGAAGCTCAATAAACATCCTGTTCAAGCATGCATTCGACAAAATGAAGCTATCAATGAAGGATGTATCTCCCAGCGATAACCACTACACGGTTTCACTGGGGATGCAAAGATGCCCCTCGGGCAACTAGACCTCTTTGTTGAGATTGGAAGCCATCCCCGCTCCGTTGTACGGAGGCAGACGTTTGTGCTGATAGAAAACCATTCGGCCTACAACGCCTTCTTAGGAAGACCAGCCTTGTCTGACTTCCAAATTGTCCTAGCCCCATGGTGCCTAAAGATGAAGTTTCCAACGGACAATGGAATAGGGGAAGTAGAAGGAGACCAGGACGTTGCTCGAGACTGCTATGTGACTGAACTTCGCAACAACCACAGGAAGGATAAAGGGAAGGGTGTAGAGATTGCCCTTTGCACAAAAAGTCTAGAAGCATAGCAACTAAAGAAAGCCCCTCCTCTTCGATATACCAGCGACCCTTTCAATGAATTAGACCCTAGGGACAAAGGGGAGGAGGCCACCGCCGAGCCTGCAGAAGCTATGGAGTTTATATCTGTAGACAAGCATGACTCAAGTAGACTATTGAAAATTGGGTCCCAACTAAAAGCAGAATTGAAGGAACAACTCATCGATTTTCTCCGCCACAACTTGGATGTATTCGCATGGTCACACGCTGATATGACCGGAATCTCCCCCGACGTAGCACGCCACGTACTAAACATTGATCCTACCAAGGCGCCCGTAAAACAAAGAAAGAGAAGTATGGGGGCAGAGCGATCGACAGCCTCGATGAAGAAGTAAAGAATCTACTCGCCAATGACTTCATACGAGAAGCCATCAACCCGGAATGGATCGCTAACCCGGTACTGGTAAAGAAGGCTAATGGGAAATGGCGAACGTGCATTGACTTTTCCAACCTAAACGACGCCTGCCCAAAGGATTGCTTCCCCCTTCCCCGAATCGACCAACTTGTAGACAGCACAGCCGGGCACGAGCTCTTATCTTTTATGGACGCATACTCAGGATATAACCAAATTCCTATGCATGCCCCCGACCAAGACCATACTAGTTTCATCACCGACCGAGGTTTATACTGCTACAAGGTAATGCCTTTCGGACTTAAGAATGCAGGGGCCACCTACCAACGCCTCGTCAACAAGATGTTTGTAGGGCTAATAGGGCAAACTATGGAAGTATACGTGGATGACATGCTGGTAAAGTCAAGGAAAGCCGACAATCACGTAAGCCACCTAGGCGAGATGTTTCAAGTACTCCGCCAGTATGGAATGAAGTTGAATCCTCTAAAATGCTCCTTCAGAGTATCATCAGGAAAGTTCTTAGGATTCATCGTCCATGCCAGAGGGATTGAAGCAAACCCTGAACAAGTCCGAGCGCTAAGGGATATCAAGATACCTTCCACTCGAAAGGAAATGCAAAGCCTGAATGGGAAAGTGGCCACCCTAAGCCGATTCATCTCCAAAGCGACGGACAAGTGCGTCCCTTTTTTCGAAGCTCTAAAGAAAGACAAAGGAAAGTTCGAATGGACTGACGAATGCTTAACCGCTTTCCTTAACTTAATCGAACACCTCCAGAAACCACCAGTACTCTCGACTCCAAGCGAAGGCGAAGAATTATACCTATACCTTGCTGTGTCATCTCACGCCCTGAGCGCTGCCTTGGTAAGGGAAGACAACCACATGCAGCGGCCAGTTTACTTCGTCAGTAAGAGGTTTACGGGGGCAGAAGTCAGATATCCAAAACTTGAGAAGCTAGCATACTGTTTACTAATCACATCACGGAAACTGCGTCACTACTTCCAGTCCCATTCCATCAAAGTTCTGACCGATCAGCCACTGAGGCAGGTACTCCATCGTCCCGACACTTCTGGGCGACTATTTAAATGTTGCATTGAACTAAGTCAGTATGATATCACCTATCACCCTCGCACCGTCATCAAGGGACAAGCCATGGCTGATTTCATCGCAAAATTCACTACCAACGAAGATAAGGAGCAATTGGAATCAGCAGAAGACATCAATTGAATCTCTTTGTGGATGGTGCATCGAACGAACAAGGTTCGGGGGTAGGTGTGGTAATAGTCACTCCCAGGGGAAGAAAGCTGTACTATGCTATAAGGTTGGAGTTCGCTGCCACAAACAACGATGCAGAATATGAAGCAGTGATAGCTGGACTAGAACTTGCCATAGAAATCGGAGCCAATTCTTTGTGTCTTCATAGCGATTCTCAACTTATTGTTAATCAAATACTAGGAGAATTCCAAGCTCGAGAAGAACGACTCATAGCATATTTAAAGAAAACCAAGTTACTTCTCAACCGATTGGACCACTACCTAGTCAAACACATCCCTCGGGAAGAGAACCAAGAGGCCGACGAATTGGCAAAGCAAGCAAGTATGAGAAACATCGCCATCTTCGGAGCAGTAACCATCCCAAAGCAACTGACTCCAAGTTTTGAGCAAGTGAATCTGATAGCTGCAACCAAAGAAGCAACTTGGATGACTCCCATCCGAGACTACCTACAAAGCGGCACACTACCCAACGGATGTAACGAAGTCAAGAAAATCTTAAGGAAAGCTTCTCGCTACACAATTCAAGAAGACATCCTCTATCGGCGCAGATTCTCTAACCCGTTATTAAGGTGTGTCGCTGGGAGGGAAGCCAAGGAAATCTTATCCAACATCCATCAGGGAAGCTGCGGAGATCACACTGGAGGGCAAACATTAGCAAAAAAGATACTCCGATATGGATATTTCTGGCCCACCTTAAGCAAGGACGCCTTAGATTTCGTCAAAAAGTGCGACAGATGCCAGCAGTTTGCAAAGATTCCATGGTTACCAACAACTGAGATTACTCAAATGACCAGCCCTTGGCCCTTCGCAATATGGGGAATTGACTTAATCTGCGAGCTACCAATGGGCCGAGGCGGAGCCAAATATGCTATAGTGGCAGTCGATTATTTCACCAAATGGGTGGAAGCAGAACCTCTGAATAAAGTATCCTCAGCAAAAGTTATTAACTTCTTGATCAAAAATGTTCTATGCAGGTACGGAGTCCCATTCAAAATCATATCAGACAATGGACTCCAGTTTGACAGCGAGGAATTCGCCAACTGGTGCCGAGAGCACGGAATTCACAAAAGCTTCTCATCCGTAGCGTATCCCCAGGCAAACGGACAAGTCGAAGCCGTCAACAAAATTCTGAAAACTCTAATGAAAAAGAAGCTCGAAAAGTCAAAGGGCGCTTGGGTGGATGAACTCCCTACGGCACTGTGGGCCTATCGCACATCCTTCAGAACATCAACGTGGCATACTCCTTTCTCTTTGGCATACGGATCGGAGGCTATGCTCCCAGTTGAAACCATTGTGCCTTCCCACCGTAGGATCCACTATAACCCAGAAGAGAACGAAGAACTCCTTCACATGTCTTTGGATCTAGTTGAGGAGAGAAGAAATGATGCAGTCCTTAAAGCAGCAGCCCACAAGCAAAAAGTGGCAGCACAATACAACTCCAAAGTCAAGCATCGTACCTTACAAGAAGGGGATCTTGTCCTCAAGCGAATCTTCCCTCGCCCCGGAGCACTAGACCCAATCTGGGATGGACCGTATGTAATTCATAAAGATCTCCACAATGGAGCTTATATTTTGTCAACAGTGGACGGAGAGGTGTTCTAGAGGGCATGGAACATCCAACACCTCCTTCGATACTTTTCTTAACTTGTACTGCCCATAAGAAGTGAATTAACAAAGAGAATCAGTGGACGTAGGCCTTTTCGTGCCGAACCACTTTAAAAAACCTTGTCTCTTTTTTAACTTGTTCCTTTATATCTTGGCTGCTTGTTAACGTTATCCTTTTCTGTTGAACAAAATCCTACGCGTATAGCAATTCCACTCAGAGCACTCCACGGCACAACTTCACCTGGACAAGACCTAACAGGTACTATGCGAGTCTATGCCCTCGCCAATGAGACACTTTTTCTCCGGCATCCCTCTGCTGCGGGTTAACTCATTGCTCGCGACGGCCCTTAAAGCCAACTGTAATGAGCCGATTATAAGCCACTGAGAAGGCCGACTATAGCCGAGGCAGCTCATTACGGCGTTCGGCTCGCCGGCAACTGTGAACCGACTATAAGCCCCAACATAAGGTGTGGCCAGCCAGGGGCAGTTCACAATTGACGATCGGCACCCACGCTAGCCGGCCACAGTAAATCGAATAATACCCACGATTACGGGCCATAATGGCCCGGGTAGTTACTGTGCGCGATCTCGGCTCCGATGTGTCTTAAGTGCGGCTGTGGTAAAAAAGAATTAACTCCCCGCGGAGGCGTAAGATGGGTGACAAATGTCTCCAAGACCCACAGCTAGGGAAAGTGACTACAAAGCCCGTTTGCCACGAACTTAAGCACATCGAAGGCCTTCCGTGATTGGAAGTTTTACTATTTCACATATTTCAATTTTACTTAAGAAACTTTTCTCCTATCCTCTGTAACAATCCCTGAAGTACAGGACACAGAACAAGAGACGCTCGCTAATAGAAGCAGATACTCACAGCAAGATACTGGACCACGTCCTTTACTCGGTCACACAGGATAGTCAAAGCTGCCATCTACAAGCAAAATATAAAGGGCGGTATTTCCTTCTTTCATATATGACTATAATTTATTCACACCTCACGCTAACATTGCAAGTCATGAAATTATGACATCAAACACAATTTAATTACAAGAATATGCATAGCTATATTTCTCATACGACATGTCAAAATAGCAAAAACATTCAAAAGACGACAAAATCAGCTTAAGTTAAAGAATTACACATCAAGAATAGAGCTATTTATTACAAGTAGCAAAAATTACAACCTAAGAGTTACTCTACTGTTTTAAGACTAACATATACAACCATGTCAAGTCCACAAAAAGAATTTTCCAAGTCCAATCAAGGAGCCGGCTGCGTCGGAGTATTGACCTTATCTTGTTGCCCACCTGTTCGGTCAGAGAATGGAATCATTAGTGATAAGCAAACAGAGTTAACAAAAGAAGAAACTAAAGAAGAAAAGGTTACCAGCAACTTCCCCTTGATCATCTTGGTCGTCATCCCTTACTTCCACGCCTGCCTCCTCAGCTGCAAACATCTGCATCCCCTCCTTCACCGCTATCTTCTCCTCCTTGGTGAACTGAGCGGTTGCCGCATCCATCCTAAAGGCCGCTCCACCCTCCTTATCCGCCTCAGCCTTGGCCTCCTCTAAAGCCCTGAGGTAAATCCTAGCCATAACCCGGGGGTAGTCATCCATCCAAGATAAGCTGCCCTGCTTCCAAATGCGAAAGTACATATCCTGCAGCATATCATCCATCATCCCCTCATTTTCCTCAAACTCCCTCATACGAGCCTCAGAAACCGATAGCCTTGCAATGGCAGCATCCCTCTCCAGTCTATATCGCGAGCAGTCAGCCTGAAGGGACCTCCTCATCGCCTCCATCTCCTCCTTTAGCCTGACCTGAGAAAGCTCTGTAGCTTCAAGCTTCCCCGACAGCTCCTCTACCTGCTCAAGATCCGCCCTCCGAACCTCGTCCACTGTCGAGATGGCCATATTTATCTGCTCCTTGTAGGCAGCCTCCAACTTCCGCAATTCCGCCTTACTAGCCTCCTCCATAGTCTTCCTCAACCGCTCGGAGGCAGCCTCATGCTGAGAAATCTGAATGGCCTGATCAGCAAGTTGTTTGGCCTGGTCCGAAACCATCAATCGTAGTCGGATGTTGGCACTCCCAATCTCCTCTCCAGCCTTAACCAGCCGGGCATGATGCCCCATCAGCTTTCTAGTCTCCTCCGCCACCCGATCAATATTAGCCTTGGCCTCGTCTCCCATGGTAACTATCCGAGTAGTAAGTAAATCGAGATCTAAGGACTTGGCCTCATCAAGCACCCGTACCATGGGATTGCGGGGAAGAAGGTGCTCACCGGTAACCTCGTCAAAGGTAATATCATGGGAACTTGGATCCAGATCAGGATGACCAGCAAATGGATTACGAGCCAAGCCAGGACGATAAATCTGAGTAACGGTAGGATTTTCAGACGGGTGCGGAGAGAGTGCAAACTCAGCATCCTCCTCCGTGATATCATGAAGAGGCTGAACTGGGGGTTGAGGACCAAGTGAAGGTTCGGATAAGGGATGACTCCTCTTTCTCTTTTGAATACCCTCTTCAATAACCACGAGAAGAGGACGGTAGCCAACTACATCCCCGGAACGGTGGGTCGAAGGCTTCGGCTTGGCGGAAGCTTTGGAGAGCTTGTATTGTTCAAGCCTGTGCCGAAGATCTGAGGCCTTGGCCATTTTACCTGCTCATGATATGAAGAACAAGTGTCACAAGCTTACATTGATCCATAATTCGAGAAACGCGGTAAATTAAAAGTTAAAAGAAGAAAAGAAACACATTAGTTATACAAACCCTAGGGAGGAGTAGGATACTGCAATGAGTCCTGGATTTCATTCCAGGACGGGAGCGGATCATAAAATATTCCTAAGTCCCTATCATAAATGGAGCCTGCAGGAGTCAAAAGTTCACCTTGAGTCGTCGGAGCCACCTTGGCTGGAATAGTCTGAGAAGACTCGCTTGCACCGGTCCCGGCCTTGTCAGCTTTCCCGGATTTCTCTACCAAAGCCGGTTCTCCGTCCAGCCTCTCGAAAGCTTGGTGGAATGCATCATCCGTCCACTCTTGAATCTCGCCTGCTTGCCCAGGAAGCAAGGCCCCGATGCCATCGCCACCATCACCACCTTCACGGTCATCTCCACCCTCACCTCTCTCCTCCTCTACATCTTCCTTCCCCGGAGTAAGTGGACAAGTGCTGGGGGAAGGACCATCCAACTTCTTAAGCTTCTTACCTCCGACCACTGGAGATTTTGAGAAAGGTTTCCTCTTGCCACTCTCTACTGTGACACCTCCCTTAGCTTGAGCAGCCGCCCTCTCCTCCGCCATTTCCCTCTGCTTGACTACTGACTGCTGTGGAAGGATCAAATTATACTCCAGAAGAGTCGCATTTCTGATCAGGTAAGCAGCCGATCTATCTCTCCCGGGGATAGCTTCTATCTCAGCTGCCATCTGAACCAGGCGATTAGTCTCCACAACCGCAAAGCCACCTGTTGCTAGCAAGAAATGAAAATGTATGAGAAGAAGCATCGCAACCAGAATGGAAATTATAAATAAAGCATCGACTTACATCCAGAGGTGAAACGTCGAATAGAAACAGAGTCGTCCCTGACGAAGAACCATTCCTTCTTGAACATGCTGTACTTAGAATACAGATCCAAGACCGGCTTGAAGGTTACAGCTGACTCCAAGCTGATGTATGGGGACCCCTTCTTATAGCCCCTTAGATTATATAAGTACCGGATCTCCCGGTTGGAAGGAGCACGCCCGTGCTTCCTCTGAAAGATGACGAAGAGGCTCACCAGTATAGTATAAGAGTTGGGTTGAAGCTGGAATGGGGCCACCTTTAGATATGTAAGAAAGCTGAGTACCCAAGCATTAAGAGGCGGGATGGCACCACACATACAGCGGTATCTGCTATAGGCAAAGTACCCTTCGGGAGGGTCGTTGCATAACTTCTTCCCTGGCAACAACATGCGCGCCCTATCAATTCCGAAAGAACGGGAGATGACATCAAACTGCTCTTCCTTAAGGGAGCTGGGAAAGCAATCGGGCGGGGAGTTCAGAAGTTCCTGAGGGCCGTACCCATCCACCAATGATCTCGGGGCAGTTCTGTGACGTTCCGGTCCTGGCTGAGCAGGGGGCACTGCGGAAGATTCTCCTTCGCCCTGGGATTTCTTTTTATCTGATCGAGTTTCTGCTTTACGAGACATTATCTACAACATCGGAAGAACATGTTGTTAAAACAGAGGAAATAAACAAACAAGTACATGTAGTCCAGAATTTTGCTCGTGATATGAAAAATTAAAAAATCAAGGGTAAATGTTCATTCGGCACCCAGAGTACACGTTCGTTCGGCTATCCAACTCTCAATCTCATTTGGCGGTCATGCCCTCCGAATGAAAAAGTTCGTTCGGTGCTCAGAACCCCCGTGCTCATCCGGTAATCCAAGAATGACGAGTTCACTTGGCACTCAGAATACATAGATTCATTCGGCAGTACCTGATTCGGTGTTCTGAAGCAATTCGGTTGAGAACTTGATTCGGCAGGGATGTTTGGTTCAGCTATCTTGGATTGGTAAGAAGTGACGAAGATGCACAACCCATATTTATAGGCGAGTGTTGACAGCCGGACCAATTGGTTCGGCATCGATGACCGGACGTGAAGGTCCGTAATTAACGACCTAAAACAAAGCACGACATATGTTAAACATATGCCCTACTTTGGGGGGCAAATGTTGAGTAAGTTTCTCACCCAGGAGATCTCAAGACCGAGAAGAGCTAGGCTTCATCCGGCATCCCTACCACTACCGTACCAGACATCACCGAACCACAGATCCACCGGTCCGCTCATCAGCCCATTCATCACCGAACCATCACCCCAGACCAAGGATGCCGAACCACCTCCCACCGAACCAACACAACTCCCCACCGGTCCAAACCTCCCCATTTCCGAATCAACACAACTCCCCACCGGACCAAACCTCTCCGCCGAATGGAGTCTCCATCGAACTAAGCCACTCATCTCACCACCAAACCAAAGGAAACCGGACCAGATCCACCAGGCCAGATTACATCAGCCCAGGCCCACTAGCTGCTGTATACCTCCAAGACCCCTACCCCCAACCTCATTCTATAAATAGAGGGGCAGGGGTAAAACAATGGGGGACAAGTTTGAGAGCTCAAGCACGGAGAGAACTTTCAAACAACTTTCTTTTACTTGTATCCAAGCTTTGTACTTGTAATCTAAATAACAGAAGAGAAATAACATATAAAGTGGACGTAGCCACATTCTGGCTGAACCACTATAAATCTGTGTGTCTTTTTACAGTTTAGACCCTACTTTTCATATATTAGCATAAAACACCAAAATCACTAAGAACAACATAAAATCTACTAAGTCATACAACTTTGAGGTGTTTGTCCATTTTTTGTGCAAACAAGAGATAAGTTCAATATACATTTGTCTCTGGCTTTTCTTTGTTAGTAAGCTACAGGTTACGTCCTTCCCTCTCTCAAGCAATTATCAAACTTTAATTTATATTTAACTTCATCTCTGGTTTCACTGTTGTTCATAGAAATCATTTCCACGCTCCACCTTCACGGCTTCGCCCACACTTACTCGGCCTCCGCCCTCCTCTCCTTCCCCACACGTCGGCCGCCTCATCCAACACCCCTCACCCTTGCACTGCCGCCACCACTCGAGGCAGCCACCACTTGCTTCACCTACCCACCCCGACTCTCCAGCTGAAACCGACCCTCCCCGAGCCTCACGCCACTACCGAACACCTCCGGCCACCGAACAACATCCGCCTCAACCCAAAAACTTCCATCTCGGCCGAGCACGGAGCCTCTCTACTTCCTCACCCTTTCGTTTATCCCTCCTCTCGTCCCTTCTTGTCGAACCCACTATAGCCGCAACACTCATGGCGGCATGGTGCCACGTTAGCCTGCACCATAATAGATGCGCACCTTCCATCTCGGTCTCTTCCCCTTTCTTTTTTTTATCTACATGTAAATTATTTTGATACATATATATATATTATACGTGTTTATATATATGAGAGGTATATGTAGGTATATAAGAATTATATGTAAGTTTAAATGTTTTATGGTTACAGCATTTTAAATATGTAAGTATTACGTGTGCAAGTTTAAGTTTAAAACAGTATTTATAATATAAAAGTATATCAGGTTGAAGGTTTACTTAAATATGTTGGAAGTAAGATTCTAATATGTTTGGAAGTATTATTATATAATACATATATGTGTTTTCAATAACTATAAGTTTACAGTTTTAAGTATATATATATAGTTGTAATATATATATTGTTTTGGTTTTTGAAAGTTACAGTTTGCATGGTTTAGAGTATATTAAGTTCATATACCTTTTATAATACGCATAGTTTAATGGTTATATATAATATGTACAGGTGCAAATGTTGCATGCGTCAGTATAATACATAGGTTGGTTTTAAAGTGAGTTTGGACATACATATTTTATCTTGATTTTCAAATTTAATAATAGTTCACTGTGTAATAATTTTATATATAGTTTACTGTAAAAAATTTAAAGTAAGTTGGGCATACATATTTTAGTTGCATCTGCTATGTATCTTAGTTGGGATATTGTTGTTAAAGTTTTGGCTTGGGTTCTATTGAATAATGTAATACCTTTATAAAGTTATATATAAAGGTATTGTTTATAATATAATATATATAAGGCGTATATATATTGAGTTTCGGCCTCTCGAGTTGTTATAGGTGAGCCTTCATCTATTATTTTAGCTTAGTGGTTAGACTCCACTTAAAAAAAAGAAAAAGGTTTTGTCATATATATTTGATTTTATAATAATAAAAATTGATTTTAAATGATATAAGTATAAGTGTACATGCGATATATTTATATAGGTCGTTCTATATATAAAATTGATACGTATAAGACTTTATTTTGTAGAAGTTTAGATAAAATATTGAATCTATATAGTTAGGTGTGTATATATAGATTTTGGAAGTTATGTGTTCATTTTAAATTATAAGTTGTATATGATATGTATATAGTAGATATGGTTATATATATGTTCATTTATACCATCTACCTTCGTCAATCCGGGTTTGGATTTGCTTTCGTTTATTCGTATTATCAGCTTATCCGTTGAACTCGGGCCAATCTAGCTTTGCTTTGAAATTCGTGATTGGATTCATAACTCAATTCATCGTCAAACTTCTATAGCCTCGAAAGGTGAGCAATCACTCACGATTAATGTTCTTTTATTTATTAAATTTGATTTCAATTGAAATGACAATTGAAATATGCGACTGTCAGTTATTTACACTGTTATATATATGTTATTACCTGTATTAGTTCACTTGTGACATCTGACACCATTATCTGTTATATATACAATGATAGTCTAGTTTGGTTGATAAATGATTGATTGTTTGATGTTGACATTGGACGTTAAATTGTTAATGTTGAAAGTGATAAATAATTTGAAATTGAAATCGACATAGGATAGTTAGATTTGATATATGTGTTAAATTTGATTAGATGACATTTGCATAATATGACCCCTTTAAATGTTTAAATTATTTGACACGTAGAATTTGGTTAAGCACACCTTGAACCTTTGGATGTATGATTGTAAAATTTATGTAGTATGAAATTTAATAATTGATATCAAATGAAGAACCGTATTAATATTAGTGGAATAATCTTTAATCTACATGAAATGATAGTGTAGATTCTAGAAATAATTATATTAATTTGCACAAACAACAATGTGAATTAATACGATTGTTTTGGGATTATTTAAATTAATTATTGGATTGTTATTGATTGTGTTATTGCTTGTTATTTACTTTGACACCATCCTAGTTATCACACTGCAAGTTCCCTTTGTTATGCTTTGATTTTGAATTGAATTGGAATCGGGTTGAAATGATAAATACCCAAATAAAACTTGACTTAGGATAGAAAATTTAAGAAAAACCCGATTGGTCAATAATTTGATTTAAAAATAAATTGAAGATTTTATTTGAATAAATAATAAGTTTTGAAAAGAAGTTGGAATTTGAATTTAATGAAAGGAAATGTTAAAAATTAAAAATCTGAAACGAAATATTAACATTGTAGTTATTGAAAGAACGTTGTTTGAAATGAATTATTTAACAATTAAATTTGGAATTATTCATTGAATTAAGTTTGAAATGATTTAATAATTAAGTTTGAATTTATAATTAAGTTTGAAATTATTAAGTTTTGAAATTATTAATAATTAAGATTGGAATTATTTAATAATTGTATAAGATTGAATTATTTGATAATTGAATAAGTTTGAATTATTTGATAATTGAATGAAATTGAATTCTTTGATAAGAGAAATTGAACTTTTGGATAAGCGAAATTGAACTGCTTGAATATGTGAAATTTAGTTTCTTTATTATTTAAGTTGAAATTTGTAACTGAGTAAATAAATAAGTATAATTGAATTTCTTTAACAGGAAATAAAATGTGATATATTGAAATTAATGTAAGACTTGTAATTTAATGAATTTGATTTGACGAATCCAATTTAATTAAATTTGTAAGCTTTGTTAATGAAGTTGAACGTAAGTAATTGATATAATGAATTGGGAATTAAGTAAAATTGTTTTGAATGACAAATTTACTTAATGCATATTGAATAAAATCGATAAATGAAGTTAAATTGATTTGAATGTTAAATTAAATTAATTTAAATGATTTCGGAACGAAACTTTTATTCAAACTTGAATCAATATTTGAATTGTTTTAAAAAGAAATTGAAATTGAATTATAAGATTTTGAAATTATGAATTTGGAAGTTTTGAAATGTAAATTATGGAAATTGATTTAGAAAGAGAAATGAAATGTTCGTTTACAAATTCTAATTGAAATTGTAATTGATTTGGTTTTGAAATATATGAACGACCAATCGGTGTAATAATAACGAAAGTTATTAAAGAGACCGGAATTGGTTAGGGACATACTCACTGTCTAAACCGAAAACCACTTTAATAACTACACGCGGAGTGTGATCCAGAATGAAGTGGTTGGAATGATGTACGTGATGACTGAAAAAGAGAACGATAATGGATAGCCTTGACACTTGTGTCAAATTGGAAATGACTAAAACAGGAGCCGTGCCGGGCCAAATGGGGTTAGCCACCTCGAGCGGACACACTTCTTCAAAAACTACTCATTACTTGTTGTCGATTGGTGCACCCTTGATTTGGGAGTGTTGTTTTGCGGTGTTGTGATCGCTGTGGCGATGCGTTCTCACCAGTCCGGATCAGGCAAACGGTAGTTTCACTACCTTGGGTATTGCCTCATGTGCCTTGTCATACTTGGATCCCTATATACGCGACCACTACGATTTGTTTTGTGTTATACCTATGGAGTACTCCCTGATATCCCACTAGTTTACGGTGGAGTTTACGGTGCTGTATAGACTATAACACTTATATAAAATGTGTTAAGGGGTATAATGGTGACGCCTTAACACTATTTTGATATTTTATATTACTGATAGGCATTATCTACTTATCGTACACTACTACATAGTAGATAGTTTAACGGATCCTTAAAGGATGGTTATTCCAAACATCCTGTGAGTTACTTGTATTTCAGTTGTTATTTCACTTGAGTTGGATTTATTGATATAAGAATGTTAATCCTGACTCGAGTGTCTTGTGTTTTGCTTTACGCTCGGGTCAGACTGAGTGTACCAGTATTCGAGACTCACCTTTGAAGTTGGAGCTTTGCTTGAAGATCCAGCCATCTATTCTGCTTTCAGTATTCGATGATTCCAGTGATGTATTCTGATTTGTATTTGATGTATCGTGTTACTCTTCCGTTGTATCTGGTTTAACTATGATGTAACTTATACATTTATATAGTAGCTTCATGAACTACTATCTCTTTTATTTCCGCTGCATTTATTACTCTGTGTTTGTGATTTGTGATTATTTATTTACTGTATATGTTCAGTTTTGCCAAATTTAAATTAACAACGCGGTATTTTGAATTGTTCAAACCCGACATGTGTGGATGCGAATGGTCCAAAATAGCGGGTCATTACAAGGGACGTTGGTTTGTGGGTTAGGCGGTGTGCAAACTGTCAATAAGTGAAAGCCGAACATCAGAAGCCGAGTCGGTTGCTTTAGCCTCTATAGATTCCAGTTTGGAAATGGGATTCGATATCCATGGATTTTATAGACGGGTTGCCAATGTCAAATAAAGGAAATGAAAGTATATGGGTTATAGTGGACAGGTTGACCAAGAGTGCCCATTTCATTCCAGTAAAGTCAACCAGGACGGCACCTGTTGTAGCGAAGCTGTTCATGAAGAACATAGTTAGACTACATGGAGTTCCTAGTAGCATTGTCAGCGACAGAGATGCTTTATTCACTAGCGAATTCTGGAAGAGTCTATAGGATATGTTAGCCACTAAGCTCAAGATTAGTACTGCATATCACCCTTAGACGGATGGGCAGCCAGATAGAGTCAATAAGGTACTCGAGGATTTGTTGAGAGCTTGTGTGTTGGAATTTGGTGGATCTTGGGAGGATCGCCTATATTTGGTTGAGTTTTCCTATAATATTGTTATCAGACTAGTATAGGAATGGCGCCTTTTGAAGATTTGTATGGAAGGCCATGCAAATCACTAGTATGTTGGTTGGAGAATGGTGACAAATTGGCCTTAGGTCCTGATTTGGTTAGGAAGGTGTCAGAGAAGAGTTATGCGGATAAAAGGCGTAAAGACCTAGAGTTCTTAGTTGGAGACAAGGTTTTCATTAAGGTATCGCCGACGAAGGGTGTGGTACGGTTTGGAAAGTCAGGGAAACTGGCATCGAGATATGTTGGTCCATTCCAGATTATAGAGAGGATTGGAAAGCTCGCATATAGAATAGAGTTGCAGAGCAATATGGCGGGTGTCTATAATGTATTTCAATTGTCTCATCTTCGCAAGTACGTGCATGATACAGAAACTACTATTCCTCTGACAGGGTTGGAAGATCTAGTAGTATAGCCTAATTTAACTTTTGTTAGACAACCTGTTCGGGTTTTAGCGAGAGATGAGAAAAGATTGAGTAACAAGACATTCAAGTCGGTGAAAGTTCAGTGGAGCGACAACGAGAAGGACTGTACTTGGAAGACAGAGGCTAGGATACGAGATACTTATCCCGATTTGCTATGAGGGTATGTCTATATTAGATTTTTATATATATTAACTAGTTAGGCAGACTAGTATGGTTGTTGGGAGTCATTACAGATGATTGCTTTGTTTAGTATTTAGTCCTTACTAAATTTCGAGGATGAAATTCTTTAAGGAGTGGAGCCTGTAACACCCCTAAATTTTTATAACACTATTCAGGAGATTAAATTAGATAAATTAAATAGAATAATGTAAATGTTAAGTGATAAGAGGGTTGAGATTTGAATAAATATAATAAGGCCGTGCTCATTTAAACAACTAAATGGGCTAAATAATGGGTTATAAATTAATTAATTTACATAAGGGTATATTAGGAATTTGCCGCACATAACCCTTACCCATATATATATTC
Organism: Allium fistulosum; assembly: GCA_030737815.1. Lineage (NCBI taxonomy): Eukaryota > Viridiplantae > Streptophyta > Magnoliopsida > Asparagales > Amaryllidaceae > Allium > Allium fistulosum. Next base: position 949,550,831 of record CM060907.1, on the reverse strand, counting down.
GTTCCTTATCATTTCATTTCCCATTCACATCATTTTGAAAACAAAAACATAAAGAGGAACCGACCACAATTAAAGAGAAGAGAATTCAAAGTAAAGCTAGAGATTCAAGCTGAGGGGAAATTAATCTCAATCCAATCTCTTTATCTTAATCAAGGAGAATAATAATTCCATCCCTATTTTGTTTTATAATCGTATGTTTTCAAATTTAAGGGTAAATTCATTTTATGATGATTTGGATAATGATATGCTTGAATCACAATTTATTTGATGTAAACAAGAATGTTTAAAAAAGATCATACACGGTTTTAGGGAAAAATCGATTTATATTGATGTTTAAATGCCATGGAAAAATTATATGTTATGTAAAACATGATTTTGGAGTTGGGTTTTAATTTTGATAATTTTCCAAGCTATGGAAAGATTATTATGAATTTTTAAAGCAAAATATGATTAATTGGGTTTATAAATTTATTCGGAAAATATATTGAGAATTTGGGTCTGAAATTTTGATATGTTAGATAACATGATTAAAGTGAATTTCTGAAATTTTTGGGGATTTTTCCTAAGTGATTTTCTAAGCTAATTAAATTATTTTAGAAGAGGGACTTCTTTGCAATATTGGTTTTGCTTAATGGAAGGGCTTATTTGTTAACTTAACCATGGTTTTGATCTGAAATTAGCGGCAGTTATTGTAGTAAAGAATTTGAAAAGTTAAGGCAACCAATCTTGTGTTTCTACGTGGCAGGTTAGTTAGAAAGTGATGCTTTAATTAGTATTAAATCAGGTTTACCCAGAAAAGTTGGTTCTGCCTTCTTTAGAAGTACCTTTCGACTCAGAGCTTTCGCCTTCAACCAAGTTGAAACCCACTAAGCCGAAACCAATACACAAGGTATCACTTAGATGGTACGCAATGGATTGGAGAAAGGCAAAAGGCTAGGAGTCGAAAGCATGGCTTCCGATGGGGTCGATACCTTTGTTTGTTTTTAAAAGAGAAGCGCCTGCCTTTTTTTAATTTAAGCCTTCGAAGGAGTCGAAGCATATGTTTTCGAAAGAGGTTTTTTAAAGATTTCGAAGGGGTTGCCATAAACTTATGTTTTAAAGAGTAAGCTTTCGAATGGGTTTCTTTACTTATAAAACAATGCTTTTCAGAGGAGGGGTTTCGACCTAGTCGAAGTTCTGCTGCCGTTCTTTAGCCTTTCGAGTTTATGGAAGTCATCAATGCTTTCGAATGGTAGCGCTTGTTTTTAAAGATGTTTAAAGCCACTTCCTAAAGGCTTTTGAAAGGGTCCAAGGGTTTTGAAGGAAATGGCTTCGAAAGAGGGTTTCGATGCTATTCTTTAATGTTTTGCTTAAAAGATTTGAACCTTTCGAAAGGAATGATGCCGACAACATCATGTTTTCCCTAATATTTTTATATGATAAAGGATGGTTTTGAAAGAGATACTTTCGTCTATATTCACTTTGACTCAAATAATATTTTGGGTATACCCCAATGGTTTCGAATGGGGGACTTTCAATGGTTTTGGAAAGGTTGCTTCCATTGGTTTCGAAAGGGGTACTTTTAATGGTTTCGAAGCTAAGCTTTTAATTATTAAGTAATACTTTAATATGCTTGAAAGAGAAATTTTTAAAGGCAAAGGCCTAATGTTTTGAAAAGATATTTATATGCTTTCGAAGGAGGTTATCCAGTGAAGTCAAAAGCAAGGTTTAGAAGGTTTCGATAGTCTTAGTTTTCAAAGCAAATAACCAAATCTCATTTTTGGAAAAGAACCATGGCATAATTAAATAAAGTGTTTTGAAAAGAAGTTTTTGAAGTAGTTTTATTTGATTAAAAGGTTAAAGGGAATAACCCAGTTGTTATGTATGCTTCTTTATATATGTATATATTCACATTGTAATGGACCCATAACTGAATTTTGGGGAAGGGCAGAATAACCAACTAGTTTGAACCAGTAGTGAATATAAATTAAGTTAATTCTTGAATAAGTAGAATTACATCCAGGAGGTCAGAAGACCAGAATAAGGGATGCTAAAGCATTAAAGGAAAGGATATTGGCAGGGGCCAATAATTTCTTAGTAAGCCCATGAAAACTATATATAGGAAAAGATATTGGTAGGGGCCAATAGGTTCATAGTTGCCGATGAAAACTATGTATAAATGAAGATGTCAGAAAGTTAGGTTAATAGTAATCCCATGAAAACTAGGATTTGATACTAGAAGGGGCCAGTAGGTTTGTAGTTAGCCCATGAAAACTATATCTGGATTAAGATATTGACAGATGTCAATAGGTTCCTGGTAAGCCCATGAAAACTAGGATGCGAAGAAAAGATATTGGAGTTATCAATAGGTTCCTAGTCAACCCATGAAAACTAGGATGAGAGTAAAGATATTGGAGTTACCAACAGATTCATAGTGATCCCATGAAAACTATGTAATTGGACAGGGAGTCCTTATATATTTTACCGTTTACTAGATAGCCCATGAAAACTAATAGGTTAATAGTAATCCTACAAACTATAATTGAGACATATAGTCAGAATGAATGGGGATGGGTAATCCAGAAATTGATTCATTTATTTTGCATGTCATCATATCATATAATATTTTTTTGGATTGTTTTAACCATTGTGGATGCAGGAGCACATTATATGGTTTTACAAAAGTTTTAGGATACTAGTGAGGGAAAAACCAGTTCCGCTAAGCAGCATGGTCTCACTAGATATCTAAATTATTTGAGATGGTAGATTATTATTCATACCAGGCTTTATGTCTGACACGAAGTTTATGTTTTCCCCTTAAACTCTCGGGTACTCATTTAATTTTGAGTAGTTTGAGAGTTGAGGTTTTCAGGTACCTCATTAGACGAATAAAGCTTCTGGAGACGTGCAGGGGGCATGATAGATATGTAAAGTTCTCTTTTATTTTGATTCCGCTGTGTTGTTTGTAATGGCAAAGTTGTTAAATTGCATGTATATACTCTGATCATCCAAGGGGCATTTTCATATGTCGCTCTTGGGGTATATTGTAATAAATATATTTTCTCTGAATGTGGTTGAAAATTGTGGGATTATGTAATGAATTGGAAATGTTTTGAAATGGAATGTGATCTTGTTCGATGTTTTAATTTTTTTCCATATTCATGTGTTTCTGTGTATCAATGAATCGAACACCACCATATTTGGTCGTCGAGGATTAATAGCTATGGATGACTGCAGCATCTGTTGCCGTTAGTTTTGGGTCTCGAAGTAGAGGGATGTTACAAACGAGCAATTCAAAAGTATTCTTATTAGGCGGTAAGGCATCTATGCTCTGAAGTTGCATGTCGGAGGGACCTATTTACGAAAGAAAAAGTATTTAAGAAAAGAATTTCGATACATAATAAAAAAGGGTTTGGAAACAAAACCCGGAGAGTATCTAGGACTTTCAGTTGTTAGGCATTATAACGAAGAATTTGCATAAAATGTGTCCATCTTGTTGACAATAAGAGACGGCAGCTTATTCCTTTTCTTTTTCATTATTGGGTATTCGCCCAAAACCCGATGAGTTGGCAGATTCAAGGAGCACTTCTTTGTTTTTTTTCTTCACTAAAAAGCTTCAGCCGGCTCCTTAAAAATGCTATAGCATTCCCAAAGCTATGGATCCTAGCTAAAACCCAAGGGTCGATGTTCTTCGATTCAGCAGCTAACATTTATCTTATAAAAAAGCATAAGTTAATAAAGATTAATGTAATCATCGGGTAAATGAAAACAAATATTGTAAGAATGCATACCAAGGACCAAGAATCTTCTGGTAAATGTCTAGAGGGTAGCATCTTATGGAAAAGAACTGGCAACTCCAGACCCGATGCTTATTAATAAAGTCAGTCACTACCCCACCGTTGATAGAGCGAAAGTAATAAATAGAACCCTTAGGCTGATTCTTCATTTTTTTAAGAGTAACTAAGTAGCAAAGGATGGAAGGAGTCAATTTTTCCAAATTAAGTTCTTTAAATAAGATAAACAAGGAATCGATGTAGTTGTAGGAGTTAGGGTTCAGTTGAATAGGTGCAATCTTCAAGAAGGCCAAGACCTTATGTATAATGGAACTGAAGGGTAGATAACATGAGTGCTAGATGTGAAGAGGAGCAAAAGCAAAGAACCCATCGGGAGTATTGTTAATTCAATCGTCCAGACCTAGAACTCTTGTTTCAATCCTGAAATACTTAAAAGATGAAAAATAGAGTCGGTGTCCTTTTGCTTCATAAAGTAGGACCAATGAGAAGTGTAAACCTTTTCTTTCGAAGAACCCATGGGATAAGGGGATTTAAGATAGTTTGATGTTCCCTTGGAAGTCCGTTTCTTACCTCCAACCATGAAGTTTATAATAGAGTAATTCCAGTTATTTAAAAAAATTCCAATAGCCTTAAAAAATCCTAAGTTATAGATGAAAATTAAAACAACTAAGCACTCAAACATATGGGCGGCTACATACATCTCAAGGTAGTATTCGAATAATAAGAAATGTGAGTCCATGAGTGGCAAGAGACACGACTAGTTAATTTTTCCACAATAATATTATGTGTCGACGTGCAATATAAAAGTTGTAGGTAGAGACTTTATTGCACCATATACATATGGATTTTTTGAAAATAAACTTTCAATGTTAACCCACCATAATTTAGATGGTAATAAGATATATGAAAATCTAAAACGACTAACAAAGTGATTAGGACTATCAACAAATAAGTTGTCCGGAGTATATAAGGACGTAAGTATATGGGATATGAATACGTGATTATGCATATATGAAGTACAAAATAGTGATAAAGCACGTAGTAATTTAACAATAAATCATCGCGTATAAATTTTTCATGAACTAAAAATCAACAAGCCTCCATGAAATAACTTATAAACATATAAGGCTTTCATGAGAAAGGCCTGCAAAATTATCATATACAAAACTACTTATGATGACTTCAAACATAGTCATTGTGGGACATAGCCCTCACATGTAAAAGCCCTCACGATGACTTCAAACAAGGTCATCATGAGACAAAATCATAATGTATTAAGATTCTCACGATGACTTCAAGCATGGTCACTGTGAGATAAAATCCTCATGTATAAAACTCGTAATGATGATTCTGAAAGTAGTCATCATAAGACAAAGTCTTTATATATAGAACTCTCCGAGATGAGTTTTAAATACAGTCATCATGAAACATGGTCCTTTTGTACATAACTCTCCACGATGAGAATTAAGTATAGTCATCGCGTAACATAGATCACAAATATAAAATTCTTTATGGTGAGCTTGAATATAATCATCTGAATAAAGCATAAAAATAAAGCCATGGAAGAGAATTGCACACGAAGGCTTGGTATTCGAGTATTTTTTCAATGAAAAAAGTCACATCATGCAGCGATGGTTTGAATCCATTAGGTAATAAATACATAACCCATAAAATCTGAAACCTATAAACAATTAACTAATAAACTAAACAACCAAAACAAGATCAAAATAATCAATACTGAAGGAAACATAAATAAATCACTAAGATCAAAGCAAAATTTCAATCTATTCTCATAAAATTAAGATTAACCAAAGCAAATTGAAAATCACAATAATAAAGAAACAAGTAAGCAAATCAATAACAAGGTGTTTATTAGATGGAGATCGAAAACAGAAAGGTCTGATTTTGGAAAATATAATGAGAGTAAAAAAATTCTGATAAAAGCAAGAACAAGAGAAAGAAAGGAAGATTCAGTATTTGTAGAAGAGAGGGAAAGTAAGATAATCGTTAGATTAAAGAGAGATGAATATCAGCAGCTAAGATGGATACATTTTGAATATGAATCAATTACTTATACTATAGTATAAGGAAAATTATAATAGAGGAAGGCAAGTGTTATACCCTAAATATGTTAGTCCCTGTAGGATAATAGGGTGAGAAGCCTTCGCGACACAAGCACTAGAGCTGCTCAAAGAGTCCCATAAGACCATTGTGTGCTAATCTCAAGTGTTAAAGCAAAGCCATCAATAAGAATTCCATAGGGCCATTGATTGCTATTCGAGAGCATTAGAGTAGAGCCATCACGAGGAATCTTCTATAAAGCTATTGAAAAGAGTTCCAAAGAGCTATTACGAAGAGTCTTCCATAAAGTTATCAAAGAAGGTTCCAAAGAGCTATTGTGTAATAATCTGCCCTGAAACGAACCTAATTTCGACCAAACAAAAGCCCATCGAACCTTAAGCCCATCTCAAGGCGAGTTGTTATATTAATAAATTTTAAATAATACACAGTACACAAAGCTATCTATCTATACTTTCAGAATCTCACAGCCATAGATAAAATATATTATCAGAAACAAGTACCTATTTCATAAAGAAACCATTTCAGAAACATAACATATTAAATATTACAACATGTTTACATAAAGCCTCCATAGTGCAATATTCTAAAATAACATAACTGTTTAAACTAGGTACAATAAAAATATTTAAAAAGTATAAATAGTTACATAACCGCCACAAATCTTCGTCTCCACCTTTGTCTTCTAAATCAGCATTGTCTCCTCTAACATGTGTGCTGTAATGAGGAGTTGGTCGGAACAACAAATGTCTGGTGAAATGAAAATCTCATGCTTTACCATAATTGTACTTGGACAGTATTATATAGATAAAAAATATGTCTTACGTATTTAAAACTATACCATACTAATAACTTTAACTGTAAGCCCAAAGGCCTTTCCAGTCCAAATCCAAAATTCTAACGCAACTAACATCAATGATGCAAGAGAAAGCACCTAAACCAATAAATACCTTTATTGGGATTAGGAAGACTTTAACCATTTAATACCTATAAAATAGGCAAGTTCCCGTCACTTAATACCTAACCCATTTCCAAATTCTAACACAACTTGTTAACCAGGTTTTATAACCAAGCAAAAATTAATAGAAGTTAAAACGTCAAAATGAAGATGAAACGACTTAAAATGTTTGAAGCATACCTAGATATGGAAAAAGAATAGCTCAGAAAAGTTTCATCCCAAAATATTCTAAGGAGAGAGGTTGGTATCGACATGATCATGTTGGTGGTGACTTCTCCTGGCTTCGTATTTCTCTATCAAACTTCACAGGATCATTCTCTACTCCTTCTTGCTTGCTCAAGAGATCTCCAAGGGTTTTAAACAACCAATTACAAAAGTTGAAGAGTTAGCAACTAAAACAGCAGAATAAACCAAGTAATGAAGGAATGATGATCAAAATCAACCAACGATCCATGAAAACAACATGGGATAACTTAAAATCAAGTAGTATGAAGAGTGCAAAAAATTGGATTACGTTTGACCAACACAATCATGTCAGCACCGACACGATCATGTCGGTACTGACATGTTTCAATAGGTTGGTAGGTCCTACAATTTTGTGTACTTCTTCGGGCCGACTTCTGGGCTCTACTCAAACTCTTCTTCTAGCCCAGTACGACTGCTACCCCAATAAATACAAGCCACGGTGCAACCAAAAGAGGATCTAGTTTCTGCCATTAATGCATGGGAAATCTGTCTCTTCTTCATCTCCTTCCTCTATACAATAGTCACTAAGGCAGCTTTCTGGGCAATTTTAGGACTTAGAATCTATCTAATCCTTGTACTTATGACTAATTCTCTTTTAAATCTCTTGTAATCTCAAACAAACTACATCAGATCTATAAGCAACAAAGCTATAAAGTGGACGTTGGCCAAAGATTGCTAAACCACTATAAAATCTTGTCTCACTCTCTCTTTCTTATTCTTGTTTATTTTCTTTTATTATCAATATAATATGCTAGACTAGGTCTCACAAGTTTCCTACAACCTATTCTTGGGTGTTGATCCATTTTTAGCATTAACATTTTGGTGCTTTCACTGATAAAATCTAAATTCAGGCTTAGGTCTAGCTTGCTATTTTAAATTAGAAGAGATCCAGTGGTTACATCCAGAGAATTTGCTTTAAGGATTTGTAGGCTTGTTGTTGGAAATCAATGGCACCTACAAAACAAGGAACTGCTTTTGGAAGATCCATAAGAGCAACGGTTGGTGGTGGTAAAGCAAACCCCCAATAAATTGAAATTAACAACAATAACAATTCCCAAATAGAGTTTAATACTGGAAATCTAGCACCAGGATCGTCTACTCAATAGGAAGTTGTAACTAAAGAGGTGCTTAACCAGATGGTTAATGAATTAACTAGAAAATGGCCGATAGCCAAAAGGCTCTCATGGATAAGATCGATGCCTTGCTAGCACTATAGCCACCTAGTGCTCCGTGAACTAGACAAGAAACTGCAGCTGCTATGGAACAAGAGAATTCCATATTTTCAAGCTTGAACATAAAGAACGGTAAACAAAAGCAGAAGGAGGTCGTTGGTGGAGTTGTAGGGATCGTAATAGAAGGCAACAGAAGTACTCCTCCCACTAGAGAAAAGCCTACTGCAAACCGAAATTTGGGAGTGAATACTCCCTAAGAGATATCACAATGCTTGTCTCCTTCTCAGAGGTTGACATGGAACTTGATGGAGTTGAATTGGAACCGAATGCTAATATAAATAGGAAAAATGCCAGTAATGAAGTTCAAGCTGCCATAGTAAGACCAACCGCGCGTCAACGAAAGTTTGAGAAATGGTTCTTCTGGAGAATGGAGAACCTAGGCTTCAATTGGCAAGCCAAGATTGTTTGTGGAGTCAAACACTCGATGTAGCCCCTGAGAGTCATCCTGTAGGCTACAATGCCAATGAGGGGTACATCGCCGACATGGTCAAATGGTTGGTGGAGGAGAGTAAGGCCAGGAAGAACGAAGATTGGGGTTTTGCACCCAGTGGAACTCCGTTTATGGAAAACGTTCTAAGAGAATAATATCCTAAAAAGTTCACTATTCCGACTATGACATCATACAACAGATCCTAAACAAATTTGTACAAATATGAGTGGCATATGGATGGAGCTAGAGCTACAGATGTTGTTTATTGCAGATGTTTTCCTATCTTCTTGGAAGGGGTTGCTTCTATGTGGTTTACTAGACTTCCATCGCGATCCATTTCTACCTCTGACGAGTTAGCAAGAAAGTTTCTGGAATAGTTTAGGCTTCATACTACATGACCAAAGGACGTGCTGTCCTTATCTGGCTTTTTTCCAAGGACCCAAGGAATCACTAAAATCTTTATGAACCGATTTAATGTCCTAACTACCGAGGTAAGCAATCCAAAGGAGGGTATGATCTTAATGGCTCTGGTCCAAGCAATTCATCCGCACATGAATTTTGTTAGGTGGATTAAGATAAAGCAACTAACTACTATGAAGGAATTTAATCAGAAGCCAAGATAGTTTCTGAGTCTAGAAGAGGCAAATGCAATGGAAGGTAAGACCGCCAATGAGCAATCGAAGAAAGTGGTACAAAGTAATGTGGCAATCAAGTAGGATGGAGACTGTTCTGGAGCTACTGTAGGACATGTATGAAAGAATGTGAATCAGAAAATGAGAAACCAGAACTCCGGTAGGCGTGAGGGGAATGGAAAGAGAATTAGAAATTTAAGACCAAAGAGTACATGCCATTGAATGGCAGCCTGGAGAATATCTACCTTGTTACTCAAGGAACTGAGCGATACAACAAACGACCTAAGAGTGAAGAATCTGAGCAACAAAAGAGATCGGGGAAGTTTTGCCACTTCCACGAAACCCACGGGCACAATAGGAATGAATGCCGACATCAAAAGGACTTAATTAGAGAACTGATAAGGAACAACAAGCTCTAACAGTACGTGAAGAAATCTTAAAATTCGTGCTAACCTGCTGGACCCCAAGTTCCAAATACCCAACGAAATCAGTCTGTACCCAATGGAGAAGGGCCCAGACGGACGAACTAGAGACGTGTTATACCATTATCGGAGGCCCTCACTCAATGCAGAAAGCTAGGGCGAGATGCAGCGATATGCTAGTTCATTGAAGCATGCTCATAAGGAAACTTGTTATGCTATTGAAGGTGAATCCCAGGCTAAGCAATAGAAAATGATAACTGATGACATCATATTCCATAATCGGGATACTAAAGGTATAGAGGCACCAACTCTAGACCAACGGTGATCACGACTAGGATTGGGCCAGCAGTTGTGCATCGAGTGTTGGTTGACATGGAAGTTCTGTTAACATCCTATTTTGGCAAACCTTCGATCAGATGAAGATTAGCATGAAGGATGTAACCACTTGCAGGACGAAGATTCAGGGATTTACACGTGAACCAAAACAGCTAGTCAGGACAACTGACTCACCTTTAAAACTTGGTAAAAGAGAACGGAGAGTGGTTTTATCCAGACCTTCGTAATAGTTGATGAATTTTAAGCTTAAAATGCTTTCTTGGGCTGACTAGCCCTAGCTAATTTCAGAATAGCTTTGACTTTATTTTACCTTGCAAAGAAATTCTCAATGAAGAATGTGGTTGGAGTAGTAAGCGGAGACCAGAGCATGGAAAGATAATGTTATGTCCCCAAACTACGCGAAGCCAATCAACATGAGAAGGAAAGAATGTATGGAGTCTCTCGACATTAGTGAACCGCAAGCCTACAATTACAGATCCATCCCTGGCTTGGGGACCATAGCTGCTTTGATAAGGCTTTGGATCATAGAAACAAGATTTCAGGGGAGGAGCGGGCAGCACCAATAGAGTTAATGGTGGCTGTCCCTATTGATATGGATGACCCGAATTAGGTCTTGAAGATAGGCGGTACTTGGAATCAAGATGCAATAGGAGTTGATTAAATTTTTTCATGCCAATCTAGACGTGTTCGCTTAGATGCATTCCGATATATGTAGGATATTGCTTGAGATAGCATGTCATTTACCTAATATCGATCCCAAGTTCACACCAGTGAGGAAAAAGAGACAGTCTGGGTTCGGAGCGATCTACTTCATCGAAGGAGGATGTGGATAAGCTGTTAGCCAATGGCTTCATCCGCAACGTGACATATCCATAGTGGGTATCGAACCATATGTTAGTCCGAAAATTGAATGGAAAGTGGCAAACTTGCATCGACTGCATGGCCTTGTACAAAGCCTGCCTAAAAGATAGCTTTCCATTGCCTAGAACAGACTAGCTTGTTGACGGAACCGTGGGGCATGAACTGCTCTCATTTATGGATGCCTACTACGGATACAATCAAATCATGATGCACGAGCCCAATCAGGAGAACACCAGCTTCATTATGAACTTACGACTATACTATTATCGAGTGATGTCTTTCAATCTGAAGAACACTAGAGCTACGTACAAATGATTGGTAAATGCAATGTTCAAGAATCAAATCAGAAAAACGATGGAAGTGTATGCAGATGACATGCTCATGAAATCATGGGTATGAGGAAATCGTTTTGATGATCTATCAGAGATGTTTGGGATCCTTTGGAAGTATGGAATGAGACTGAATCCACTAAAGTGTTATGTCAGTGTTGCCTTTAGAAAATTTCTTGGTTTCATCATGAATGCAAGGGGCATCGATGCCAATTTGGAATAAATCACTGCCTTGTGCAATGTCACAGCCCCTACAACAAAGATGAGTTACAAAGTTTAAATGGAAAAATCGCAGCATTGAGCCAATACATCTCTAGAGCAATAGACAAATGTATACCATCCTTTGATGCATCGAAGAAGGGTAAGAAGAAATTCAAATGGAATTAGGATTGCTAGATAGCTTTTAAGCAGTTGTTACATAAGACACCATCGGTTCCAAATAAACACGTGGATGGAGAAGGTTTGTTCCTTTACGTGGCGGTGTCTCTCATGCGCTAATTGTCACACTTGTGCGTGAGGAGGTTAGGATTCAACGACCTGTTTACTACATTAACATACGCTTCACTAGAGCTGAACAAAACTACCTAAAGTTTGAAAAATTAGCGTACTGTTTGCTGATAGCATCAAGGAAATTACGACCATACTTTTAAGCTCACCCAATCAAAGTGTTGACGGATTAACTTTTGAAATAAATACTCTACCGACTCAAGACTTCGGGATGACTTCTAAAGTAGAACATCGAATTGAGCCAGTACAATGTGACTTATTATCCCTGGAGACCAATTAACGGACAAGCGTTCGTTGATTTCAAGTTTACGATTCAGGACGATGAGGAGGAAGACAGTACGGTTGTGATATCATAATGGAAACTATTTGTTGATGGTGTGTCAAATGAATTTTGCTCAAGAGCGGGATTCATGCTTGAAACTCCCGAAGAACGATCAATCTGCTATGCTCTAAGGTTAGAATTCCCTACTACTAACAATGAGGCGGAGTACGAGGCATTAATAGTAGGATTAATAATTGTGAAGGAACTGGTAATAAAAGCTCTGCATATCTATAGTGATTCAGAGCTAGTAGTCAATCAGGGGAAAAGGGAATACCAAGCAAAGGGGGAAAATCTTGTCCCTTACTTGTCAAAAGCAGAGGAATTGCTTAATGACATTGAACACTGCATAATAACTCATATTCCTAGAGAACAAAACATGAAGATCGATTACTTAGCCAAACTGGCTAGTTCTGGAGACGCATAGTCACTGGGACTGGTTCCAATAGAAGTATTATCTACTCCCAACATAGATCAAATGGACGTCGATTGGGTTCTGGAGACCGCGGAAGGGAAAGAATCGTGGATGATGCCAATCAAGGACTACCTACTCAAAGGAATACTCCCCAAAGACCGAAATGAACGAAAAAAACTCCTTCGGAAGGCACCAGGATTCGTAATAAAGGATGGAGTTCTATACAGAAGAGGATTCTCGTCCCCTTGCTCAGATGTTTAGCCAAAGACGAAGCTAGAAAGATCCTTATGGAGATCCATGAAGGTAGCTACGGTGACCATACCGGGGGGCAAAAACTTGCGAAGAAAGCTCTCCACTATGGTAATTATGGCCAACAATAAACCAAGATGCAGCTGATTACTCCAGATGGTGTGACCAATGGTAGAGATTTACAAAAATTTCGAGAACCCTATCTATAGAACTCACGCAAATGGTCAGCTCTTGGCCACTTGCAATCTAGGGAATCGATTTAATCGGAGTACTACCAATAGCAAGAGGACGGGAAAAATATGCCATCGTTGCAGTTGATTGCTTAACGAAATGGGCAGAAGCAGAACCTCTTGCCACAATTATTACTAAAAAAGTAATTAACCTTGTAACGAAGAACATTATTTGTAGGTTGGAGTACCACGTAAATCATCATAGACAATGGAACTCAGTTCGAAAGTGCTGAATTCAAAGAATTCTACAAGCGTTGCCGGATGGAGAAGGGCTTTTCCGCGGTAGCGCACCCGCGTGCAAATGGGCAAGTGGAGGCAGTGGACAAAATCATCAAATCCAACATAAAGAAATGACCGACGAAAGATAACCGAAAATTGGGTTGATGAGCTTCCGCTTGCACTATGGGCTTACAGATGACATACAAATTTGCAACCGGACACTCACCGTTCGCTTTGGTGTATGGTTCTCTGTGCTTATGACTGACCTCATGTCCTTATAACTTAGTCACATTTCTGCTCTCCTAACATACTACCATACACACACACATATATAAACACATGCCTCATTGCATTTAGCATTGAGGCCATATAAGAAAAATTCCTTATTTCATCTTTAATTATGGATTAATTTCCATAGTTATCCTTAACTTTCTTCCTAAGGGTTTAACGTTATTTACTAACCTATTTACTCTATACTACACGATTAATATGTTATTAGTTATACATTATTAATATATTTATATGCTAATATATTTATACATACAAAATTTAGGCTAACTAAATATTCCTAAGCGTGTAAAGATTTTGGCTTCCTATACTAATTGTTTAGGATATCAAAACTTCCAAATTCATACAAGTCTAACTCCACACAATAATTTACAAAATAGCTAATATCCTTTGCCAAAAAATAGGCTTGCATTAACAAAATAGACTCAAATACCAAACTTATTTTTTATTAATATAGTAGATTCAACACCTCTATTTCAAGAAATAAAACTTACAATTTAAACCCTTTATATTCTATTCAATTTTTACATATACAAAATTGATGTGAAAAAAGGATTTATATTTAAATAATGGAAATAGGTAGTGTAAACTAGGAATAGGAGAATTCATACTTTACAAACATTTCTTAACTTATTTTCTTTTCAAAATCCTTTAGCAAGACAATATAGAAAAGTTGTAAGTGGAATAGAATATAAAATATTCAAATTGCAATAACAAAACAAATTCTACTATTTTGATACAAGACAATTGAGATCCCAATAAACCTAAGAATTAGCATTTTGTTTGGGGGAATTTTATAGTTTTAGAGTTTCCATGTACAAAATTCCCCAAGGGATAAAACAAATCCAAACTTCTACTATGCTAATATTAAAATGTGAAAAACTAAGATTTCATTTAGATATAGTATCCAGCTTCCCTTTGGATTTGATTCACAACCTTTTCCTAACCGCTCCTTTAGATTTCCTCTCTTTGAGATGTACAATAATTCAATTGTATATAAATTAGATTCAGAATTCAGAGATTGGCAAGGAATAAAAATATAAAAATGTATATCTATATAAACTTATTACCTTTTCCATTGACTTGAATTCTTGAATCTAACTGAGGAAGAAGACTAATAGAGTTTCGCTAGTGCTCCAAATATTTTTTTGAATAAAAGTGAAGGTGCTAGCCTCTATTTATACTGGTTAAAAGTCTTCCGGACCAAAGGATTTAAGTTGGTTAAAAATAATAAAATCTGGGTTGTTCGTGCCTAACAAAACCCTAGCTGTCACACCCTCAACGGTCGACCACTAGCGGTCAACCGACCCTAGTGGAGGCAGTTGACCGATCCCTTATAAATGGCGTATATTTATTGCTCGTTTATTTTTTGATTTATTTCCTTTTTAACACCAACATTAACGTTTTCTTTAACATTAAATTATTTGTTACCCATTTTAATTTCATCATTAACGTTATTTAAATTTCAAAATTTGAATTCGTTTGTATTATTTTAAGTTCAGAAACTTCGAACGTTAATAAGTTTTCCATTTGAAGTCCGATCATAAAACCTTATATATAAAAGTTGATCAGAAAATCATCAAGAACACAATGATGTAACTTTTGTGGCCAAATTCTAACATTTACAGAATTTCCATTTTTTGCTTTATTATCAATTAATTAATTTCTTATTAACTTTTACGAAGTGTTACAGATTTAAGCTCTCTTTATTTTTTCTCTTTTCTTTTCCTTAGTAATGGTGGTTGGTCATGGTTGTTTTACTTTGTTTTATTTTAGTGAAACGAGGTGAATATGAGGAATGGTATGGTTAGGAATATAACTTTTGATAATTTGGACTAAGCTAAAATCTCTCCTTGCCTAATCTTATTAATTCTTTTCCTATATTATAAAATTCTGTTGATTAAAACATTATTCTCTATGTGTGGCCAAAATTAAATTTGCCAACTATCATTGGTTCACTTAATTAATTTTAAGTGTCCTACACTTCGATCAATTAAAATTTTCCTTGAACAGTTTCTCTAGTTAAATTATCTTAATTATTATTTAATTAATTTTTATTATTAATTTTTTCGCATATTATGGCACTCCAAAACATGGAGTGTTACAATCTCCCATCCTTATAGGAATTTCATGGTAAAAATTCAAATAAGGCAGGATAATGACCACTATCATCAATATAATGTACACATAAGTACAATCATTACACTAGTTCCCTACTAATTTAAATCAACACTCATGATGTATTAGTGCCACATCAATACCTAATCATAACATAACACAAAACATTCTAGTGTCGCTAATAGTTCATACAATAGGCAAGTAAAGCACACTTTCTTAAACATATAGTCCCTTTAGGTTGTCTAACATACATCAAATATAATTCTACCGATAGATCTTCCATCGTCCTTTGTTCCACTACTGTACTAGGGTTATGCACCCATTTCCTCAAACATAATATATGAAAAACATTATGCATACCTACCAAACTATTCGAGAATTGAACTTGATGGGAGTTTACCAATCCTCTTAATCACTAGAAATGGACCTACATATCTAGGAGCCAATTTCCCCGCCTTCCTAAAGCGCATAAGACCTCTCATCAATGACATTTTTACGAACATATTTTCACATATCACAAAATCAAGTTATCTCCATCTCTTATCGGCACAACTCTTTGCCTTGACTACACAACCTTCATTCTCGTGTGAATCACTACCTTCTTAGTAGCATCTATTATCAAGTCGGGTCTGAGTCTAACTTCCACGTCTAAAAAATATGTTGCTTACACAGTCTAGCATAAAGTGCCTTAAATGGTGCCTTTCCAATATTTGATAGGTAACTATATAATAGACAAGCTCTACAAAATGCAAATGATCTACCTAAGATCGTTCAAAATCCAAGACACATGCTCATAGAAAATCCTCTAGAACTCGGTTCACTTTTTCCATTTAACCATCATCCTATAGATGGTAAACCATATTCAAGTTCAATTATATGCCTATAGTACTCTGTAAACTTCACCAGAACTCACAGGTGAATAATGATTGTCTATCACTATCAAAACTACTCGAAACCCCATGAAGTTTTAGCATATTCTTTATACAAAGCTTCGCAAAGACAATAACCATTCTTATCGCTTTTACTGGCATAAAATGAGCACTTATAGTCATTCTATTGACTATTACAATATATTATCTTCCCCATTCTCTACCTTAGCAACCCTTCTAAAAAATTCATAGATACAGAATCCCACTTCCAAATCAGTACTTCCAACAGCTGAAGTATTCCACTTGGCTTTTGATATTCAGGCTTAAAATGCTGACATGTGAAACACTTCTTTACACATTCAGCAATATCTCTCTTTATCCATTCTTAGGAGAAAATTTGCATCGTATCACAATACTTCTTCGTGCTTCAGGGTTGGATCATAAACTTGGAATGATGACTATCTTCTAAGACTGCCTTTCCAAGACCTCTACATTCGAGGTACACAATATTCCTTTCTTCATTAGTCGTCCTTTCGAGTCAATCACAAAAACCTTTTGATCCTCTATATCCACACCCATCACTAATCGCCTAGGCTACTACTGGCTCTTTACTTTGCCTTGCCGCAATTCTATCCACAAGTGCTGGATAAACTAAATAAGAAGCTAATGCCTCTAATTCCTTCCATTCCTCAATCATGAATAACACTCTATTCTGTTGCTTTCTACTCAAAGCATCAACTACCTTATTTTCTTTCCCAGGCGTATATTATATGTCTCATATGCTACCAAGAACTAAAACATTCTCTATTGCCTTATATTCAACTCTTTCTAAGATAATAAATACCTAAAGGACTTACAGTATACAACCCAAATTGTTCTCCCTATAAATAATGCCTCCAAATCTTCAATGCAAAGATCGTTGCTGCAAATTCTAGGTCATGAGTCGGATAGCAAAGTTTATGTGGTCTTAGTTGCAAAGATGTATAAGGTATTACTCTTCCTTTATACATCAACACTGCTCCCAATCCAGTCCCATAACCATCAGTATAAACAATCAAATTCAGGTTTTCCTTTGGTATGATCAAGACAAGAGCATTCATCAATAACTTCTTTAACTCCTAAAATGTCCCTTCATATTTGTTGTTCCATTCTATCTTCTTTGTCTTCCCTGCCAACTTAGTCAAGGGTGGTAGTCAAGAAATCCCTTATGAATATGCAGTGGTAGCCAGCCAATCCTAGAAAACTCCTCGCCTCTATAACCATCTCTGGTCTTTTCCAATAACTGATAGTTTCATAATTTAATGGATTCACTACTAATCTGTTTCCTGAAACAACATGCCCAAGAAACTTAACTTCACATTTCCAAAAATGATACTTCAAAAACTTGGCCTTCAACTTATTTTGTTTTAAGATCTCCAGTACCAATCTAAATGGAATTTATAGTCCCACTCTTTCTTAGAATACACAAAAATATCATCAATGAAGACCAGCACAAACATTTCTAACTATTCGCGAAAGATCAGGTTCATAAGATCTATAAAGAATGATGAGGCATTGCTCTCTCCAAAGAGCATGATTAACCACTCATATGAACAATGTCTAATTCTAAACATAGTCAAAGGAATACTATCTTCAACTACTCTCAGCTAATGTAATCCTATTACCAAACCTAGCTATGAGAATACTCTATCTCCACTCCACTAATCAAATAAGTCATCTATCTTAGGTAATGGATAATGATTCTTCACAGTCAACTCATTTAATTTTCAATAATCAAACACATCCAAAGTGATTAATATGACTTTTTATCAAATACCGCGGATGCTCTCCATGGTGAACTATTCAGTCTAATGAAACTTGTATGCTCAAGTTCCACTAATTTCTTGTTTAATTCCTCCATCTTCTTAGGTAGCATTTTGCTATGTGGTTTACTAACAGGTTGCGCCCTCGGTATCAAATCTATCCGAAATTCAATCGCTCCCAATGCGGTAATTCCACTATTAGTTCAAAAAAATCTACAAATTCCCAAACCAATAATACTCTATTGATCTTATATTCCTACATCTCCCTCGCGCATAACGTAGCTCCAAACTTTTCCTTTAATGTATCTAACACTAACATAATCTTTTCACCACCTCTACGACTTTGCAAAGTAGCGATAAGTCTATCATCACAACAAATTCTCGTGTCATTACATACTATCTAATCCATATCCAAATTACTCTGAAACCTATGAAGTTAATCATAAATGGGTTGCAAGCAAACAAATCTACAAACAAAAATAATTGTAGGTTAGTACACCTTAACCTAAAAATGGCATACCCACCAATCAGATTAACCACACACAAAGAGGGGACTTAAAAAGTGACATCTAACCTAACCCATTAGCTAAATCTTTCAAAATGAAAGAGTGTTTAGCACCAGCATCAAACAGAATCCTAACTGAAATACTAAAAACTACTGTAGTACCTTCATGTACCATACCCTTCCCTTTCTCCAATGTAGAAGGTCCAGCCGCTGGTACCTCCAAAGCATATGCCTTTGCTTGCCTTAAATCTTGCCAATCCTTCTTTTTATGGCATGGTTTATCATAATTAAAGCACTTAACCTTAGCCACCCCAACTGGTTTAGGAAACTAAGATGCATATTGCCCCATCTGACCATAGTTATAAAAGGTGATTTATGAAACATCCTTTCGTGCTCCTCCACCTTGAGCATTTTTCTCTACTACTGGTTCTTTTTGTCCTTATGATATGGAGTGAAATCTTTTCTCTTATCCTCCTAAGCCTTTTATCCAACATTCATCCTTTTAGTGTGCATGAGCTCATATCACCAATATCTACTACTTCATTAATTGGAAGCGACTAGTGAGCCACCGTTATATCACTCGGCCCTAGCCTTAATATTAAGATAAATTTCTCTACCATTTTTCTTGTTGTTCTGATCAGATCCATCCCATACTTGGACATAGCGTTAAGCTTTTGCAAATGCTTTTATATAGTCATGCTCCTTTATTCTTGCTCCACAAATGCCCTGAACGTCGCTAGATTTCTGATCCAAGAATAAATTGCTCTTCAACCATCTCCTTGAACCACTCCTAAGTAATCTCTTGCTTGGGACCTTTAGCCCTCACAACATCCTACCAGATGCTAGCTAAACCATTAAGTTGTCTAAATATCAACTTCACCTCTGATCATGGGTGTATCCAAATCTCCACAGATATAATCACACATCCGCAACCAATCACTTGACTCCATAGCTTGCTTTGTTCTATTAAACATTTCTCCTCCCAAACTCCAAAAGTCCTGGTGCATCTCAGAAAAATTTTCCTAAGCAACGTGCATCGGGCCTCCTAACCCATTTTGAGTTGAGGTGGAACTTGCTATTGATCTCATTATTGCAATAAGTTTACAACAGATTTCTAAAAAAGTACGTTCACATCCAAATTTCCTACTACCAAAGTCAGAATTCAAAATCCTACATTCATGACTTCATTCTACTCTCGCTTCCTTCCTTGTCCATTGGTCCAAGCACTTGTAGTTCCTCCATCATTTGCCTTGACTCCAAATGTAACACCCTATGATTAATTAGTAATTAATCAAAGTATTAGTTGTATGAATGAAGATTTAAAAAATTTTAATTATGAAATTAAATATTATAATGAGATAAGTACATGGGTGTACATTTACTTATCAATAGTTTAATAAAGCGTAATTTGAATGAATTAAATAAGGATGGCAATGGTGGGCCAGCTGCCCATGGGGGTAAATAATACAAACCATTTCATCAGTCTTATACAACTCATTACTCACTCAAACTAAAAATAAAAGATTAAGCTATTTAATGCTGGTTGCAGCCTAAACAAAAAAAGAGGAAAAGAATAAGATCAGAGCTAAGTCGGCTAGATGCCTTATTAAATAAGTTATCTTGGTGAGTAATATATTCTCCAATCCCATTTTCTCCCCTAAATTGTTCGTGACCGAAATAATAATGAATGTTATTCATGCTTCTTATAATCTATTTGACCCTAAAACTTAGTATGATGTTAAGAATATATTACTAGAGATGGATTTTGATATATAGAATTTTCCCATAATTAAATAAATTGATACGAAAAATTAGGTACCACATACATAAGGAACTAGTTGAAAATAAGGAGTTTGTAACACCTCATATTTTTAATAACATTATTTAGGATATTTAATTAGTCAAATAAAATAAAATAATGTAAGATTATTAATGGATTGAGATTTGTGATTAAATAAGGGGTAGTCATGCCTTGTTAAATAAGTGAACTAAAGAATAAAAATAGAATAAAAAGGTTAGGAAATATGCAAGGGCAAAATAGAAACAAGGCATATCCTTATACCCTAAACCCTTAACACCTCAACATTCACGTTCACTTCATTTTTCACAATTCAAAACTACAAGCGAAGGCAGGCCACCAATAGGAAGAGTAAAGAAGAAGAAGAATTCAAGTGGAAGAATCAAATCACTTAATCAAGAACTAATCTCACATCCTTAATCAAAAAGCTAAGGTGAATAATGACTACATCTCATATTTTTGATTGATTTCGGTTTTAGACAAATTTCGAAAGTAGTTGCAATTGTTTTGCCATGGTTTGAATGATAAATGGATATATATATATATATATATATACTTGTTGATGATTTAGGCTATTTTATATGCATTATATGTTTAGAATTGATTTAGAAAACCTATTAAATGACATCCAATTTCCATGTAAATTTGGATTTAGATCAGAAATGATAATTTAGAAATGGGTTTCAATTTTTATAATTTTCTGAATTAATGTGGATTTTATATGAATTTTCTAGTGAAGAAGGTTTAAAATTAATTACGGCCAAATTATATTGGCTTAGGGTGTGAAATTTATATATGCTAGAAAACATATTAAAAATGATTTTCTGGAATTTTTGTAGAATTTTTCTTATTGTTTTAACGGATATATAAAATTATTTGAGGTATGTGTAACAACCCGTGGTTTGTGATTACCTAAAAATAAATTAAAATGGTGATTGTAATTTAATTGGAGTTATTAATAAATTTTTGGATTGGTTAATTTATTCAAAATTGGCTATTTTGGATAAATATGTAATTTTGGGCTTAATTGTAAAAAATGTGATATTTAGAAAAATAAATGTGAATTTTTGAAATTGGAGATATTGCAAAATTTTATTAGTTTAAAATCTTGCAATATTGGCTTTAAGAGTGAATTTATAATTTAATTTGTGAAAATGCAAATTTTGTGCATTATTAGGCAAAACGGTGTTTTGTATATTTTTAAGTGTTAAAAATATATAAATGTAAATTTGGTGTGTTATATAATTTAATAACAAGTGTAAATAATTTTTATAACTTGCCTTGTTCAATTTTATAAGGTTTTGTACAATCTAAATAAATGTTGCATTTTATTTCATGAGTAACACTTAGAAGAATAAAACATAACTTAGAGCTAAAATTGGCTAAGTCCTAATGGATTTGGTTAGTATAGTAATTGGAACCCAATATCCAATAGCCACTTCAGAAAGTTGCCTGTACGTAATTCACTTCCTCCATCTTCTCTTTTTACAAAACAAATAGAAGCTTCAAAATAGAAAACAAATGGTTGCTCTATCACCCTAGGCAAAAACTCCTCTTTTATTATCATAAACTCAAGAGAAATTAGTCTAAATACAACTACAGGTAATCACAATCCATATCCTACAATCTATTTCCACTTTTCTTTGATTTTGAGAAGAAATTTTACTGTAAATTCAATATTTCGTTTGCATGTTTGTTTGCTTCTTATCTACAGGTTCTTGAGCTTCAATCTTGCCTAAAGTCGCCATCTTTGCTTGCTAATCTACCACTAATTGCTAAAAAGGAGAGAAATCACAAATGCTTGCTAAAACAATGAAGTCAGTAAGTTGAAATTGCTAAAATTCGTTTACTGTACGTATATTGGTTGAATATCCATCTCTGTGCTATTTGTGTTACTGTACGCCTTTGAGGCTTAATATCTCTCAATTTGAGCAGCGGATTCATGTTGAATTTTACCCGGATTGTAGTTCATGATTGGGTTAGCTTGTCTGCAAATTTTCCAACCCAGAAAATGTTATTTGATGTGCCAAAGTCGTGTCCGAAAACGGACACGGACATTTTTGCAACCTGGGCGCAAAATCGCGCCGAGACTGGTGCATTTATTTGTCTAAGGCATTGCGCCTTGGTTTTGTTCTCCAGTGTGTTTTCTTGCCCAGGTCTGACTATGTGGTAGTGTATCTTTCTCGTCTATTGTCGGATTCTGGGAATTCTAATTACATTTGAAAGTAAAAATGTTGAACTTCATTTTTGCAAATTTTCTCTCCATCTGAATTCATTTGCTATTTCGAAACTGCTGTCGAACTTGAACCCGCAGCATGCTGAGATTCAGCGTTTAAAACCTTGTTTTAGTCAACCTTTGAAACGACGCAGATTCTTTGTTTCAAATTGGATTTGAGTGATTCTTTTTGCAGATTGAAAAGAGAATGTTGTGTTACATTCCTGCATATTTTCATGACAACCTGGGTTTATTTGCTATTTTGAAATTGCGGTCGAACTTGAACCCATGGCATGTTGGAATTCAGCGATTTAACCTTGTTTTTAGTCCAACTTTGAAAAGACGCAGATTCTTCATTTCAAATTGGATTTGAATGTTATTTTTTGCAAATTGAATTAGGAATGTTGATCTACATTCCTGTAGAATTTCAAGTCATTTTGACACTATTAACTTGTTCAAACCTGCTGTCGAATATTGAGTCGCAGCTTGTTTTAAACGGATAATACTTGTGTAATTTCCGTTATTTCGATGTTTTCTTGATATATCTTTATGGATTTCATATACGGGTTTTATAATGTGTTTTAAAAATGTTTTCAAATAAATGGGCTTTTGAAATTATTATTATATATATATATTTAAGTATAAAAATTATATACTCTATAATAAGATAATTTCAAAGGCAATTTCTAAAGCGATTTCGAAGCGTTACTAAAACTCGTTTTTTTCAACTTAATTTCTATATAAAACACACAATTTTGCACTTCGAGCGAAGAGGGAGGAGAATTAAGTGATTGGATAAAACGTATTCTATGAACACGTGTGTTTATCTTTTCAGTTAATTCCTAATCTATTCTTTTGATCGTTTTGACCTTCGGGTCTGGTTTACCGATGAGAGGAGATAAACTTTGTACTACTTTGAGTGTGGAATTGACTAACGGTTAGTAAACCGTTTAGTGCGAACGTGTGGTATGGGACACACGTTAACACTTTGCAGGTTCCTATCCGAGGGGTTTGTGACACATATTGCCAGTTAATAGTGTCCAGTACTGGGCCTCTAGGCCTTCGCCACTACGGTTTGTTGCCAACTTTTGGAGTTGGTCCATCATCACCGCTCGAGAGATACTTAGGTTTGTATCTTCGGGTTTGTGCCTTCGGGTTTGTTGCCTTCGGGTTTGTTGCCCTATAGTATCGCTTTTGGAGTTGGTCCTTCGTCACCGCTCGAGAGATACTTGGGTTTTTCGCCTTTAGGCTTGTGGATCCTTGTTTATACAATACTGAGCACGTGCATCTTTTGTTTCATTGATATTTATATTTCCCTAGAGTATCGCCTTTCGGAGTAGGTCCTTTGAACCACTCGATACATAGCGATTACCTTATGGAAACTTGTGTTACCTTCATTGGTATTTGTTATTTGCCTTTTTGGCTTGATTTGGGATATTCATATCCTTTGTTTACTTGAGTTGCCGATGATATGAGGCTTGTTATGATTCATCTTTTGTTAGATGATCGTGTTATCTCTTTTAGAGATTATTGTGGTACTTTATGACCTTCCATGTTCATTATCATATAGCTTATCTAACTGATTTGTTTAGTTAGCCTGACCCATGTATTTTTATACTCGGGTCAGACCGAGGTGTTTCATCTTAGGTGCTTCGAAGTTAGCCTATTTTCTTTTGCTTCCGCATGGACTTTGCTTTCTGCATATCCGCTAGCCTATCTTATTTAGCCTTTTGTTGTCCTTATCTATTGAAACTCTGACCTATGTATTATTCTTTTGGAATCATGTATGAGTAGTGGTCGTCATACCACTTAGTTGTATCATTTTGGATTTGTACTGGAGTTGTATTTGTATTTAGACATATGTATGTCATTCTGCTGTTTTGTGATGTTTTACATTTGAGTTGTTATATTTTGTTCTGATACATCTTATAGCCATTATAGTTTTGTATTAAGTATCTATTGGATATGTCGATCCACATGAGAGAAATAAATATATATGCTACATTTATCGACGTATTCAGTAGATAGTTAAGACAGGGCTATAGATGGTCGCTCCTATCCAGCCCTATTCTACGTATTAGTAGACGGTATTACCTAGTAATACTCTTTGCTAATGTGAGTCTCAGAGTGGGGCATCACAGCTTGGTATCAGAGCAAGGTTTAGAACAAAATATGATAAACACAGAACATAACTATATAGTACGGTACATCTTGGTATAATACAAGTGTTACAAATCTTCCCTTCGTGCCTTGGGATAGATAAGTTAGGAATACGTCTAGGACTGCACTTTTAATTCCATAGTATTCCATATTGAATTATCTATCTCTATCCTGTGTTTAATTCTTTTCTTATCTTAACTTTCAGCTCATGGCTGGAAGAGGTAGGACTTCACGCTCGGGTGTCGGGCAATCCAGTAGCTCACATTCGGTTGGAGTCTATATGTCTGTTGATCAGTTAATGGAGTTATTCAGGAGCACTCAGCCTCCAGCTCCTGCTCCAACATCTCCTCCGTGCAAGTCTACCTTTGCGTGTATGTGTAGTGATTTCTCTCATCTTGGAGGCAAGCCTTTCAAGGGCTCTGAGTCTGTTTTAGAGGTTCAGGCCTGGATTCATACCTGCGAGTGCATCTTTTCTCGCATGGATCTTTCTGATCACCACAGGGTTCTTGTGGCATCTAGTATGTTGCAAGAGCGTGCTCTTGATTGGTATGAGCTTCTTATTGCTGAGATTGATGAGTCTACTCTTATTTGGACTCAGTTTCTGGAACGATTCGAACTTAAGTTCGTTCCTGTGAGAAAGCTTTGTTAGCCCGTCGCTTCCTTGAGTTGAAGCAAGAGAATTATTATGTTTTTGAGTATGTCTCTTCTTTCGAAGCCTTGTCCAAGTATGGTCTCGAGTATATTAGCACCTCCTATAAGAAGAATCTGAAGTTTGTTTCTGGTTTGAAGAAATAATTGAAGAAGTCTTTGATGCTCCAGCTCAAGCTATCTTTTGAGGAGTTAGTTGACTTGGCACTTCACCTTGAAACCGTCGAGAAGGAGTGAGACAATAGTGATGAGGTATAGGTTCCCAAGAACCCCAACAAGAAACAGTTTCCATTTCAGAAGTCCAAGTCTTTTCCTTCCAAGGAGAAGAAGATTGGTGGTTCTAGCTCTCAAACTCAATCTACTGGAACAACTTCCATTCGGAAGTGTTTCAATTATGGTTCTCCTGATCATATGATTCGAGCTTGTCCTAAGCCTCTCTTCTGCCGCTATTGCAAGAAGGAAGGTCATCATGTTTCCACCTGCCCTACTATTCCTACTAGTGCCAAGTTTGGCAAGCTTTATGATGCTAAGGCTTCTGGAGGTTCTTCTCAACCCAAAGGTACATCTCCTTCTGTTCTTGAAGGTTCTTTATTATTTCATGATCGTTCTATTCAAGTCCTCTTCGATACGGGTGCGTCACACTCATTCGTATCGAAGGAGCTCGTTGATGCTGTTATGTTGGATGTTTCTTGTTTGGTTACTTCACTAAGGATTGCGAATCCTATCGGGGGATGCGCAACCCTTAGTTTGCTTTGTAATGATGTTGAGATTGTTTTATGTGGCTTTTCATTCCATGCGAATCTGCATGTTATTTCCACTTTGGGGTTTGATATGATATTGGGTATGGACTGGCTAGTTCGATATGATGCCAGGATCATTTGTTCCGAGCGGGTTCTATATCTTAGCCATTCTGATTCGTCTGTTCGGTTATCTCTTGTCCTTCGGAATGTGGGCAATTCCGAAGTGTCTTTATATTCTCTTGATTCACGAGATGATGATGTTGATATCTCTCGTATTCCTATTGTTTGTGATTTTCCTGATATCTTTGAGGCAGTTTCGAGTTTGCCACCTAAGCGGGCTATTAAGTTCCGCATTGACCTCATTCCAGGTGCTCAGCCAGTTAGTCGTCCTCCCACGAGGATGTCTACCGAGGAAAATGAGGAACTCAAGAAGCAACTTGTAGAACTTGAAGCTAAGCATTTCATTCAGTCCAGTTCATCACCGTGGGGTGCCTGGTTGTATTTGTGAGGAAGTCTGATGGTACTCTTAGGCTTTGCATTGACTATTGCAAGCTTAATGAGTTAACCATCAAGAATTGGTATCCTTTGCCCAGGATCGATGATATGTTCGATCAGTTGAGTGGTGCTAAGGTCTTTTCTCAGCTCGACCTTGTCACTGGTTTTCATCAGTTACGAGTTGCGGAGGATAGCATTCCTCTTACAGCTTTCCGCACTCGTTATTGTTCTTTTGAGTGGCTCGTTATGCCGTTCGGTTTGACGAACGCTCCTGCTTTCTTTGTTGATCTCATGAATCCAGTATTCCAGGAATATCTCGATAGGTTCGTCCTTGTGCTTATTGATGACATCCTTATTTATTCTAAGTCCGAGACAGAGCATACCCACCATTTGAGAATTGTCTTGGATACTCTTCATCAGCATCAGCTCAGAGCCAAATTCTCCAAGTGCCACTTTTGGGAGAATAAGGTTAAGTTCTTAGGCCACGTTGAATCTTCCAAGGGCATTTCAATCGATCCCTCGAAGATCGAAGCTATCCATAATTGGAAGAGGCATGAGAATGTTCATGAGATTTGTAGTTTCCTTGGATTGGCGGGTTATTACTGTCGGTTCATTAAGGATTTTTCCCATGTTGTGCTTCCTCTTACTAGCCTTACTCGGAAAGGCGTTCATTATATTTGGTCCGACAAGTGTGAAGCTTCCTTTTAGACATTGAAGGAACTTCTCACTAATGCTCCTATTCTTGTGGTTCCCGAGGGGAATCATGATCTTCTTATCTACACCGATGCTTGTGGAAGTGGTCTCGGTGTTTTTCTTATGCAGAAGGATCGGGTAGTTGCTTATGCTTCTAAGCAACTGCGTCCAAATGAAGTTCGCTATGCCACTCATGATCTTGAGTTAGACACCATTGTCTTCGCTTTGAAGATTTGGCGCCATTACCTGTTGGGTGAGCGCTTCATTCTCTATACCGATCATAAATCCTTGAAGTATTTGTTCACTCAGAAGGAACTCAATATGAGACAACAACGTTGGCTTGAGTTTCTTGCCTCTTATGATATTGATATCCAGTATACCTCTGGTAAGGGTAATCATGTTGCTGGTGCGCTTAGTCGCAAACACTCGGTTGTTGTTTCTATGATGCTAGCCGAGTGGAATATTCTTGAGACTCTATCATTGTGCGATATTCGAGATAGATCCCCATCATCTGATTCACCTATTCTATTGTTTAGCTTGGAAGTTCATCCTAGTTTGTTGGATTGTATCACCGAGGCTCAGCGACAAGATCCAGAGTTGTTGCATCTTATTCCACTTTGTGAGTCTGAATCTCGTGATGAGGCGTTGCGGGATTTCAGCATTGATTTTCATAGGTGTCTTCACAAGAATAACCGTATTGTTGTGCCATCTGATTCTTCACTTAGGCGTGACATTCTTGATGACTGTCATCATTCTATGTATACTATTCATCCCGGTAGTAGCAAGATGTATGCCGATATGTGTCGCCTTTATGACTGGGAAGGCCTGAAGCGTGATGTGGAAAGTTAAGTGAGCAATTGCATGACTTTTCAACTCAATAAAGCCGAGCATCAGTGTCCTTCCGGTCTTCTTCAGCCTCTTGAGGTTCCATTGTGGAAATGGGATCAGATTTCTATAGATTTTATCGATGGACTACCTCTTTCGAAATCAGGTCATCGTAGTGTTTGGGTTATTGTTGATCGCCTCACCAAATCTGCTCATTTTATTCTTATTAAGTCTAATAGGAATACTTCTCATTTGGCCAAGCTTTATATCAAGGAAATCATGAGACTTCACGGTGTTCCTAGTTCGATTGTTTGTGACTGTGACCCTTTATTCACGAGTCATTTCTGGCAGAGTCTTCAGCAAGCTTTGGGCATAAAGCTTAAATTCAACACATCTTATCATCCACAGTCTGATGGACAGACTGAATGGGTGAATCGTATCTTGGAAGATCTCCTCCGTATTTGTATTCTTGATTTTGAAGGTAGTTGGGAGGATCATTTACCCCTTATAGAGTTCTCCTACAACAATAGTTTTCAGTCAAGTATCAGTATGGCTCCTTTCGAAACCCTATACGGAAGTCCATGTCGTTCTCCATCTTGTTGGTTGGAATCTGGGGAGAAGCTCATTCTTGGTCCGGATTCTATTCGTCAATCTTCTAAAAAGATTATTCTTATTTGACACAGAAAGAAAGAGGCACAGAGCTGTCAGAAATCCTATGCGGACAAGCGTAGGAAGCCTCTTGAGTTTTCTGTTGGTGATTTTGTTTTCATCCGTGTATCTCCTATGAAGGGGGTTCTGCGTTTCAGCTCCACCAGGAAATTGGCTCCCCGTTATGTAGGACTGTTTCCTATTATGGAATGCATCGGCCCTATTGCTTATCGTGTTACTCTCCCGGCTCAGTTTTCCAAAATTCATGATGTATTCCATGTATCTTAGCTTCGCAAGTGTCTTCGCGATTCTGACTCTATTATTGATCCGCATATTGTGCAAGACTTTGAGATCTCACCCGACCTATCTATTGAGCAGCACCCTATTCGTGTGCTTGATTCGGAGGTTAAGCGCCTTCGAAACAAAGAGGTTCCGCTTATGAAAATTTAATGGTCCGCAAATCCTAAGGATTGTACTTGGGAAACCAAAGAATTTATCGAGTGTTCTTATCCCGTTTTTCGCCCTTCGTCGGTTGTGGGTGAGTACTCTTGATCCATCTTTTGATTTGGTTCTTGTTGAGGAAATAGATGTTATAGATAACTTCCATTATAGGAATTGCGGGGACGCAATTTTCTTAAGGGGGAGTCTGTAACAACCCTTGGTTTGTAATTACCTAAAAATTATTAAAATGGTGATTTTAATTTAATTGGAGTTATTAAAAAAATTTTGGATTGGTTAATTTATTCAAAATTGGCTATTTTGGATAAATATGGAATTTTGGGCTTAATTGTAAAAATGGTGATAATTAGAAAAATAAATGTGAATTTTTGAAATTGGAGATATCGTAAAATTTTATTAGTTTAAAATCTTGCAATATTTGGCTTTAAGAGTGAATTTATAATTTAATTTGTGAAAATGCAAATTTTGTGCATTTTTAGGCAAAACAGTGTATTGTATATTTTTAAGTGTTAAAAATATATAAATGTAAATTTGGTGTGTTATATAATTTAATAACAAGTGTAAATAATTTTTATAACTTGCCTTGTCCAATTTTATACGGTTTTGTACAATCTAAATAAATGTTGCATTTTATTTCATGAGTAACACTGAATAAAACATAACTTGAGCTAAAATTGGCTAAGTCCTAATGGATTTGGTTAGTATAGTAATTGGAACCCAATATCCAATAGCCACTTAAGAAAGTTGCCTGTACGTAATTCACTTCCTCCATCTTCTCTTTTTACAAAACAAATAGAAGCTTCAAAATAGAAAACAAATGGTTGCTCCACCACCCTAGGCAAAAATTCTTCTTTTATTATCATAAACTCAAGAGAAATTAGTCTAAATACAACTACAGGTAATCACAATCCATATCCTACAATCTATTTCCACTTTTCTTTGATTTTGAGAAGAAATTTTACTGTAAATTCAATATTTCGTTTGCATGTTTGTTTGCTTCTAATCCACAGGTTCTTGAGCATCAATGTTGCCTAAAGTCGCCATCTTTGCTTGCTAATCTACTGCTAATTGCTAAAAAGGTGAGAAATCACAAATGCTTGCTAAAACAATGAAGTCGGTAAGTTGAAATTGCTAAAATTCGTTTACTGTACGTATATTGGTTGAATATCCATCTATGTGCTATTTATGTTATTGTCCGCCTTTGAGGCTTAATATCTCTCAATCCGGGCAGTGGATTCATGCCGAATTTTACCCGGATTGTAGTTCATGATTTGGTTAGCTTGTCTGCAAATTTTTCAACCCATAAAATGTTATTTGACATGCCAAAGTCATGTCCGAAAACGGACACGGACGTTATTGCAACCTGGGCGCAAAATCGCGCCTAGACTGGTGCATTTATTTGTCTAAGGCTTTGAGCCTTGGTTTTGTTCACCAGTGTGTTTTCTTGCCCAGGTCTGACTTTGTGGTAGTGTATCTTTCTCTCCTATTGTTGGATTATGGAAATTCCAATTTCATTTGAAAGAAGAAATGTTGAAATTCATTTCTGAAAATTTTCATTTCCATTTGAATTTTTTTGCAATTTCGAAACTGCTGTCGAACTTGAACCCGTAGCATGCTGAGATTCAGCGTTTAAAACCTTGTTTTAGTCCAACTTTGAAACGACGCAGATTCTTCGTTTCAAATTGGATTAGAGTGATTCTTTTTGGAAATTGAAAAGAGAATTTTTAATTATATTCCTGCATATTTTCATGACAATCTGGGTTCTTTTGCTATTTTGAAATTGCGGTCGAACTTGAACCCGCAGCATGCTGGAATTCAACGATTTAACCTTGTTTTTAGTCCAACTTTGAAAAGAAGCAGATTCTTCGTTTCAAATTGGATTTGAATGTTATTTTTTGCAAATTGAATTAGGAATGTTGATCTACATTCTTGCAGAATTTCAAGTCATTTTGACACTATTAACTTATTCAAACCTGCTGTCGAATATTGAGTCGCAGCTTGTTTTAAACGGATAATACTTCTGTAATTTCCGTTATTTCGATGTTTTCTTGATATTTCTTTCTGGATTTCATATACGGGTTTTATAATGTGTTTTAAAAAAAATCAAATAAATGGGCTTTTGAAATTATTATTATATATTATTATTTTTAGTATAAAAATTATATACTCTATAATAAGAAAATTTCAAAGGCAATTTCTAAAGCGATTTCGAAGCGTTCCTAAAACTCGTTTTCTTCAACTTAATTTCTATATAAAACACACAATTTTGCACTTCGAGTGAAGAGGGAGGAGAATTAAGTGATTGGATAAAACGTGTGCTATGAACACGTGCGTTTACCTTTTCAGTTAATTCCTAATCTATTCGTTTGATCGTTTTGACCTTCGGGTCTGGTTTACCGATGAGATGAGGTAGGTAAACTTTGTGCTGCTTTGAGTGTGGAATTGACTAACGGTTAGTAAACCGTTTAGTGCGAACGTGTGGTATGGGACACGCGTTAACACTTTGCGGGTTCTTATCCGAGGGGTTTGTGACACATATTGCCAGTTAGTGATGTCCAGTATTGGGCCTCCGGACCTTCGCCACTATGGTTTGTTGCCATATAGTATCACTTTTGGAGTTGGTCCATAGTCACCACTCGAGAGATACTTGGGTTTGTGTCTTCGGGTTTTTGCCTTCTGGTTTGTTGCCTTTGGGTTTGTTGCCCTGTAGTATCGCTTTTGGAGTTGGTCCTTCATCACCGCTTGGGAGATACTTGGGTTTGTCGCCTTCGGGCTTGTGGATCCTTGTTTATAAATTACTAAGCATGTGCATCTTTTGGTTCATTGATATTTATATTTCCCTAGAGTATCGCCTTTCGGAGTAGTTCCTTTGAACCACTCGATACATAGCGATTACCTTATGGAAACTTGTGTTACCTTCTTTGGTATTTGTTATTTTCCTTTTTGGCTTGATTTGGGATATTCATATCCTTTGTTTATTTGAGTTGCTGATGATATGAGGCTTGTTATGATTCATCTTTTGTTAGATTACCGTGTTATCTGTTTTAGAGATTATTGTGGTACTTTATTACCTTGCATGTTCATTATCATATAACTTATCTAACTGATTTGTTTAGTTAGCCTGACTCGTGTATTTTTATACTCGGGTCAGACCGAGATGTTTCAGGTTAGGTGCTTCAGACTTAGCCTATTTGCTTTTTCTTCCGCATGGACTTTGCATTCTGCATATCCGCTAGCCTATCTTATTTAGCTTTTTATTGTCCTTATCTATTGACACTCTGATCTATGTATTATTCTTTTGGACTCATGTATGAGTAGTGGTCGTCATACCACTTAGTTGTATCATTTTGGATTTGTACTGGAGATGTATTTGTATTTAGACATATCTATGTCATTCTACTGTACTATGATGTTTTACATTTGAGTTGTTATATTTTGTTCTAATAGATCTTGTAACGACAAGATATTTTCAACCATTCGCATCCATTATAAGTGTATAGGTAGACACTCATGCCGGAGTTGAATTGCTCAAAATACCGCGTTGTAAATAAAATTTGGCAAATCTCAGAATATACAGTAAATAAATATAATCATAGATCACAGACACAGAGTAATATAATGCAGCGGAAGTAAAAGAGATAGTAGTCCATGAAGCTACTATATAAATACATCAGAGTTAATTAAGATACAATAGGAATACCAAGATACAACAGGAGTAATAGTATGAAAATCAGGTACAACTGGAATCAACTGGATAACAAAATGAATAGATATCTGGATCTTCAAAGCAAAACTCCAGCTCCGAAGGTGAGTCTCTAATGCTGTATCACTTAGTCTGACCCGAGCGTAAAGCAAAACACAAAACACTCGAGTCAGGACATACATACTTATATAATGTAAACCAACTCAAGTGAACTGTAATAAAGGTACAAGTAACTTAAAGAATGCTTGGGATCGCCCATTCTTTAAGGATCCGTTAAACTATTTACTATGTAGTAATATTCGCTATTATAATAGTGTCTAAATAAGTAAAGTATAATCATATAGAAAATAGCGTTAAGGGGATGGAGAACCTTAACGCGGTCGGATCTTAAAATCATAATCGTAGTAAAGCTCGATATGGTAGGTGACACGGCACAACTAGGCAATGCCAGGGTAGATATACCAATTACGCACACGGACTGATGGATACGCATAGCAGCCACTACCGTTCCACCTCGAACAACACTCCCAAATCGGAGGATGGCCATCTAATCAATCACAAGTAAGAGTATAATATCGAAGAAATGTGTCCGAGAAGAGGTGCTACCTCACTGGTCCGAGATCGCTCCTGTTTTAGCCACCTTATGCCAACTCACGGGAGTTGGGTCCACGTAACATACCTTAAGAACGTCGCCACCATCCTACTTCATTCTGGAATCTCCACCACGTACACGGTTGTCAAAGTGGTTTTCGGTATCGACAGAGAGTATGTCCATATCCGATCCCGGTCTCTTTGCCAACCAATCGTTATTATAACCCGTGGTTATAAATTTCAAAATAGTTTATGTTTCAAATCAAAATACATCCTTTAAACCATTTCAAAATCATATCATTTATTTCAAACTAATACATACTTTCAAACCCAAAACATATCTATTCAAAACCAATTCAAAAATATGTCATTTCCATTTCAAAACCAATTCAATAATATATCATTTCAATAAAACCCAAATTTCAAAAATCACTGAATATTTCCTTTAATTTATTAAACTTGAATCTTCCTTTAAATTATCATAGCATTTTGGTAATGTAACCTTAAGGAATCATAGCATTTTTGGAATGTAATACTTTCCAATTTAATATTTTATATAATCAAAGTATTTATATACTTACAAATTTTTAACATGGTCATTTTATCATAGCCTTATAGTTAAATAAACTTTGTTACTGTAATATCCAATTTAATGCTGAAATTCTTATGTTAAGTTAAGAGTACCTTATTAACTTACATTATCATTACAATAAAGAAACTTTATTATTTTAGTCATTAAAATATGTCATTTACATTAATTAAAACTTACATATTAAATGTACTTTTTAACTTACATTTCTATTACAGTAAAGAGCATTTATCGTTTAATCAATATTACACTAATTAAACTTACATTATCAAATGTACGTTTTAATTTACGTTTTATTACAAAAAGGGCATTTATTATTTTAAATCAATATTACACAAATTAAGACTTACATGTTTCTTTCATTAATTAAGACTTTACATGTTTCTTTCAGTAAGTAAAACTTTAGATATTTCTTTCATTAATTAGAACTTTACACGTCCCTTTCATAAATTAAAACTTTACATATTTCTTTTATTAATTAGAACTTTACACGTTTCTTTCATAATTAAAACTTTACATATTTCTTTCATTAATTAGAACTTTACACGTTTCTTTCACAAATTAAAACTTTACATATTTCTTTCATTAATTAGAACTTTACACGTTTCTTTCATAAATTAAAACTTTACATATTTCTTTCATTAATTAGAACTTTACACGTTTCTTTCATAAATTAAAACTTTACATATTTCTTTCATTAATTAGAACTTTACACGTTTCTTTCATAATTAAAACTTTACATATTTCTTTCATTAATTAGAACCTTACACGTTTCTTTCATAAATTAAAACTTTACATATTTCTTTCATTAATTAGAACTTTACACGTCTCTTTCATAAATTAAAACTTTACATATTTCTTTCATTAATTAGAACTTTACACGTTTCTTTCATAAATTAAAACTTTACATATTCTTTAATTAATTAAAACTTTGCACGTTTCTTTCATAAATAAAACTTTACATATTTCTTTCATTAATTAGTACTTTACACGTTTCTTTCATAATTAAAACTTTACATATTTCTTTCATTAATTAGAACTTTGCACGTTTCTTTCATAATTAAAACTTTACATATTCTTTCATTAATTAAAACTTTGCACGTTTCTTTCATAAATAAAACTTTACATATTCTTTCATTAATTAAAACTTTGCACGTTTCGTTCATAATTAAAACTTTACATATTCTTTCATTAATTAAAACTTTGCACGTTTCTTTCATAATTAAAACTTTACATATTCTTTCATTAATTAAAACTTTGCACGTTTCTTTCATAAATAAAACTTTACATATTCTTTCATTAATTAAAACTTTGCACATTTCTTTCATAATTAAAACTTTACATATTCTTTCATTAATTAAAACTTTGCACGTTTCTTTCATAATTAAAACTTTACATATTTCTAAATTAGTTTATATTTCCAATCACAAATTTCCATTTATTTATTTAACATTTTTAATACATATGAAATCATTTTTCACTTTATTAAATCATTTTAAAAACAAAACTAAAATTAAAATATCAAAATTTACGTTTTCAAAATACTTAAAACTTCCAGAAAAACTTATAAAATAACCACGGGTCTGTATAATATTTTCTAACCTAGGTCAAGTGATACGGATAATATATCATTTCAATCCGTAATTTACAAAGAAAAATCCTGGTTCTATCATTTCAAACCCGCAATCCCAAGTTAAATAAAATAAATAAAAATCGCTTAGGCTTGTCATTTCAGCCCATAACGATCTTTCCCTATTCTAAAGTCCGTTCGGGTATGTATCATTTCAACCCATAGTGATTCTATTCTACAGGGAACTTGTAGTGTGAGAACAGAATATAAATAAGCAGTAAAATAAAATAAAATATAACAGATGATGTAACAGGCATATAAACAGTATTTAATATCATATAAATATATCACAGGCATGTATAACATAATATAATTATTTCTACACTTTCACTTGCTATCAATTCACAATAATATAAGTATGAATGTCAGGTGTGATTACTCACCTTTTTACGCTGAAGTTTGCAAAGCAAACACACAAACAAAAATCCAGAAAGCACGAAAGCACGATTAGACACAATTCTGATTTGAATGGATGGAGAGCCAAGATATTGATCTTGTATATAACAAATACACAAATCATAAGAATAAGATTCAACACAACAAAAGATGAATTAAACTATGCAATTATGAATCAAAGAACATAACCTTGCTTTCAACCACCAAGTGGGCTTTGCCATGGTCTAATAGTGAGGAGGAGGTTATGTTGTGGTGGTGGAGGCTGAGCTATGCAAGGAGAAAACAAAAGGAAAAAAAAGAGAGAAGGAAGCCATGGAAATAACCTAGAGCTTGTTGTATTTTCTTCACGCAAATGAAAATGAGAGGATGAGAACTTGTACGTGAATAAGAAATAAAAAGAAGGCGGCTAGGGTTTCAAGAGATTTGAATGGCTAAGATGTAGGGTTTAGAAAATGAAAGGCTAGCAAATAAAAAGGCTAGTGAATGAGTGGGATTTATTTCCTATTTAATAAAAAAAACTTATTGTAAAATATTTCAATCAGAAGAGGCAAATGAGGAACTGAGATGTTGAGAAGATTTTTATGTGATTTGATAGAGTAAATGCTAGGAAAACAAAGAGACAAGAAATAAAGAGAAAAACCTTATACATATATTATTCCTAAATGCAAGTGAAATATGTGAATCATAATAGGAAATAAATTTTGTACGTGTATGGAAAAAGGAAATACACGGCTATAGAAGAGAAAAAAAAAGAGCTAAGGAGTTATGAATGCTAAAGAAACGGAAAGGCATAAGTTAAGGAGAAAAAACGTACAATATATTTTATTTTTAAATGCAAATGAAAAATGAGAGATGGGAAATAAATTTTGTACGTGAATTATGAAGTGGAGTGGATGGCAAGAAAAGATTTTGAACGGCTAAAGAGGAGTAAATGATAGAAAAACAAAAAGGCTAGGAAATAAAAG
Organism: Allium fistulosum; assembly: GCA_030737815.1. NCBI lineage: Eukaryota > Viridiplantae > Streptophyta > Magnoliopsida > Asparagales > Amaryllidaceae > Allium > Allium fistulosum. Next base: position 949,513,457 of record CM060907.1, on the reverse strand, counting down.
GTAAGAAATAAGGAGAAAGAAACACACATACATACATATATATATATATATATATATGTATATATATGTATATGTATATATATATATATATATGTATATATATATATATGTATGTATATATATGCATATATATATGATTCTTAAATGCAATTGAAAAGAGGATATTTTGAGATGTTTGTACATGATTAATAAGAGCAATTCACGGCTATGAACGGTGAATGGCTAGGGTAAGTAATAAAGAGGGTAGGTAAATAAAAAGGCAAGCATTAAAGAAATGTAACGCATGTCTCCTTGATTTCTTCCAAGCCTTTTATGAAAAGATATACACACAAGTGAAATCCAATAAATAAAGCTTAGATAAACAAAATAGAAAAATAAAATAAAATAACATAGAAAATAAAAATATAGAAACGCACATAGAAAACTAGAAATTGAAATACAGTAAATAACTGCGTGTAAAAATGTTGTAATTTATCTGATTTAAAAAGTATAACTCAGAATTTAACGAAACGAAAAGCAGAACAGATATCATAAATATATTCTGCTTCAAAGAAAAAGATTAAAATTTGAAATTCAATTTTTTTTATATATTTAAACTGAAAATTCAGATTTTGACCAAAATATAAAATTTTCAAAAATCGTTTATTTATTGCATTTGGAAAATAAATTACAAACAAATTCCAAACTTACATTGGAATAATTCTAAAAATTCACTTTTAAATGATTTAATAAATCAAAATTTCAAATAAAAATTTAATTACAAATATTCACAAAATTATGGGTTGTTACACTCTCCCCCACTCAAAACTTTTCGTCCACGAAAAGGAACGAGGCATGGAAAATAGAGACAACAGATAGAATGAGATAGAACCAAGACAATATAAAGAAAAAGAAGATTGAAATTATACATGGTAACAGTCGTTACAGGTAATTCAACAAGATGGAGATGATCTTCCCCAGATCCTCTTAAATCAAGGACACAAGCACGAAGAAGATTCTTGAAAAGTTTTCCAAAACAGACTGGTAAAGGTATTTTGGGAGGAAGAACTACAAATCAAACTTTAGGAGATAAGATCAATTTGGAATTCAATTCCCCGCTTAGGATGCAAGAGAATAGGAACAACCGAAGGATAAGAGATTGGAAAACAAAATAAGATGATAAATTTTAAAACCATAAAATTTTCAACTTAAATTAAGAATTGATTTCATCCATTTGATTTTTCCTAAGTTAATTAAATCTTATCTATTTATAATTTCATTATCTTATCACCCAATTAACCATTTCTAAAATCGTGAATTTGAGATCATTTATTATACTCAAAATTTTATTCAATAAGTTTCATGCTTCTTTATTCCAGATGGTTATTACATTTATTCCACTTAATATATGTCTAATCACATATATTAAGTATACTTACAGTTATTATGACTTACTCCAATTTATTCATAAGTTCCTTTAACATCACTTTATGCTGTATATTATTCAATTAACTTTTTATTCTATTTACCTTTATTAATCCTTTATAACTAAAATTTAAGTGTACAACATTTATTATGACCACTCAAATTTTATTTATAAAATCTCCTTTATATCGTGTGTTCTCTAATTACATATTTAAATTTTAATAATTTAGGTAAGTTATATTGGAATGCAAGAGAATATTACACAAATAAAATTTCTTAACTCAATCATCCAAGCTTCAATATTTATTCAAATTTTGATTTCCTTTTATAATTGAAATTATCCTTTAAGATAAAATTTAAGAATTAGATTTCCGATTAACTTCAAACTATTCTAGAGATAATTAAATATACACAATATATATCAAATCAACTCTTAAATCACATATATTATAAATCAAGTCATAATTAGAAAGCCAAATCAATTTAATTCTCCAAAGAAAAACTGTAGCAAAACTACAGAATGGTCTCTTCGCTTCGAAACTCGAAAATGAATGTCGATGATGCTGCAGTCATCACCGAAATTATTTCCCAGCGACAAAGAAAAGAACACTGATTTACAAATTAAAATCCTTTGAAACAATTTCTACGAATTACCTTTAAATAATATATCCTTTTAAAACTTTCAAAACAAAGTTCGAAATCATCGGAAATTAAATTCTCACATTCTTGATTTAAATTCATTTAAATTTCCAAATTAATTTATAACCATGTTTAATTATTTAGAGATGAAACTAAAGCCAATGATTATAAAATACATACAAAGTTAAATATTATTTCTTAACACCCAATTCCATTAATTATCAAAAATTTAGAAAATTAACCTTATACATATTATAATTATACAAAATTTATCCATCTACTAAATTAAAAAAAAAACATATTGCGTCAGTTTGTCTGTTCAAGTGTTTTGGAGATCCTATCGACAGCGTTGATCAGACGAACCAATCGAAAACCCAAATCAACATCAACAACTCAAACAACACAATATATAAAACATCTTTAAAATATAAAAAAATTTGAAATACAAGATTAATTTTTCAAAATAAGGATAGGGAATCAAATTGATGGACTCAAATTAAAGAGAATTTTTTTTTTAGACAAATTGGAGGCAAAGATAAGACGATTAAATAACAGAATAGGAAGATGGGTAAGCCTATACATATCGCAGGCAACCTTAACCAGGTCAACCTTGACTTAATGAATAAGATCGATGTGGATTTTCTGGGGTAAATCTACATTCGATCTCAAGAGATAGAATTCAAGCATAGCAAAAGATAGTAGCATTGTAAACCAAGGATACAGAAGTCTTCGGTGAATCTATGCTTTTTGTAAAGAAGTTTCACACCTTTACAAGTAATTAGAATATTGGCGGGACCGCCAATTTATTAGAAAGATTATTCGGAGTGGAGTTATGGGACACTCCAGAATCAAGAAGACACGAATAAGGGAGGACAAGAATGGACTTCGGAACTGAAGGGAATGTTCCAAAATTCAAAGGAAACCGAATCGAAGATGAAGGAATTCAAGCTCGAACGAAAGCGATTCTGTAATTAAATTTACTCTATATGCTGAGTTTGCCTAAAACCAGAGCTCTGATACCAACTGTAACGACAAGATATTTTCAACCATTCGCATCCATTATAAGTGTATAGGTAGACACTCATGCCGAAGTTGAATTGCTCAATATACCGCGTTGTAAATAAAATTTGGCAAATCTCAGAATATACAGTAAATAAATATAATCACAGATCACAGACACAGAGTAATATAATGCAGCGGAAGTAAAAGAGATAGTAGTCCATGAAGCTACTATATAAATACATCAGAGTTAATTTAGATACAATAGGAATACCAAGATACAACAGGAGTAATAGTATGAAAATCAGGTACAACTGGAATCAACTGGATAACAAAATGAATAGATATCTGGATCTTCAAAGCAAAACTCCAGCTCCGAAGGTGAGTCTCTAATGCTGTATCACTTAGTCTGACCCGAGCGTAAAGCAAAACACAAAACACTCGAGTCAGGACATACATACTTATATAATGTAAACCAACTCAAGTGAACTGTAATAAAGGTACAAGTAACTTAAAGAATGCTTGGGATCGCCCATTCTTTAAGGATCCGTTAAACTATTTACTATGTAGTAATATTCGCTATTATAATAGTGTCTAAATAAGTAAAGTATAATCATATAGAAAATAGCGTTAAGGGGATGGAGAACCTTAACGCGGTCGGATCTTAAAATCATAATCGTAGTAAAGCTCGATATGGTAGGTGACACGGCACAACTAGGCAATGCCAGGGTAGATATACCAATTACGCACACAGACTGATGGATACGCATAGCAGCCACTACCGTTCCACCTCGAACAACACTCCCAAATCGGAGGATGGCCATCTAATCAATCACAAGTAAGAGTATAATATCGAAGAAATGTGTCCGAGAAGAGGTGCTACCTCACTGGTCCGAGATCGCTCCTGTTTTAGCCACCTTATGCCAACTCACGGGAGTTGGGTCCACGTAACATACCTTAAGAACGTCGCCACCATCCTACTTCATTCTGGAATCTCCACCGCGTACACGGTTGTCAAAGTGGTTTTCGGTATCGACAGAGAGTATGTCCATATCCGATCCCGGTCTCTTTGCCAACCAATCGTTATTATAACCCGTGGTTATAAATTTCAAAATAGTTTATGTTTCAAATCAAAATACATCCTTTAAACCATTTCAAAATCATATCATTTATTTCAAACTAATACATACTTTCAAACCCAAAACATATCTATTCAAAACCAATTCAAAAATATATCATTTCCATTTCAAAACCAATTCAATAATATATCATTTCAATAAAACCCAAATTTCAAAAATCACTGAATATTTCCTTTAATTTATTAAACTTGAATCTTCCTTTAAATTATCATAGCATTTTGGTAATGTAACCTTAAGGAATCATAGCATTTTTGGAATGTAATACTTTCCAATTTAATATTTTATATAATCAAAGTATTTATATACTTACAAATTTTTAACATGGTCATTTTATCATAGCCTTATAGTTAAATAAACTTTGTTGTTGTAATATCCAATTTAATGCTGAAATTCTTATGTTAAGTTAAGAGTACCTTATTAACTTACATTATCATTACAATAAAGAAACTTTATTATTTTAGTCATTAAAATATGTCAGTTACATTAATTAAAACTTACATATTAAATGTACTTTTTAACTTACATTTCTATTACAGTAAAGAGCATTTATCGTTTAATCAATATTACACTAATTAAACTTACATTATCAAATGTACGTTTTAATTTACGTTTTATTACAAAAAGGGCATTTATTATTTTAAATCAATATTACACAAATTAAGACTTACATGTTTCTTTCATTAATTAAGACTTTACATGTTTCTTTCAGTAAGTAAAACTTTAGATATTTCTTTCATTAATTAGAACTTTACACGACTCTTTCATAAATTAAAACTTTACATATTTCTTTTATTAATTAGAACTTTACACGTTTCTTTCATAATTAAAACTTTACATATTTCTTTCATTAATTAGAACTTTACACGTTTCTTTCATAAATTAAAACTTTACATATTTCTTTCATTAATTAGAACTTTACACGTTTCTTTCATAAATTAAAACTTTACATATTTCTTTCATTAATTAGAACTTTACACATTTCTTTCATAATTAAAACTTTACATATTTCTTTCATTAATTAGAACTTTACACGTTTCTTTCATAAATTAAAACTTTACATATTTCTTTCATTAATTAGAACTTTACACGTCTCTTTCATAAATTAAAACTTTACATATTTCTTTCATTAATTAGAACTTTACACGTTTCTTTCATAAATTAAAACTTTACATATTCTTTAATTAATTAAAACTTTGCACGTTTCTTTCATAAATTAAACTTTACATATTTCTTTCATTAATTAGAACTTTACACGTTTCTTTCATAATTAAAACTTTACATATTTCTTTCATTAATTAAAACTTTGCACGTTTCTTTCATAAATAAAACTTTACATATTCTTTCATTAATTAAAACTTTGCACGTTTCTTTCATAATTAAAACTTTACATATTCTTTCATTAATTAAAACTTTGCACGTTTCTTTCATAATTAAAACTTTACATATTCTTTCATTAATTAAAACTTTGCACGTTTCTTTCATAAATAAAACTTTACATATTCTTTCATTAATTAAAACTTTGCACATTTCTTTCATAATTAAAACTTTACATATTCTTTCATTAATTAAAACTTTGCACGTTTCTTTCATAATTAAAACTTTACATAGTTCTAAATTAGTTTATATTTCCAATCACAAATTTCCATTTATTTATTTAACATTTTTAATACATATAAAATCATTTTTCACTTTATTAAATCATTTTAAAAACAAATTTTAAATTAAAATATCAAAATTTACATTTTCAAAATACTTAAAACTTCCAGAAAAACTTATAAAATAACCACGGGTCTGTATAATATTTTCTAACCTAGGTCAAGTGATACGGATAATATATCATTTCAATCCGTAATTTACAAAGAAAAATCCTGGTTCTATCATTTCAAACCCGCAATCCCAAGTTAAATAAAATAAATAAAAATCGCTTAGGCTTGTCATTTCAGCCCATAACGATCTTTCCCTATTCTAAAGTCCGTTCGGGTATGTATCATTTCAACCCATAGTGATTCTATTCTACAGGGAACTTGCAGTGTGAGAACAGAATATAAATAAACAGTAAAATAAAATAAAATATAACAGATGATGTAACAGGCATATAAACAGTATTTAATATCATATAAATATATCACAGGCATGTATAACATAATATAATTATTTCTACACTTTCACTTGCTATCAATTCACAATAATATAAGTATGAATGTCAGGTGTGATTACTCACCTTTTTACGCCGAAGTTTGCAAAGCAAACACACAAACAAAAATCCGGAAAGCACGAAAGCACGACTAGACACAATTCTGATTTGAATGGATAGAGAGCCAAGATATTGATCTTGTATATAACAAATACACAAATCATAAGAATAAGATTCAACACAACAAAAGATGAATTAAACTATGCAATTACGAATCAAAGAACATAACCTTGCTTTCAACCACCAAGTGGGCTTTGCCATGGTCTAATAGTGAGGAGGAGGTTATGTTGTGGTGGTGGAGGCCGAGCTATGCAAGGAGAAAACAAAAGGAAAAAAAAGAGAGAAGGAAGCCATGGAAATAACCTAGAGCTTGTTGTATTTTCTTCACGCAAATGAAAATGAGAGGATGAGAACTTGTACGTGAATAAGAAATAAAAAGAAGGCGGCTAGGGTTTCAAGAGATTTGAATGGCTAAGATGTAGGGTTTAGAAAATGAAAGGCTAGCAAATAAAAAGGCTAGTGAATGAGTGGGATTTATTTCCTATTTAATAAAAGAAACTTACTGTAAAATATTTCAATCAGAAGAGGCAAATGAGGAACTGAGATATTGAGAAGATTTTTATGTGATTTGATAGAGTAAATGCTAGGAAAACAAAGAGACAAGAAATAAAGAGAAAAAACTTATACATATATTATTCCTAAATGCAAGTGAAATATGTGAATCATAATAGAAAATAAATTTTGTACGTGTATGGAAAAAGGAAATACACGGCTATAGAAGAGAAAAAAAAAGAGCTAAGGAGTTATGAATGCTAAGGAAACGGAAAGGCATAAGTTAAGGAGAAAAAACGCACAATATATTTTATTTTTAAATGCAAATGAAAAATGAGAGATGGGAAATTAATTTTGTACGTGAATTATGAAGTGGAGTGGATGGCAAGAAAAGATTTTGAACGGCTAAAGAGAAGTAAATGATAGAAAAACAAAAAGGCTAGGAAATAAAAGGTAAGAAATAAGGAGAAAGAAACACACATACATACATATATATATGTATATATATATGTATATATATATGTATATATATATATGTATATATATATGTATATATATATGTATATATATGTATATATATATGATTCTTAAATGCAATTGAAAAGAGGATATTTTGAGATGTTTGTACATGATTAATAAGAGAAATTCACGGCTATGAACGGTGAATGGCTAGGGTAAGTAATAAAGAGGGTAGGTAAATAAAAAGGCAAGCATTAAAGAAATGTAACGCATGTCTCCTTGATTTCTTCCAAGCCTTTTATGAAAAGATATACACACAAGTGAAATCCAATAAATAAAGTTTAGATAAACAAAATAGAAAAATAAAATAAAATAACATAGAAAATAAAAATATAGAAACGCACATAGAAAACTAGAAATTGAAATACAGTAAATAACTGCGTGTAAAAATGCTGTAATTTATCTGATTTAAAAAGTATAACTCAGAATTTAACGAAACGAAAAGCTGAACAGATATCATAAATATATTCTGCTTCAAAGAAAAAGATTAAAATTTGAAATTCAATTTCTTTTTATATATTTAAACTGAAAATTCAGATTTTGACCAAAATATAAAATTTTCAAAAATCGTTTATTTATTGCATTTGGAAAATAAATTACAAACAAATTCCAAACTTATATTGGAATAATTCTAAAAATTCACTTTTAAATGATTTAAAAAATCAAAATTTCAAATAAAAATTTAATTAAAAATATTCACAAAATTATGGGTTGTTACAGATCTTATAGCCATTATAGTTTTGTATTAAGTATCTATTGGATATGTCGGTCCACATGAGAAAAAAATATATGCTACATGTATCAACGTATTTAGAAGATAGTTAAGACAAGGCTATAGATGGTCGCTCCTATCCAGCTCTATTCTCCGTACTAGTAGACGGTATTACCTAGTAATACTCTTTGCTAATGTGGGTCTCGGAGTGGGGCGTCACAGTATGAGACTTGAATATTTTATATATTTATAAAAAGGAGAAGGAGTATTTTGTAAATAATTCTAATCTTTTTTTCTAAAATTGGCAGTACTTTTAGAATTGAAAAATGTGCAACCAATCATAATTTGACAAACAAGGCAAGTTAGGTACAAAGAAATAGTTTAAAAAGTCAAATCTACATGCTTTTTCCTGTTTCAATGCTTTCTGCACCAGGTTATGACTCCTTACCTCCGCCTCTGACTCCATCAAAATCATTGCACATGGTATCATATAACTAGTATATAGTGAATTGGACAAAGGTGAAAGGTATTGGGTCAAAACAATGGGTTCTGAAGGGGTTGAAGCGCTACTTTACTTTTAAATGAAAATGCGCCTGCTTTGCTTTCGATTGAATTACTTTTGACTTGGTCTGCTTTCGACTAGATTAATGACTTTAAAAAGAATGGTTTTAAAGAGGTTGCGCCTTTGTTTTAAATAATTGCTTTCGACTAGGTCGAAGCCCTTGACTGCCGCTTTTTTCCTTTCGACCTAGATTGGTTTCGAAAGGGTTACCTTATCTTTAAAACCAAGTCGCTTCTCCAATGCTTTTGAAGGGATGGTTTCGACACCATCACTTCTTTACTTGGGAATGCTTTCGAAAGAGACGTTTTCAACTTAATTGTTCTAATGACCCTTTTGCTCTATAAATGGTAGAAACCAAATGGTTTCGAAAGAGAGGTTTTAATGGTTTCGAGAGGTGTTTCCACATGTTATAAACTGAAACCAAATGCTTACGAAGGCTTAACATTTTTATGCTTTCGAAGGTTTTAAAGAAAGGTTTCTAAGTGGGTGGTTCCTCGGTGGTTTCGAAATGTCTAAAAGGAAAGGTTTTCAAATGGTTTCGAAAGGCAATGTTTAAGTGTTTTAAAGAGGATGTCTATGGTTTTAAAGCTTTCGAAGTAGATATTTTCGAATGCTTTCGAAAGGATAAATATAAATGATTTCAAAAGGTATGATTTCGAGTGGTATGTTTTGGCCTTTGGCCTAAGGTTTTAATTCTATTGAAAGTGATACTTTCAAAGGTTTTGAAAGGGGTATTTTCAATGGTTTCGAAAGTTTTGTTTAAAGGTTTTAGACAAAGGTTTCGAATGAGTTTCTTTTGGCAATATAGCCTAAGTGTTTTAAGTTAAAGAGGGTTTTAATTTATTTTGGAAGGATGGGAAAATCCTTAATAATTTCATTAACATTATTTTGAGTAAAGTATATATAGCATGGCAAATAGCTTAGACTAAAGCAAAGAGTATATTTTCCTAGTATATGTATAATTTAATGGTTTAAATAATTTTGAAAAGGTTTTCAAGGAAAAAATTTAAAGGGTAGTTAACTTTAAGAAAATGACTCAGATTTGAATACCAGATGGGACTTGTGTAGGGTCGCGCCTTATACCCATTAGCTATTAGCCCCTAGGTAATTTAGTCCAAAATTCTGGTGTGTAGGGCTTTGTCAGAAGTGAGACTAAAATTTTATTACACAAAGAATGGAATCTAAAAAGGTAAGATTGGTTATTGGTAAGCACGCAAAACCATTAGGATCAGATAGACTTGGAGTAGTAAGTAAGGATAGATCGTCCAGATGGGGAGTGTGTAACAGTTGTTAGATTTTTTTATGTTTTCTGGTAGGCCCGAGTCAACCAAGGGTTAGTAGTTAGCTAAACAAAACTACAGTGTATGGACAGATAGTCCATATGATAATTGAAATGTGCTTATACATGATTTTGCTTTACAAATTTAACCACTTTTGGTTGCAAGATTATAATTTGCAAAAGATATGTTTTAAAAGAGATATTTGGGAGGAGAAACCTATTTCGCTAAGCGGCGTGGTCTCACGTAATAGCAGAAAATCGAGATGTATAGTATTATTCACACCAGGTTTTATGTATAACTCGAATTTTATTTTCCTTTAACTCTCGAGTGCTCAAAAATTGATTTGAGTAGGTTGATGGTTGGGATTTATAGGTTTTACTAGGTTGGCGAATAAAGCTTCCAGAGACGAGCAGGTGGCTGACGGATAGCTAATTAGCAGTTGCTGATATATTTTAGATTGATTCTGTTGTATTGTATATATAGTAATCTCGTCAACCAAGGGGGCATCATCATATATCGCTCTTGGCGTAATATTGTAATAACTATATTTTATCTGATCCTGGGAAAGCGATTGGATTATGTAATTTGAATGTGAAACATGTGTCTTGAAATGTGATCAAAAAAATATTTTTGAATCTGTGATTTTGTTTCATATTCATTTGCTTTTGATATTATGAATACCACTAACATAGCCGTATTTAGTCGTCGGAAGTTAATACTATGGATGACTGCAGCATCTGTAGCGCTTAGCTTTGGGCCTCTAGATAGGGGATGTTACAACTTGATATCAGAGCATAGGTTTATGAAAAACCTTAACTAAAAAGATGATTTTTGAAAACTTAATCCTAAGGAATTAAAGATAAGATTGGGTATGGGATAACGCTATAGTAACATACTTATAGTTGCCATTTATAAGTATGCGCTTTATCTCTAGTCTCCTATCTCTATTAGGTTATTTTTTCAGTATCTCACGAAAGTTTGAATGCAGATATGGATTCTCGTAGAGATAATGTTGGAGGAGGAAGCAGTGCTGGAGATGGAAATGCCAGACCTAATACTAGAAGGAACCCAGGTCAGGCACGAGCTGGAAATACTAGTGCTAAAGCACAGCAAGTTGATATGGGAGCCATGTATTAGTTTTTCGTGAATATGATGTAAGCAGGGGTTGCTGCTGGAGTAATTGAGGGAGGAGCCAAGGAAGCTCCAGTAGTTAATAATTATGCTACTTTGAGTAGGGACTATGCTAGGTTGGGAGTCAAACCATTTGTTGGGACTAAAGATGCCATAGAAGTGGGGAACTGGTTGTTGCACTTTGAGAGGATATTCACAGATTTAAGGCTCAGTGATGAGCAGAAAAGAAGGCTCGCTTTGAGGAAGCTTCAAGGAGCAGCTTTATACTGGTGGACTAATGTGATAGTTGGAGTGGATGAAGGAACCATGACGTGGGCTGAGTTTAAGAGGAGGTCCGAGGAGAGATTCATGTCTGTGATGGCAAAGTCTACCTTGCTCAGAAAGTTTGCTGAGTAAGAGCAGGGAGAGATGACTGTGTTAGAGTATGCTACAAGGTTTGAGGAGTTGGCAAGATATGGTAATGCCACCGTGGATATCATGATTAAGAGAAACGATAAGTTCATTATGGGGTTGAAACCTGAATTGGCCAGGGCTACATCACTTCATATTAGGGATCCTTGTGATGTTGTAGTAGAGATGACTCTAAGACATGAGGAAATTATTGCTTTGATGGAGAAGAATAAGGCGAAGGAGGTCCAGGTAGGGCAGAGTCAAAAAAGTTAGTTCTTTCCTAAGAAGGGAGCCTAGAATGGTAGAGCCGTGAAGAAGGGAAAGTCAGAAATGTCTGTTTTAAGTGCGATAAGAAAGGGCATTATGTGAATGAATGTCGTTTTGGAGAGGCAAAGAAAGTGACTGGGAAGAAGAATGTCAAATGCTACAACTGTGATCAGATGGATCATTACAAGAGCCAATGCAAGGAGCCTGCTAAGGATGGAAAAGGCAAAGTATATGCATTGGAGCCGGCTACCTCGAGACCCATGGTAGGGGAAAAAGGAAAAGCAGTGTTGGGAGGTACACTTATGATTCTTGGTATGGCAGTTACTGTTTTGTTTGATACTGATGCATCGCATTCTTTTATATCTTGTTGTTTGGTAAATAAGCTTAACCTAGAACCCTCATACTTAGTTACTTCCTTAAGGGTTGCAAATCTGATAGGAGGGTATGCGACACTTGGGATGAGATGTGACCACCTAAAGTTTGACTTGTTAGGTCATACTTTTGTTTGCAGTTTGCATATGTTTGATTTCATAGGATTCGAAATTATTTTGGGTGTGGATTGGTTAAGTAAATACGATGCTAGGATATTTTGCTATGATGGGAAAATATCGCTTAGACACCCAGATTGTATATACTGTAGAAAACCCTAGCTATGAGGTAAATGCTTTGTAGGGTGTTGTGGAAATAGAAGACGAGCTGAATTGAGTTTTTGTAGTTAGAGAATTCGTGGATATTTTTGAACCTATAGTAGGATTTCCACCGAAATGGTTCATTGAGTTTCGAATAGATTTGGTGCCTGGAGCAGAACCGATTAGTAGACCGCCAAGCAAGATGACACATACCAAAATAAGGGAGCTTAAGGTGCAGTTGATGGATTTGGAAGGCAAGAATTTCGTCAGACCTAGTTGTTCACCTTGGGAGCAGCCGCAGTGTTTGCTAAGAAGCTGGACGGATCGTTAAGGTTATGTATTGATTATCGTAAGTTGAATGAGAAAACGATAAAGAATCGATATCCATTGCCTAGGATTGGCGATTTATTCGATCAGTTGAGTGAAGCCAAGATATTTTCGCAGTTCGATTTAACGACATGTTTCCATCAGTTTAGAGTGAAAGAGGATAGTATTTCTTTGATGGCATTTAGAAACAGATATGGATCGTACGAATTGTTAGTGATGCCATTTGGGCTGACTAATGCGCCAGCTTTCTTTGTACATTTGATGAACCGGATTTTCCGAGAGAACTTGGATATGTTCGTATTGCTTTTCATAAATGATATTTTGGTGTACTCTAAGGATGAAAGAGAGCATGAAGTTCATCTTAGAGTAGTGCTTGAAACGTTGAGGCAGCATCAGCTAAAGGCGATGTTCTTGAAATGTCATTTCTATAAGAAAGAAAAGAAGTTTCTTGGCCATGTAATTTCAGAGAATGGATTATCGGTGGATCCAACTGAACGAGGCCATGAATAGTTGAAAGAAATCAGAAATGGTAACTGAGATAAGAAGTTTTCTAGGATTGGCTGGTTACTATTGGAGGTTTATTAAGGATTTTTCGCGGATAGCGGCACCAATGACCAAGCTAACTCGAAAAGATGTGAAGTTCGTTTGGACCGATAAGTGTGAGGAGGCATTCAAGAAGCTGAAACACTTATTGACTAATGCACCTGTGTTAGTTGTTCCAGAAGGGAATCAGGATTTGGTGGTGTACATGGATGCATGTGGGACTGGGTTAGGAGCTATGTTAATACAGAGGGGTAGAGTAATTGCCTATGCTTCTCGATAGCTTAGACCGCATGAAGTCAGATACCCAACCCATGATTTGGAGTTAGCTATGGTGATTTTTGCATTGAATGTGTGGAGACATTATCTTTTAGGAGAAAGATTTGAATTGTATACGGACCATAAGTCATTAAAGTATTTGTTCTCTCGGAAGGAGCTGAACATGAGACATCAGAGGTGGTTAGAGTTCTTAGCTGCTTATGATTTCAGTATTGAGTACACACCGGGGAAAGGCAAGAAGGTTGGAGATGCACTTAGCAGAAAACATCAGGATATGGTGTTAGCAATGATAGTCGAGTGGAAAGATTTGGAAGCATTAGCGACTTGCAGGGTACAGTGGAGAACTAAGAGTAGTTCAAGTACAAAAATAGCTTTGTTATCATGTTTGGAAGTTTGACCGGTTATGATAGAAAAGGTTGCTTCTAAACAGCTAGATGATCCAATGTTGGCTGAACAGATCAGAAAGCTGAGAGATGGAACAGAGAGCAATGACTTAAAGGATTTTGGTCTTGACCAGAATGGATGGTTGAGAATGAAAGAAAGATTGTGTGTTTCGAATGTGGGAGACATTAGGAAGGAAGTTTTGGAGGAATGCCATCGTTCGAAGTTCACTGTTCATTCGGGAGGAACTAAGATGTGTCATGACATTAAGAAAAGTTTCTTCTGGGAAGGTATGAAGAGGGATGTAGGCTTATGGGTAAAGCAGTGTTTGAACTGCCAATGGGTAAAAGCCGAACATCAGAAGCCAAGTGGGTTGCTTCAACCTTTGGACATTCCAGTGTGGAAATGGGATTCTATTTCTATGGATTTCATTGACGGGTTACCAAGGACTAATAGAGGAAATGAAAGCATATGGGTCATTGTGGATAGGTTGACCAAGAGTGCCCATTTCATTGCAATTAAGTCAACCAGAACAACACCTGTGTTAGCGAAGTTGTTTATGAAGAATGTAGTTAGACTGCACGAAATTCCTGTAGTATACTGAGTGATAGAGATTCTTTATTCACTAGAGAGTTCTGGAAGAGTCTTCATGATACCTTAGGTACCAAGCTCAAGATGAGTACCGCTTACCATCCGCAGACTTATAGGCAAATGGAGAGAGTTAACGAAGTCTTGGAAGATTTGGTACGAACTTGTGTGCTAGATTTTGGAGATCATGGGAAGACCATCTACATCTAGTCGAGTTTTCGTATAACAACATTTATCAGGCTAGTATAGGGATGCATCATTTGAAGCTTTGTATGAAAGGCCATGCAAATCTTTAGTTTGTTGGTTAGAGACTGAAGATAGGTTGGTTCTTGGTCCAGATTTGGTTAGAGAAGCTGTAGAAAAGGTTGAGTTAATTCGATCTAGAATGAAGGAAGCTCAATCTTGGCAGAAGATTTATGCGGATAAAAGACGGAAGGACATAGAGTTTTCTGTTGGAGAGCATGTTTTCATTAACGTGTCACCAATGAAGGGTGTGATTCGGTTTGGAAAATCAGGGAAGTTGGCACCGAGGTTCATTGGACCATTTCCTATTATTAAGAGGATCAGAAAACTCTCATATAGAGTAGAGTTACCGAGCAGTTTGGCAAGAGTCCACGATGTTTTTCATGTTTCTCATCTAAGTATATTGGAGATCCGGACACTACTATATCACCGACTATATTAGATGACTTAGTCGTAGAGCCGAATTTGACTATAGTTAGAAAGCCAGTTCGCATAGTCGCAAGATATGAGAAGAGACTCGGGAACAAGACACATAGATTAGTTAAAGTCCAATGGAGCGACGATGACAAAGACTGTACTTGAGAGACCGAGAACAGGAAGAGAGATACTTATCCTAATTTGTTTGATGGTATGTTTTACCGTTGATTGTTTTGATGT
Organism: Allium fistulosum; assembly: GCA_030737815.1. NCBI lineage: Eukaryota > Viridiplantae > Streptophyta > Magnoliopsida > Asparagales > Amaryllidaceae > Allium > Allium fistulosum. Next base: position 949,498,025 of record CM060907.1, on the reverse strand, counting down.
GTACCTTATCGTAATTTCGAGGATGAAATTCTTTAAGGAGGAGAGTCTGTAACACCCCATATTTTTAGTAACATTCTTTAGGATATTTAATTAGTTAAATAAAATAAAATAATGTAAGATGATTAATGGATTGAGATTTGTGATTGAATAAGGGGTATTTGTGCCATGTTAAATAAGTGAACTAAAGAATAGAAAGAGAATAAAATGGTTAGAAAATATGCAGGGGCAAAATAGGAACAAGGCATATCCTTAAACCCTTAACCCCTCAACATTCATGTTCACTTCATTATTCACAATTCAAAAATACAAGCTAAAGCCGGCCACCAATAGGAAGAGTAAAGAAGAAGAATAATTCAAGAGGAAGAATCAAATCACTTAATCAAGAACAATTCTCACATTCTTAAACAAAAAGCTAAGGTGAATAAACACTACATCTCATATTTTTGATAGATTTCAGTTTTAGATAAATTCTAAAAGTATTTGCAATTGTTTTGCCATGTTTTGAATGATAAATGGATATGTATATACTTGTTGATCATTTAGGCTATTTTATATGCATTTTATGATGAGAACTGATTTAGATAACCTATTAAATGACATCCAATTGCCTTGCGAATTTGAATTTAGATCAGAAATGATCATTTAGAAATTGGTTTCAATTTTTATAATTTTCTGAATTAATGTGGATATTATATGAATTTTCTAGTGAAGAAAATGCTAGTTTGGGTTTAAAATTAATTATGGCCAAATTTTATTGGCTTAGGATCTGAAATTTATATATGTTATAAAACATATTTAAAATGATTTTTTGGAATTTTTGTAGAATTTTCCTAAGTGTATTAATGGATATATAAAATTTTTTAAGGTATGAGACTTAGATGTTTTATATATTTATAAAAAGGAGAAGGTGGTATTTTGTAAATAATTCAAATATTTATTTCTAAAAATCGGCAGTACTTTTAGAAAAGAAAAATGTGCAACCAATCATAATTTGACAAACAAGGCAGGTTAGGTACAAAGAAATAGTTAAAAAAAGTCAAATCTACATGCTTTTTCCTGTTTCAATGCTTTCGGCACCAGGTTCTGACTCCTTACCTCTACCTTTGACTCCATTGAAACCAATGCACATGGTATCAAATACCTAGTACGTAGTGAATTGGACAAAGGGAAAAGGTATTGGGTCGAAACAAGGGGTTCCAAAGGGGTTGAAGTGCTACTTTGCTTCTAAATGAAAATGCGTCTGCTTTGCTTTCGACTGAATAACTTTCGACTTGGTGTACTTTCGACTTGGTTAATAACTTTAAAAAGAATGGTTTTAAAGAGGTTGCACCTTTGTTTTAAATAACTGCTTTCGACTAGGTCGAAACCCTTGTCTGACGCTTTTTACTTTTGACCTAGATTGGTTTCGAAAGGGTTACCTCTTCTTTAAAACTAAGCCGCTTCTCCAATGCTTTCGAAGGGATGGTTTCGACACCATCACTTCTTTACTTAGGAATGCTTTCGAAAGAGATGCTTTCGACTTAAATGTTTTAATAAACCTTTTTCTCTATAAAAAGTAGAACCCAAATGGTTTCGAAAGAGAGGGTTTTAATGGTTTCGAGAGGTGTTTCCACATGTTATAAATTGCACCCAAATGCTTCCGAAAGGCTTAACGTTTTTATGCTTCCGAAAGGTTTTAAAGAAAGGTTTCTAAGGTGGTTCCCCAGTGGTTTTGAAAGGTCTAAAAGGAAAGTTTTCCCAATGTTTTCGAAAGGCAATGTTTAAGTGTTTTAAAGAGGATGTCTAAGGTTTTAAACTTTCGAAGGAGATGTTTTCCAATGCTTTCGAAAGGATAAATATAAATGGTTTCGAAAGGTATGATCTCGAATGGTATGTTTTGGCCTTTGTCCTAAGGTTTTACTTCTATTGAAAGAGATACTTTCAAAGGTTTCGAAAGGGGTACTTTTTATTGTTTCGAAAGGGTTGTTTAAAGGTTTTAAACAAAGTTTTCGAATGAGTTGCTTTTGGCAACATAGCCTAAGTGTTTTAAGTTAATGAGGGTTTTAACTTATTTTGGAAGGATGTGAAAATCCTTTATAATTTCATCAACATTATTTTGGGTAAAATATATATAACATGGCAAATAGCTTAGAGTAAAGCAAAGGTTATATTTTCCTTGTATATGTATGATTTAAAGGTTTAAATAATTTTGAAAAGGTTTTCAAGGAAAAAATTTAAAGGATAGTTAACCTTAAGAAAATGACTCAGATTTGAATACCAGATGGGACTTGTGTAGGGTCGCGCCCTATACTCATTAGCAATTAGCCCCTAGCTAAATTCCAATGTGTAGGGATTTGTCAGAAGTGAAACTAAAATTTTGTTACACATAGAAAGGAATATAAAAAGGAAAGATAGGTTATTGGCAAGCTCGCAAAACCATTAGGATCAATAGACCTGGAGAAGTAAGGACAGACCGTCTAGAAGGGGAGTATCTAACAGTTGTTATATTTTTTATGTTTTTTGGTAGGCTCGAGTCAACCAAGTGTTAGTAGTTAGCCAAACAGAATTACAGTGTATGGACAGATAGTCCATATGATAATTGAAATGTGCTTATACATGAAATTGCTTTACAGATTTAACTAGTTTCGGTTATAGGATTATAATTTGCAAAAGATATGTTTTAAAAGAGATATTAGTGAGGAGAAACCTGTTCCACTTAGTGGCGTGGTCTCACTTAATATCATATAACCGAGATGTATAATATTATTCACACCAGGCTTTATGTTTGACTCGAAGTTTATTTTCCTTAAACTCTCGGGTGCTCAAAAATTGATTTGAGTAGGCTGAAGATTGGTGTAACGACCCAGAATTTCAGTCATTTGAAATTCGGATATTTAATTGATTTTAAATATTCACAAGTAAATTTTATAAGTTGAATAACTTATATTTCGAATATCTTGATTTAATTGGATAATTAAATTGTCAATTTAATATTTGAAATTGTGTAAATAAGTGAAATTTGAATATAGTGTGAATGAAAACGATTTATAAAGTTGAAATAAATTCTATTTGAATTAGAATGATGTTAGAGAAAAATTGAATTAAAAGTTAATTTGTAGAAATTGAATGTTTTAATATTTAATTAACGTGTAAAAATACTCATTTTTGATACCATCTCGGATTTCGATGAAACCGGTTTCATTGGATCCGTAATGTTATATTATTGTAGGATTTCAAATTTCGTGCCAATCAGATTTACGGTTTAGTCGTGGGAAGCTGAAACGCATAGAAATTTGTTTAAGTGAATTTTAAATTTAAATAAGTTGATTCGAAAACTTATCTTCCAAATATGATCGAATTGGCTCTCGATATATATTCCATTGTGTTCGGAATAGGGGTAAAACAATATAAATGCCAGGCGGCACGCTTCGTTTGAAGTTCGAAAATTTTTTGGGTGAATAGTGTCGCGAAATTTTCTATATAAGGCCACCATTTTTTCTATTTTGCAAACCCTAATTCAAAGCTAGGGTTAGCCGCCATATACATTTCAATGGCCAAAAACTCCACCCCTTCCACCTTGTTTATCTCTCAATCCACCCACTATTATGAAAATCTTCCAACTACAACATTAAAGTGCTTGGGGAGACGAACAACTTCAACGGCTATAATCGTTTAAAATGAAGCCGATCGATGGAAAATCGAGTTCAAATGGAGCACGTTCATGGGGCTATATCTTGGCGCGGCATGACCGAGTTAATCATGGTTTCGGCCAGGGGGGCGTAGGGGCTAGGCACTTCGAACGGTGGTCTTGGATCTTCGTCAAGTGACGAGATGGTGGCGTGGTGAACACGTGATGGTGGCGGCTAGTTTGGGTTTCGTTCGTAAGTTAGAATGATGGGGAAGAAAGAGAAACACGCAGCTCAGATCTGATGTGGAGAAAATCAATGGTCGAGATCTATTTTAGGTTAAAATAAAATAAAATTATATATTAATTTGTACAAACTTTAAAACATCATAACTTCTTCATACGAGGTCCGTTTTCGACGAAACAAGTAGTGTTGGGTCCGTATTGACCAGCACTACATTTTAGAGCTTGTTTGGAGTTGATTGGAGCTAGTGTAAATTTTGGGTAAAATTAAACGCCTGTTTAATTTTATTTGGAATAAAACACTACAACTGCTATTGGAACCAAAGTGAGTACAACTCACTCTTTCTATCTCACTGATATTTTTATATAAGTGAGAATAAATTTATTTATGTTGATTGATGGTTGTTTGGATGTTATAAGATATATTATCTATATATTGATTGGTATTTGGATATATTCCTTCCTATTAGAGCAGATGAAACCCTATACGTTTCCGTGTATGAGCGGATGACCTTTTGTGCGTGCGTCTGCCTCGAAGCGGACATTGTACATATTTTCTAACATGTATATTTGTTGCAGGTGATAGGTTGGAGGGATCCAACTGGATTCCTCACCAGTATTGATTTTATTTACAGATATTGTTATATATGCTGTTATCATATGATATATGATGTTTTGAATGCTGTGATTGATGTATTTAGTGGTGTTGCAACATTGGGCCTATTTTTGGAAATTTTAAAAAAGATTAAAGAGATGATTTCAAATTTAAAAGGATCTTCAAGTGATTTTGAAAATAGATGTTTTATTAATTTTTGAATTGTTAAGGAAATGAAATTATTTTGAATAAATAAAAGTTATAATTTTTATGTTATAAAATAATTATGACTTTTGTGAAATATTATCGAAATGTGATTTTTGAAATATGTAGTTAACTATTTGGTAAAATAGTTTAAATTGAGATTTTTGAAATTATTAGCAACGGTTTATATATAAGATTTATAAAATTGAATTTTTATAAATCGAAATGATGGAATTACAAATAGATTTTATAAGCGGATAAGATTTATAATTGATGAAGTTATAAAAAGAATGAATTTTTAAATAAATGATTTATAAGTAAATTAACTTATAATTGGATTTTGGTATGTAAATGAGATAAATGGAATTGGTTAGTAAAGGAATTTTATATATGGAAGTTTTTATAAATATAAATGGAATTATAAACACTGTTTTATAAATTCGAAATCAATTGAATTTGATATGTTAAATATAGAAGTTATTAAAGGAATTTCATCCACGATTTTGGACAGTGGATAATCCTTTAATTTAATGTGCAATAGTAATGAATTGGGTAAGGGGATTACATTCACGATTTTGGACAGTGGATTATCCTTTAATAAATGTTTAAAAATATTGGATTTGGTAAATGAACTATATTCACGATTTTGGACAGTGAATAGTATATTAAATAAAATGGATATGTTTTGGACAATGATCTTTTAAATTAAAAGACAGGTTTTGGGAAGTGATATTTTAAATGGAGTTAAATGGTTTGAAGATGTTTTAAAATGTGTTAAGTATCGGATACATAGATTTCAACATTCATTGTTGAAATAGGTGTTTCGATTAGTAAGGAAATGATGGACTATAACACTGTTATTATAGAAAATTATTTTCGAAAGGAGATGTTTTGTATAGTGTATGGGATTTATATATCTATCTAATTTTCGAATCCCTATACTAATGATTTTGGGTTGTCGTAACGATGTTTTACGCAACATTCGTTTTGACCCAAATAAATATGTTTAAGAGAACGTTTTCCTTAAAAGAATGAAATATATACTTAACCATGATCTAAGTATATGTAATATTTTCTAAGTGTTGAAAATAAATTGATTTGTGAATTACTTATTATGAAAATAAGTATATGGAAATGTTTTCCTGTAACGACCCGATATTTTGGACTATTCGCATCCATTATAAGTGTATAGGTAGACACTCATGCCAGAATTGAATTGCTCAAAATACCGCATTGTTAATTTAAATTTGGCAAAACTGAACATATAAAATAAATAATCACAGAACACAAACACAGAGTAATAATTACAGCTGAAATAGAAGAGATAGTAGTTCATGTAGCTACTATATGAATATAAAATACATCAGAGTTTACAACAGAAGAATAATACGATACATCAGAGTTAAACCAGATACAACGGAAGAGTAACACGATACATCAGATACAAATCAGAATGCATCACTGGAATCATCGAATACTGAAAGCTGGATAGATAGCTGGATCTCCAAGCGAAGCTCCAACTCCAAAGGTGAGTCTCGAAAGCTGAACCACTCAGTCTGACCCGAGTGTAAAGCAAAATACAAAACACTCGAGTCAGGATTAACATTCTTATATTAATAAATCCAACTCAAGTGAAATAGCAATTAGAATCAAGTAACTTAAAGGATGTTTGGAATAACCATCCTTTAAGGATCCGTTAAACTATCTACTATGTAGTAGTGTACGATAAGTAGATAATGTCTATCAGTAATAATAAGAAATCAAAATAGCGTTAAGTCATGGCCCATTCCACCCTTAACACATTTTTATTCCCAAAAGCATATACAAGACCGTAGTTTCCCCAAAACCGGAAGTCACCAGAGGGCAATCCATATACTAAAGGTACAAATCAAAATCGTAGTGGTCACGCATAAATGGAATACAAGTATGACAAGGCACATGAGGCAATACCCAAGGTAGTGATACTACCGTTTGCCTGATCCGGACTGGTGAGAACGCAACGCCGCAGCGCCCGCAACACCATGAAACAACACTCCCAAAATCAAGGGTGCACCAATCGACAACAAGTATAAGTAGTTCGAAGAAGTGTGTCCACTTGAGGTAGCTAATCCTCCATTGGCCCGGCACAGCTCCTATTTTAGTCATTTCCAATTTGACACAAGTGTCAAGGCTATCCATTATCGTTCTCTTTCTTCAGTCATCACGTACATCATTCCAACCACTTCATTTTGGATCATCACTCCACGTATAGTTATTAAAGTGGTTTTCGGTTTAGATAGAGAGTATATCCATAACCGAATTCCGGTCTCTTTAATAACTTTCGAAATTATTTCACCGATTGGTCGTTTATTTATTTCAAAAACCAAATCAATTTCAATTTCAAATAGATTCGTAAATCAACATTTCATTTGTCTTTCTAAATCAATTTCCAAAATTTACGTTTCAAACTACCAATTTACCATTTCCAAATCTTATAGTTCAATTTTCAATTTCTTATTAAACCAATTGAAATATTGATTCAAGTTCGTATATAAGTTTCATTTCGAAAATTATTTAAATCAATTTAATTTAACATTCAAATCAATTTAAATTCATTTATCGATTTCTTTCAATATTCATAAAGTAAATTTTCGTTCAAACCAACTTCTATTAAATTTCCAAATCATTAAATCAATTTCTTAAGTTCAACTTCATTAAAACAAAACTTACAAATTTGAATTAAATTAAATTCGTCAAATCATTTCTTTCAGTTACAAGTCTTACATTTGTTTCAATAAATCACATTTTATTTCTTGTTAAAGAAATTCAATTTCACTTATTTACTTTCTTAAATAATTTTCCAAAACTTAATTAATAAAGAAAACTCAATTTCAATTATTTACGAAGTAAAATTCACTTATTCAAAAATTCAATTTCACTTATTAAAGAATTCAAATCAATTTAATCATTTAATAATTCGATCTTATTTAATTATTAAATAATTCAAAACTTAATTATTAAAAAATTTCAATGTTTAATAATTTCAAACTTAATTATAATTTCAAGATTGATTATTAAATCATTTCAAAGTTAATTCGATCATTTCTCAAATTAAACAACATTCTTTCATCAATTACATTGTTAATATTTTGTTTCAGATTATTAAATATTAACATTTTCCTTTTATCAAAATTAAAATTTCAACTTCATTTCAAAACCATATTAATTATTCAAATAAAATCGTCGTTTATTTTTAAATCAAATTATTGACCAATCGGGTTTTTATTTAATTCTCTATCCTAGGTCAAAGTTTAATTTGGGTATTTATCATTTCAACCCGATTCCAATTCAATTCAAAATCAAAACATACAAAAGGGAACTTACAGTGTGATAACTGGGATGGTGTCAAAGTAAATAAACAAGCAATAACAACAAACAATAACAATCCAATAATCAATTCAAATAATCCCGAAATAACCGTATTAATTCGCATTGTTATTTGTACGAATTAATATAATTATTTCTAGAATCTACACTATCATTTCATGTAGATTAAAGATTATTACATTACGGTTTTTCACTTGTCATCTATTTACAATTTCATACATCATCAATTTAACAACATACATTCAGTGGTTCAAGGTGTAATTAAGCAAATCCTACGTGTCAATAGATTTAACAGTGAAAGGGTCATATTATACAAATTTAACTAATCAATTTTAAACATTTAACTATTCTATATCGAGTTCAATTGCATACTATTTATCAATTGACAATAACAGTTTAACGTCCAATATAAACATCAACAATCAATCAATTATCAGCCAAACAGTATTATCATTGCATAAATAATTAACAGATAATGGTGTCAGATGTCATAGGTGAACTGATACAGGTAATAGCATATATAACAGTGTAATTAACTACAACAGCATATATCAATTGTCGTTTCAATTGAAACCAGATTTAATAAATAAAAGAACGTTAATCGTGAGTGAGTGCTCACCTTTCGAGGCTAAATAGATTTGACAAGGTAATGAGCTACGAATTTCAAAGCAACGCCAGATGGACACGATTTGACGGAGAAACAGGCACGATGGACAAAGCTGATAAATAGAATTCGATGAGAACACAAAAAAAATTAGTTTGATATAAACGGAAAATATATATATTATTTATTCATTTTTTTTCTTTACCTTGAAATCGAAATTTTTTTTATCTACCGTATACATATAAACCTAAATAAAATACTAATTTAGATTACTAAAATATGTCTACAATTTCACATTCATAGTGTATATAATTAATAATGCAGACAACTACCCAACTTACAAATATGACTTACTTAATTATAGTATATGTACTGACCAGAGCAGATGATATATGAAATGGACTATCCTATACCTATGTTACTGTAGTTATACACCTTGATGTAAATATAAAATAAAATGGCAATGTACTAAGTCACAACTCAAAACAGGCTCTCACAAGTGTGTAAAACAACTTATATGAGTAAATATTAAAATATTCTTACTTTTATATCAAATCTGTAACATGCCTTATACTATTATAATAAAATATAATATACAATACTGTTACAAAGTAAAATATATAGATATCTATCTGAAATCAGATCTGTGTATATATATATATATGCATACTTATATATAACACGTACGGTGTGCTTACCACAAAATGCAAACACATATATGTACATAGTGTAAAATTACTTGTATACATATATAGTAATACACTATAATAATCTCTATACAATCTTTAAAATCAATATAATAACTTACACACTGACAGCATGGGTATAATGCTTCTATCAAATAGCCTTCTAGAATTCATACAACACATGCTATAAAATACTAATCTAAATACATCTATATTATATTATATAGGCTATAATAAGCAATACTGTAATAGCTTATATATTGCATAAAATTGTGTTCTATACATAAACTACCAAGGAAGCAAAATCTCATGTAAATGCGTAATATATATAAAATACTATAACTAGCATGCAAACTTACATCAATACATAGAGGGGAATGAAAGGAACTCGGCCGGGATGGAGGCTAGAGGTAGTGGTGGTGATGATTCGGTAGGTTGGCGATGGATTCGTGCTGAGGTGGCCGAGCATGGGCGGACGTAGGAGGGTGTACACACGGAGGAGGTCGTGTCGGGTCTGAGCTCCGTGGGGCAGGCGAAGTGGAAAACACGGCCTTGGGTTGCGGGTTACTGCTGCCATGTAAGAAGTGGGCGAGCTATGTAGGCTTTGGGTATGGTCAGAGAATGGTAAATGTGGGATGGCGGAGCAATAGCGAGGTGATGCGGCGACGGCTGTTGAGGTCGGTACGATGAAGGTCGTGGGTTGTTGAGAGGAGATCGGTGATGACAAAGTGGAGGTTGATGAGCTGTGATGGCTCGGCGATGATCGCTCTCGGTGGCAATGGTGCTGTTGGCGTCGGAGTGGATTGAGGGTCGCGAGATGGGACGGAGGGAGTGCGAAGGTCATGCACAGGTGTATGTGGACATTTAATAATTTCACTTGAAATAAACCAAAGAAAGGAACAACAAAAGTGATTGGAACAGTGTAGATGCTATGGCCATATACTATATTTGAATAAAACAATTGCAGAAAAGAGTAATAGTTCAGAAGATAATAAATTTGAACACAGAGAAGAGTAATGGTCACATATTGTTTTGAAAAGCCAATGTAATGAACGAACATTTGGGAATAGTGAAAGTCATAAATTGATTTTTCGAAATGGTAAGAATCATACACGAATTTAGAGGATAATAAAGTCTTCGTCTAACAGTTTTCTCAAGGCTGAGCAAATGAATGGACAGGGAACCAAAAGACTTGAAGACCCGTATCGATATGAAAAATCATTTCTGTGGATTTTGCTTCGAACCGGGCTTCAAACACAGAAATAAATATACCGTAGAGATCAACATCACGAGACGATCACAACGGTATACAGATATCGGTGGTATAATTTAATTATAAAATTCGAATTTTCTACTATGGAAAATGCAAGAAAAATGCTGAAAAATAAGATCGACAGAGCCAAAGATGTCCGAATTTGGAAAAGCGACAAACTGACATCTTGCTCAGAAGATGGTTTAGAATTTTTCTATGTAAAAATATTTTGGTTTCGAAAATATTTTATTTTCATCGCTTTTTAACTGATTAAATTGAAGTAAATTTACGCGCGAAATAAACTTTCATATTTTCGTATGAAAATTTACCAGTCGCTATGTTTAACTAGACGTTTCCAAATATAAAATTTTATTTCAAAATTTTATCGTTTAAAATTTCACAAAATTTCAACTAATTACGTTATTAAAACAGTTGAAATTTACGGGTCGTTACACTCTCCCCCACTCAAAACTTTTCGTCCCCGAAAAGGAACGAGGTAGGAGAATAGAAACAACCAGAAAGAAAACAGATTTGAAAAATAACAATCAATTTAAACCTTATAAATTCAAATTTAACTTAATTGATATTCAATAATTGATTTAATCCATTTGATTTTACTAAAATCAATCTCAACTATTTCTAAATTCATTATCTTATTATCCAATTATCTTCAATTTATAATTTTTAAAACCATAAATTTGAATAGTCTTTTATTATAATCATATTTTCTTTACACAATTTAAATTCTTCTTTATTCCAAATTATTGTTAAACTTATTCTACTTAATATATCTAATCACATATATTTAACCCATATAAATTAATTTAAACATAAAAGTTTCGATTTAAATTAATTTACATCTATTAATTTCTTTTAAATTCAAGGTATTTTCATATGTTGATCAAACTTCAATTTATTAATTCTTCCAAAACAAATTTATTTCATTATTAACTGAGTTTACTTATTATCTTATCTAACTCTATTAACATCTTTATAATCAAAATCCAGTGTATGACATTTATTATAAACACTCAAATTTTATTTATAAATTCAATTTATCTTATATATTATCCAATTACATATTCAACTTCTGAATGATTTAGGTAAGTTGTATTAGAATGCCGTTGAACAATATACAAATAAAATTTTCCCAATTCAATTTTTCAAGTTTAAATATTTATTCCAAATTTTGGTTTTACTATAATTAAAATCATCCTTTAACAAAAATTAAGAATTAGATTTCCGATTAACTTTAAACAATTTAGAGATATATATAATATATTTATATCAAATCAAATTAAATTTTTAAAATAGGATACCCATATATATATAAATCAAATTATACTGAAGAAATTCAAATCAAAATATTTTTCCAAACAAAACCGTAGCAAAGCAACAGAATAGTATCTCCACTTCGAAACTCGAAAATGAATGTCGATGATGCGGCCGCCATCACCGAAATTATTTTCCAGCGACAAAGAGAAGAGCGCTGACTTAAACTTTTAAAATTCTTTGAATGATTTCCATTTGAAATATTATAAATACTATACACTTTAAAACTTCAAATCAAAGTTCAAAATCACCGGAAACTAAATTCTCAAATCTCTGAATTAAATTCATTTAAATTTCAAATCAGTTTATAACCCATGTTTAAAATTCATTTATAGAACAATAAGTGATAATCAATTATTATCATTTCAACAACCAATTTAATTAACTTATTAAATTTTAGAAAATTTTACTTATATATATCTATAATATATTCATACAAATTTATTCCATTTTCCAAATTGAAACTAATATTGTGTCAGTTTGCTCTGTTCAAGTGTTTTGGAAATCCTATCGATAGCGTTGATCAGACGAATCGATCGGAAACCCAAATCAACATCAACAACTCAAACAACACAGCATATATTAAAACATTTATATATTATGTGACGCCCCACCTCTATACCCACGCTAGCCAAGAACACTACGGTGTAGTGCTGTCAACTAGCACGGAGAATAAAGCTGTTGAGGAGCGACCCTCTATGTAATTGCTTTGTACGAGTACCGATATATCAGATAATAAAACATTGCATTTCATCTTTAGAGGAAACCCGACATACCGATACAAACTCAAAGCTACTACACAGTGGCTATAATAGTTTAGGACAATAGATATAAAAATAACACAGAAAACATAAATGCGGAATACAGATGGAACGAAAAGTCTCATATATATAATAACTGATATCAGTTACAATACATTTGACACAATACAAATGATACAACTACAATTGTCGACTCAAGAAGTTATATATACAAGTACATTATCGACTAATATACATGAATACATTATCATCTTAAAACAGACACACTGACTACTGCAACAAGACGAAGACCACTTCAAATGATATAAAAAGTCTTCATAGCTCTAGCAGCAACCCAAAGCTAAAAATCTACAACCTGTAAATACTCGGTCTGACCCGAGTATTACATTCAAAAGAAAATAATACCCGGATCGGTCTAATTCAAACTCAGTTATTAATGCATGGAAGCAATAATAATCAAATAGATGACAGTCACAATAATTTCCGTCTATCCAATCCTTTTAACAAAGAAATCGGATAACTAAAAATATAACACTTAACAGTATTAATCCACAAAACAGAAATCCAAAGCAGTTTAAACAATTGAAATGTCAATTTAAAAACATCAATGCTAATTGGCTGCAGTACACGCTAACGTGTACTGCCTCGCCAATACAGCCTACGAATTACGCAACAGGTCGATGAATCAAGAACAAAAGAAATATGGATTAAAATCTGTCAATTCAGTATGGCTGCAGTGCACGCACGCGTGCACCGCCTCGCCACAACAGAATATAAAGTCATCACAAGGGACAAGGGTAAAACTGCTACGAAAATGCAGCCACCACTTGTATTTAAGGGCAAGGCTGCATCAGTGAAATGAAACAGTGTATCCAATGAAAGAGACAACAAGTGAAACAAGTTCAACATGTCGCAAAGCAAGGCACAGGGAAATAGCAAACTGAAGGCGAGAGCACCAAAGATATGGTACTACAACACTCAACAGAAAAGACGCAGATCAGCCTCATTAGAAGATAAGATCATCAGTGAAGCAAAATGACAAAATGCAAATGATACATGGCATCAATGCAATGCATCAGATTCAAACTATGGGACACAAGTCAGAGGTCAAAACACATTTTCAACAAAGTACATCCAACCAGGCTACAGAATGTCCTAATGCAGACAAGTATAAATTCGAACATGAAATGGAGAACATCATTGCAAGTGCAACAGGTAGAAGATGATGCAGTGAAGCATGTACAAGGGCAGTACATATGAACATCATAGCAAGTGCAACAGGTAGAAGATGATGCAGTGAAGCATGTACAAGGGCAACCTCAGCGACAAAACAGTGTCAAAAATGAAGAGACCAGAGGAATGCAACTAAACAAAACATAGGTTGACATGCCAAGGCAAGGACGCATGCATTTAATGCTAAAGCAAATATATATGACAACTTTCAAGCTAGGCTAGGACGTATCAATGTTAAAAGCAATAAAAGTTGCTACTATTCACAAAAGAAAGCTTTGCACTTAAACCCAAATTAATGTGTTCAATTGCAAGGCTACAAAGCAAAGGCAACTAGGAAGCAACAACCTGCTACTATTCACCTAGAAAGAATCTGCATTTAAACCCAAATACATGGGTGATGCTTGACCACTTTCCAAGCAAAGGCATAGAAGACATACAAAACCAAAGTAAACAAATCCCATTGCAAGGCCACAAACAACTATATTCTATTCTAATTATTTATATATATTCACAGTTTGATAGTTGTAAGGATAATAAAATGTAGTTCATTCACTGCCAGGCTATCAGATACCACTTATAGTACTATGTGATTTTAAGAAATGTCAGGCTATAAACTAAAGCATGAAAATTTCCAAACTTATGTATATTTTTTATTAGAAAACCTGATCATCTAAAATGTAAGCATTCTTATCAAACTAAGTTAAGCTCAAGCTCTAAAACAACTAAGTTAAGCTCAAGCTCTAAAACAAAATATAAAATAGATGTGCTGCTGTACCAACTAGATTAGTTGAACATAAATATAGTTTGTACGTTATGTGTGTGTATTAATCTATACATGTTATTTGTGATATCCCGGATTTTCGGGCATCAGATAATTGGATAGTTATCTGATTTAATTTTTAAAAATACTGATTTATAAATTGAACAAATTTAGATGTGATAATCTCCAGTATAAATTATTTAAAATTTGGCCAAATTGTTAATTTCAAACCAATAATAATAATGTGTTGTGTGTGTGTGTGTGTATATATATATTAAATAGAATTATTATTACAAATTGAATTTGGGTTTGTTTAAAATATATATGAATTGTTGACTTGATTTTAAATTAGATTTTTCAAATTTAATTTGAATATGAATTTGGATTTATTAAGTAATTCAAAAGATAGACATTTTAAAAATATTTAGATATAAAATATATGTATAAGCTTTTATTTATATATATATAATTTGTTTTATTACATTTTCTTTAAAAATAAATTCATATATACATTTACATAACAATAAATAAATTTAGTAAAGGCTTTTACTAACATTTTAAAATTAAATATAAATTACTTAATTACATGTGTATATATATTAAGGCTTCATTATAACAAGTGTTGATAAATAAACTATAGTGAATGACAAATGTAAAGATTTTAAACATGTGTCACTTTTTATTTTTGATTTTCTTTTATTTTAATTAAAATCAAAGTTCAGCCTATATATAAACATTTGGTTCTCACCTTCCTTTCTTTTTCTATCTTCATGATTAAAAAGCTAAGAGAAAAACTCAAACCCATTTTCTCAAACAAATCTGAAAACCAATCACTCCCCTAACCAGAAATCAAAACTTAAATCCTGTACATTTTCAGAAATCATCAACCTGTAACCATTTTCAAATTTAAAACACTAAAGCCTGTACAAAGCTTCTTCTTCAACTTGAGTTTCAAACTAAAGCATGCAAACCTGAGATTTGATCAAGCAAGTAACTTGGAAAATTATCTAAAGCAAGAAATTTTCAGCATTTCAGCAACTCAAAGTTTTAAGATCTAAGGAGAAATTCATGTTAGCATTTTTAATCAAAGACAAATTCCAGCAACTCAAATTCAAAAGTTTTTCAAAACAAAGAAGTGCTCTGTTCATTTTAACAGGTGAGTAAACATTTTCTCTTAAAAACAGTTTTAAGAAAATCTGTTGTGATGGATGTTTATGTAAATTGTGTTACTTAGTAATATGATATGAATGCATGTTTATATATCTGAAATGCTTGGAAATTAATGTATGCATGTTTGTATAGGAATGTTTGAAATGCCTGTGATGGTCTCTGTATGCTTATAAACAGGATTCATCTTCTTAATAAATTCAATAATTCTATTTTTAATAAACTAGCTTTTGATTTGTAAACAAAGGCTGTTTGAAATCATGTAATCTTCCTTCTAAAAATAATTATAGGTTTTTATAATGGATGTTTAGTTCAAATTTCAAAATTTACAGTAAAAATCTTATTATGGTCAAAAATTAATTGAATCAATTTTAAGTTTGTATTGCATGGATGGATTCGTGATGGGAAATCACGAATTTTAGTATGTAAAACATAAATTTTAAGATTTAAATTCGTGTGAAATGGTGAGATGAACGGAAATGCTATTTTAGGCAAATCCTGGCGATCGGAGAGGTGATAGGTTTCGGGGTTGAAGCTGTTGGTGGTAGAAAGTCTGGAGATCATGGGAAAAATAAATTGGGATTTTATTTATGAGGGGGTTGGCCGGAATTCGACAAAGTAGGGTTAACGCCCTGTGTTTTCTTTTGATGTTCATTGGGTTTTCACGGCAACGAGAAGCTACCGGAGTTGAGCGCGAAGGGTTCTGGAGGTACTGGGGGTGGAGGCGGAACTTCGGGAAGGTTCGCGTGGCTTATCGATTCAGGGATCATCGGTGAGGTCGAATTTCGATGGCGTGTGGATTCTGGCACATTGATCTTGAGGTCGAATTTTTGGAGCTCGATCGAATCGAGATTTTTGGGTTTCACGTTTGGTTGTAGTGGTCATGGGTGACTCATCGAAGCCGTGGTGATGGTCGTTGGTGACCGGAGGAGCGGTGCAGCATGCACGTGTGTCAGGTGTACATTGGGTTTGGGTTATTTGGGAAGAAGAATTGTACCCGGGTTTGTCTCGGGAATATGTGTGTTTGACTCGAAGTAGAAGTAGTAGGGGAAGACTAGTGTGTTTTCTCGCGTTTCACTCGGGAAAGTGATGGGGTAGACTCGGGTTTGTTTTTGTTTGAATCTGGTTTCAAACTTGGTAAAAGTAATCAAGTTCAAAGTTTTAAAAGCAAACTTAAAAACAAGTTTTAAAGTTATAGAAATAATTTGGGTTCAAAGATAAAGATTTACCATCTCCAAAACATATTTAAAGTAGTTGAGTTTTAAAAGATATAAGTTTTCAAATAAATATGTATTGAAATTTATTAAATAACTTTGAAAGAATTTCAAAAGATTTAAAAGGTTAAATTAGATGTTTAAATTGTTGTAGTTATAACTGATTTCTAAATGTTTATTTTAAATAAGGTTTAATGATTTGAGATTAATTAAGTTAATTAAGAAAATTCAAGTATAATTAATTAATTTAATTAATTCATGATGAAGGATTAATTAAAAGAAATTAATTAATTTAATGATTAAGGATTAATTAATTTATAATTGAGGGTTATAATTAATTAATTAAAGATTAATTAAGGTAGGTAATTAATTAATAAATTTGTAACTAATTAATGTTAGGTAAGTAGGATTAAGGATAATCCAGATAATTAAGAAGGAAATTAATTAAGGATCATTAATTAATGTAATTAATTATAGTATAATTAATTAAAGAGAATAAATGTGAATGATTAAGGATAATTAATTTATAATTACTAATGTAATTAAAAGTAATTAATTAAGGATGATTAATCAAGACGAATAATTAAAGGATGATTAATTAATTAATTTATAATAAATTAATGTTAAGTAAATAGGGTTTAAAAGTAATTAAAGTAATTAATTTAATTCATTGATGGTTAATTAAATTAATTAGAGATAGTGAGGATGATTAATCTTGCTTAATGAATTATTGAATGATATTGGATGCCTTGGATTATGTGATATCTCCGATATGTGATATGTGTTGATGTATGATATGAGATGAATTGTCGTGTATAAATTGTATTGTTTAAACTTAAACTTTTGGTTTAATGAATAACATTGGTTTCGAAGAGACCGGAGTCGGGTATCAGCAATATCCGAAACCACTTCGATTCTTTATAAATTTGAGTTTAGAAGTAAATAGGCTGAAATGAAATAAGTTAAGAATCATGGATATCTAAACTGAGTAGTGATTCTTAGATATTGTTTGAAATAAGTGATTGACTCAAATAAGTTAAGAACTCGTAGAAAGGTATGAGTTACCCCGGGTTTCATTTATGATGTAAGAATTAGTATTTCAAATTATATGGGTTTACTCACGCTGGTTTCCAGCCTGACCCGGGTGTTACTTTGATGTAATGCTCGGGTCAGACCGAGTATTACAGATTTCAGGTCAGGACGTTCTGGAGCTCAAGAGGCGAGCTGGATGGCAGGAACGTATGGAGTATATTCCGCTATGATATATTATAGTTGCTAGAGACATGTTAATTCTAACTGACTAGTATATTTGTGAATGTAGTAACTCTGATGTATAAAAATGTAATTAACAAATACAGTTTTCTTTGTATAACTGATATTATTATTTGATATTGTATTTTGATCCGCTGCGAATGTGAGAATCTGTGTCTTGTTCTGTTTCTTTCTTCTATCTCTTTTCTTTTTCTTCTAACTATCTGGCATTTTCGGGTTCGAAAATTCCGGGTCGTTACACTTGGTATCAGAGCTGAAGGTTAAGCGAGAACCTTGGCTCTGTTGGGATTACTCGTTAAGGATAGGGTCAATGGTACCCTAGAACGAGTTGAGTGTATATATATATATATATATATGAGAGCGTAATTGTTATTTTCTTATATAAGGATTTTAAATGATTTTATATAAGAATATATTTTGATATATAAAATGATATTTCTTTCTAATAAATATTAAGGTAATTGGTTGTTAAAATATTGGAATTAAATTAAGTGGTAATAGAAATAAAGCCAAATTAAAATTGAATAAAGACAAGTTTGAAATGAATTCAAACTAAAATTAAAATCTTGAATTTGTAGAAATGTTATCAAGAATAAAGGTAATAATGAATTGGTTTCCAGATATGATAATCTTGGTTATTATCATAAATGGTGATTGTGTTTAATAATGAATCTTGTTAATGATTTAGCAAAATGAAATGTTTAGGGAAGAAAACATTTAAGTGAGTATAACTTATAAATTGGAATTGAAGATAATTTAAAATTGTGAAGTTTTAAATCTAAGTCCAGAAAACTTGAGATTGTTTTAAAGAAATTTGTTTTGAAATTAAAAACCAAGAATGGTTTAAAATTTAAAGTATAACTTGGTGTGTAAAGAAAATGTATATATGAGGAATATACATAATACCAATGATGATTTGAAATAAACACTTAGTGTTGAGTTTTAAATTGGAATGTGATGTAAAACCCAAAGTAAAGTAAATTTTTAAACTTAAAAGGGGAAAGACTATTAATCTGAAGATTAAGATTTGAATGGGAATTCAAATTGTGAAAAGTTGACCGGATTAAGTAAATTTAACTTGGAGGAAGTTAAATAAGTTTGAATAAATAACTTGAATTGGAAATTTCAACATGAAATTTAAATTTAACTTGGGTAGTTAAATGGTTAATTTAAATGGGAGTTATGAGTGATCTCAAAATGGGTTTGAGATCTGGAAATTGAAAATGGATAATAAATTAGAATCTGAAGATTAAATTGTTTTTGAATTCTTATTTGAACTTTGTAATAAGTTAAGTAAAGATAATTTTAAAATAGAATTTTGAAATTTGAATTTAGAATTAAATGGTTTAAAGATTTAATTTGTTAAAATTAAAAATAAAGGTTGATTTGATTTTAAAGTAAAGGTTAATTTGATTTAAAGGATTAAATCAACATTTAAAATATTTAACTCAAATTTATATAATTCAAGATGGTTTTAAGTTGAGATTTGAATAGAATTAGTTCAAATTGAGTTTGATTTGAATTAATTAGAATTATGATTTAAGATGGATAAGCATAAGTTTAAATGATAAATTAGAATTGAAATGATTTGAAATTGAAGCTGGTTCAATTTGAAATTAATCCAAATTGAATTAAAATAATTTGGAATTGTGATTAAAAGTTGAATAAGTTTAAAAATCAAATGGAATTTGATTTGAATTTGGAAAGGAATTAAGGTTAATTCAACTTGAATTGGGATTAAATCAATTTCAATGAAAATTGAAGTATTGAGTCAATTTAAAGGAAGTGGAAATTTAAATTGAATTGATGGGAAATTAATTGGAAATGGAGATTGGAAATTTAAACAGTTTGGCTCTGGATTATGTTTCAAAATAAATTGTTTTAATACAAATATATTTTTCCAAACTATGTACTATACAATCTTTCTTCTTAAACCCCAAACTATCTTATACTTATTTTACAATTATTTTGGAACTATTTAACTATTTTGAAACTGTCTTATAAAGTAATTACTATTTTTCAGTTACTTATATCTAATCACTATTTTAAAAACTATTTTGCAATTATCTAACTATTTTATAACTACTTAACTATTTTACAGCTATTTTACAAACTAATAACTATTTTTCAACTACTTATCTATTTTAAACTTTTTCAAGCTATTTTTAAATTTAAATTGGTCAGAGTTCAAACTGTTTGTAATTGAAGTAATAACTCAATTGGAAATGGAAGCAATTGAGATTAAGTGAATGAAATTAAAGGAAATATGAATAGAAAAGGAAACTGATTTGGCTAGTAACCAATAAAGATAAATACGTAGGATATACGTATATTATTCTATTCGCATAGTGATTTGATCCAGATTCGAGCACAGAATTTCGAGATAGTATTATCGATCCGAGTTGGGATTTTTCGCTCGATTTTCGACGGCGAACCTGGATATGGATTGTTGATTGGTTCTGGATATTCTCTATCATAACTACGACTATGCAAGGAGAATGACGGATTCTGGTCAAGAAACCAGATCTGAGTCCGCACTAGGAAGTCGGGTGGACGATACTAGTTCGGAAGTGAAATTTTGTGATCGATTGAGCGATCAGACTGATATTGCGTACGGATGATATGTGTATATCGTACGGGTTTGAATGAAATTGATATTGAAGTTGTGGATAAGGATTGTAAAATGATCTTTGAAATGAAAAGTATTTTTGTGAAATATAATGGAATTGGATATTTCTTTGGTTGAAATTTACTTTATGGAGATAAGTAAATGGTAAATAACTTTATAAAGAAATCAAACTTGAATATTTGATTTGGCAATAAATAAAGTTGTATTTTGTAATATGATAAACTTCCCTTATTGAATCTAGCCAGAATAAAAAGGGTTTTGAAATAATTGAAGTATAAAAGAGGTTTTATACAAGTTTGAAATGATCCAAAGATTTTCAAAGTTATATATATATCTATATCTATATATATAAAGCATTTTATGAGAATGATTTTGGAAAAGGTTTTGGGAACCTATATAATTTGGAAAAGGCTTTTGATTTTTGGAAAATCAATTTTGGATTTTGAAAAGCCTAGTTTGAGAATTATCGATTTTGGTAATCGATTTTGTGTAAAGGAGATTTTGATAAATCATAAAGGGTATGATTTGAAGATACTATAAGTATATAAGTATAAAGTGTTTTGAGAATAGCTCTGGGGAAAAAGGCGCTTCCTTGAAATGAACTTCTCAGGAGTACCACTGGGTGGTACTGCCTTGAGCCCCAAGGGGGGGTTTCTAAAGTTGATCCTGTGAGGAGTCCGGACAAAACTAGTTCCTGAGGATTATTTGTGTAGCGAAAGTCGAGGGGCTGGTGCCCACAGAGGCATTTGAGTTATGCTGTGACAACAATTTAACTCAATGTCACTACGATCTACTGCAGACCATAGCGAAAGTCATGTGTGCCGCTGAGAGCCAACTGTCTACGTTTGATTTTATATCGGTAGACTGTGACACTATGGTAACATAGCGAAAGTCGTTTGTGCCGCTGAGAGCCAACAGTCTGCGTTTGATTTTATATCGGTAGACTGCGACCTATGTGGGAGAAGTTTCATTTTGACAGCGAAATCGTGTGTGCCGCTGAGAGCCAACAGTTACATGGACTTTTGCTGCGACGGCAACGTAACCCTGGGATGTAACTGCGATCTGTTGTGGGTTCCATGCTGTTATCAGTTACATGGACTTTTGCTGCGATGGCAACGTAACCCGTGATGTAACTGTGACCATGGATGGGGGTGATGATTTCCAGAGCATTCTCACCAAAGATATTTCCTCTATTTTCAAAACTGTTTCTATATTTTCATAAATTATTTTCCAATTATTTTCACTGGGTGTTGAAAACGGGTTTACCAAGTACTGATAGATTTTCAGTCTTACGCCTGATCAACGTATGACCGAATTTCTGTAAGAACAATGATGGACTGGTTGAGACATCGAGTTATAAAAAGTATTTTTATAAAAAAATATTTTGATAATATTATGTAAATTTTTAAAAATGTTTTGAAAATTTAAATAAAGAGAGTTAAGAGTTAAGATGTCTAAGGAATAATTTAACTGTAATAAAATTCTTGCTTCATTCCTTTTCGAGGACGAAAAGATTTAAAGGGGGAAGGAATGTGATATCCCGGATTTTCGGGCATCAGATAATTGGATAGTTATCTGATTTAATTTTTAAAAATACTGATTTATAAATTGAACAAATTTAGATGTGATAATCTCCAGTATAAATTATTTAAAATTTGGCCAAATTGTTAATTTCAAACCAATAATAATAATGTGTTGTGTGTGTGTGTGTGTGTATATATATTAAATAGAATTATTATTACAAATTGAATTTGGGTTTGTTTAAAATATATATGAATTGTTGACTTGATTTTAAATTAGATTTTTCAAATTTAATTTGAATATGAATTTGGATTTATTAAGTAATTCAAAAGATAGACATTTTAAAAATATTTAGATATAAAATATATGTATAAGCTTTTATTTATATATATATAATTTGTTTTATTACATTTTCTTTAAAAATAAATTCATATATACATTTACATAACAATAAATAAATTTAGTAAAGGCTTTTACTAACATTTTAAAATTAAATATAAATTACTTAATTACATGTGTATATATATTAAGGCTTCATTATAACAAGTGTTGATAAATAAACTATAGTGAATGACAAATGTAAAGATTTTAAACATGTGTCACTTTTTATTTTTGATTTTCTTTTATTTTAATTAAAATCAAAGTTCAGCCTATATATAAACATTTGGTTCTCACCTTCCTTTCTTTTTCTATCTTCATGATTAAAAAGCTAAGAGAAAAACTCAAACCCATTTTCTCAAACAAATCTGAAAACCAATCACTCCCCTAACCAGAAATCAAAACTTAAATCCTGTACATTTTCAGAAATCATCAACCTGTAACCATTTTCAAATTTAAAACACTAAAGCCTGTACAAAGCTTCTTCTTCAACTTGAGTTTCAAACTAAAGCATGCAAACCTGAGATTTGATCAAGCAAGTAACTTGGAAAATTATCTAAAGCAAGAAATTTTCAGCATTTCAGCAACTCAAAGTTTTAAGATCTAAGGAGAAATTCATGTTAGCATTTTTAATCAAAGACAAATTCCAGCAACTCAAATTCAAAAGTTTTTCAAAACAAAGAAGTGCTCTGTTCATTTTAACAGGTGAGTAAACATTTTCTCTTAAAAACAGTTTTAAGAAAATCTGTTGTGATGGATGTTTATGTAAATTGTGTTACTTAGTAATATGATATGAATGCATGTTTATATATCTGAAATGCTTGGAAATTAATGTATGCATGTTTGTATAGGAATGTTTGAAATGCCTGTGATGGTCTCTGTATGCTTATAAACAGGATTCATCTTCTTAATAAATTCAATAATTCTATTTTTAATAAACTAGCTTTTGATTTGTAAACAAAGGCTGTTTGAAATCATGTAATCTTCCTTCTAAAAATAATTATAGGTTTTTATAATGGATGTTTAGTTCAAATTTCAAAATT
The DNA here is from genome assembly GCA_030737815.1 of Allium fistulosum. Taxonomy (NCBI): domain Eukaryota; kingdom Viridiplantae; phylum Streptophyta; class Magnoliopsida; order Asparagales; family Amaryllidaceae; genus Allium; species Allium fistulosum. Next base: position 949,474,161 of record CM060907.1, on the reverse strand, counting down.
TACAGTAAAAATCTTATTATGGTCAAAAATTAATTGAATCAATTTTAAGTTTGTATTGCATGGATGGATTCGTGATGGGAAATCACGAATTTTAGTATGTAAAACATAAATTTTAAGATTTAAATTCGTGTGAAATGGTGAGATGAACGGAAATGCTATTTTAGGCAAATCCTGGCGATCGGAGAGGTGATAGGTTTCGGGGTTGAAGCTGTTGGTGGTAGAAAGTCTGGAGATCATGGGAAAAATAAATTGGGATTTTATTTATGAGGGGGTTGGCCGGAATTCGACAAAGTAGGGTTAACGCCCTGTGTTTTCTTTTGATGTTCATTGGGTTTTCACGGCAACGAGAAGCTACCGGAGTTGAGCGCGAAGGGTTCTGGAGGTACTGGGGGTGGAGGCGGAACTTCGGGAAGGTTCGCGTGGCTTATCGATTCAGGGATCATCGGTGAGGTCGAATTTCGATGGCGTGTGGATTCTGGCACATTGATCTTGAGGTCGAATTTTTGGAGCTCGATCGAATCGAGATTTTTGGGTTTCACGTTTGGTTGTAGTGGTCATGGGTGACTCATCGAAGCCGTGGTGATGGTCGTTGGTGACCGGAGGAGCGGTGCAGCATGCACGTGTGTCAGGTGTACATTGGGTTTGGGTTATTTGGGAAGAAGAATTGTACCCGGGTTTGTCTCGGGAATATGTGTGTTTGACTCGAAGTAGAAGTAGTAGGGGAAGACTAGTGTGTTTTCTCGCGTTTCACTCGGGAAAGTGATGGGGTAGACTCGGGTTTGTTTTTGTTTGAATCTGGTTTCAAACTTGGTAAAAGTAATCAAGTTCAAAGTTTTAAAAGCAAACTTAAAAACAAGTTTTAAAGTTATAGAAATAATTTGGGTTCAAAGATAAAGATTTACCATCTCCAAAACATATTTAAAGTAGTTGAGTTTTAAAAGATATAAGTTTTCAAATAAATATGTATTGAAATTTATTAAATAACTTTGAAAGAATTTCAAAAGATTTAAAAGGTTAAATTAGATGTTTAAATTGTTGTAGTTATAACTGATTTCTAAATGTTTATTTTAAATAAGGTTTAATGATTTGAGATTAATTAAGTTAATTAAGAAAATTCAAGTATAATTAATTAATTTAATTAATTCATGATGAAGGATTAATTAAAAGAAATTAATTAATTTAATGATTAAGGATTAATTAATTTATAATTGAGGGTTATAATTAATTAATTAAAGATTAATTAAGGTAGGTAATTAATTAATAAATTTGTAACTAATTAATGTTAGGTAAGTAGGATTAAGGATAATCCAGATAATTAAGAAGGAAATTAATTAAGGATCATTAATTAATGTAATTAATTATAGTATAATTAATTAAAGAGAATAAATGTGAATGATTAAGGATAATTAATTTATAATTACTAATGTAATTAAAAGTAATTAATTAAGGATGATTAATCAAGACGAATAATTAAAGGATGATTAATTAATTAATTTATAATAAATTAATGTTAAGTAAATAGGGTTTAAAAGTAATTAAAGTAATTAATTTAATTCATTGATGGTTAATTAAATTAATTAGAGATAGTGAGGATGATTAATCTTGCTTAATGAATTATTGAATGATATTGGATGCCTTGGATTATGTGATATCTCCGATATGTGATATGTGTTGATGTATGATATGAGATGAATTGTCGTGTATAAATTGTATTGTTTAAACTTAAACTTTTGGTTTAATGAATAACATTGGTTTCGAAGAGACCGGAGTCGGGTATCAGCAATATCCGAAACCACTTCGATTCTTTATAAATTTGAGTTTAGAAGTAAATAGGCTGAAATGAAATAAGTTAAGAATCATGGATATCTAAACTGAGTAGTGATTCTTAGATATTGTTTGAAATAAGTGATTGACTCAAATAAGTTAAGAACTCGTAGAAAGGTATGAGTTACCCCGGGTTTCATTTATGATGTAAGAATTAGTATTTCAAATTATATGGGTTTACTCACGCTGGTTTCCAGCCTGACCCGGGTGTTACTTTGATGTAATGCTCGGGTCAGACCGAGTATTACAGATTTCAGGTCAGGACGTTCTGGAGCTCAAGAGGCGAGCTGGATGGCAGGAACGTATGGAGTATATTCCGCTATGATATATTATAGTTGCTAGAGACATGTTAATTCTAACTGACTAGTATATTTGTGAATGTAGTAACTCTGATGTATAAAAATGTAATTAACAAATACAGTTTTCTTTGTATAACTGATATTATTATTTGATATTGTATTTTGATCCGCTGCGAATGTGAGAATCTGTGTCTTGTTCTGTTTCTTTCTTCTATCTCTTTTCTTTTTCTTCTAACTATCTGGCATTTTCGGGTTCGAAAATTCCGGGTCGTTACATTATTATTTCAAAAGACTCTAATCTAGAATCAGTTTCTAACAAATAAGTTTGGACTTCAGACCTGAAATAAACAAAGTGTACTAGAAACTATATCAGGTCATATAAGCACTCTGAAATCGTCTAATATCCAAACGTATGCAATAATTGGATGATCATGTTCTAATTCAATAAAATAGCAATTTCTTATTTACTGGAATTTAGTTTATAAAATTGCTATTTTGTTCATCCAGCAAGAAACAATCATTCACAACAATTACTATAGGTAATTTACATAGCAACACATTTATAGGGTTTTTAGAGATAGATTCGTGAGGGATTAACTCAGATAAACGAAATCCAGACTTTCGTATGAATTAGATGTGAGTGATGAACACTCACTTTGTTCGAAGTGAAGAGCACGCTTGATCGGAGGAGCAAGCAACAAGGATCATCTCGAAATCGATCGAACTAGGCAACATCAGAAACATCCAACAATCGATCGAAACAATCACGTGCTTCGGCATACAAAGCCCACAAATCAGAGCGCAAGAGGAACGAAAGCCCTAGCAAGCATCGAAAGAACGAACGAGGCCAAGCCCTAGTCTGATCGAGAAAACGAAGAGGAAATCGTCGCCATTATTTCGTTCGCTTTGTTTTCGATTAGGGTTGAAACGCAATTGAATGAAAAGGGGAATGGGGATGGGTTGTCTTTGGTGAATACGGCACCAAGAAAGAATGGACCCAGATGATTTGTTAAGCCCACAACCCTTTTAACAAAAATCTTATAATTGAATTTCAATCCAATTTGAAAAGAATTCAAACCGGATAAGAAGAGAATTTCAATTCGATCAAAATGCCAATAGCTTATTAGCAACCAGATTAGATCGTCAAGAGGCGATAATTAAATGGGTACGAAATATCGGGTTGTTACAGACTCCCCTCCTTAAAGAAATTGCGTCCTCGCAATCCTAAGAGATAAGTGAGAAAGAGGTAACAACCATAAGGACATAACAATGTCGAGTGCATAAGCAAAGCAAAGGTCAACAGGGAAGTATAGGAATTATGGAAGTATCAGATATAGAATCAAAAGGTTTGACTGATTCAAATCAAAAGAATCAACATCGTGGGGGTCAAGGAATCAAAATCAGACGACTATATAAACAACCTCAAACATCATCATCGATTGATAAAAACAAGATCAATCGAGTTCTAGCAATTGAAAGAAAAGGAATCAGAGCAGAAATCACGTACTGCACGAATTGAATGTGAGTAAATCAAATTACTCACCTGAATCGTCAGAGAAAAAGACGAAGCTCAAATCTCAAAATCGCAAATATTCAATCATCAAAAACGATAATCGAATTTTCAAATCGCAAATAGGTTTAACTATCAAAAATGATAATCAAATTTCACAAATATCTGATTATCAAAAACGATAATCAGAAACACAAACATTCGATTTATCAAATCGAAAAATATTTAATTATCTCAAACGATAATCAAATTTCACAAATATCTGATTATCAAAAACGATAATCAGAAACACAAACATTCGATTAATCAAATCGAAAAATATTTAATTATCTCAAACGATAATCAAATTTCACAAATATCTGATTATCAAAAACGATAATCAGAAAAGAAATCAAATGTCTAATTATCTCAAACGATAATCAAAAAACAAATCAAATATCTAATTATCTCAAACGATAATCAGAAACACAAATATTTAATTATCACAAACGATAATCAAATTTCACAAATATCTGATTATCAAAAACGATAATCAGAAATAAGAAATATCCGATTATCTAAAACGATAATCAGAAACACAAATATCTGATTATCAAAAATGATAAATTAGAAATCATAAATATTCAATTAACGAGTCCGGAATTAACCGAAGTAGTAAAAGTATGGTTCCATACTCCTTACTTTTGCTAAATCATTTAAATCTCTTTATCGTTTCCTTGAAAGTGCAGAATTGTGTGTTTTAAAAATAACATTTCACATTCTCAAACGGACAAGTCCGGAATTAAGCGAATCAGTAAAAGAAAGGGATCATAGTCCTCGATTTTTATGAAACGTTTAAATCGCTTCCTCGTTCTTCTGAAAATGTAAACTGTAAAAATTTTGAAAACAATTTTAATTTATATTTTTGAAACAACTTTTTAAAAATAAAGAATTTTGAAAACACGTGATTAAATTAGCAATATCAGTAGCAACTTAGATAAGGAAATTGCACTTCTCAAAGTACAGTAAAACGGACAACAAATTCAGCATTGCGGGAGAACCGCTTGTAAATCCATTTTAAAATTGACGGTTACTGAAGTTAACACGTCAAAATTTCATCAAAATAACTGGCATCAAAGTATAATACCAACGAATTTTCATTCATAAAAAAATGTCACAAGAATCTTCTCAAAGATAGAAAGGGATATCATACCCTAAACTTGTATTCTTAACAAGTCAATAACACATGAATTCACCAATGCACAAAAATTGATAAACATATCAATAGAAATCACGAAAATTGGTGAAGCACAAAATTCCAGAAATCATCACAAGAAGTCCAGAAAACACATAAAGAGGGGGGAAGGCCTATCAGAAAACGGGAGTATGAAAACTCCAAAACACCGGTATCACAAGACGAGACGCTATCTCATGGTGGCTAACCATTAAAGTTTCACACAGGAATGGTCCGAAGACCGTGGGTCGCTATCCCACACGTGTGAGTCGGAATCACACAGATTGAGGTCTAGGCTAACCTCGCAGAGAAAGAGACATTGCACATTTGCTAGTCTAAATCATAAAAAGGAAAAGGGGAAGGCCTATCACAAAATGGGAGCATGAAAACTCCAAAACACTGGTATCACAAGAAGAGACGCTATCTCATGGAAGCCATCCATTAAATTTTCACACAGGAATGGTCCGAAGACCGTGGGTCGCTATCCCACATGTGTGAGTCGGAATCACACAGATTGAGGTCTAGGCTAACCTCGCAGAGAAAAAGATATCTGTGAGTGGAATCACACAAATTAAGGTCCAGACTAACCAAAAAGCAAAAAGGTATGTGTGAATGGAATCACACAAGTGGTGTCTAGTCTAACCTTGCAAACAAAAAGATATCGCACAATGGCTAGTCTAATCATAAAATGATCGTCATGATCAACGAGAAGTGTCAATTACACTAAGCTAGTAAATATAAAAGTTTAGCTTCATGTCCCATAACCACTTGCTTAACTTAAATATTTACGAACAAACTGTAAATCTACACTAGAAAATTGTCACAAAAGGTTCAATCGAACAAGTCCAGGAGTTAACCGACGAAGTAAATGCAAGCGTTTCATACCACTTGTTTTACTAGGCCGTTTAATTCAATTTCTCATACGAGTGAAATAAAGGCTTGTATATACTAATAGATTGAAAAACGGTTTAAGAAAAAGAGCTTTGTAGTAAAATAGTTTTGAAATCGTTTGGAGAAAAGGATTTTGATATTTACTACTAGTATAGAAAACCTTTATATTTTTAAAGTGACAAATCACAAAAATGATTGTAGAAACAATCAATCACAAGAATTCACATACGAAGATGTGAATAGAATCCAAAGAATTCGATTCCAAATTCATCAAAGTAGGAATACCAAAAATTCCAGAAATAGAAGTTATCAAAATCGACAAAGGTGATAACAACTAATTAGAAAAGAAGAATCGATTATCAACTGGAAAAACAAAGCAAAACGAGCAGAAATGCATAAATGACTTCAACAAAAGTAAGAATCAAGTCAATGTCGAAGCCAACAATTAATAGCCGCAGTCGAGTACAAAATGAATCAATCATCATTATCAAAGAAACCAACGGCAAACAAAATCAAAGTCTTGAAAATCAAGAAATTAGCAATTTCTCAAAAACAAAGTGACCAAAGTCGAAGGGAAATCCAGATGAGGGAAACACAAAATATCAAGTTCAAAATCGCTGAGATTCAAACTAGATGTGAATGAGAAATCAAAATCACTCAATTTGCAACTGGTCCAGCTATTTTTCATCACAGTGTAACAGGTACACAATGACACTCATAGCATAGAACAAAAGTGGAACAAAGTCTAAAAGTCAAAATGGCTTTAATTTCCCAAATTAAAACAAAATCAACATCGGCAAAATCAATTCAAAGCCGAAAACACAAGCATAAGTGTTAGGAATTCATACCTAACAGTCAAAAATAATCATATGTAAAGATGAGAGATAAAACATCGACAAATAGTTGTAACACATGTTCCATCTAAGTTATGTTTTATAATTGTCCTAAACCCCAGGCTCTGATACCAAGCTGTGACGCCCCACCTCTATACCCACGCTAGCCAAGAACACTACGGTGTAGTGCTGTCAACTAGCACGGAGAATAAGGCTGTTGAGGAGCGACCCTCTATGTAATTGCTTTGTGCAAGCACCGATATGTCAGATAATAAAACATTGCATTTCATCTTTAGAGGAAACCCGACATACCGATACAAACTCAAAGCTACTACACAGTGGCTATAATAGTTTAGGACAATAGATATAAAAATAACACAGAAAACATAAATGCGGAATACAGATGGAACGAAAAGTCTCATATATATAATAACCGATATCAGTTACAATACATTTGACATAATACAAATGATACAACTACAATTGTCGACTCAAGAAGTTATATATACAAGTACATTATCGACTAATATACATGAATACATTATCATCTTAAAACAGACACACTGACTACTGCAACAAGACGAAGACCACTTCAAATGATATAAAAAGTCTTCATAGCTCTAGCAGCAACCCAAAGCTAAAAATCTACAACCTGTAAATACTCGGTCTGACCCGAGTATTACATTCAAAAGAAAATAATACCCGGATCAGTCTAATTCAAACTCAGTTATTAATGCATGGAAGCAATAATAATCAAATAGATGACAGTCACAATAATTTCCGTCTATCCAATCCTTTTAACAAAGAAATCGGATAACTAAAAAATATAACACTTAACAGTATTAATCCACAAAACAGAAATCCAAAGCAGTTTAAACAATTGAAATGTCATTTTAAAAACATCAATGCTAATTGGCTGCAGTACACGCTAACGTGTACTGCCTCGCCAATACAGCCTACGAATTACGCAACAGGTCGATGAATCAAGAACAAAAGAAATATCGATTAAAATCTGTCAATTCAGTGTGGCTGCAGTGCACGAACGCGTGCACCGCCTCGCCACAACAGAATATAAAGTCATCACAAGGGACAAGGGTAAAACTGCTACGAAAATGCAGCCACCACTTGTATTTAAGGGCAAGGCTGCATCAGTGAAATGAAACAGTGTATCCAATGAAAGAGACAACAAGTGAAACAAGTTCAACATGTCGCAAAGCAAGGCACAGGGAAATAGCAAACTGAAGGCGAGAGCACCAAAGATATGGTACTACAACACTCAACAGAAAAGACGCAGATCAGTCTCATTAGAAGATAAGGTCATCAGTGAAGCAAAATGACAAAATGCAAATGATACAAGGCATCAATGCAATGCATCAGATTCAAACTATGGGACACAAGTCAGAGGTCAAAACACATTTTCAACAAAGTACATCCAACCAGGCTACAGAATGTCCTAATGCAGACAAGTATAAATTCGAACATGAAATGGAGAACATCATTGCAAGTGCAACAGGTAGAAGATGATGCAGTGAAGCATGTACAAGGGCAGTACATATGAACATCATAGCAAGTGCAACAGGTAGAAGATGATGCAGTGAAGCATGTACAAGGGCAACCTCAGCGACAAAACAGTGTCAAAAATGAAGAGACTAGAGGAATGCAACTAAACAAAACATAGGTTGACATGCCAAGGCAAGGACGCATGCATTTAATGCTAAAGCAAATATATATGACAACTTTCAAGCTAGGCTAGGACGTATCAATGTTAAAAGCAATAAAAGTTGCTACTATTCACAAAAGAAAGCTTTGCACTTAAACCCAAATTAATGTGTTCAATTGCAAGGCTACAAAGCAAAGGCAACTAGGAAGCAACAACCTGCTACTATTCACCTAGAAAGAATCTGCATTTAAACCCAAATACATGGGTGATGCTTGACCACTTTCCAAGCAAAGGCATAGAAGACATACAAAACCAAAGTAAACAAATCCCATTGCAAGGCCACAAACAACTATATTCTATTCTAATTATTTATATATATTCACAGTTTGATAGTTGTAAGGATAATAAAATGTAGTGCATTCACTGCCAGGCTATCAGATACCACTTATAGTACTATGTGATTTTAAGAAATGTCAGGCTATAAACTAAAGCATGAAAATTTCCAAACTTATGTATATTTTTTATTAGAAAACCTGATCATCTAAAATGTAAGCATTCTTATCAAACTAAGTTAAGCTCAAGCTCTAAAACAACTAAGTTAAGCTCAAGCTCTAAAACAAAATATAAAATAGATGTGCTGCTGTACCAACTAGATTAGTTGAACATAAATATAGTTTGTACGTTATGTGTGTGTATTAATCTATACATGTTATTATTTCAAAAGACTCTAATCTAGAATCAGTTTCTAACAAATAAGTTTGGACTTCAGACCTGAAATAAACAAAGTGTACTAGAAACTATATCAGGTCATATAAGCACTCTGAAATCGTCTAATATCCAAACGTATGCAATAATTGGATGATCATGTTCTAATTCAATAAAATAGCAATTTCTTATTTACTGAAATTTAGTTTATAAAATTGCTATTTTGTTCATCCAGCAAGAAACAATCATTCACAACAATTACTATAGGTAATTTACATAGCAACACATTTATAGGGTTTTTAGAGATAGATTCGTGAGGGATTAACTCAGATAAACGAAATCCAGACTTTCGTATGAATTAGATGTGAGTGATGAACACTCACTTTGTTCGAAGTGAAGAGCACGCTTGATCGGAGGAGCAAGCAACAAGGATCATCTCGAAATCGATCGAACTAGGCAACATCAGAAACATCCAACAATCGATCGAAACAATCACGTGCTTCGGCATACAAAGCCCACAGATCAGAGCGCAAGAGGAACGAAAGCCCTAGCAAGCATCGAAAGAACGAACGAGGCCAAGCCCTAGTCTGATCGAGAAAATGAAGAGGAAATCGTCGCCATTATTTCGTTCGCTTTGTTTTCGATTAGGGTTGAAACGCAATTGAATGAAAAGGGGAATGGGGATGGGTTGTCTTTGGTGAATACGGCACCAAGAAAGAATAGACCCAGATGATTTGTTAAGCCCACAACCCTTTTAACAAAAATCTTATAATTGAATTTCAATCCAATTTGAAAAGAATTCAAACCGGATAAGAAGAGAATTTCAATTCGATCAAAATGCCAATAGCTTATTAGCAACCAGATTAGATCGTCAAGAGGCGATAATTAAATGGGTACGAAATGTCGGGTTGTTACATATTAGTTTACAAATACATTTCTTTGCTCGATGATACAGGAATGAATTTCCAAAAAATAAGGATAGGGTTTCAAATTTTGATGGACTCAAACCAAAGAGAATTTTGATCCGAAGATAAGTTCGAAACAAAGATACGATGATTAAATAACAAAGTAGGAAGATTGATAAATTGTATAAATCGCGGGCAACCTTAACCGGGTCAACCGTGACTTCAAGAATAAGATCAATGTGGAATTTCGAGGTAAATCGACATTCGATCTCAAGAAATAGAATTCAGGTATAGCAGGAGATAGATAGTATCGTAAACTGAGGATACAGGAATCTCCGGTAAATCAATGCTTATTGTAAAGGAGTTTCACCCATTTACAAATGATTTGAAGTTTGGCGAGACTGCCGATTCATTATAAAGATTATTCGAAGTGGAGTCATGGGATTCTCCAGAATTGAAAGAAGACGAATAGTGAGGGACTCGAATGAAATTTTGAACCACAGGGAACATTCCAAAATTCAAAGGAATTGAATCAATGGAAGAGATCGAAACTCGAGTGAGAGTGATTCTGTAAATACATTTACCTTATATGTTAAGTTTTTCCTAGAGCTACCAAAGCTCTGATACCAACTGTAACGACCCGATATTTTGGACCATTCGCATCCATTATAAGTGTATAGGTAGACACTCATGCCGGAATTGAATTGCTCAAAATACCGCGTTGTTAATTTAAATTTGGCAAAACTAAACATATAAAATAAATAATCACAAAACACAGACACAGAGTAATAATTGCAGCGGAAATAGAAGAGATAGTAGTTCATGAAGCTACTATATGAATATAAAATACATCAGAGTTTACAACAGAAGAATAATACGATACATCAGAGTTAAACCAGATACAACCGAAGAGTAACACGATACATCAGATACAAATCAGAATGCATCACTGGAATCATCGAATACTGAAAGCTGGATATATAGCTGGATCTCCAAGCGAAGCTCCAACTCCAAAGGCGAGTCTCGAAAGCTGAACCACTCAGTCTGACCCGAGCGTAAAGCAAAATACAAAACACTCGAGTCAGGATTAACATTCTTATATTAATAAATCCAACTCAAGTGAAATAGCAATTGGAATCAAGTAACTTAAAGGATGTTTGGAATAACCATCCTTTAAGGATCCGTTAAACTATCTACTATGTAGTAGTGTACGATAAGTAGATAATGTCTATCAGTAATAATAAGATATCAAAATAGCGTTAAGTCATGGCCCATTCCACCCTTAACACATTTTTATTCCCAAAAGCATATACAAGACCGTAGTTTCCCCAAAACCGGAAGTCACCAGAGGGCAATCCATATACTAAAGGTACAAATCAAAATCGTAGTGGTCGCGCATAAATGGAATACAAGTATGACAAGGCACATGAGGCAATACCCAAGGTAGTGATACTACCGTTTGCCTGATCCGGACTGGTGAGAACGCAACGCCGCAGCGCCCGCAACACCGTGAAACAACACTCCCAAAATCAAGGGTGCACCAATCGACAACAAGTATAAGTAGTTCGAAGAAGTGTGTCCACTTGAGGTAGCTAATCCTCCATTGGCCCGGCACAGCTCCTGTTTTAGTCATTTCCAATTTGACACAAGTGTCAAGGCTATCCATTATCGTTCTCTTTCTTCAGTCATCACGTACATCATTCCAACCACTTCATTCTGGATCATCACTCCACGTATAGTTATTAATGTGGTTTTCGGTTTAGATAGAGAGTATATCCATAACCGAATTCCGGTCTCTTTAATAACTTTCGAAATTATTTCACCGATTGGTCGTTTATTTATTTCAAAAACCAAATCAATTTCAATTTCAAATAGATTCGTAAATCAACATTTCATTTGTCTTTCTAAATCAATTTCCAAAATTTACGTTTCAAACTACCAATTTACCATTTCCAAATCTTATAGTTCAATTTTCAATTTCTTATTAAACCAATTCAAATATTGATTCAAGTTCGTATATAAGTTTCATTTCAAAAATTATTTAAATCAATTTAATTTAACATTCAAATCAATTTAAATTCATTTATCGATTTCTTTTAATATTCATAAAGTAAATTTTCGTTCAAACCAACTTCTATTAAATTTCCAAATCATTAAATCAAATTCTTAAGTTCAACTTCATTAAAACAAAACCTACAAATTTGAATTAAATTAAATTCGTCAAATCATTTCTTTCAATTACAAGTCTTACATTTGTTTCAATAAATCACATTTTATTTCTTGTTAAAGAAATTCAATTTCACTTATTTACTTTCTTAAATAATTTTCCAAAACTTAATTAATAAAGAAAACTCAATTTCAATTATTTACGAAGTAAAATTCACTTATTCAAAAATTCAATTTCACTTATTAAAGAATCCAAATCAATTTAATCATTTAATAATTCGATCTTATTTAATTATTAAATAATTCAAAACTTAATTATTAAAAAATTTCAAAGTTTAATAATTTCAAACTTAATTATAATTTCATACTTGATTATTAAATCATTTCAAAGTTAATTCAATCATTTCTCAAATTAAACAACATTCTTTCATCAATTACATTGTTAATATTTTGTTTCAGATTATTAAATATTAACATTTTCCTTTTATCAAAATTCAAATTTCAACTTCATTTCAAAACCATATTAATTATTCAAATAAAATCGTCGTTTATTTTTAAATCAAATTATTGACCAATCGGGTTTTTATTTAATTCTCTATCCTAGGTCAAAGTTTAATTTGGGTATTTATCATTTCAACCCGATTCCAATTCAAATCAAAATCAAAACATACAAAAGGGAACTTGCAGTGTGATAACTGGGATGGTGTCAAAGTAAATAAACAAGCAATAACAACAAACAATAACAATCCAATAATCAATTCAAATAATCCCGAAATAACCGTATTAATTCGCATTGTTATTTGTATGAATTAATATAATTATTTATAGAATCTACACTATCATTTCATGTAGATTAAAGATTATTACATTACGGTTTTTCACTTGTCATCTATTTACAATTTCATACATCATCAATTTAACAACATACATTCAGTGGTTCAAGGTGTAATTAAGCAAATCCTACGTGTCAATAGATTTAACAGTGAAAGGGTCATATTATACAAATTTAACTAATCAATTTTAAATATTTAACTATTCTATATCGAGTTCAATTGCATACTATTTATCAATTGACATTAACAGTTTAACGTCCAATATAAACATCAACAATCAATCAATTATCAGCCAAACAGTATTATCATTGCATAAATAATTAACAGATAATGGTGTCAGATGTCATAGGTGAACTGATACAGGTAATAGCATATATAACGGTGTAATTAACTACAACAGCATATTTCAATTGTCGTTTCAATTGAAACCAGATTTAATAAATAAAAGAACGTTAATCGTGAGTGAGTGCTCACCTTTCGAGGCTAAATAGATTTGATAAGGTAATGAGCTACGAATTTCAAAGCAACGCTAGATGGACACGATTTGACGGAGAAACAGGCACGATGGACAAAGCTGATAAATAGAATTCGATGAGAACACAAAAAAAATCAGTTTGATATAAACGGAAAATATATATATTATTTATTCTTTTTTTTTCTTTACCTTGAAATCGAAATTTTTTTTTATCTAGCGTATACATATAAACCTAAATAAAATACTAATTTAGATTACTAAAATATGTCTACAATTTCACATTCATACTGTATATAATTAATAATGCAGACAACTACCCAACTTACAAATATGACTTGCTTAATTATAGTATATGTACTGACCAGAGCAGATGATATATGAAATGGACTATCCTATACCTATGTTACTGCAGTTATACACCTTGATGTAAATATAAAATAAAATGGCAATGTACTAATTCACAACTCAAAACAGGCTGTCACAAGTGTGTAAAACAACTTATATGAGTAAATATTAAAATATTCTTACTTTTATATCAAACCTGTAACATGCCTTATACTATTATAATAAAATATAATATACAATACTGTTACAAAGTAAAATATATAGATATCTATCTGAAATCAGATCTGTGTATATATATGCATACTTATATATAACACGTACGGTGTGCTTACCACAAAATGCAAACACATATATGTACATAGTGTAAAATTACTTGTATACATATATAGTAATACACTATAATAATCTCTATACAATCTTTAAAATCAATATAATAACTTACACACTGACAGCATGGGTATAATGCTTCTATCAAATAGCCTTCTAGAATTCATACAACACATGCTATAAAATACTAATCTAAATACATCTATATTATATTATATAGGCTATAATAAGCAATACTGTAATAGCTTATATATTGCATAAAATTGTGTTCTATACATAAACTACCAAGGAAGCAAAATCTCATGTAAATGCATAATATATATAAAATACTATAACTAGCATGCAAACTTACATCAATACATAGAGGGGAATGAAAGGAACTCGGCCGGGATGGAGGCTAGAGGTAGTGGTGGTGATGATTCGGTAGGTTGGCGATGGATTCGTGCTGAGGTGGCCGAGCATGGGCGGACGTAGGAGGGTGTACACACGGAGGAGGCCGTGTCGGGTCTGAGCTCGGTGGGGCAGGCGAAGTGGAAAACACGGCCTTGGGTTGCGGGTTACTGCTGCCATGTAAGAAGTGGGCGAGCTATGTAGGCTTTGGGTATGGTCAGAGAATGGTAAATGTGGGATGGCGGAGCAATAGCGAGGTGATGCGGCGACGACTGTTGAGGTCGGGACGAGGCAGGTCGTGGGTTGTTGAGAGGAGATCGGTGATGACAAAGTGGAGGTTGATGAGCTGTGATGGCTCGGCGATGATCGCTCTCGGTGGCAATGGTGCTGTTGGCGTCGGAGTGGATTGAGGGTCGCGAGATGGGACGGAGGGAGTGCGAAGGTCATGCACAGGTGTATGTGGACATTTAATAATTTCACTTGAAATAAACCAAAGAAAGGAACAACCAAAGTGATTGGAACAGTGTAGATGCTATGGCCATATACTATATTTGAATAAAACAATTGCAGAGAAGAGTAATAGTTCAGAAGATAATAAATTTGAACACAGAGAAGAGTAATGGTCACATATTGTTTTGAAAAGCCAATGTAATGAACAAACATTTGGGAATAGTGAAAGTCATAAATTGATTTTTCGAAATGGTAAGAATCATACACGAATTTAGAGGATAATAAAGTCTTCGTCTAACGGTTTTCTCAAGGCTGAGCAAATGAATGGACAGGGAACCAAAAGACTTGAAGACCCGTATCGATATGAAAAATCGTTTCTGTGGATTTCGCTTCGAACCGGGCTTCAAACACAGAAATAAATATACCGTAGAGATCAACATGACGAGACGATCACAACGGTATACAGATATCGGTGGTATAATTTAATTATAAAATTCGAATTTTCTACTATCGAAAATGCAAGAAAAATGCTGAAAAATAAGATCGACGGAGCCAAAGATGTCCGAATTTGGAAAAGTGACAAACTGACATCTTGCTCAGAAGATGGTTTAGAATTTTTCTATGTAAAAATATTTTGGTTTCGAAAATATTTTATTTTCATCGCTTTTTAACTGATTAAATTGAAGTAAATTTACGCGCGAAATAAACTTTCATATTTTCGTACGAAAATTTACCAGTCGCTATGTTTAACTAGACGTATTCCAAATATAAAATTTTATTTCAAAATTTTATCGTTTAAAATTTCACAAAATTTCAACTAATTACGTTATTAAAAACAGTTGAAATTTACGGGTCGTTTCATTTTCAATATAGAATATTGAAATGGTTTTGAAATTATATCATTTTAAAGATAATTTGAAGTGAATATTTGGCAAGTGTTTTAATAAAAGATTAATTAAAAGGGCCCAGTAATTGCTTATGGTGCTAAATATTTTTTTGTTTGCTTTGATAGTTAAATAACCGATTATCAAATTTGCCCAAATTTTAGTTCCTCGACTTGATGTGGTAACTATTTAGTCGTACACTTAGTACGTAGCCATCTGTGTAGGCTTGATTATCGTTTGTGTTGAGGATGTTGATTCGTGTAGTGTGGAGTATTACTCCAATCTATCGAGCTTCCTTCTTGGCCGAAGGATAGCAAGTTGAAAGTTGGAGACATGATATGTCTATGAGACTTAGTTTCTGTGTGAGGTTGAGAAACGCTTTTGCGTTGTTGGTGCGAAGAGACCGGGATGGGTTTATCCAAAAACCACTTCGGACCAACGTATATGTGTTCGATTGTGCATGATGTGATGATATTGATATTTAGGATTTTCATAGTGCAGGACTTCTTATTGATCGTTTGGGGTTAAAATCCCAATATACATCCAGTAGTAGTAGTCTCTTCGTTATGAAATATCCAATGCAAGGACTATTCACTACTAATCATAGGGATTTCCCGATAGGATGTGGTAGGAGAGTACCTTCGGTTTGTCCTGTTCCTGAACAACTTGTATGGATGTTTGTCTGACATTGCATTTCTAAAGATTACGTACATTGGTTTTTACAAACGTACATCTGTTTGGTGGCGGAGAAGGCAACTTCTCTTAGCATAACACCCTCCTTGAGACGTAAGAGCTTAAGGGTTGTATTTTTGTGGAAGGCAATTAGTAGTCAACGGAAATGGCCGTGTGGCATTCAAAGTGATATGATATGTGATTTGTGAAAGGTAATCGTTACCTTTGGCCTCATCAACCAGAAATGACCGAAACAGGGTTAGATGCAGCATGGCTAAGTGGGTCGCTCCCATCAGGATATGAGCATCCTCTTCTAGATATATCTTTACACGCTATGAAGTCGTGTATCTGATTATTGTGGTTTGTATGCTATGAGGGCCCTCGGAAATGGTCGGTAACGACTGGGGGATGACATATACGGTACTACCTAGCTACAGAGGTAGGCCGGTCTTGTGTTGGTAGAGGGTAGATGTTCTGTGCCTCGGGACATCCATCGAGAGGTGTACCCTTCGGAAGGTAGTTCCTTCACCTGGTCATTTGTATGAAAATCCAAACTCCACTATGTGCCTGCCATTTTATTTGTAGAGCCCAGTATGCTGGACTTTAATAATGGTTATAATTTCGGCTATTTGAATATTATTTGTATACTAGACACTAGTATAATATAAGATGATTTGATATTAAATGTTTTAGTTATCGTAAGGTAAAAACATGTCTGTGTTTATGTGTGGGCGTGTCTTACGAGATACTTTTGTTTTGAAAGGAAAGTTTGGTAATTTAATAAATTCAGTTGAGTGTGTTTCTCACACTGGTTTACCAGACTAATCCGGGTGTTCTTCCCTTTTAATGCTCGGGTCAGACCGAGTATATTTACAGGTTCAGATATTGGTGCTTTTGGAGCTTCAGTAGGAGAGCTGGAGATCTTCATTTTCGTATACACGTATCTGTTTTGATTATCCGCTTTGCGCATTGTTGTGTTTTATATTATCGGCAATTGTAAGGACAGGTTATTAATTTTCCAGGCTGTTGATTAGTGATTGATTGTTGAACTCTGATTGATGTATGTATATATAGTTTCTGTTTTGTAAAGATCATTGATATGATATTGTATGTTTTCCGCTGCGATGTGAGATCTGTATTGTTCTGTTTTGTTCTATCTTCTCTCTTTCTTCTCTTCTCTTCTTCTCTCTTCTTTTCTTTCTCATGACTTTCCATCAGTCTGTGCTTTTTGGGTCGGATATGTGTGGTTTATTATCGATTCAAAGGGTATGGATTTGCGGGTCGTCACATTTGGTATCAGAGCTTAGATTTAGTATATTCCTAGGCTTTGATGTGTACTCAATATAGATAGGGACAGTAGCACCCTAGATTGAGTTTGAGTGTATTATATATATGAGTGCGTATTTGTTAGTGATATAAAATGTTTTATATTGTGTTTACTTATCCGTTGAGTTGCTTATGAATTCTAGTCGGTATGTGGGACGCCATATTATCGATAGGGATTACTAAACACTTAAACGAGACAAGTCGACATAGTATTGCTTTTAAATTGGGTAAATGAAATAATTTTAACTCGATTATATTTTTTATATAAAGGAACAATTTTTTAGAAATTATTATAGTGTATGGAAATTGATTGTTTGGGTGTGGAAAAGGTAAATATATATAAGTTAATAAAATCTATTCAAATAATCAAAAATAAAAGAAACAATTGTAAAAGAATAAATTATATAAGCTAGAATTATAAAGTATGGAATTATAATTAATATGATATACAATTGTAAAATAATCTAATATATAAGAAATGGAACTACATGAGTATATTTATAAATATGGGTTACAAATGAAAATGGATTTAAACAAAGAATTTGAAAATTTGAATCCTGTTTATTTTGAAAGTTGTTTTTCAAAGTTAAAAAAGATTATATTGTTATAAATCTAAATAAAATAAATGAATTTGAAATGAATCTTATATACGTAAAGTAAAATAGAGAAATTATATAAGTAAGAATGTATAAATGTGATTTATAAATAGAAGGATTTTTAAAAGAATATAAAGCACCGAATTCACTACTGTTGCTGGGTAATAATAAGGGTGATGACTGCAGCATCATCAGTATCATTTTCGAGTTTCTGTGTGATGGATTTGCTACCAATAGTAAATTGAAATTGAAGTTTTGTTGTGATAAACGAATTTGAAATTAAAATCCAAGTTGGAATTGATAAATATAAGTGAAACGAGTTTTGGACTTATAATATGAAATAATAAATTTGAGTTAGCATAATAAATATATGATTAGGAATTTAACTAAAGGAAAGTTAAATAAATCAAATTGGATTTGTACTGGATTAGATAAGTTATTGAAATGGAAGATTAAACTTAAGAGGTAAGAATTTATATAATGTGAATTTGAAAGTTTGAATTAAATTAGAAGTAAAAACTTAAGTTGTATAATGAAAGTAAATGCAAGTAGGAATGAAATGAAACATAACTTAAGTGATGTTGAATGAATTTGAATTTGATATAAAAAAGGATTAATAAAAACAAATTAATAAAGTGAAGTGATGAAAATGAATATGAACTTGAGTTATGTTATGAAATTCAACTATTAAAATGAATTATCAATCGAATGTAAATGAATTGATATGGAATAAATGGATGTGTAAGTGTTAATTCATTAAAAGCTAATGATATTGGTAATTGAATAATTGAATGAAATTCAATTAGATATTAAACTAATTGGAATTAAATGTGTTAAACGAAATTGAATGTAAACGAAGTAAAAATGAATGTTTTGAATGTAAATTAAATAAATTTGGTTATGTTGGATGTGCATTGGTTGTTAGATGGATGTTAGTTGATTGAATAGAAATTCATATGGAATTGAATTAATGAAATTGTAAACTAAATAATTGAATTCGAATTGATAGTAAGTGAATCTAAATAGAATTGAATTTAAATCGATTTGGAAGTGAACTAACTTGAATGTAAATTAGTGAATGTAAACTAATTGAATATGAATAAATGAATGTTAGTAAAGTCCAATGTTAATGAATCAAATGTGATTAAATTGAAAACCCATTTCAATGAATATTAATGAGTAATGAATGAATATTGATTTGGTTATGGATTGATTGGATAGATATTGGTTTGTTGGATGTTAGTTGGATGATAGTTGTTTGATGGATGGATTTGTTGCTTTTGATTGCATTTGCTATATTGGCTTGTATAGTTGCTATATTGGCATATGTTGTATATTGATATTACTTTCTATATGTGTTTCTCATTTGTTTGTTGAGTGTTTGGTAGGTGCGGATGGCGTATGCTTCGCGTTTGGAGCTTGCTTTCGCGCTATATTAGCCGTATATGTTGGCTAATAATATATAAGGTACATATGTCGGATTACATATCGTACTTTTATATTTTTTCCTTACGAGATGCTTCATCCTCGAAGATGAGATGTATATTTTTGATATATATATGTTGTGATCCTACTACGATCGAACTGCGCAAAGGAGGCTATGGAGAAATATTTTGAAAATTTAAAGTGTTAGAAATTTTTTGAGAAAATGGGGAAAAAGTTTGAGATTGAGTTATAAGTTGAAACAATATTAGTTGGTTTTGAAAAGATAACTATGAATGGATTTGAAAACTTAGAAAAGTTTTTGTAAGAAGTTTAACTAAATAATTTTGGGAAAAGTTAAAATGTTTAAATAATGTCGATTTCTAATTTGAACGAGTTGTTTTTGAAAAGTTAATTGATTTTGTGACTTTTTCTTACTGAGTAATTTCGAGGACGAAATTCTTTTAAGTAGGGGAGAATGTAATGACCCAGAATGTCAGCCATCTGAAATTCGGATATTTAATTGATTTTAAATATTCATAAGTAAATTTTATAAGTTGAATAACTTATATTTCGAATATCTTGATTTAATTGGATAATTAAATTGTTAATTTAATATTTGAAATTGTGTAAATAAGTGAAATTTGAATTTAGTGTGAATGAAAATGATTTATAAAGTTGAAATAACTTCTACTTAAATTAGAATGAAGATAGAGAACTTTTAAAATTGAATTAAAAGTTAATTTGTAGAAATTGAATATTTTAATATTTAATTAACGTGTAAAAATAGTTATTTTTGATATAGTCTCGCATTTTGACGAAACCAGTTTCATTGGATCCGTAATGTTATATTATTCTAGGATTTCAAATTTTGTGCCAATCGGATTTATGGTTTAGTTATAGGAGGCTGAAACGCGTAGAAATTTACATAAGTGAATTTTAAATTTAAATAAGTCGATTTGAAAACCTATCGTCCAAATACGATCTAATTGGATCTCGATATATATTCCATTATGTTCGGAATAGGGGTAAAATATTGTAAACTCCAGGCGGCACGCTTCGTTCTGAGTTTGAAAATTTTTCGGGTGAATAGTGTTGTGAAATTTTCTATATAAGGCCACCATTTTTTCTATTTTGCAAACCATAATTCAAATCTAGGGTTAGCCGCCATATACATTTCAATGGCCAGAACCTCCTCCCCTTCCACCTCGTTTATCTCTCCATCCACCCACTATTATGAATATCTTCCAACTACAACATTGAAGAGCTTGGGGAGACGAACAACTTCAATGACTATGATCGTTTAAAACGAAGCCGATCGACGGCGAATCGAGTTCAAATGGCGCACGTTAATGAGGATAGATATCGGTGACTGTGTGACTGAGTTGATCATGGTTTCGGCCAAGGGGGCGTGGAGGCTAGGCGCTTCGAACGGTGGTCTTGGATCTTCGTCAAGTGACGAGGTGGTGGCGCGGTGAACTCATGATAGTGGCAGATAGTTTGGGTTTCATTCATGAGTTAGAATGATAGGGAAGAAAGAGAAACACGTGGCTCAGATCTGATGTGGAGAAAATCAACGTACGAGATCTATTTTACGTTAAAATAAAATAAAATTTGAAATTAAATTATATATTAATTTGTACAAACTTTAAAACATCATAACTTCTTCATACGAGCTCCGTTTTCGACGAAACAAGTAGCGTTGGGTCCGTATTAACGAGCTCTACATTTTAGATATGGTTTGGAGTTGATTGGAGCTAGTGTAAATTTTGGGTAAAATTAAACGCCTGTTTAATTTTATTCGTTATAAAACACTTCAAATACTATTGGAACCAAAGTGAGTACAACTCACTCTTTCTGTCTCACTGATATTTTTATATAAGTGAGAATAAATTTATTTATGTTAATTGATGGTTGTTTGGATGATATAAGATATATTATCTATATATTGATTGGTATTTGGATATATTCCTACCTATTGGAGCAGATGAGACCCTATACATTCCCGTGTATGAGCGGATGACTTTTTGTACATGCGTTTGCCTTGAAGTGGACATTGTACATATTTTCTAATATGTATATTTGTTGCAGGTGATAGGTTGGAGGGATCCAACTGGATTCCTCACCAGTATTGATTTTATTTACAGATATTGTTATATATGTTGTTATCATATGATATATGATGTTTTGGATGCTGTGATTGATGTATTTAGTGGTGTTGCAGCATTGAGCCTATTTTTGGAAATTTTAAAAAAGATTAAAGAGATGATTTTAAATTGAAAAAGATCTTGAAGTGATTTTGAAAATAGATGTTTTATTAATTTTTGAATTGTTAAGGAAATGAAATTATTTTGAATACATAAAAGTTATAATTTTTATGTTATAAAATAATTGTGACTTTTGTGAAATATTATCGAAATGTGATTTTTGAAATATGGAGTTAACTATTTGGTAAAATAGTTTAAATTGATATTTTTTGAAATTATTAGAAACGGTTTATATATAAGATTTATAAAATTGAATTTTTATAAATCGAAATGATGGAATTACAAATAGATTTTATAAGCGGATAAGATTTATAATTAATAAAGTTATAAAAAGAATGAATTTTTAAATAAATGATTTATAAGTAAATTAACTTATAATTGGATTTTGGTATGTAAATGAGATAAATGGAATTGGTTAGTAAAGGAATTTTATATATGGAAGTTTTTATAAATATAAATGGAATTATAAACACTGTTTTATAAATTCGAAATCAATTGAATTTGATAAGTTAAATATAGAAGTTATTAAAGGAATTTCATCCACGATTTTGGACAGTGGATAATCCTTTAATTTAATGTGCAATAGTAATGAATTGGGTAAGGGGATTACATTCACGATTTTGGATAGTGGATTATCCTTTAATAAATGTTTAAAAATATTGGATTTGGTAAATGAACTATATTCACGATTTTGGACAGTGAATAATATATTAAATAAAATGGATATGTTTTGGACAATGATCTTTTAAATTAAAAGACAGGTTTTGGGAAGTGATATTTTAAATGGAGTTAAATGGTTTGAAGATGTTTTAAAATGTGCTAAGTATCAGATAAATAGATTTCAACATTCATTGTTGAAATAGACGTTTCGATTAGTAAGGAAATGATGGACTATAACATTGTTATTATAGCAAATTATTTTCGAAAGGAGATGTTTTGTATAGTGTATGGGATTTATATATCTATCTAATTTTCGAATCCCTATACTGATGATTTTGGGTTGTCGTAACGATGTTTTACGCAACATTCGTTTTGACCCAAATAAATATGTTTAAGAGAACGTTTTCCTTAAAAGAATGAAATATATACTTAACCATGATTTAAGTATATGTAATATTTTCTAAGTGTTGAAAATAAATTGATTTGTGAATTACTTATTATGAAAATAAATATATGGAAATGTTTTCCAATATAGAATATTGAAATGGTTTTGAAATTATATCATTTTAAAGATAATTTGAAGTGAATATTTGGCAAGTGTTTTAATAAAAGATTAATTAAAAGGGCCCAGTAATTGCTTATGGTGCTAAATATTTTTTTGTTTGCTTTGATAGTTAAATAACCGATTATCAAATTTGCCCAAATTTTAGTTCCTCGACTTGATGTGGTAACTATTTAGTCATACACTTAGTACGTAGCCATCTGTGTAGGCTTGATTATCGTTTGTGTTGAGGATGTTGATTCGTGTAGCGTGGAGTATTACTCCAATCTATCGAGCTTCCTTCTTGGCCGAAGGATAGCAAGTTGAAAGTTGGAGACATGATAAGTCTATGAGGCTTAGTTTCTGTGTGAGGTTGAGAAACGCTTTTGCGTTGTTGATGCGAAGAGACCGGGATGGGTTTATCCAAAAACCACTTCGAACCAACGTATATGCGTTCGATTGTGCATGATGTGATGATATTGATATTTAGGATTTTCATAGTGCAGGACTTCTTATTGATCGTTTGGGGTTAAAATCCCAATATACATCCAGTAGTAGTAGTCTCTTCGTTATGAAATATCCAATGCAAGGACTATTCACTACTAATCATAGGGATTTCCCGATAGGATGTGGTAGGAGAGTACCTTCGGTTTGTCCTGTTCCTGAACAACTTGTATGGATGTTTGTCTGACATTGCATTTCTAAAGATTACGTACATTGGTTTTTACAAACGTACATCTGTTTGGTGGCGGAGAAGGCAACTTCTCTTAGCATAACACCCTCCTTGAGACGTAAGAGCTTAAGGGTTGTATTTTTGTGGAAGGCAATTAGTAGTCAACGGAAATGGCCGTGTGGCATTCAAAGTGATATGATATGTGATTTGTGAAAGGTAATCGTTACCTTTGGCCTCATCAACCAGAAATGACCGAAACAGGGTTAGATGCAGCATGGCTAAGTGGATCGCTCCCATCAGGATATGAGCATCCTCTTCTAGATATATCTTTACACGCTATGACGTCGTGTATCTGATTATTGTGGTTTGTATGCTATGAGGGCCCTCGGAAATGGTCGGTAACGACTGGGGGGTGACATATACGGTACTACCTAGCTACAGAGGTAGGCCGGTCTTGTGTTGGTAGAGGGTAGATGTTCTGTGCCTCGGGACATCCATCTAGAGTTGTACCCTTCGGAAGGTAGTCCCTTCACCTGGTCATTTGTATGGAAATCCAAACTCCACTACGTGCCTACCATTTTATTTGTAGAGCCTAGTATGCTGGAATTTAATAATGGTAATAATTTCGGCTATTTGAATATTATTTGTATACTAGACACCAGTATAATATAAGATGATTTGATATGAAATGTTTTAGTTATCGTAAGGTAAAAACATGTCTGTGTTTATGTGTGGGTGTGTCTTACGAGATACTTTTGTTTTGAAAGGAAAGTTTGGTAATTTAATAAATTCAGTTGAGTGTGTTTCTCACGCTGGTTTACCAGACTAATTCGGATGTTCTTCCCTTTTAATGCTCGGTTCAGACCGAGTATATTTACAGGTTCAGATATTGGTGCATTTGGAGCTTCAGTAGGAGAGCTAGAGATCTTCATTTTCATATACACGTATCTATTTTGATTATCTGCTTTGCGCATTATTGTTGTTTTATATTATCATCAATTGTAAGGACAGGTTATTATAACTTTCCAGGTTGATGATTAGTGATTGATTGTTGAACTCTGATTGATGTATGTATATACAGTTTCTGTTTTGTAAAGATCATTGATACGATATTGTATGTTTTCCGCTGCGATGTGAGATATGTATTGTTCTGTTTTGTTCTATCTTCTCTCTTTCTTCTCTTCTCTTCTTCTCTCTTCTTTTCTTTCTCATGACTTTCCATCAGTTTATGCTTTTTGGGTCGGATATGTGTGGTTTATTATCGATTCAAAGGGTATGGATTTGTGGGTCGTCACATTTGGTATCAGAGCTTAGATTTAGTATATTCCTAGGCTTTGTTGTGTACTCAATATAGATAAGGACAGTAGCACCCTAGATTGAGTTTGAGTGTATTATATATATGAGCGCGTATTTGTTAGTGATATAAAATGTTTTATATTGTGTTTACTTATCCGTTGAGTTGTTTATGAATTCTGGTCGGTATGTGGGACGCCATATTATCGATAGAGATATCTAAACACTTAAACGAGGCAAGTCGACATAGTATTGCTTTTAAATTGGGTAAATGAAATACTTTTACCTCGATTATATTTTTTATATAAAGGAACAATTTTTTAGAAATTATTATAGTGTATAGAAATTGATTGTTTGGGTGTGGAAAATGTAAATATATATAAGTTAATAAAAGTTGTTCGAATAATCTAAAATAAAAGCAACAATTGTAAAAGAATAAATTATATAAGCAAATGAATTATAAAGTATGGAATTATAATTAATATGATATACAATTGTAAAATAATCTTATATATAAGAAATGGAACTACATGAGTATATTTATAAATATGGGTTATAAATGAAAATGGATTTAAACAAAGAATTTGAAAATTTGAATCCTGTTTATTTTGAAAGTTGTTTTTCAAAGTTTAAAAAGATTATATTGCTATAAATCTAAACAAGATAAATGAATTTGAAATGAATCTTATATACGTAAAGTAAAATAGTGAAATTATATAAGTAAGAATGTATAAATGTGATTTATAAATAGAAGGATTTTTAAAAGAATATAAAGCACTGAATTCACTACTGTTGCTGGGAAATAATAAGGGTGATGACTGCAGCATCATCAGTATCATTTTCGAGTTTCTGTGTGATGGATTTGCTACCAATAGTAAATTGAAATTGAAGTTTTGTTATGATAAACGAATTTGAAATTAAACCCAAGTTGGAATTGATAAATATAAGTGAAACGAGTTTTGGACTTATAATATGAAATAATAAATTTGAGTTAGAATAATAAATATATGATTAGGAATTTAACTAAAGGAAAGTTAAATAAATCAAATTGGATTTGTACTGGATTAGATAAGTTATTGAAATGGAAGATTAAACTTAAGAGGTAAGAATTTATATAATGTGAATTTGAAAGTTTGAATTAAATTAGAAGTAAAAACTTAAGTTGTATAATGAAAGTAAATGCAAGTAGGAATAAAATGAAACATAACTTAAGTGATGTTGAATGAATTTGAATTTGATATCAAAATGGATTAATAAAAACAAATTAATAAAGTGAAGTGATGAAAATGAATATGAACTTGAGTTATGTTATGAAATTCAACTATTAAAATGAATTATCAATCGAATGTAAATGAATTGATATGGAATAAATGGATGTGTAAGTGTTAATTCATTAAAATCTAATGAAATTGTAAATTGAATAATTGAATGAAAGTAAATTAGATATTAAACTAATTGGAATTAAATGTGTTAAACCAAATTGAATGTAAACGAAGTAAAAATGAATGTTTTGAATGTAAATTAAATAAATTTGGTTATGTTGGATGTGCATTGGTTGTTAGATGGATGTTAGTTGATTGAATAGAAATTCATATTGAATTGGATTAATGAAATTGAAAACTAAATAATTTAATTAGAATTGATAGTAAGTGAAACTAAATAGAATTGAATTTAAATCGATTTGGAAGTGAACTAACTTGAATGTAAATTAGTAAATGTAAACTAATTGAATATGAATAAATGAATGTTAGTAAAGTCCAATGTTAATGAATCAAATGTGATTAAATTGAAAACCCATTTCAATGAATATTAACACTGATGAATGAATATTGATTTGGTTATGGATTGATTGGATAGATATTGGTTTGTTGGATGTTAGTTGGATGATAGTTGTTTGATGGTTGGATTTGTTGATGTTGATTGCATTTGCTATATTGGATGTATAGTTGCTATATTAGCATATGTTGTATATTAATATTACTTTCTATATGTGTTTCTCATTTGTTTGTTGAGTGTTTAGTAGGTGCGGATGGCGTATGCTACGCATTTGGAGCTCGCTTTCGCGCTATATTAGTCGTATATGTTGGCTAATAATATATAAGGTACATATGTTGGATTACATATCGTACTTTTATATTTTTTCCTTACGAGATGCTTCATCCTCGAAGATGAGATGTATATTTTTGATATATATATGTTGTGATCCTACTACGATCGAACTGCGCAAAGGAGGCTATGGAGAAATATTTTGAAAATTTAAAGTGTTAGAAATTTTTTGAGAAAATGGGGAAAAAGTTTGAGATTGAGTTATAAGTTGAAACAATATTAGTTGGTTTTGAAAAGATAACTACGGATGGATTTGAAAACTTAGAAAAGTTTTTGTAAGAAGTTTAACTAAATAATTTTAGGAAAAGTTAAAATGTTTAAATAATGTCGATTTCTAATTTGAATGAGTTGTTTTTGAAAAGTTAATGGATTTTGTGACTTTTTCTTACTGAGTAATTTCGAGGACGAAATTCTTTTAAGTAGGGGAGAATGTAATGACCCAGAATGTCAGCCATTTGAAATTCGGATATTTAATTGATTTTAAATATTCATAAGTAAATTTTATAAGTTGAATAACTTATATTTCGAATATCTTGATTTAATTGGATAATTAAATTGTTAATTTAATATTTGAAATTGTGTAAATAAGTGAAATTTGAATTTAGTGTGAATGAAAATGATTTATAAAGTTGAAATAACTTCTATTTAAATTAGAATGAAGATAGAGAACTTTTAAAATTGAATTAAAAGTTAATTTGTAGAAATTGAATATTTTAATATTTAATTAACGTGTACAAATAGTTATTTTTGATATAGTCTCGGATTTTGACGAAACCAGTTTCATTGGATCCGTAATATTATATTATTATAGGATTTCAAATTTCGTGCTAATCGGATTTACGGTTTAGTTATAGGAGGCTGAAACGCGTAGAAATTTATTTAAGTGAATTTTAAATTTAAATAAGTCGATTTGAAAACCTATCTTCCAAATATGATCGAATTGGCTCTCGATATATATTCCATTATGTTCGGAATAGGGGTAAAACATTATAAACTCCAGGCGGCACGCTTCGTTCTGAGTTTGAAAATTTTTCGGGTGAATAGTGTTGTGAATTTTTTATATAAGGCCACCATTTTTTCTATTTTGCAAACCCTAATTCAAAGCTAGGATTAGCCGCCATATACATTTCAATGGCCAGAAACTCCTCCCCTTCCACCTTGTTTATCTCTCCATCCACCCACTATTATGAAAATCTTCCAACTACAACATTGAAGAGCTTGGGGAGACGAACAACTTCAACGGCTATGATCGTTTAAAACGAAGCCGATCGATGGAAAATCGAGTTCAAATGGCGCACGTTAATGGTGATAGATCTCGGTGACGATGTGACTGAGTTGATCATGGTTTCGGCCAAGGGGGCGTGGAGGCTAGGCACTTCGAACGGTGGTCTTGGATCTTCGTCAAGTGACGAGGTGGTGGCGCGCTGAACTCGTGTTAGTGGCAGATAGTTTGGGTTTCATTCATGAGTTAGAACGATAGGGAAGAAAGAGAAACACGTGGCTCAGATCTGATGTGGAGAAAATCAACGTACGAGATCTATTTTACATTAAAATAAAATAAAATTTGAAATTAAATTATATATTAATTTGTACAAACTTTAAAACATCATAACGTCTTCATACGAGGTCCGTTTTCGACGAAACAAGTAGCGTTGGGTCCGTATTAAAGAGCACTACAATTTAGAGCTGGTTTGGAGTTGGTTGGAGCTAGTATAAATTTTGGGTAAAATTAAACGCCTGTTTAATTTTATTCGGAATAAAACACTTCAACTGCTATTGGAACCAAAGTGAGTACAACTCACTCTTTCTGTCTCACTGATATTTTTATATAAGTGAGAATAAATTTATTTATGTTGATTGATGATTGTTTGGATGATATAAGATATATTATCTATATATTGATTGGTATTTGGATATATTCCTACCTATTGGAGTAGATGAGACCCTATACGTTCCCGTGTATGAGCGGATGACTTTTTGTACATGCGTCTGCCTTGAAGTGGACATTGTACATATTTTCTAATATGTATATTTGTTGCAGGTGACAGGTTGTGTAACGACCCAGTATTTTGGACCATTCGCATCCATTATAAGTGTATAGGTAGACACTCATGCCGGAATTGAATTGCTCAAAATACCGCGTTGTTAATTTAAATTTGGCAAAACTGAACATATATAGTAAATAAATAATCACAGATCACAGACATAGAGTAATAAGTGCAGCGGAAGTAAAAGAGATAGTAGTTCATGAAGCTACTATATAAATGTATAAGTTACATCAGAGTTAGAACAGATACAACGGAAGAGTAATACAATACATCAGATACAAATCAGAATACATCACTGGAATCATCGAATACTGAAACCAGAACATATGGCTGGATCTTCAAGCAAAGCTCCAACTCCAAAGGTGAGTCTCGAATACTGGTACACTCAGTCTGACCCGAGCGTAAAGGAAAAACACAAAACACTCGAGTCAGGATTAACATTCTTTTATCAATAAATTCAACTCAAGTGAAATAGTAATTTAAATACAAGTAACTCAAAGGATGTTTGGAATAACCATCCTTTAAGGATCCGTTAAACTATCTACTATGTAGTAGTGTACGATAAGTAGATAATGTCTATCAGTAATATAAAGATATCAAAATAGTGTTAAGTCATGGCCCATTCCACCCTTAACACATTTTTATTCCCAAGAGCATATACAAGACCGTAGTTTCCCCAAAACCGGAAGTCACCAGAGGGCAATCCATATACTAAAGGTACAAACCAAAATCGTAGTGGTCGCGAATAGGGATACAAGTATGACAAGGCACATGAGGCAATACCCAAGGTAGTGAAACTACCGTTCGCCTGATCCGGACTGGTGAGAACGCATCGCCGCAGCGACCGCAACACCGCGAAACAACACTCCCAAAATCAAGGGTGCACCAATCGACAACAAGTAATGAGTAATTCGAAGAAGTGTGTTCGCTTGAGGTAGCTGACCTCCATTTGGCCCGGCACGGCTCCTGTTTTAGTCATTTCCAATTTAACACAAGTGTCAAGGCTATCCATTATCGTTCTCTTTCTTCAGTCATCACGTACATCATTCCAACCACTTCATTCTGGATCACACTCCGCGTGTAGTTATTAAAGTGGTTCTCGGTTTAGACAGTGAGTATGTCCCTAACCGATTTCGGTCTCTTTAATAACCTTTGTAATTATTACACCGATTGGTCGTTTAAATATTTCAAAACCAAATCAAATTCAATTTCAATTAGAATTTGTAAATCAACATTTCATTTGTCTTTCAAAACCAATTTCCAAAATTTACGTTTCAAAACTTCCAATTTACCGTTTCAAAATCTTATCATTCAATTTCAACTTTCATTTACAAAATTCAAATATTGATTCAAGTTCGTGCAAAAGTTTCATTCCGAAATCATTTAAATCAATTTAACTTAACATTCAAATCAATTTAAATTCATTTATCGATTTCATTCAATATCGTTACTTTGTCATTCAAAACAATTTCTATTAAATTTCCAATTCATTAAATCAATTACTTAAGTTCAACCCCATTATTTCAACTTACAAATTGCATTAAATTAAATTTATCAAATCAAATTCTTACATTTCAAGTCTTACATTTATTTCAATAAAACACATTTTTTTTCTTATTAAAGAAATTCAATTTCACTTATTAATTTACTTATTTACAATTTCAAAAATCAATTAAATAAGAAACTTATTTTACTTATTCAAGAAGTTAAATTTCACTTATCAAAGAATTTAATTTTATTTAATTATTAAATAATTCAATCTTATTTAATTATTAAATAATTTCAAAACTTAACTATTATAAAATTTCAAAACTTAATTTTTAAATAATTTGAAAACTTAATTCAATCATTTCTCAAATTAAACAACGTTCTTACATCAACTACATTGTTAATATTTTGTTTCAGATTTTTAAATATTAACATTTTCCTTTCATTAAAAATTCAAATTTCAACTTCATTTCAAAGCCATATTATTTATTCAAATAAAATCTTCATTTTATTTTTAAATCAAATTATTGACCAATCGAATTTTATTTAATTCTCTATCCTAGGTCAAAGTTTATTTGGATATTTATCATTTCAACCCGATTCCATTTCAATTCAAAATCAGAGCATAACAAAAGGGAACTTGCAGTGTGATAACTGGGATGGTGTCAAAGTAAATAAACAAGCAATAACAACAATCAATATCAATCCAATTATCAATTCAAATAATCCCGAGATAATCGTATTAATTCACATTATTGTTTATGCAAATTAATTTAATTATTTCTAGAATCTATACTATCATTTCATGTAGATTAAGGATTATTACATTACGGTTCTTCACTAGTCATCTATTTACAATTTTATACATCATCAATTTAAACAACATACATTCAATGGTTCAAGGTGTAATTAGCCAAATCCTACGTGTCAATTAATTTAACATTTAAAGGGGGTCATATTATACAATGTCATTTAACCAAATTTACACATGTGTCATTTCAAATTTTAACTATCCTACTTCAAATTCAATTGCATAATATTTATCACTTTATACATTACAATTTAACATCCAATATAAAGAACAAACAATCAATCAATTATCAACCAAACGGGATTATTATCGTATAATTAACAGATAATGGTGTCAGGTGTCACAGGTGAACTGATACAGGTAATAACATATATTTAACAGTGTAAATAACTAGCAGCATATCTCAATTGTCATTTTAATTGGAATCAAATTTAATAAATAAAAGAACATTAATCGTGAGTGATTGCTCACCTTTCGAGGTTAGAGAGATCTGACAAGGGAATGAGCTACGAATTCCAAAGCAACACTAGATGAATACGAGTTCGACGATCAAAATAAGGCTAAAAGATAAGGAATAGACGAAATCAAATCAGAACAGAACGATGGTGACAAGTGGTATGGGTGAATTTATATATATACAACTTTGTATAGCTATGTATACATCAATCATATTCTAAATTTAATCGAATGTTATATTAAATATACGTTTTTCAAAATCATATATTTATTATCATTTTTTTTAAATACATATATTAGAATCAAACATACATACAATATATAGTTTGCAATAAATATAAATAAAATGCAATACGCTTACATATATAAAGTATTTCATTTATAGTAATAGTATATGTATTAAATAATCGATTCAACATGTCTCTTAAAATTTATATTTAAATTCAAAAACATAACAAGTCTCTATATATAAATAAATACAAACAACTTATATATCTAAAATGATTTGCCTAACTTCTATACGTAATATATATACTGCCGAATCATAAATGGGATGTTTACAGTAAGTTGCTAACATAAGCGTTGCCTATTTAATTAAGCGTATATGCAGACCAACATATTATTAATATAAACTAATATAATATAGAGTGGTATGCTTTGCAGCACACAAAATATATGCAGACTATTTATAGTAAAATAAAACATTTTGTATATGCATTTCAAACTATTAACAGTCATTTAAACAAATACATCTTACTGCAACACACCTATGAACCCAAACAACAATTATAAACTATAGCCCTATATTTCATATAAACTATTATAAACAATATGTTGAAACCAACAAATAATATATATATAGGTTAATGTTTGTGGACGTATACTTACATAAAAAATGCAAGTTAACAATACACAACAAAAGTGCTTGATAAAGTATACAGCCTATATGTGCATACATGTTAAAATGCAAAGTATTGAAGATATTATTATACGTTATGCAAACGAAACACTAATAGAACTCGTGACAACCACAACTTATAAAACTGAAAATAGGCTTCTGATTTAAACTTGTATATATATAATAACAAATATATATAATGTATACATATTCAACATTTACTCACATAATAAAGCTCGGCCAAGACGGCTGATGTGGCAGCCAAGAAATGGCGTGGGGTGGGTGGTGTCAGCCTGACATAGGAGGCTCGCGATGTGGATGAAGAGGGGACGATGTCAGGGTCGTGGGTGAAGGCTTGACTGCTGTACGCCAAGGTTACGAAGGAAAGCATAGTTGCGGCGTGGAAAACGTGGAGGGCGGAGCACAAATGGCGGAGGCGACGTAAGTTGTTGAGGCCGTGGCGCGTTTGGAGGCGGTGCAAATGAGTTTCGTGGAAGAGAGATGCGGCAGCATGCTTCTAGGCGGTGGAGAAGGAAAGTTGGCGGATTTGAGGCGGTTGCACGTGCTTAGGTTGATGGTGGTTATGTCTGGAGGGGTGAGGTGTGTTGAAATGGTATGGAGGTCATGTGGTGACTCCATGCATGCAGGCCTAAGAGGAAAATGAACGAAGGCAACATGCCTTCTTCCTATTTCATTAGGTTCTTATCTTTGTTTTTGGAAATGAAGTAACAGTGAAGGAACAACACAAAAAAATGAGCAGGCTTTCCAAAAGAAATAAGTAGCTGTGAAAAATGAACCGGCAATGCTATATTTATATTTTCTATTCAGAACAAAACCAAGATGAGAAATGCCAGCTAGAATCGAACAAGTTATCTTGGAAACTGATATAATATTGAAAGTCACCCACACACATTCAAGAAGTAATAAAGCAATTGACTGTTGGGTTTGAACGGGTTAAAATAAAAAGGCACAAGGAAACCAAAAAAAAAATTATAATTTTGATACCGGTACGATTAATCGTTTTGCAGACTTCGACGCGTTTCGAATTTTCAAAATGCTCAAATAAATACATTGTTGAGATCAGCACAATGGGACGATCAAAACGGTATACGGATATCAGTGGTATGATTTGAATTATAAAAATTCGAATTTTCTAATAGCGGAAAATGCAAGAAAAACACTGAAAAATAAGATCGACGGAGCCAAAGATGTCCGAATTTGGAAAAACGACAAACTAATATCTTGCCCAGAAGATGGTTTAGAATTTTTTTATGTAAAAATATTTAGGTTTCGGAAACATTTTATTTTCATCGCTTTTTAACTGATTAAATTGAAGTAAATTTACGCGCGAAATAAACTTTCATATTTTCGAACGAAAATTTACCAGTTGCTATGTTTAACTAGACGTATTCCAAATATTAAATTTTTATTTCAAAATTTTATCGTTTAAAATTTCACAAAATTTCAACTAATTACGTTATTAAAACAGTTGAAATTTACGGGTCGTTACAGGTTGGAGGGATCCAACTGGATTCATCACCAGTATTGATTTTATTTATAGATACTATTATATATGCTCTTATCATATGATATATGATGTTTTGGATGCTGTGATTGATGTATTTAATGTTGTTGCAGCATTGGGCCTATTTTTGGAAATTTTAAAAAAGATTAAAGAAATGTTTTCAAATTGAAAAGGATTTTCAAGTTATTTTGAAAACAGATGTTTTATTAATTTTTTTAATTGTTAAGGAAATGAAATTATTTTGAATAAATAAAAGTTATAATTTTTATGTTATAAAAAAATTATGTTTTGTGTGAAATATAATCGAAATGTGATTTTTGAAATATGGAGTTAACTATTTGGTAAAATAGTTTAAATTGAGATTTTTGAAATTATTATAAACAGATTATATATAAGATTTATAAAATTGAGTTTTTATAAATCTAAATGATGGAATTATAAGTGGATTTTGTAAGTGGATAAGATTTTTAATTGATGAAGTTATAAAAAGAATTAATTTGTAAATAAATGATTTATAAGTAAATTAACTTATAATTGGATTTTTGCATGTAAATGAGATAAATGGAATTGGTTAGTAAAGGAATTTTATATATGGAAGTTTTTATAAATATAAATTGAATTTATAAACACTGTTTTATAAATCCGAAATCAACTAAATTTGATAGGTTAAATATAGAAGTTTATTAAAGGAATTTCATCCACGATTTTGGACAGTGGATAATCCTTTGATTTAATTTACAATAGTAATGAATTGGGTAAAGGGATTACATTCAAGATTTTGGACAGTGGATTATCCTTTAATAAATGTGTAAAAATATTGGATTTGGTAAATGGACTATATAAACGATTTTGGACGGTGAATAATATATTAAATAAAAGGGATATGTTTTGGAAAGTGATCTTTTAAATTAAAAGACAGGTTTTGGAAAGTGATCTTTTAAATTAAAAGACAGGTTTTGGGAAGTGATGTTTTTAAATGGAGTTAAATGGTTTGAAGATGTTTTAAATGTGTTAAGTATCGAATACATAGATTTCAACATTCATTGTTGAAATAGACATTTCGAGAAGTAAGGAAATGATGGACTATAACATTGTTATTATAGGAAATGGTTTTCGAAAGGAGATGTTTTGTATAGTGTATGGGATTTATATATCTATTTAATTTTCGAATCCCTATACTGATTATTTTGGGTTGTCGTAACGATGTTTTACGCAACATTCGTTTTGACCCAAATAAATATGTTTAAGAGAATGTTTTCCTTAAAAGAATGAAATATATACTTAACCATGATTTAAGTATATGTAATATTTTCTAAGTGTTGAAAATATGTTAATTTTTGAATTACTTATTATGAAAATAAGTATAGGGAAATGTTTTCCAATATAGAATATTGAAATGGTTTTGAAATTATATCTTTTTTAAATATAATTTCAAGTGAATATTTGGTAAGTGATTTAATTAATAAAAGATTAATTAAAAGGGCCTAGTGATTGCTTATGGTTCTAAATATTTGTTTGTTTGCTTTGATAGTTAAATAACAGACTATCAAATTTGCCCATATTTTAGTTCCTCGACTTGATGTGGGAACTATTTAGTCGTACACTTAGTACGTAGCCATCTGTGTATGCTTGATTATCGTTTGTGTTGAGGATGTTGATTCATGTAGTGCGGAGTATTACTCTAATCTATCGAGCTTCCTTCTTGGCCAAAGGATAGCAAGTTGAAAGTTGGAGACGTGATAAGTCTATGAGACTTAGTTTCTGTGTGAGGTTGAGAAACGCTTTTGCGTTGTTGGTGCGAAGAGACCAGGATCGGTGTAGGATGTAGTGATATTGATATTTAGGATTTTCATAGTGGAGCACTGCTTGTTGATCGTTTGGGATTAAAATCCCAATATACATCCAGTAGCTGTAGTCTCTTTGTTATGAAATATCCAATGCAAGGACTATTCGCTATTTCCCGACAGGATGTGGTAGGAGAGTACCTTCGGTTTGTCTTGTTCCTTGACAACTTGTATGGATATTTGTCTGACATTGCATTTCTAAAGATTACGTACATTGGTTTTTACAAACGTACATCTGTTTGGTGGCGGAGAAGGCAACTTCTCTTAGCTTAACACCCTCCTTGAGACGTATGAGCTTAAGGGTTGTATTTTTGTGGAAGGCAATTAGTAGTCAATGGAAATGGCCGTGTGGCATTCAAGGTGATGTGATATGTGATTTGTGAAAGGTAATCGTTACCTTTGGCCTCATCAACCAGAAATGACCGAAACAGGGTTAGATGCAGCAGGGCTAAGTGGGTCGCTCCCATCAGGATATGATCATCCTCTTCTAGATATATCTTTACACGCTATGACTTTGTGTATCTAATTATTGTGGTTTGTATGCTATGAGGGCCCTCGGAAATGGTCGGTAACGACCAGGGGATGACATATTCGTTACTACCTGGTTATAGAGGTAGGCCGGTCTTGTGTTGATAGAGGGCAGATGTTCTGTGCCTCGGGACATCCATCTAGAGGTGTACCCTTCGGAAGGTAGTCCCTTCACCTGGTCATTTGTATGGAAATCCAAACTCCACTACGTGCTTGCTATTTTATTTGTAGAGCCTAGTATGTTGGAATTTAGTAATGGTAACAATTTCGGCTATTTGAATATTATTTGTATACTAGACACTAGTATAATATAAGATGATTTGATATGAAATGTTTTAGTTATCGTAAGGTAAAAATATATCCGTGTTTATGTGTGGGCATGTCTTACGAGATACTTTTGTTTTGAAAGGAAAGTTTGGTGATTTAATCAATTCAGTTGAGTGTGTTTCTCACGCTGGTTTACTAGACTGATTCGGGTGTTCTTCTCTTTCAATGCTCGGGTCAGACCGAGTATATTTACAGGTTCAAATATTGGTGCTTTTGGAGCTTCAGTAGGAGAGCTGGAGATCTTCATTTTCGTATACACGTATCTGTTTTGATTATCCGCTTTGCGCATTGTTGTTGTTTTATATTATCGGCAATTCTGAGGACAGGTTATTATAACCGTCCAGGCTGATGATTAGTGATTGATTTTTGAACTCTGATTGACATATGTATATATAGTTTATGTTTTGTAAAGATCATTGATATGATATTATATGTTTTCCGCTGCGATGTGAGATTTTGTATTGTTCTGTTTTGTTCTATCTTCTCTCTTCTTTTCATTCTCATGACTTTCCGTCAGTCTGTGCTTTTTGGGTGGGACATGTGTGGTTTATTGTCGATTCAAAGGGTATGGATTTGCGGGTCGTCACGGTTGGGGTTTACAGGTTTTAATAGGTTGGCGAATAAAGCTTCCGAAGACGAGCAGGTGGCTGATGGATAGCTAATTAGCAGTTGTTTATATATTTTGGATTGATTCCGCTGTATTGTATATATAGTACTTCGGTCAACAAAGGGGGCATTGTCATATGTCGCTCTTGGCGTAATATTGTAATAACTATATTTTATCTAAACTTGGGAAAGCGATGGGACTATGTAATTAGAATGTAAAACATGTGTCTTGAAATGTAATCAGAAAAATATTTTCGAATCTGTGATTTTGTTTCATATTCATTTGCTTCTGATATTATGAATACCATTAACATAGCTTTATTTAGTCACCGGAAGTTAATACTTTAGATGACTGTAGCATCTGTGGTGCTTAGCTTTGGGCCTCTAGATAGGGGATGTTACAAAGTTTAAGAAATTTTGTGTAAGAAAACATATATACATATTTTCCATGAGATTATGGAAATAAAATAAATAATTTTCAAAGGTAACTAGGCTTGGTCTAAATTGGCTGTCGAAAGGCAATGCATGGGGATAGGAGGTAATTTAATTAAATTAAGCATTAAATAATGGTCAATAGACCAGATCCATTTTGTATGTTGAACGTATCTGTAAAGTACTAAATAACAGTAAGAAGGGACCAAGTTTAACAAATCAAGAGACAGCTCATGTAAAGCCTATGTTGGATGTGTGAAGAACAGTTCCCAATGTGTACCGAGAGGCAGTGTCGAAGTATGTAGAGTCGAAGCAAAAGTAAATGAAATAGAACCTTAAGTATAAGGACTTAAGCAAGAAGCTAAGAAGTGTTAAGCAAAGGCTAAGGTCAATAAACCGAAATTGTTAGCTAAAGGCGGAAGCCGGTCGTGGGCTAAGGAGGAATTATTGAAAGGGGAAGGGATCTCCGAATTTAAAAATTTAAATGTCTTAGTCGCCAAAGCCAATCTAAGACAAGCTTTCCCAAACAAGATCAAGGGCAGTGATTAATGAGAGTAGTGCAGCTTTCGGCAAATTATTATAACCAAAATTAGTAACTGCCAGAAGTAGAAATGTATGAAAAGGCTTAAGATGAAAAAAACTAATACTAGACATTGATAATAATATGATAATTTTGCATGAAGAATAGCTAAGTGAAAAGCCTAACAGTGAGTGGTCGAGTAGTGTTCACCGTCAATGATAGCTATATACCATTCTCCTTGCATAGCTATATATTATGATAGAGAACCTCAAAATCAATCAAAAATCCTACCCAGTATTCGCCGTCAAGAATCGAGTGAAAAATCGTATCTCGGACTGATGTAAATCATCTCGAAATCAAGTGCTCGAATCTGGATCAAATCGTTTTTGCGAATAAAATGATCTACATACAAATTACATAGTTATTTCAATTGATTTATTATTATACCACATTCTTTTGATTTAGACTCTTTTTATTCACATTCATTTTAGTTACATTTATTTACTCACACTCGTCTATTCACATTCATTCTTACTTAGTATATTTATTTTACTAATAACACTTAGGAATCATTCCATAACCCATTACTTTAAGTTTATTATAAACATTTTATACAATACCAATTATGTTTATTATCTGTAACGACGTGGATTTTCAGTCATTTGATTTTGAATTTTTAAATGGTTTTAAATGATGGATTTAAATTATTAATTGATTTTGAAAATGGAATTTATTGATTGAATTCGAGAAATAGATTTAAATTTCAAATACAACGATTATCGTAATACAGAAATGGTGAATAATTAAAATTTAAGTTAAATATGAATCAAATGATTTCTAATGTGAATGTAAATTCTATTTGAATTAGAATTGAGTTAGTAAGTTTCTAAAACTGAAATTTCAAGTGATTTCGTCAATTTTTGAAATCGTAGTTTTAACCAACGCGTTTAAATAGAAATCCGGGGCATAGTCTCGGAACTCGACGAAACTGGTTCCATTGGATCCGCAATAGTGTATTATTGTCGGATTTCAAATTTCGTAGCATTTGGATTTAAAGTTTGGTCGTACGAGTTGAAAACGCACAGAATTAATTTAATTAAAATTGTCGATTTAAAATGTTATTTTCACATACGATCGACTTATGCCTCGATACTAGTTCATTGGGTTCAGAATAGAGGTATAACACATAGAACGTCGGGCAGCACGCCTCGATAGAGGTTCGGGATTTTAAGGTGCATAAACAAGATATATTGAATATTTAAATAATTATAAATCAACATCAACCACCCTATAAACCCAGGCCAGCCGACCTAACCCTGAACGTGCACCCAAAGTCTGAACGAAGCCGCCATCTCCCTTCGTTTAAAATCACGCTCACCCTTCCTTCTCCTCCTTCTTCATTTTCGAACCGAAAACCAAAATAATAATAAAAAATCGATTAAAAATCGAAATCAAAGCCAGAAATCTCGAAATAAATTCCATAATTCTCAAATCGAGTTGCTCTTCAATCTGTTATGGGTGCGGTTGTGTTTGGGGAGATGAGGATCGATCTAGGGTTCGGGTTTGGGTGGTCTTGATCGACGATTTGGGGAACTGAGGATGGATTCGGGTACGTCGAGTGGAAGCACAACTCGGGGGCTGAAATGGTGGCTCGCGATGGAGCTATGTTGGTCACGACGTGGTACAGCAGTGGGAAGAGAGGCGAAGTCGCGACTTATTCTGGGGGTTTGGTCGATAAATGGTGGTGATGAACGAGATGTTTAGGCGATGTGGAGTTCAACGGTATCGTTTATTTTGGGTTTTTGTGGACAATATGCAGAGGAGGAGGAGAGAGGGAGGCACGGTGATTGGATGTGAATGTTCAGGCGTACATGTTTTAGCCTGGGAGGAAGAAGTATTAATGGGACAGATTAAGTAAGGTAATTAACCTTTATAATTACTATAATTAATAAGAAAAATTTACGATATTAATAAAAATAAAAAATTTATAAATTACATATCGTTTACATGCGAGGTGCAAAAATCAGGAAATCGATCACGTTGGATTCGTAGCTACAAAATCTACGCAATATGGTTTATTTGGAGTCAATTAGGAGTAGCTGGGATTTTAGATTAAATTGAATGTCAGTTTGATTTAATCTAAAATGAGCATTCAGCAGATTAAAAATCAATGTGAGTAAATCTCACTCATTTTGGATTATTGGGTTTAATTTATAATAATTAAAAAAAATTATTGGATATTTGATTCAAGTGATATATTATTATCAGTTGAATATTTTATTATATATAGTAGTATATATATATATATTAGTAGTTGGGTAAATTCCTGTCGTTGGAGCAGATGAGACACTATGCGCCCCGCATAATAGCGGATGACCCTATATTACCGCGATATCCCGCCTCGAAGCGGGATTGGTATTTTATGTTATATAACATCTGTGGTTGCAGGGATACAAGTTAGAGGGATCCAACTGGATTACTCAAATATATTAATTGTTTTTCATATATATATAGTGATATATGATGGAATTAAATAATCTGTTATGGATTGTTGTGTGATTCTATTGTTTGGATGCTATAGTAGCATTGGCCTAATTTTGGTATTTTAAAAATCATAGATAATATTTTTGAGTTTGAAAAAATAAATTCAAAGGTGATTTTTGGAAATAAAAATATTTATATGGAAATTGGAATATCGAATAAGAAATGGGTTTGGATTAAATAAAAGATTTGATTTGGAATTCACTTAACTATTTTGTAAAGTGGTTTAGATAAATATTTATGAAATTAATTTATACAAGGAATTCGGAACAACAAATTTTAATAATATGTCATAAATTATAAATGGAAGTTGAAATCGAGTTTTGAATGGATTTGGAATTATAATTAGATTTATTGAGAAATAGATTTCCCAATGGAATTTTAAATAGAAATCGATTTATAAATGGATTTTAGTAATATAAATTGGTTATAAACTGGAAATGAGTTTACAAAGTTATAAACAATGTTTACAAATAAAGTGGAATGATTATCATTTGATAGATTGGAAATATAAATTCACAATGTGAATTTAAAATGAAAAATGGAAATCGGTTTAGAAAGAAATAGTGGATCCTATTTTGGAATTTGGAAATAGTTGGGAAATTGGAATTGTAAATTAATTTGTGATAAATCAAGAGAGATTTATAGGTATAAAATCAGTTATGTTGGATTGTAAAAATAGTTTTTCCAAGAAGTAAGTTTTGTTTTCAGAATAGGATTTTTATTTATTAAACTATGTAGCTTAAAAACTATTATTTAGATTAAAATATTTCGGAAAGTTAGTTATTTAAATATTTAAAATTGTTGAAATGAATTCTAAGTTTTATAGACAGACTTTGTAAATCGATTAGTATTATTTAAAATGAATTGGAAATAAGTTATCATTGTTTATTTAAAAGGGGTTTTGATATTTAAAATAATTACATAAATGTGTTTGAAAATTTATTATTATTCTTTAACATACTTATTTTATAAATATAGAGTTTTGGAATTTGGTTAAAATTAATTATAAATACTCTCGAGATTTGTAAATCAAGTTTTATTTAATGAATGAGATTTTATAAGAGAAATCTCATAACGGAATTTTGGAAAATTAAGAAAATTTCCGAAATGTTAGAAACAAGAACTTCGAGAATGAATCTGAATTCATAAAGAAGTTATAAATAGTTAGACGAGATTATAAGTGAGTATAATCGATTTTGGTAATTGTAAAAGGAATTAATATAAATTTCGGAAATTTAGGACATAAGTTATGATATATTTCCTAAGTATTGATATTAAAAATGATTTTGGAAAATAGACTTATAGTATTTTCCTAAGTGTTGAAATGAAAGGTTGTGGAAATATTTTAGCGACGGAAGGATTTATATATAGATATTTGTCTATGTAGTGGATTATAAATCGTATTTGGAAATGTTTCACTAAGTGTTGAAGTATGATATGATTTGAAATATCATGTTATGGGTATAAGTATTTGGAATTGTTTTCAAGTATTGAATTACCAAAAGAGATTTGAATAGATATCTTTGTAAAGATATTTTGAAGTAATTGTTTTTGAAAGATTTAAACATGGGCCTAGTGACTGCGTGTGTGTAATTTGATAGTTAAATAACCGACTATCAAATATGGCCAAATTCGTTAATCGTTTCGAAGAGACCGAGATCTGATTTAATTATCCGAAAACAACTCCGATCCGATTTGTGCGTTA
The DNA here is from genome assembly GCA_030737815.1 of Allium fistulosum. Taxonomy (NCBI): domain Eukaryota; kingdom Viridiplantae; phylum Streptophyta; class Magnoliopsida; order Asparagales; family Amaryllidaceae; genus Allium; species Allium fistulosum. Next base: position 949,431,163 of record CM060907.1, on the reverse strand, counting down.
CGAATTGTGATATCTCGAAGATAATGGAGATGATGATCTTGAAGGAGATTTGGTTTGTTCAGTCCCAGAACAACTTCTATGGATGAATGCTATCATCGCATTGCTTGTTTGGAAGGCAGTGTTAGAATTCCAAGTATGAATGTTATTCTTAAGGTAATACGTAGCCTCAAGCCTCATCAACCGGGAATGACTAAAACAGGGGAGATGCAGCAAGGCTATGTGGGTCACTCCCATTAGGGTATGATCGTCACTCATCTAAAGTGGACATTTATCATCATCACTATCTTTCATTTGTATGCATTTCGGGGCCCATTAGTGGTGATCATTTTCGGTACTATCCAGTAAGGGTTAGGCCGGTCTTGTGTTGGCAGGGATCGATAGGTTCGATCTCGGTACATTAGTCTAGAGGTGTACTGTGGCGGGCGGTACCCCAGTAGCCCTGTCATTGTATGGAATCTGATATCCACTACGAGCCTATACGGTTTTAGTTGTATACCAAATATGTTAAAATGTAACATCCCACCTTTTTGTATACTTAAGCAGACACACGTGACAACTTAAACCATACAGAAGGGTGGATTGTTATTGGGTAAATAAGAAAAAGTGGAGAAATAAAAGAAACAAAATAGAATCTTGCAGCGGAACGATAAAATATAAAAATCAAATAACAGTTCATGAAGCTGTTTTACAAAACATTTGATTATACTTATACAATACATATCAGAGTTACACATACCAGAGAATGATAATTATGCAGCGGAATACAATGGTGTAGTAGAATATATAACAAATAGTAATAATAAAATCTTCATCTTCTTCCTTCAGAAATAGGGCCTTCAAATCCTGAAATGCTCAGGCTGACCCGAGCGAATTGAAAGGACAAAACACTCGAGTCAGAACTAAAAGATCTTATGTAAGTTAAATCAATGAAATAAACATGAGTGTAAACGGCGTCAGAGATGTTTACGGGGTTTGACATCTCCTATCCAGTGTCTAACGTGAGTGCAGTAACTTAAGAAATGTTCGGGATCCACATCTCTTAAGGATCCGTTAAACTATCTACTATGTAGTAATATTCGCTATATACAGTAGTGTCTAATCAGTAAAGTATAATCATATAGAAAATAGCGTTAAGGGGATGGTGAACCTTAACGCGGTCGGATCTTTAAACCAAAATCGTAGTGGGTTCGATATGGTAAGTGACACGACACACAAGGCAATGCCAGGGTAGATATACCAATTACGCATCCGGACTGGTGGTGACGCATAGCAGCCACTACCGCCCACCTCGAACAACACTCCCAAATCAAGGGTGGCCACCAAATCAATCACAAGTAATAGAATGGTATCGAAGAAGTGTGTCCGATCAGAGGTGCTACCTCCTTGGCCCGTCGATCGCTCCTGTTTTAGCCACCTTATGCCAACTCATAGGAGTTGGGTCCACGTATATACCTTAGGATCGTCGCCACCATCCTACTTCATTCTGGAATCTCCACCGCGTACAAAGTTGTCAAAGTGGTTTTCGGTATCGACAGAGAGTATGTCCATAATCGATCCCAGTCTCTTTAACAACCAAACGTTATTATAACACCGTGGTCATTTAAAAATATATATACTTTTAAAACACAATCATTGCCCTTTCAAAACATATTCTTTATTTCAAATAGTATATACTTAAAACCAAAATATTTTTTTTTCAAAACATATCCTTTACATCAAAATAGTATATACTTTAAACCAAAATATAATTACTATTTCAAACCCAAATTATCAATGTATTATTTCCATTTCAAAACCCAATTCAATAATATATCATTTCCATTTCCAAAACAATTCAATAATATCTTATTTAAATAAAACTAAATTTCCAATCACTAATCTTTCTTAAACTTAGATAACTTGAAATATTCTTTTAAATCATCTTAGACCCAAACCCCATTTTTGAAGTCATATTCTAAATTTCAATTTCAGTAGGTTTCCAATCAATATATTCACAGATAATTCTGAAATAAATTCCATTTCAAATAAATTCATTTTTCAAACCATATTACTTTCAAAGTTATAAAAATTTCGAAAACCAATACTTTGAAAACAATAATACCTTAATTTTAATAAAACATTTCAATTTTGATATATTTCAAGACTTTAAATATTCCAAAATTCCCAACCAAATCTGATAATCTTATATATACCTTAATTCAATTTACAATTATTTAGTTTAGAAATATTTATTTAATAAATTCAAGACCACTTAAATAAATCTCAAACTTGAAATATTCGTAAATCAAACTTAAAACATCATCAAGTTATACATAGCTTAAATTTTAGAATTTAACCATATATAAAATAATATTTATATAATATCAAAATTAGTATATATATAAACCCTTATTTTCCAAAACCAATATAAAATCACTTTAAAATATTTTATATATAGACCACGGTGCATGTATATAATTTTCTATCCTATGGTCAAGTGATATAGATATTTATCATTTCAATCCATAATTTTAAAAATAAAAGTTTACGGTTATATATCATTTCAAACCGCAATCTCGAATGGAATGAAAATGCATAATAACTTGCAGTTTATACAATATAAAATATAGCATCCATTCATCCAAATATCAATAAACAACCATTTATTACAATCATCATCCAATTTAAACAAAACATCAATATAAAGCATATAAAATATAACAGGCATCAACGAATAGTTTATATTCAATAAAAATTAATAACTGTTTAACTGGCAGTTTATATGCAATAATAAATAAATTTAACTATCATATTATATGCAATAAAAAAAATTAAATAACAATTTAATTTAAATAAATGCTATCTAACTGAGATGATGATTAAATATATGCCCAAACAATCATAGATAAATTTTAAATCACATCAAAATTTAATTTACACATAAGAAATCTTAGAAGTTGTGAGTGGGTTAAAACACTCACCTTTTGGATTTAAATTGAATTAAATCCAATTTAAACCCAAAAATTTGACTGTCTCAGAATTCGTCCAAACTAGCGTCATCAGGTCCGGAATTTCAATACGATCCAAACAAAAAAAACCCGCGTGAAACGGATATCGTATGCAAAATCTATAGCGATAAATGTGTTTGAAATCAAAATTTAAATTAAAACAAAAGAAACAACTCACCCCAACCATCAAATGCCACGTCATCCACTATCACCGTGTCCAGCAAGGAAGGAAAAAAATGCACGCTAACTCTCCCTACCACGCGCTACAGGCAACGCGAGCAACCTAACACGCTCATCTTTGACCGAGCTTTGCCGCCAATCCAACCGTCAATTCGCCTCCAAACTTCGCCAATGAACAACGCGCTAGCCCCTCTACAAAACCCAGAAAGGATTTTTCGATCAGACGCACCACTCAAAAACGCCCAATTCAATTTTGACCGCGATTTCTGGTCAAACGATGCATCGAATTGAAAAACGAATTACACCATTGAATTACGCTCGTCAAGAGCTTCAACATATATAAATTTGAGATTTTTCTGAGGACTTTGAATTTTTGACTTTGATTTTGAAATGGATCTGGATCTGAAATTTTGTCTGCCATTGAGGAGGAGAAGGAGCTGAAGAAATTTTACACGCAGACAAATGAGAATAGGCGGAGGCTAGGGTTTAGCGGTGATATTTATAGAGAAGATTGAAAATAGAATAGATGGATAAAACAGGTGTACACGCTAACGCCAACATGGTCCAAAAAGCCCGATCTGACCCCGGAACGAAATTGGGTAAACCCATATATCAAAATAGGTCTTTTAAAATATTTTAAATTCAATGGAAAAGGTTTCAGGTTCAAATTCCATCGTATGAAGAAGTTATGCTTAAAACAATATTTTCCAAATTGATTTTAATTGATTTCAATTGCATAAATTTCAAGACGTTTCAAGTTTGTACGATCAAACGTCAAGTCTGATCGCTACAAAACTTTAAACACTATTATAATTCACCGTTACGGATCCGATGAAACTGGTTTCGTCGAAATCCGAGTCAGTGGCCAAAATGGCTATTTTTCCATTTAGTAAATAAATTAATTAAATCAAATTTCCTATTTAAATTCTGAAATTGACAATCTTTAACACTTTTATTTTCTTAATCATTCACAATGATTTTAAACAAATTTAGATGTCAAATTAAATGTTAATACATTAACAATTTCAACGTTAAATTACAGTTTTGATAAATTTAGAAATTTTAAACTAAATTTCAATAATTTCTTTGAATTAAATTTTTTATTCATATTATTCAAATTCATTATTACAAACAGATGAAATAAATATTGGAATCAAAACCCATTATATTAACATTCTCAATTTTCACCTAAATTTTCATTTGTGTAATGTTTTAAAATTATATTCCACTTATTTGCAATTAATCCACTTATTAAGTTTCAAATTATAAATAAATTAATAAATCTTGGTTTTCACTCCTTAAATCAACCAGTCTTCATATCATAAATAAAATTAACATTTTACATCTTGTGTAATTAACTATCTTTAATGACAAATCAAACCTACCCTAACTGCACAAGTTAGGACAATAAATAGTAATTGATTTCACCTTAAACGTTATAAATTATAAGTTGAAATCTAAATAAATTCGTTTATTGATTTAAAATCTTGCTATCTAATAAATTGACATTGTATGGGTATAATTAACAATGAATTATATTACACATCATTAATGTATTAATTTATTTATTTTCCATTTAACGTGCTACTTAATCTTCTTTGATTGCAAACAAGTTTCCAAATTTTATGCAACATACTAAAGAAATAAATACATATCTTAATTGATTCATTTTTCCCATTCATTAAAAATAAATGCACCCATACAAATTTAGATCCTAAATCCAATTTATCAATTCATCTTGGTTCCATTCCTTTTTTTTACATCAACTATCACTTTCTGAATAAATTAGCATTCCCTATTCATTTTGTTACATTCACTTATTCTCACTTTATGAATAAATTGGTATTCTATCAAATCCATTAGTTATTAACTTAAATTATTGCCAATTCATTATCTAATATAAACCTTGAATCTATTTCCTAATTTTCAAATTTCAATAAATTAAACCTTACAATTGTTTACAAATAAAAATGGGGATTGTACTACATATATTATTTATTGTCCTGCATTACTTTACTTGTATTTAACTTATTACCCAAATACAACAATTATTACTTAAAATAAATTTACGCTTTTATTACTTTACATTCACACTTCTGTTACTATATTAATAATCACCAAGTAACGTTTATTATCAAAACAACATTAATTAAAATTTCTTATCTACATTGATTTGCATATGTTTTCCATTAATCGCGTATTACTTCATACGTTATTATAACATTGAATTCATTAGATTATCACAAATTTCGTTATGCCATTAGTATATACAATATTCCCATTACTTCAATGCATCGTAATTTCTCTTTTTATATGATTAAGTACTTAGCTAAAATTTCAAATGTTGCATTTTCTTTCTATATTTATTTCAATATGAGTTAGAAAATTTTTCTTTCTTCCTAAATTAAATTACAAAAATCAAATTAAATTAACAAATTAAATGGTCTAAATTTACGGGTCGTTACATGAAACGTGAGATGTAAGCATTTTAGCTATTTTATAGTTCATTTTCTATAGACACTATTACAATATCAGATGATTTTGATTTAAAAGGTTTTGGTTATCGTACGGTAAAAACCCATCGTATTTATATGTGGCATGGTCTTACGAGATACTTTTGTTTTCAAATGATTTGATAACAGTAATAAATCAAATTGAGTGTGTTTTCTCACGCTGGTTTTCCAGACTGACTCGAGTGTTATTTTATTATAATGCTCCGGTCAGACCGAGTATTACAGTTTCAGGATAGGATGCTATGGAGCTCAGCAGACGGGCTGGAAAATTTCAGGCGTATTCCACGTACTTGATTATATTCTGCTGTGTGTGTTATGCTGTATATTCAGAACTTGTAAGGACAAGTTATTGTAACTGTCCAGATTGATTGTTGACTGTTGTACTCTGATGATTGTATGTATATTTCAGTTACAGTTTTTTTGTATAAAGATCAGTTATTGTATATTATATATTGTTCCACTGCGATTTGTGAGATTCTATGGGTTGTTGTTTCTATTTTCTTCTATCCTGTTTTCTTCTTCACCCTTAATGATCTGGGATTTCCAGCACTCGATTGCTCGGCAGGCTATACAGTGAACGTATTGATGTCGATTTTCGAAGGTTGGAAATCCCGGTTCATGGAAGGGTTTATATAGGTATATGTACCTTTGGATATTAAATGGTTTTGGGTTGTTATAAAATGAAATAAAATTAGTGGTGATTTGAAATCGATTAATGGAAGGAATTGATAAATAAAATGAGTAAATGAAAATAATTTTTGAAATGGAACTTGAGATATAAATTGAATTTGGATTTAAATTGGATTGGATGAGAATAAATTAAAAGGGAATAAATTGATTGAAAGTCGATTTAAAATAAATTGATTATGTTTTGAGTTATTGTTTAAATAAAAGTCGAGTATGGACTTAACTATGGAGTGGAAATGAACATAGTGGTGAATAAAAGGTTATGATAAGCCTTAATATTAATTTTATGAAATGATTCTCAAGTAATATCGTATAAATTGAGATATACCAAGTAAATGGAAATGCAAATCAATCAAAAGTAAATAAATTGAATAAGAATCAATTTAAATGAAATGAAATTTGATTGCAATGGAAATGAACTTAAGTTATATAGTTGAAATGATTGGAAATAAACGAATTAACTTAAGTTAATTATTTAGATGGAAACTTGGCCCGAATGAATTTATGAAATGATTCATAAGTAAATAGCATGGATTGAATTGTCATTCAACATAAATAGAAGTAAACAAAATTTTGTGAACTCATGGAAAGTGAATAAATTGGTTAGAACCAATTTGTAATGGATATGAATATATTGTGTATAGATATGAATTGAATGCTAATAATTTGGTTGTGAATTATTCAAATTGAATGAAATCATATATAAATCGATTGAAATAAATAATCGAATGTTGGAACCTTGTGATTATTGATAAATTCATGCTATAACATGTTTGGTTATGAAATCTATGTGTTTGCACTAGTTAAATAAATGAAATGTTATAAATCTTCAGGTTTTGGTACTTATATGTTTTAAACTAAGTAAGTACAGGTCCAAGAAGACTGTTTGGCAAATTTTGGTTGCATAAATTGCATATAAATTAAGCGAACTCGCTTAATAAAGCTAAAATAAGGTACGCTTGTGAATTTAGCATGCGAATAATAATAATATTGTTATATATTGCATTTTCCGGCCATAAGAGCTGATGTATATATTTTTGTCATATTTGTTATATTGCAAAAGGCTCTCCGTACAAGGGCGACTCTGCCAAAAAATTTCAGAAATTTATGGTGTTAGAAAGATTTTGAAAAATTTTGGAAATTTTTGTTAACTAGAATTTGATTTTTGAATTTAACTGATAAATAAAGGGTTTTGATGAATGTTTGGAAACTAGTTAGTGAATGTACGACTAAAGATTTAGAAAAGTGAAATATCGATTTTGACTAAGTGAGTTTTGGAAAGTAATGGGTTTGAAGCATTTTTTCCTACTTTACCAATTTCGGGGACGAAATTCTTTTAAAGGGGAAGAAATGTAACGACTCAGATTTTCAGTCATTTGATTTTGAATATTTAAATGGTTTTAAATGTTGGATTTAAATTATTAATTGATTCTGAAAATGGAATTTATTGATTGAATTCTAGAAATAGATTTAAATTTCAAATACAGCTATTATCGTAATACAGAAATAGTGAATAATTGAAATTTAAGTTGAATATGAATCAAAATGATTTCTAATGTGAACGTAAGTTCTATTTGAATTAGAATTGAGTTAGTAAGTTTTTAAAATTGAAATTTCAAGTGATTTCATCAATTTTCGAAATCGTCGTTTTAATCGATGCGTTTAAATAGCAATTCGGGGCACAGTCTCGAAACTCGACGAAACCAGTTCCATTCGATCCATAATAGTGTATTATTGTCGGATTTCAAATTTCATAGCGTTTGGATTTACCGTTTGGTCATGCAAGTTGAAAGTGCACAGAATTAATTTAATTAAAATTATCGATTTAAAAAGCTATCTTCCACATACGATCGAATTAGGCCTCGAGACTAGTTCCAGTGGGATCGAAATAGGGGTATAACATATAAAATGCCAAGCGGCACGCCGAGATAGAGATTCGGGATTTTAAGGAGCGTAAACAAGATATTTTGAATATTTAAATAATTATAAATCAACATCAGCCACCATATAAACCCAGGCCAGCCGAACTAACCCTGAACGCGCACCCAGAGTCTGAACGAAGCCGCCATCTCCCTTTGTTTAAAATCACGCTCACCCTTTCTTCTCTACCTTCTTCATTTTTGAACACGAAACCGAAATAAAAAAAATTCGATTAAAAATCAAAATCAAAGCCAAAAATCTTGAAATAAATTACATAATTCTCGAATCGAGTTTCTCTTCAATCTGGTATGGGTGCGGTTGTGTTTGGGGGAGATGAGGATCGATCTAGGGTTCGGGTTTGGGTGGTCTTGATCGAAGATTTGGGGAACTGAGGATGGATTCGGGTTCGTCGAGTGGAAGCACAGCTCGGGAGGTGAAATGGTGGCTCGCAGTGGAGCTATGTTGGCCACGATGTATTACGGCAGTGGGAAGAGAGGCGAAGTCGTGACTTATTCTAGGGGTTCGATCGATAAACGGTGGTGATAAACGAGATGCTTAGGCGATGTGGAGTTCAATGGTATCGTCGATTTTGGGTTTTTTGTGGATAAGAGGAAGATGGGGAGGAGAGAGGGAGGCACGGTGATTGGTTGTGAATGTTCAGGCGTACTTGTTTTAGCCTGGGAGGAAGAAGTATTAAGAGGATAGATTAAGTAAGGTAATAAACCTTTTTAATTACTGTAATTATAAAGAAAATTTACGATATTAATAAAAGTCGAAAATTTATAAATTACATATCGTTTACATGCGAGGTCCAAAAATCATGAAATCGATCACGTTGGATTCATAGCTATGAAATCTACGCAATGAAATTTATTTGGAGTCAATTAGGAGTAGCTGGGATTTTAGATTAAATCGAATGTCAGATCGATTTAATCTAAAATGAGCATTCGGCAAATTAAAAATCAAGGTGAGTAAATCTCACTCATTTTGGATTACTGGGTTTAATTTATAATAAATAAAAATTTACTATTGGATGGTTGGTTGAAGTGATATATTATTATCAGTTCAATATTTTATTATATACAATAATATATATATATATATATATATTATTAGTTGGGTATATTCCCGCCGTTAGAGCAGATGAGACACTATGCGCCTCGCATAATAGCGGATTACCTTATATTACCGCGATGTACTGCCTCGAAGCAGGATTGGTATTTTATGTTATATAACATCTATGGTTGTAGGGAAACAGGTTGGAAGGATCCAACTGGATTCCTCAAATATATTGATTGTTTTTCATATATAGTGATGTATGATTGAATTAAATAATCTGTTATGGATTGTTGTGTGATTTTGATTGTTTGGATGCTATAGTAGCACTAGCCTTAATTTTGGTATTTTAAATACCATAAATAATATTTTTGAATTTTAAAAAGAAATTCAAAGGTGATTTTTGGAAATAAATATATATATATGGAAATTGGAATATCGAATAAGAAATGGGTTTGGATTAAATAAAATATTTGATTTGGAATTCACTTAACTATTTTTATAAAGTGGTTCAGATAAATATCTATGAAATTAATTTATACAAGGAATTTGGAACAACAGATTTTAATAATATGTCATAAATTATAAATGGAAGTTGACATCGAGTTTTGAATAGATTTGGAATTATAATTGGATTTATTGAGAAATAGATTTCCAAATGGAATTTTAAATAGAAATCGATTCATAAATGGATTTTAGTAATATAAATTGGTTATAAATTGGAAATGAGTTTATAAAGTTATAAACAATATTTATAAATAAAGTTGAATGATTATCATTTGATAAATTGGAAATATAAATTCACAGTGTGAATTTAAAATGAACAATGGAAATTCGTTTAGAAAGAAATAGTGGATTCTATTTTGGAATTTGGAAATAGTTGGGAAATTGGAATTTTAGATTGATTTGTGATAAATCGAGAGAGATTTATAAGTACAAAATCGGCTATGTTGGATTTTATAAATAGTTTTTCCAAGAAGTAAGTTTTGTTTTCAGAAAAGGATTTTTATTTATTAAACTATGTAGTTTAAAAATTATTATTTAGATTAAAATATTTTGGAAAGTTAGTTATTCAAATATATAAAATTGTTGAAATGTATTCTAAATTTTATAGACAAGCTTTGTAAATCGATTAGTATTATTTATAAATGAATTGGAAATTAGTTATCGTTATTTATTTAAAAAGGGTTTTGATATTTTAAATAATTACTTAAATGTGTTTGAAAATTTATTATTATTCTTTAAAATACTTATTTTATATATATAGCATTTTGGAATTTGGTTGAAGTTAATTATAAATACTCTCAAGATTTGTAAATCGAGTTTTATTTAATGAATTAGATTTTATAAGAGAAATCTCATAACGGAATTTTGGAAACTTAAGGAAATATCCAAAATATTAGAAACAAGAACTTCGAGAATGAATCTGAATTCATAAAGAAGTTATAAATGGTTAGACAAGATTTTAAGTGAGTATAATCGATTTTGGAAATTGTAAAAGGAATTAAAATAAATTTCGGAAATTTAGGAGATAAGTTATGAAATATTTCCTAAGTATTGATATTAAAAATGATTTTGGAAGATAGACTTATAATATTTTCCTAAGTGTTGAAATGAAAGATTGTGGAAATATTTTAGTGACGGAAGGATTTATATATATAGATATTTTTCTAGGTAATTGATTATAAATCGAATTTGGAAATATTTCACTATTTGTTGAAGTAAGATATGATTTGAAATATCACGTTATGGGTATAAGTATTTGGAATTGTTTTCAAGTATTGAATTACCGGAAGAGATTTGAATAGATATCTTTGTAAAGATATTTTGAAGTAATTTTGTTTTTGAAATATTTAAATATGGGCCTAGTGCCTGCTTGTGTGTAATTTGATAGTTAAATAACCGACTATCAAATATGGCAGAATTCGTTAATCGTTTCTAAGAGACCAGGATCAGATTTAATTATCCAAAAACCACTTCGATCCGTTTTGTGCATTACGAATTTTGATATCTCGAAGATAATGGAGATGGTGATCTTGAAGGAGATTCGGTTTGTTCAGTCCCAGAACAACTTGTATGGATGAATGCTATCATTTCATTGCTTGCCTGGAAGGCAGTGTTAGCATTCCAAGTATGAATGTTATTCTTAAGGTAATACATAGTCTCAAGCCTCATCAACTGGGAATGACTAAAACATGGGAGATGCAACAAGGCTTTGTGGGTCACTCCCATTAGGGTATGATCATCACTCATCTAAAGTGGACATTTACCATCATCACTATCTTTCATTGGCAGGGATCGATAGGTTCGATCTCGATATATTTTTCTAGAGATGTATTATGGCAGGCGGTACCCCAGTATCTCTGTCATTGTATGAAATCCAATATCCACTACGAGCCTGTACGGCTTTAGTTGTATACCAAATATGTTGAAATGTGAGATGCAAGCATTTAAGCTATTTATAGTTTATTTTCTATACACACTATTATAGTATTAGATGATTTTGACATAAAAGGTTTTGGTTATCGTAAGGTAAAAACCCATCGTATTTATGTGTGGCATGGTCTTACGAGATACCTTTGTTTTCAAAGGATTTTGATAACAATAATAAATCAAATTGAGTGTGTTTTCTCATGCTGGTTTTCCAGACTGACTCGTGTGCAATTTTATTATAATGCTCGGGTTAGACCGAGTATTATAGTTTCAGGATAGGATGCTATGGAGCTCAGCAGACAGGCTGGAGAATTTCAGGCGTATTCCACGTACTTGATTATATTCTGCTGTATGTGTTATGCTGTATATTCAGAACTTGTAAGGACAGGTTATTGTAACTGTCCAGATTGATTGTTGACTGTTGTACTCTGATGATTGTATGTATATTTCAGTTACAGTTTTTTTGTATAAAGATCAGTTATTGTATATTATATATTGTTCCGCTACGATTTGTGAGATTATATTAGTTGTTTTTTCTATTTTCTTCTATCCCTTTTTTCTTCTTCACCCTTAATGATCTGGTATTTTCGGCACTCGATTGCTCGGCAGGCTATACAGTGAACGTATTGATGTCGATTTTCGAGGGTCGAAAATCCCGGTTCATTACGTTATCACTTTAAACTTAAGTTCATATCATTTTAAAATCAAATTCAATTTCAGTTTTTCTTTTCTTAACCTACTTATCCAACAAATTTAAAAATTTGTTTTAACTGGCTAATTCTCAAATTTATAATTCATAAAAACTTATCTCTTAAGGTTTCACAAAACACTTAACTTAAATTTTCAAATCTACTCGAAAGTTTTTGACTGTCTAAAATCATCGAAAATTCCCTTTTATTTCAATAAATACAGATTTCCAATTAACATCTTAAAATGAGATACACAAATCCAACTTATCCTAATGAATAGGATATACAATATCACTTGACTGAAAATTCAAGAATTAACCACCCGGTTTTTATTTCAAGCCATTTTGAAATAATAATATACATAACTGCTTTTTACTCCAAATCATACTTTTGGATGTTGAACAATCTTTGTTTGCCAAACAAAACTTTTATATCAAATCAATATGGTAGCAAACCGTCACTTAGAAACTTGAAAATGAATACTAATGATACTATAGTCATTATCGGAATTATTTTCCAGCGACTGAAGTGAGTTCAGTGCTTTCTATCTCTTTCGAATCCATTTAAAATATTTTTATTCAAAAATATATCCAAAATAATTCTATTATTATTTTCTCCAAAACTTTGAAATACAAGTTCCAAAAACACTGGATTTTAATTCCTAAATTCTCAGCTTTTAAATCCTTTTTAATTATAAACAATACTTTATAATCCACATTTTATAAACTCTCTTTCTTATATAAGGTCATTTCACCTTTTCTTATCTTTGTTTAGATTATAATGATAAACCACCTTTATTAAAGCACAAAAAATTAAAAATAAATTATAATAATCGCATATTATCATTCTCAAACAACCAAACACACCATATATAACTAATAATTTCTAAAAAATTATTCTTTTATATATAAAATATAATTTAGGTAACATTTAGCCATTTTCAAAACAATACTATGTCGGTTTATCTTATTTAATAGTTAGAAACTCCTATCGATACCATGGCATCCCACGTACCGACTAGAATTCATAAGCCGCTTAACAGATAAATCAACACAATATAAAACATTTTTATATCACTAACAAATACGCAGTTTCATATATACACACTCAAATTCATCCTAGGGTCTCATTTACCCTATCTTAAATGAGTAATCCCACCAAAGCCTAGGTGTTTGCTCAACCTAAGCTCTGATACCACATGTAACAACCCACTTTTCCGTACAGTTTAAGCTGACCATAAACCACACATGTCAACTCAAATTGAATGAAAATGCAGATAATTAGGGAAAAGAAAGAAAGAGAAAACAAAAGAAGAAACTAAACAACGCAAAATCTCACAGTGGAATGATTAATATATAATATGACACATATCTTTACAAAAGGAAAATTTGTAATATACATACAACATCAGCCAAAGTACAATAACCAATCATCAGCATGGGCAGCTTTAATAGCCTGCCCGCACAATTGCTAATAATTATAAACAATAAATGCAATGGAAGATAAACATGTACGTTTATACGTCTCAAGGCCTTTAGCATGTCTTATAAAGCTCCAAAACATCCAATTTGAATTTGTAAATATGCTCGATCTGACCCAAGCATTATAATAAAATAACACCCGGATCAGTCTGGTAAACCAGCATGAGAAAAACACACTCAATTGGATTTTTAAGGTTATGAAACCTTTATAAATAGAAGTATCTCGTAAGACCATGCTGCACATAAACATGGACGGGTTTTTACCTTACGATAATCAAACCGTTTATAAAGAAAATTTAGTGATATAATAATAATATCTAATGGTGAAAATAATAATAATCAAGTAGTTGTGATGCTCGTGAGTGAGCGTACATCAAAACGATACTAAGTATATGATAAAAAACCGATAAGGCACGTTCGCTAATTGTGTTGGATTCCATGGAGGTGCCCTCAGAACCTCTAAGAACGGTCCTCTTGCACAAGGATTAGAGTTATCCTTCCGAAGAGTCATACCTGTCTAGCCGAGGTACATAGGAAATACATAACTGGCCACTTATGCCAACTACATCGCTTCCAGATGCATAAACGATAGGAAATGCTAGAATAAGAGACGACTACACCCTCATGGCTTAGTTGGACCCTTCGGATATGCATCCTATCTCTGTTTTTCGTCATTACCACTGATGAGACTACGTCCGACATTCCATCTCATGCACTGCCACCAAAATAGATCACAGAATCCCACGTTGATTCCCATACCCCAATGGGTCTTGGAATCACACATGGATTCCTGCATCTCCAAATAGATCTTAGAATCACACATGGATTTCTACATCTCAAATCAGATCTTGAAATCACATAAGGACTCCCACACCCCAATGGGTCTCGGAACCACACATGAATTCCAACATCTTAATATATCATGAAACTCCTCCATAGAACTGTATATGGGTTTGGAGTAGACACGGTTTCGAGTTATCTCTTACGAGTACACTCTCACGCTTCCCGGGCACTACAAAACCGATCGTCGATTTTTTAGAATGCTCAATACCGGTCATTAGGAAATAATCAGATAATACATCAGAGTGGGGATTACCCCCAAACTGTTTAAGTGGATGGATTTCCTTATCATTTGTCTTAGAATAACAAAACGAGATTATGCGTACAATATAACACCACCAATGGTAGCTGTACCATATAATTCACGTGTTTCTCCTAGATATTTCCAGAGTCAAAAACCTTTGGTGTTAAGTAGAGAATATTTCCTACCCACTAAAATTAAGTAGGATTACATATTTAGGCCAAGATTTAATAGTCGGTTATTTAAATATCAAATAAACAAACATTCAAAACAAAGATTACATTTTCCATGGAAATCACTAAGCCTCGTTTAATTAAATTTCCATTAATCTAAAATTTCTTCCCATAATATTTATCAAAACATTCATATACTTATCTCACTAGAATAAATATACTCACAAACCATTCTTTCCAAAAATACTTGAAAACTTTTAAAAATTGATATAGAAAGTACTGTTCAATATCAACCATCGATCGTAGTTTACACAACGGTTACGTCGTTATTCTAGCGAAAACAAAATAAACTATAGGCAATCCCTACTCCTCGAATTACGCCATGAAAATCCACCATTTCTTTCCAAAAATCTCTTTATTCCATATAAATATCTTCAAATCTGTTTATAAAGCTTCTTTATAAATTTCCAAGTTAAATTTTGAAAAATACTCTTTTATAAGTCTCAACCCATTTATAAAACTTCCCTTTTCAAATCACTAAACCCTTTATAAATCTTTTATTTCTAAAATCATTCAAACTCAATTTCTTTTCAAATTCTAACCTATTACAAATTTATAAATTCCTTTAAATAAATCCTTTTATAAAAGAAATCCCTTTTAACAATTTATTATTTAATTATAATAGACAAAAACCTTACCATCATAAAGATAAATTTTAAACATTTTAAATAATAAATTAATAGACTTTAAAGTACTTGAAATAATATAGTAATTTACTTTTAGAAAAATAATTTAATATAATAGAATACCTTTCTACAACCTTTAAAATATAATTAATTAACTTCCAAATAATATTACTAATAAAATAATTATATAGTATTAAATAAACCAAGACGAGGGAAGGCTTGTATGAATGGCTGGTAATGCCGTTTGGTCTATCGAATGCACCAAGTACATTCATGAGGGTGATGAACCAGATTTTTAGGCTATACATTGGGAAATTTGTGGTGGTTTACTTTGATGATATTCTAATCTACAGTGCTAGTACAGAAGAGCATGTTCAACATTTGAAGAAAGTGTTAATTATTCTTCGTGAAGAACAATTCTATGCTGCTACAAAGAAGTGTGTTTTTATGGCGAAGAGTGTTTTATTTCTGGGGTATGTTGTGTCGGAAGAAGGAATACAGGTTGACTAAAGTAAAGTCGAAGCCATTCGAGATTGGCCGCAACCCAAGACGATAACGGAAGTTCGTAGTTTTCACGGGTTGGCTTCATTTTATCGAAGGTTCATTCCACACTTTAGTAGTGTGATGGCACCTGTTACGGATTGCATGAAGGGTAAACAGTTTGCATGGACGAAGGAAGCCGGAGTTGCTTTTGATCGGATCAAGGAACTCTTGACGTCTGCACCAATTCTAATATTACCAGATTTTCAGCTAGTGTTTGAACTACATACTGATACATCCAAGGTTGGGATTGGAGGAGTGTTGAGTCAGAGGGGGCGTCCTATTGCATACTTTAGCGAGAAGTTATCAGGAGCAAAGATGAGATACAGTACATATGATGTGGAATTTTATGCTGTTGTGCAATCTATTAAACACTGGAGACATTATCTATTTCAGAAAGAATTTGTTCTTTACACTGATCATGAAGCATTAAAACATTTGCAAGGGCAAGACAAGGTTTCAGCGAGACATGCATCGTGGATTGCATATCTGCAACAGTTTACTTTTGTTGTTAAACACAAGTCTGGAGTAACGAACCGTGTAGCGGATGCGTTGAGCAGAAGGAATCATTTGTTGACTACAATGAAGGTCGAAGTGACAGGGTTTGATATGTTGCCAGAATTATTTGTCGATGATCCTTACTTTGCAAAGTTTGTTGATAAAGTCAAGGAGGGAGAGACGGATGAGTTTATGATGGTAGATGGTTTTCTGTTCAAAGGAAATCGATTGTGCATACCTAATTGTAGTTTGAGAATGAAGATTGTAAAAGAGCTACATGAAGAAGGACATGTTGGGAGAGACCGGACCTTACAGTTGATTTCACCGTCTTACTTTTGGCCATCGATGAGGAAAGAGGTGGAGAGGTTTGTGGAGAGATGTCATATCTGTCAAGTTTCGAAAGGAACTGCAACTAATGTTGGGTTATATATGTCGTTACCTGTACCAACCAAACCTTGGGTTGATGTGAGTATGGATTTTGTGTTGGGGTTGCCGAGAACGCAGCGTGGTAATGATTCCATTTATGTGGTGGTTGATCGATTTTCGAAAATGGCACATTTTATTGCTTGTAAGAAGACGGCGGATGCTGTTCATGTTGCTCAATTGTTTTTCAGGGAGATCTATCGACTTCATGGATTGCCAGAATCTATTGTGTCGGATAGAGATACTCGATTTCTGAGTCACTTTTGGTTGAGTTTGTGGAAGATGGTGGGAACGAAGCTGAAGTTTAGTAGTGCTTATCATCCGCAAACGGATGGACAGACTGAGGTGGTAAACAGATCATTGGGGAATTTGTTACGATGTCTTGTTCAAGATAATCTGAAGAGTTGGGATGTGAAGTTATGCCAGGCAGAGTTTGCTCATAATCATGCTGTGAATCGAAGTACTGGGTTTAGTCCATTCCAGATTGTTTATTCGAGCTTACCGAAAGGGCCGTTGGATTTAACGGTGATACCACAATCAAAGAAGACAGTTAAGAAAGCTACTGATTTTGTTGATGGATTGGCGGAATGTCATAAAGTCATTCAGGAACGATTGGAGAAAGCAAATGAGAAGTATAAACGATCTGCAGACTTGAAACGAAGGAATGTTGAGTTTAATGAAGGTGATTGGGTTTATGCAGTGTTAACAAAGGATCGTTTTCCAGTGGGCGCTTATAACAAGTTAAAAGCCAGAAAAATTGGTCATGTAGAAGTCGTGAAACGGATTAATGAAAATGCTTATAAGTTGAAGCTGCCAGATTATGTGTACACTTCTGATGTATTCAATGTTAAACATCTCGTACCTTATCACGGGGATGAGTGTATTGCGGGAGAAGTAAGTACAAATTCGAGGACGAATTTTTCTCAACCTGGGGAGGATGATGCAGACCAAGTAATAAGTCGTGACCGACTTAAGGAAATAGGTCTAAGTCGTGACCGACTTAACAAAGCTAAGGACATAAGTCGTGACCGACTTAACAAAGGGGAAGGCATGAGTCGTGTCCGACTCAAGGAAAGTGAAGGCATAAGTCGTGACCGACTTAACAAAGGGGAAGGCATGAGTCGTGTCCGACTCAAGGAAAGTGAAGGCATAAGTCGTGACCGACTTAAGGAAGGAGCTATGAGTCGTCTACGACCTAACAAAGAAGAACTGGGACGAGATACGACCTAGGGAAAGTCGTAAGTCGCTGTTATCTTAAGTCGTTGGGTGTTAAGTCGCTGAAGCTTGGGCCGTAGATTCTTATGCCGAGTTAATCTAAACCGTTGATTCTTAAGTCGCGGAAAGATGCTGTTGTGTTGCTTGTTAAGTCGTCATCTGTTAACTCGTGGCATTGTTAAGTCGCTATGTACTAATGTGTGTCTTTCTTAAGTCGTATGTCGTCTATTTCGTAAGTCGTATATCGTCTGATTGTAAGTCGTAAGTCGTTGACAGGGTGTTATAATGTAACTGCTAGTGTTAGGTCGTTACTTTTAAGTCGTAAGTCATGTTGAGTCGTAAGTCGGAGGTTGTTAGGTCGGTGCCGACTTAGGAGTTGATGTAATTTTGTTGTTTTTTCGTGTGAGTTGTAAAATGCTATAAATAGGCCGGTGGTGCCATTTGTAAAGTGGTTGATTTTTGAATAAAATTCTCTTTTGATTGCTGTGTGCTTTCATTCAAATTGGTAGTTGAGTGTACTCATATCTCCTCTTTCGGTTAATCGAGTGCGCTCGATTCAACGATTGTAGAAGCCGATTCGCGGAATCAAGTGCGCTTGATCAACGCTTGAAGAATTGAAGATCTTTGAACCCGGTATCGTGCGCGATCAACGAGTTCGGGATAGCTAGAATTCGGTATCTTCGAATCAACGAATTTGGGCATTTCAGTATCTTCCAATCCACCGATTACTACTTTCACCGATTGAAGATTGTTTTGTTTAATCCGCTGCGTCACAAAATCACATCACTTTGCCTATTACCTCCTTCCTATCCACATACAATAGCCATCTTCAACATTTCTTACTGTGCACACTGTTCAACTACCCACTGTTCTTCTGCCCTATACCTGTGCCTGCACACTCCCTCCATACCACTGTACATTGCTATGACATCAATACATTTCTACAACTTCACTCCTCCACCCATTGCCCTCAAACATACCCAGCCCTATCAGACTCATCAACCTGAACACACATTGCCTGCATCCTCCTCCTACCCCCGCACACAAAACAAACCACATTACTACCTTACAACATTACCATCTTCCCTCTACCTTGCTAATCCCCTCCATCCATCATAGAACACATCAGGCATTAACCACTTCTGCTGCATCTCCCTGTCCATCTACCATTTCCTTCATCAGTGCACCATCACTTCCTTGCTCCATAAAAACTTCATATAGTAACTACAGTCTTACTGTCTTCTTAACACAGCTCTGCCATCACCTACCCTCTTCTACCATCAATTCGCTGACCTCCACCTCTGCCTGCAATCCCCTGATTCGTTGCAAACTCCTGAACAACCATCACTACACACTACACAATCAGAAACAATACTGCAAACTCCATTCTCAACCCATATCAGTGCATCATCCATCTCCATGCAAGATACCCATCAACACATAACCCTGTTTTACATTCCCTGTTATTCCTTTTAAACTGCTACTACCACACATAGCACCACTTCCAACTCTGGCCATACTTGCCTTCCACAACACATAGCACATAACCAATTCCATACAAACATTCCCACGTACTCCTCCTTCCACCCTATTCAGCCAATACAATTCCACTGACCACTGCACTGACCACTACACTTTCAAATACCACTGACCACTGCAAGCCACAAACTTCATCGAATACCCAGTCACAACTTGCAACACACCAAACAAAACCACAACATTCATACTTCTTTCACCACTTACACCAGTTATTCTCCTTTCAACACATTTCACATCCCTACTGCCTGTTAGCAACATTACCCAAATCCTCTCCAGCAACCCTGACTTCATCAGACTGCAATACTTGAACATCAACTGGCACACTCCTAACCACAATTCCAAACTTCCTCCACCTGACATTCACCAACATACTTCCAGCCACCATCTATACTTTTAGAAGCCACCCATACTTCAGCTACCAACTGCATATCTTCATCCATAACACTTCAAAACCAATCAGTGCATCTTCTTCATCACTGGCCCTCAAACCTTCCACTGTCTCGCCACTTCACCAACATCTGCTACACCAAAGCACATCCAATACCCTCAGCCGCAACCCAAGCAACCGTAACCCAATACCAAAATCACGACCAACAACCCACAAACGAATTTTCCCAAACCCTGGTTCCGTAATCGACCACTACCAATCGCCAAAAACCCGCAACCAAATCACCGCGACCTACCCACCATCCTCCATCCCATCGAATCCACAACTGAATTTGAGAATTGCCTACGAGAACTGATTTTGATTTCAACTTGAGATTTGCTTTTGTGAATTCGAATGGAGACATGATTTTTTAAATTAACATTCGATTTCGTGAATTTGAGAATTAAGAATTATAGGAAGTGGGAAGTGGTTGATTTTCGTAAAAAAATAAAGAAAGAATTTGGCTGTGGTTTGTGTGTGGGCCGGGTGGATTTGTGAATTCATATAAAAAAGAAGTAGGTTGTGATTTAGGCTGTGGAATTAAAGTGGAAATAGTTTTTTTTTTGTTTTTTATTTTCACTTTGTTTTGTTTAATTTCCCTTTTGTTTTCCATTCTCCTTTTTGCTCTTTCATCTTCTTTTGTTTGTTCTAAAACCAAATAAAATAAGAAAAAGAAAAATTGTCTCGTTTGTCTTTGTTCATTTTACCTTTGTTTGTCTCTAAAAAAAAGAGTTTGCTTTCTTTTAGTATAGTTTTGTTTTATCCTCTAACAAAAAAATTTAATTTGTTTTGTTTTGTTTTAGGTTCCATCCTTATATATATTAAAAAAAAACTTGTATATATCTTGTTTTTATTTTCAGGTTGTAGGTGGCAGAAGTGCTTGCTAAAAATAAATTGCTTGTTTGCTTTTATATAAAAAAATTCCCGCTTTAAACAAAATTGCTAATAATTCTTCACGCTCTGGTATCGTGCCCTTATCCCTTGTTTTTATTTTGTTTTGCATTGTTGGTTGCTTGCATTTTATAAAGAATTTTTTTTTCGTAGTTGCATTGAGTATTGCATTTCATCTTAGAATTTGTTAATAATAACGGTTAGACATCAAACTTAAGGGTGTCACGAGCTTTCCTAGGGCTTAAGTGTATATTGACAAGTTGTCCTTTTTTGACAATTTATTTTCTTAGTGTCTAGGCTACGACAGAATAATTTTAGTTATAAATATTGCGGTGATTTGTAAATATTATACTGATTGTTTCTCTGAAGGTACTTAACCTTCGGCTGCATTACTACGGTAATTCATGGTGCACCGATAAATCCTGTCTGTTACCTGGCTAAGAACTATCTTGTTGATTAAGAAAAAGTGTGATTATACGGTTTTTGGTTTGGAGTTCCTTAGATAGAAAATTTGTAATTAAGTCGTTGCATTCATTTAGTTGCATTAGTTCATGCATATTTTAAAAAAAAAATCAAAGCCAAAAGTAAAAAAATTGTAAATATTTCTTAAATTGGTTTTTTTAATCCTTTTCTTTAAAAAATTTCAATCAAAATCCAAAAAAAATTGAGTTATTTTTTTTAGAAAACCAAAAATCCAAAAAAATAAAACCTTTCCAAAAACGAAAAAATTACAAAATCCAAAAACCAAACAAAAATCAAATTTCCTTTTGAAAATAAATTCCTTTTGGTAAATATTTTCCCATTTTTATAAAAAAAAAGAAAAGAAAAAACATTTTGAAAATGTCTGAATTTCCATATTCACAAGAATTTTACAATAGTTATGAAAATCAATGTAAACCACATAATTTCACATCAAATTCTTATGGATAGTTTAATGACAACTATTGTATAAACAATTCGAATTTTGAACCACAAAATTTTCAAAATGATGACCAACCCTCAACTCTTGGAAATAGCATTGAAATAATTTCATCTTTACTTGAATTCTGTACACAACAAAATTAAATGATAAATGATTTGTTAATTCATATTTGTGCAATAACTCAAGTCAAAGTTTTCAAGATAATCAAAATTTGAATTCACTTCAAAATTTGAATGATTTCAAATATAACCCATGCCAATTCAATTTTAAACTCCAAAACGAAATTCCTAATCAAAACAAAATGTGAATCATCATTTAAATGATTTTGGCAATGAGATTTGTTTCAACGATGGTGAAAATTTTTCTTCTCAACAATTTCAAATCGAAAATTCTCAATTTAATAATTAAACATTCCATTTTGTTGAGAAAATGAACGAGATTTACAATGATCACACAGATTTGTTGTTTGAAACATATATGAAACAACGTGAGCAACATAATCAAAATCCAACGAATAACGAGTCAAATAATAATCCAGCTTTTACCCAAATTGACGATTTTCAAATAACAACTTTTGAAGTTGAAAATGACAATCTTAATGAAGTTGTTGAAAATGCGATAATTGAGTTGGATTTCAATTCTTTTGTGACTGTTGTACCAAGTTTAAATTTCGATCTTCCTTTTTCTGATTTTGAAAAATTGAATACAACTTTGGGTTTTGAACTTGAATATGCAATGAAGTTTTGAATAATTAAACAAAGGAAGACGAATTTAGTGAAAACAATTTTTTTGGAATTTTCGAAGATGAGTTGTTGAATTCTAAAATGGTAGATTTAAATCACCATTTTGATTTTGAAATTAATAATTTTGAAGAATTTGTCAATGATGAGCTTGATTTTGAAATTAATATTTTAAACATTATAAATATAAAAATTAACTTTACTGAAGAAATAATTTACAAAACATTTTGTAAAACAATAATTAAACAAAACACCTTGTTTAATAAATGATAATTAATAAATCACTTTACTTCAAATTTTAAATTTTGAAGTAAATTTAAATCCATAACGTTCCAATTTTCGGAAGATGCATAACAATTCCAATGGTACTTACACAAACTACCATTCCATTTGATTTAACTTCTCAAGTTAAATTACAAGCATTTATATAATCATGCATATATGTAACCAAATCCATAATTGACAATCAATTGTTAACACGTCATATCTGTATTAATCAACTGGCATTTAAATAAATGTCTCAATTAATATAATAAAAGAATAGGGTTTATTTCTGCTAATCAAATGTCATTCAAAATGAACTATTCCATTTATTATTAGACGATGTTTATTTGGCCAAATAGTAACAGCAAAAAGTATACTTAAATTAACTATGTTATAATTTAAACAACGTAATTATATTAATCAACATCAATTTATCACCTCATATATGATCCACTACTTAAAACAAGTTTGAATACAAATTTAAACTCAAACAACATCTATCAGCATTTCAAGATGCTATACCATGATCCTAGATCAAATTCAAATAATATAATAGCATTTAAAGATGCTATATCATGATCCTAGATCAGATTCAAATAATATAATAGCATTTCAAGATGCTATATCATGATCCTATATCAGATTCAAACGACCAGCAAATTCAACAATCCAAGCAGGCATGAATAATTTTTATTTACTATAAACATATTGATTAACAAAATAGAGTTAGTTTAACTCATCAAAATTTCAGTTGTCGCCAAAGCGTTGATTTCGTCTAAAAGCGGTCGATTTGAGTGCAAAATTCCAACAGCTCCAATTTCAACCAAACTTATTCCATAGCGTATATATCGACATTACGAACCTAACACGACTGACCGCGTTCAATTTGGACCTAGTATGAGCAGGTTACACGATTTATAAGATTTATGATTTTTAAATCTAATTAATTCAAACCAATTACAATTATAGCACTAGTTACCAAATTTAAATAATAATCCCTCTTCTTATCACTTTCTTCCCGCCTCCTGCTGTAACTCACACTCCACCATTGCTACGAGTTCTCATACCTCCCCAACCGTCATCTCTACTCCGTTCAACAAACAAACACCACCGACGAGTTTCTCTTCCCGACCTCTACCTTTGCATCAAAACCGCACATGTTCCACACCTTCCCTTCACATCGCGACCCGTACACCATCCCTCGTCCATACACCGACATTGCAACACCCCAAGCTCTACCGCGAGCCACCTGAAATGACCCTCCTATTTCTACCCTAATTTCATAAGGATTTTTTTTCTCTTTATCAAAGGGAATCTAAATCAAATAGAAATCAAAATGCCATACAAGCTATTGACATAGCCACTTGTTTCATTTTAAATAGGCAAATTAGGCAAAATCAGCAGTTCAGACGTCTAAATAATTATGACAGGCGTCTAAACTTAATCCCAGACGTCTAACTAATTATGACAGACGGCTCAGAGATCTAAAATT
This sequence comes from Allium fistulosum, assembly GCA_030737815.1. Lineage (NCBI taxonomy): Eukaryota > Viridiplantae > Streptophyta > Magnoliopsida > Asparagales > Amaryllidaceae > Allium > Allium fistulosum. Next base: position 949,406,326 of record CM060907.1, on the reverse strand, counting down.
GAAACAGAGAGAAAAAGACATTTTGAACTGAATTCAGACATCTAATTTTTTTTTGTGACAGACGTCTACATTTAACCTCAGACGTCTAAATTATTATGACTGACGTCTAAGTTTAATCTCAGACGTCTAAATTATTAAGACTGACGTCTAAATTCGATCTCTATGTACATGCATATGCACATTCAATTTATATGTGTCTGGATGTCCACCTACATTCATTTACACTTTTAAGATTGATTTAAACTTCCTTTGAACTATCAGAGATGATATATAGATTGATCATTCATTACAAATATATTTCCCAGGGTCATTTTCTTTTTCCAATAAACAAAATATATCCAGGATCAAAACAATTAACCAATATAAATATATCAGTACATTCACAAAGATAAGCACATACATGTGAGGATGCATATGCCTCTCTTGTTTGAATCAGAGTTCTGGAAAACAAGAGGATATTGGATTGATTGGATTTAATCAATCCACACATAGTTCAGTGTTATATGTCCATGTTTGATTTTCTTCTTATAAAATCTATCTGGAATTTAAAATGCATTTGGTTAAAATCTGAGTGAAATTCAGATTCCTATTACAAATACATAGGAAAAGGTGTGTTAATATTTGCACAAAACATGTTTATGTGCGTATATAACTGCAACTATTTGGATCTGGCTTTCAACTCCCTTATTACAGATCCTTTCTTTATTTAAAAAAAATAAGACATGAAACATTTGTATGAAACAAGTTAAATTATGGGAACCTTGCAGTCTTATAAAAACATTCAACCTATGCCTATTTTCTTTTGTATACATATGCCATGGTAGAAAATAAAACCATTTAATTTTTCTGAGAATCAACTGTCTAGATTTTCCAAAACTAAAGTCCTTTCTAAAGACTAAAGATTGACTAATACATTTATAAAATGTAATCATTCAATTTTTAACATGGTGTTCTTACTAAATTCACTTACAATATTTTGATTAACTTCTTTAGTATCAGATATTAACTAGATTTATAAATTCCAGATACAAGTCAATCTCTTAATAAAATACTTAACAAAATATCCATCCCATATTCAACACTTAATACAAGTAGCAATTTAAGTTATCAATACATGCAGATTTCATCATCTAGGCTCTTATCTAACTAAGTTTAGCATGCTATAATCTTCTTCTCAAAGCCTTGCTCCTACTCCTACTTAGTTGCTGCAATCCCTGAAAAAGCATTTGAAACTGCCTCATTTTAAATGAGACACCCCAGATGCCATTAGCACACTAGGGTCAGACACATGTCTGGTATGAGAAAATTCACAAAAGCAATTAGTTATTTAGGTTAAAATCAAGTTAAGTACATATACATAAAGTTCTGCCCTTTGGAATCAGGTTATACTTGTGTGCATGCTCTATGTCATGGTGCATGTGCACACTTTAAATTTTTCTTTCCAGAGACTACATATATAAATATGGCACATACATTCAAGCATACAATTCAGTCATAGTCAAACAATCATTCATACCAAACAGGAAAATAACCAATATGAGTTAAATCATTTATTCCATCCTCATATTTCAATTCTGGGAAAAACTCTAGTTTTCTCATCATCTCAAATATTTTTCCCTTGGTATATTTATCTATCCAGGTCTCATCTGCAATATTTATGAATCAATGGACACACTGTAATGAACTAATTCACTCCATTACACAAAGATCTCAGGACTTAAACAAGCCATGTGTCAACTTGTATTACTCAAGAAAACAAGTCATTCCTACAGTGTTCTTGACCCCAATTTCCTAATCAGGTTTAAATTAATAATAACTCTTTTGATTTTTTCATGACTAAACCATTCAGTGGTCCATTTTACTAACTAAAAACATCCATATCATGGCATCTCATATTATTCATAACCATACAGAGACAAACAAGCAAACAACCATTGGTGACTAAATAAATAAGGTTCTGTATGTATATATATACATTCTGGTATTCTAAAAAAGGGTCTAGGCAACTAACATTGGCTTATGGCTTTTGAGAGAGAGTTTTTCCTTTTTTTGCAAACATTTGTGCTTGAGTTAAACTCAGAATGATCTGGTTTCACTCACAAAATTTTGTTTGCTATGCATATGAACATATATATATTTTCATTGAATTAGGAGCATCAGCACATAGGCAACCCTATTGCACCCCTAATTCCTTTTTTTCTCAAGCCCCAGCACTTATACATGAGTATATTGCAGCTCAACATTATTTACATCTTTCTGGGTTGAGCCAAAACCAATACTACTTGCCTATTTTCAACATTTTATTTTCTGGGTATTTGTTTATGTTCCTAAACATTAACATATCATAGATCTGGATTTATAAAACATATATGTATACTAACAACACATAAAGCTTTCTTATAATAAAACAAGTGATCAACCAAAGAGAATCAAAACATTTTCAGTTTTAAAATCACAGATAAGCATTCTCATATGAATATATATTTTTAAGAAAATTACTTATAACTGGCTGCCTACATTAGGACTTATTGCCTTAGATTTTTGAGTGAGTTTTCTCACCTAGCTCTCTTCTTTGCTTCCTTAATTAATTGATGAACTTCTGCCTTTAGCCTCAAACTCTCTTCCTTCCCTTGCCTTATGATTTCTATGGTGTTGTTTTCCTCTTTTTTTTTTCAAGTTCTTTTCTGAGAAGGAGAGGAGGCTGCTGCATATACATGTATATATACAGGGTCTTCCTTAGGGTTTTGGGTTTTGGCTAAAGCCTTTTTTGCCCACCAGAAAAATCATGTTGTCTGTATTTTACTTGAACCCAAAATTCTACCCTCCCTGGCTTAATTTAGGTGAAGAGAAAAGTGGTTACATTCTTTTTGGTTAATTTCAGAATTGCTTTTCAGAAAATACTTTTTCCTTTGTCTACAATCATGCTAAAAATGTGACTTGATTTATTTATCAAATACTCTTCCTAATTCTGCCTATACCAAGCATTTCTCTGTTTTATCTTATTTTTTTCTATTTTTAGCTTTCATGTAAATGGCATGTACTTCCTGTATTTATTTATAAGAGGGTTTCTCCTTTTTTATATCTTCATTCTTTTTATTTCTGCCTACATATATAAAATATATTGGAATGTTTTATTTTGCTGAATCGAACTCTAGTAATTTTATTAACACATATATATTTATATAAGTCTTACTGAAATAATTAGCACACCCATATATATATTTACACATCATTCTGTATTGACACACACACATGCACATGTATACTCAAAATATTCAGTAGCATCCATATATGTATATTTACTCATGCATACAACTTTTAAGGTTTTAATCTACATATATATATATATATATTCCCATACATATCAATATGTATTTATTCTTAGAGTTCAGAGATTTTTAGCTTTAGTTCATGTGCATTTCCTGTGCACACATGTACACACATACTGATACACTATCAAGCTATATCACTCCCCTTTCAAAATTTATTCAAAAATTATTTTGAATTCATTTATATTTTTCAGAATAAATTCCTAAAATCTTGGGTCATTACATACACCCCTCCTTTTAGGAATTGTGTCCCACAATTTTCCTAAGCTTAAAATAAATTTTAAACTTAATTCAGAGAACATGTACATTCTCTATCAAATAGGTTTTTAGTTCTATAATAACTAAAAACATATGCATCTAAAAAGAAAACAATCAAAGATCAGAATTACCTTTAATCTGAAAATAGCTTAGGATAATTCATCCTAACTTTGTCCTCTAATTCCCATGTGCAATCACTAGGATCAAGACTCCACTGTACCTTCACAAGTTTTAGAGATTTATTTCTCAACTTCTTCACATCTTTTGCCAAAATTCCCACTGGATCCTTTTCATAAATCAAATTAGAATTTATCTGCACTTGGGTTGGGGTCTCAAGAATTTCTGCCTTGTCATGGACCCACCTTCTCAATTGCGATACATGAAAAACATCATGTATACCTTGCATGTTTTCTGGTAATTCCAACTTATATGCCAAGGGACCCATTCTTTCCAGAATTTTGTATGGTCCAATATATCTTGGGGTTAACTTGCCTTGTTTTCCAAACCTCAGCACATTTTTCATAGGTGAGATTTTGATGAAAACAAAATTTCCCACTTCATATTCTACCTGCCTCCTTCTCATGTCTGCATATTTCTTTTGCCTATCTTGAGCTGCTGCCATTCTTCTTCTTATCATCTCAATTTTCTCCTTAGTTTCTTGTATGTACTCAGGTCCTAAAATAGATTTTTCTCCTGCTTCTACCCAACAAATAGGTGACAAACAGGGTTTACCATATAAGGCTTCAAATGGAGCCATTCCTATGGTGCTTTGGTAGCTGTTGTTGTATGTAAATTCAACTAGATGAAGATAATCTTCCCAGTTGCCCCCAAAATCCAGTATACTTGCCCTCAACATGTCCTCCAAAACTTTGTTTACTACCTCAGTCTGCCCATCTGATTGAGGATGGTAGGCAGTACTTAAACATAGTTCACTTCCCATTGCTTCTTGAAAGCTTCTCCAGAATTTTGAAGTGAAGATGGTATCCCTATCACTCACAATGGTTTTGGGAATGCCATGTAACTTTACCACTTCCTTTATAAAAATTTGAGCTAATTTTGGTGCTGTTCTTTCTGACTTGACTGGGATGAAGTGTGCTACCTTGGTTAGCCTATCAACTATCACCCATATACTTGTATTACCTCTCTTAGATCTAGGCAGTCCATCTATGAAGTCCATAGATATGTCTTCCCACTTCCACTGTGGTACACTAAGAGGCTGCATCAACCCTGATGGCCTTTGGGTTTCAGCCTTGACTTGTTGACAAGTCATACATTTGGCAATGTATTTAGCTACATCAGATTTCATCCCCTTCCACCAGAAGTCTCTTTTCAAATTTTGGTACATTTTTGTGTTGCCTGGGTGTATGGAGTATTTACTTCTGTGATATTCATTCAATATCTCTTTCTTCAATTCTGTGTCCTCTGGTACACACATCCTTCTGGTATCTCATATAACCATTTTTATCAATATGGTGATTCATCACTTCCTCCCCTCTTGAGAGGAGCACTTTCTTCTCTAATAAGTTGGCATCATGTTCTTGCATTTTTCCTACCTTCAGAATTAAATCTGGTTGAAGTGTCATTAAGCTTAACTTCCCTTTATCTTCTTGTGCACCATGCATCTGCTCATCAATGTGCATACAACCATTCTCCCCAATTTCTAACTCAGTCAGCAAAGACAAGCCCTTAAATTCTTCTATCATCATCATAGCCAATTTAGCATGCTGTCTACTTAGAGCATCTGCAACTTTGTTTGCTTTGCCTGGTGTATAGAATATGTCAAAGTCATAGGCAGCTAAGAACTCCACCCATCTATGTTGCCTCATGTTCAAATCTTTTTGTGAAAATAAATATTTTAGAGATTTATGGTCAGTGTATAGTTCAAACTTTGTGCCTAACAAATAATGTCTCCAAAGTTTTAAAGCATAGATCACAGCTGCTAATTCGAGATCATGTGTGGCATACCTTACTTCATGGGGTTTAAGTTGTCTGGATGCATATGCAATGACTTGGCCTTGTTGCATCAACACTGCACCCAAGCCAAATCCACTAGCATCAGTGTATACAACTAATTCTTCATTTCCATGAGGTACCTTTAAAATTGGAGCATTTACCAATGCCTCCTTCAACTGTTCAAAAGACTTCTCACATTTTTCTGACCAAACAAAAGCTTGGTTCTTCCGGGTTAGGTTAGTGAGTGGTGTAGAAATTTTTGAAAAATCTTTTATAAACCTCCTATAATACCCTGCCATCCCCATAAATGACCTCACTTCACTCACAGTGCTTGGCCTCTTCCATGCTTGAATAGCCACTACTTTATTAGGGTTCACAGAAATTCCTTGAGCAGATATAACATGGCCAAGGAAATGTACTTCCTCTCTCCAAAATACACATTTTGAAAATTTTGCCTTTAAATCTTTTTCCCTTAATCTAGACAAAACCAGGTGCAAATGATGCTTATGTTCTTCCACTGTTTTGGAATAAATCAAAATGTCATCTATAAAAATAAGCACAAACTTGTCTAAACAATCTCTAAAGGTTCTGTTCATTAAATCTACAAAGTATGATGGTGCATTGGTCAAGCCAAATGGCATAACCAAAAATTCATACAACCCATACCTAGTGTTAAAGGCAATGTACTTGATGCTTGATTCTTCCACCTTCATTTGATGAAAACCAGATGCTAAGTCTAGTCTAGAAAACACTTTTGCCCCTGCTAATTGATCAAAAAGATCATCTATTCTTGGCAATGGGTATTTATTTTTAATGGTTACCTTGTTTAATTCCCTATAATCTATACAGAGTCTTAAGGAGCCATCTTGTTTCTTAACAAACACCACTGGTGCTCCCCAGCTAGAACTACTGGGTCTTATAAAACCCTTTTCTTCCAATTCTTCTAACTGTTTCTTTAATTCCTTTAGTTCATTTGGCCCCATTCTAGTTGGCTTTTTAATCACTGGGCTTGCTCCTGGAACTAGATTGATCTGGAACTCTACTGGTTTATGGTGTGGAACACCCTTGACCTCTCCAAACACATCTAAATATTCATTGACTATGGGAATTTCTTCAATGGTTAGTTCACTAAAATCTTTTTCTGAGTCAACTAAATGATATAGTTTTCCTTCCTTAGCTACTTCACATAAAACTATGATTCTCTGACCTCTAGAATTTTGCAATGATATGGTGGATGAGTCTAAATTAATTATGGCTTTAAATTGCCTTAACCAGTCTACCCCCAATATAACACCTATATTTGGGTAATTCAAAACATATAAATTGGAAATAAAAATATTTCCTCCTATGTTTAATTCCACATCCACACAAATCATATTTAAAACACTAGAACTCCCCAGTGGACTTTGTATATGCAATGGGGTTTCAACCAATATGCAATTCAGTTTTAGCATTTTAACTAGTTCATAAGAAATTAAAGAGTGAGTTGCCCCAGTATCATATACTACTGCTATGGGTATGGTACAAATAAGTAATGTACCTTCCACTTGGCTATGGTTTTCAGTGTTAATCTCCACTGTGGCTTTGCCTTTTCCTTCCAAATTTGCCAATTTTCCTTGATGTTTGTACTCAGGACCATTCCTCTTCATATGCCCCTCTTTCCCACATAGATAGCACTTGAAAGCTCCTCCTTTCAATTCTGGACACCTAGGCTTGATATGCCCCTCCTTTCCACACTGATGGCACACAATTTTCTTCTTGGTTTCCTTAGCTTTGACATCTCCAGTGCCTTTGATACTGGCCTCTTCCTTCTTCTTATCATAAGGGTGATACCTCCCCTTACCCTTCTTGGTATTATTATTCTTAAAATTTCTGAACTTCTCCCTTTCCTTGTCATGCTATTCCAACCTCAAAGCTAAGTCTATCACATGGTCAAAAGTCCTGTCTGCATAGGGTAACATGGCTCTGCTAAGTCCTGGGTTCAACCCTTTTATGTACCTATCATTTTTGGATGCCTCATCTGCCACAAGCATTGCTCCATATGTGGAAAGCCCCTCAAACTTTTGAGTGTATTCTGCGACAGTCATGGTTCCCTGTCTAAGTCTAATAAATTCTTCTAGCAAGGTAGTCTTTGCTGATGCTGGTACAAACCTTGCTTCCAACATCTCTTTGAATTGATTCCAAGTGATTTCATTCTCATTCCTTCCTGCAATGATTACTTCCCACCAGCCTAAAGCTACTCCTTTTAGCTGTCTTGAAGCCACTTGCCTCTTTCTTTGATCATCAAGTTGCATGTCATTGAAAATTCTTTCCAATGTTCTCAACCATGTTTGAATTTCCATGATACTCTCTGTCCCTTCAAAGCTTTTGCCTCCTAAATGTGTATATGTCTTAAGTAATTTTGATAGTTCTTCATAGGGATTTTCTTGCCTTTGTCCTGCCCCATCCCTAAATGCTCTCACCAAGTCTTGCAGATTGACCATTGGTGGTGCATGGGAAGATCCTGCTCCCTGATTTGGTGGTCTCCCTACCATAGTTTGCTAATAATAATTTACATAGCTGGTTAGTTTGATTGGTAATTTTATTATTTCAGTGGTTTTTTTTTTCACACTGAAAACATTGATATATATATTTAGTTCCTTTAAATTTTATTTCTATCTAAGAACTTGATCTTTACTTCTACTATATTGAATAACATAGCTCTGATACCAAATGAAATGACCCTCCTATTTCTACCCTAATTTCATAAGGATATTTTTTTTCTCTTTATCAAAGGGAATCTAAATCAAATAGAAATCAAAATGCCATACAAGCTATTGACATAGCCACTTGTTTCATTTTACATAGGCAAATTAGGCAAAATCAGCAGTTCAGACGTCTAAATAATTATGACAGGCGTCTAAACTTAATCCCAGACGTCTAACTAATTATGACAGACGGCTCAGAGATCTAAAATTGAAACAGAGAGAAAAAGACATTTTGAACTGAATTCAGACATCTAATTTTTTTTGTGACAGACGTCTACATTTAACCTCAAACGTCTAAATTATTATGACTGACGTCTAAGTTTAATCTCAGACGTCTAAATTATTAAGACTGACGTCTAAATTCGATCTCTATGTACATGCATATGCACATTCAATTTATATGTGTCTGGATGTCCACCTACATTCATTTACACTTTTAAGATTGATTTAAACTTCCTTTGAACTATCAGAGATGATATATAGATTGATCATTCATTACAAATATATTTCCTAGGGTCATTTTCTTTTTCCAATAAACAAAATATATCCAGGATCAAAACAATTAACCAATATAAATATATCAGTACATTCACAAAGATAAGCACATACATGTGAGGATGCATATGCCTCTCTTGTTTGAATCAGAGTTCTGGAAAACAAGAGGATATTGGATTGATTGGATTTAATCAATCCACACATAGTTCAGTGTTATATGTCCATGTTTGATTTTCTTCTTATAAAATCTGTCTAGAATTTAAAATGCATTTGGTTAAAATCTGAGTGAAATTCAGATTCCTATTACAAATACATAGGAAAAGGTGTGTTAATATTTGCACAAAACATGTTTATGTGCGTATATAACTGCAACTATTTGGATCTGGCTTTCAACTCCCTTATTACAAATCCTTTCTTTATTTAAAAAAAATAAGACATGAAACATTTGTATGAAACAAGTTAAATTATGGGAACCTTGCAGTCTTATAAAAACATTCAACCTATGCCTATTTTCTTTTGTATACATATGCCATGGTAGAAAATAAAACCATTTAATTTTTCTAAGAATCAACTATCCAGATTTTCCAAAACTAAAGTCCTTTCTAAAGACTCAAGATTGACTAATACATTTATAAAATGTAATCATTCAATTTTTAACATGGTGTTCTTACTAAATTCACTTACAATATTTTGATTAACTTCTTTAGTATCAGATATTAACTAGATTTATAAATTCCAGATACAAGTCAATCTCTTAATAAAATACTTAACAAAATATCCATCCCATATTCAACACTTAATACAAGTAGCAATTTAAGTTATCAATACATGCAGATTTCATCATCTAGGCTCTTATCTAATTAAGTTTAGCATGCTATAATCTTCTTCTCAAAGCCTTGCTCCTACTCCTACTTAGTTGCTGCAATCCCTGAAAAAGCATTTGAAACTGCCTCATTTTAAATGAGACACCCCAGATGCCATTAGCACACTAGGGTCAGACACATGTCTGGTATGAGAAAATTCACAAAAGCAATTAGTTATTTAGGTTAAAATCAAGTTAAGTACATATACATAAGTTCTGCCCTTTGGAATCAGGTTATACTTGTGTGCATGCTCTGTGTCATGGTGCATGTGCACACTTTAAATTTTTCTTTCCAGAGACTACATATATAAATATGGCACATACATTCAAGCATACAATTCAGTCATAGTCAAACAATCATTCATACCAAACAGGAAAATAACCAATATGAGTTAAATCATTTATTCCATCCTCATATTTCAATTCTGGGAAAAACTCTAGTTTTCTCATCATCTCAAATATTTTTCCCTTGGTATATTTATCTATCCAGGTCTCATCTACAATATTTATGAATCAATGGACACACTGTAATGAACTAATTCACTCCATTACACAAAGATCTCAGGACTTAAACAAGCCATGTGTCAACTTGTATTACTCAAGAAAACAAGTCATTCCTGCAGTGTTCTTGACCCCAATTTCCTAATCAGGTTTAAATTAATAATAACTCTTTTGATTTTTTCATGACTAAACCATTCAGTGGTCCATTTTACTAACTAAAAACATCCATATCATGGCATCTCATATTATTCATAACCATACAGAGACAAACAAGCAAACAACCATTGGTGAGTAAATAAATAAGGTTCTGTATGTATATATATACATTCTGGTATTCTAAAAAAGGGTCTAGGCAACTAACATTGGCTTATGGCTTTTGAGAGAGAGTTTTTCCTTTTTTTGCAAACATTTGTGCTTGAGTTAAACTCAGAATGATCTGGTTTCACTGAATCACAAAATTTTGTTTGCTATGCATATGAACATATATATATTTTCATTGAATCAGGAGCATCAGCACATAGGCAACCCTATTGCACCCCTAATTCCTTTTTGTCTCAAGCCTCAGCACTTATACATGAGTATATTGCAGCTCAACATTATTTACATCTTTCTGGGTTGAGCCAAAACCAATACTACTTGCCTATTTTCAACATTTTATTTTCTGGGTATTTGTTTATGTTCCTAAACATTAACATATCATAGATCTGGATTTATAAAACATATATGTATACTAACAACACATAAAGCTTTCTTATAATAAAACAAGTGATCAACCAAAGAGAATCAAAACATTTTCAGTTTTAAAATCACAGATAAGCATTCTCATATGAATATATATTTTTAAGAAAATTACTTATAACTGGCTGCCTACATTAGGACTTATTGCCTTAGATTTTTGAGTGAGTTTTCTCACCTAGCTCTCTTCTTTGCTTCCTTAATTAATTGATGAACTTCTGCCTTTAGCCTCAAACTCTCTTCCTTCCCTTGCCTTATGATTTCTATGGTGTTGTTTTCCTCTTTTTTTTTCAAGTTATTTTCTGAGAAGGAGAGGAGGCTGCTGCATATACATGTATATATACAGGGTCTTCCTTAGGGTTTTGGGTTTTGGCTAAAGCCTTTTTTGCCCACCAGAAAAATCATGTTGTCTGTATTTTACTTGAACCCAAAATTCTACCCTCCCCGGCTTAATTTAGGTGAAGAGAAAAGTGGTTACATTCTTTTTGGTTAATTTCAGAATTTTGCTTTTCAGAAAATACTTTTTCCTTTGTCTACAATCATGCTAAAAATGTGACTTGATTTTGTTATTTATCAAATACTCTTCCTAATTCTGCCTATACCAAGCATTTCTCTGTTTTATCTTATTTTTTTCTATTTTTAGCTTTCATGTAAATGGCATGTACTTCCTGTATTTATTTATAAGAGGGTTTCTCCTTTTTTATATCTTCATTCTTTTTATTTCTGCCTACATATATAAAATATATTGGTATGTTTTATTTTGCTGAATCGAACTCTAGTAATTTTATTAACACATATATATTTATATAAGTCTTACTGAAATAATTAGCACACCCATATATATATTTACACATCATTCTGTATTGACACACACACATGCACATGTATACTCAAAATATTCAGTATCATCCATATATGTATAGTTACTCATGCATACAACTTTTAAGGTTTTAATCTACATATATATATATTCCCATACATATCAATATGTATTTATTCTTAGAGTTCAGAGATTTTTAGCTTTAGTTCATGTGCATTTCCTGTGCACACATGTACACACATACTGATACACTATCAAGCTATATCACTCCCCTTTCAAAATTTATTCAAAAATTATTTTGAATTCATTTATATTTTTCAGAATAAATTCCTAAAATCTTGGGTCATTACACCACCGAACTCCCTCATTAGGTGCTACACACCACGTTAAACCTGAATCCAAAGTTGAAATCGCCAAACTCCACTTCCATTGCTTAAAAATCAAAAACCTAGTTTGTTATATACAAAAAACCCTCACTGGGACATTGTCGCACTTCCATACTTACTGGCGAGTCTACCAAGACTTTCCACATCCTATAGATCTAACCAATAGCAAGTTAAAGATTAAGGCTTTATACTATTCCTATTTTTCATCCATTTGTTTTTAATATTTGAATGAAGAGGATTCTTTTTTTTCTTTGCTGGAGCGAATATATGAGAGGGAGTACATGAAGATAATAAGGAGGCTTGATGTGAAGCCCCACCTCTATACTCACACTAGCCAAGGACACTACTGGGTAATGCCGTCGACTAGCACGAAGAATAAGGCTGTTGAGGAGCGACCATCTATGTGATTGCTTTGTGCGAGTATCCATATGTCAGATAATATAACTTACATTTCATTTCAAGAGGAAATCCAACATATCAAATACAAACTCAAAGCTACCATACAGTGGCTATGTGGACTTCGGAAACAAATATAGAAATAAACATAACACAAATCAGTCACAGATATTCATATCACAAAGGCGGAAACATATATGAATATAACACATAGAAGTGTACATCAAAGTAGTAGTCAAACTAGATCCACTACATCACAAAAGAATAGATACAAGTGCTAGACAAAAGAATAAGTATACATCAAGGAGTCTCTATCTCGAATGTATACTAACAAAAACTACTAAGCTAAAGTAGTTAGCCAAAAGTCCGGTAACGGACCCTGATAAGAAGTCAAGCAGGAGCACCTGAAATACCTCGGTCTGATCCGAGTATTATTTAAGAAGAAAAAAATAAACGGATCAGTCTAGCTATAATTATCAGATAAAATGAGATAGGATAAGAGATATCACAAAAACGTATGATAACAATAATGCCATACTGTGACAAGTATACATCAAATAACAACAAAAATCATACAAATATCTCAAATATTCTCAAACACCAAAAGAATGTCATATTCTTTAAATTATTCACCAAAACACAAATATTGACAAAACATATTAATGCCATTCGCACAAATCGGTGAAACACAAATTCTAGAAATCATCAACCAGAAATCCAGAAATCACAAAAAGGGGAAGGCCTATCACAAACGGGAGCATGAAAACTCACCAACATGTGTATCACAAATGGGTCGCTATCCCATGGTCGCTAACCATAGAGCCGGTGAAACGACGTAGTACAGTGAACGCCCGAGGAACCTGAAACTCAAATATTCCAGAACATCGACATAGTGCAGTGAACGCCCGATGAACTAAACTCAAACAATCCGGAACAACGATGTAGTACAACAAACGCCTGATGAACCAAACTCAAATAATATGGAACAACGACGTAGTACAGCAAACGCCCGATGAACAAAACTCAAATAATACGGAACAACGACGTAGTACAACGAACGCCCGATGAACCGAACTCAAATAATACAGATCAACGACGTAGTACAGCGAACGCCCGATGAACCGAACTCCAATAAACCCATTGGTCACTAGCCTATAAAAATTATGACGAAGCTCCATAAAACGAGGTACTGTCCCCCACGTGGACAAAGAGACATCGCACATCGCTAGTCTAAACCATAAACTGATCATCATTGATCAATAAGAAGTGTTAATTACACTAAGCTGGTAAATATATGAGTTTAGCTTCATGTCCCATAACCACTAGCTTAACTTAAATATTTACGAACAAATTGTAGATTTCCACTCGAAAATTGTCACAAGATTTCAATCGAACAAGTCTAAGAACTAACCGACGAAGTAAACGCAAGCGTTTCATACCACTTGTTTTGCTAAGTCGTTTAATTGGATTTCTCGTACGAATGAGGTAAAAGTTTATATATACTAATAGATTGGAGAATGGATTTAAAAACGAGTTTAATATTGAAAGTAATGTTGAAATCATTTTGTGAAAGAGTTTGAGTATTTACTAATAGTATAGAAACATTTGTATTTTAATGTGACAAATCAAAAAAATGATTGTAGAAACAATAAATCACCAAAAATTCACATACGAAAATGTGAATCAAATCCATAGAAATCGATACCGAATCCATCAAATGGATATTCTCAAAAATCCAAAGAAAGAAGTCATCAAAGTTGATAATAAGTGATAACAACCAACCGGATCGACAAAAATCGATTAAAATTGGAAACCCACACAAAATAGCCTAAATAGGCAAAAATGAATAGTTCCAAACGTCTGAAAGGTCGATCAGCCGTCTGGAATTTGGTTCTGGAAATATATAGTTTTCCAGAAACCTTCTAGACGTCTGAAATTGCAAACCAGACGTTTGAACACCAATTCAGACGTCTGAACCAATAATTCAGACGTCTGGAATTAGTCTTTGCCATTTTTATTTTCTGCCGTGTATATTTTTGCTCCAGGTCTGAATCCAGACGTCTGAACCACTCCGCTGGGCAGAAATTACCCTAGGCCAATGATGGCCAAATCGATTCGGAAGTGATCGGACGAGCAATAATGACTAGGGATTTATGCCAAGCGACAACCCAGCTTTATAGGCTCTTCGATACACCACCAAAACATGTCCAACCATCCATAGTAGGATTTTCATAAAATTGGACCAAAACACCAAAATTTGGAAAATTCACCAAATCAATTCAAATCAAAAGCAAATGAACATGCACAAATGTTAGGAATTCATACCTAACAACAAAGAAAGTTATAGACGTAGATGTGAGTTAAAGAACTCACCTTTAAAACTCAAAGACACGAATGAGAAGCTTTAAAACAAAGGAAAGGCCAATTCCTCTTCAACTTCAACTCAAGAAGCTCCAATCTAAGCTAATAAGCAAATATTTCCTAAGTTAGGGTTTAGGAATTTCTGAAATTGAAGAGAGATAGAGATGGAGAAGATGAAGAGGATGCTTACCTAAGCTTCTCCTTGATTTTGGACTTGAATTTGTATTTTCTAAACAAACTAGGGTTTTGGAATTCTAATTTCCAATCTTTTCCCCCATTTTCTCTAGAGCTTGAATGTTAGGAAATGAGAATGAATGAAGAGGAGAGGGGGTGGAATTAGGGTATTATGATGGGTTAGTGGGTTGAAACCCAAACCCAAAGCCCAGGTAGAAAAATAACAAATTCTACTGAACTCCAAACATATCGATGTTTATACTCAAAAAAGTTGAAAATACCATTTTGGACTCAATGGAAGTGGTATCAAGTCCTAATTCGACTGTTTAAAAAAAGTAACATTTCGGACTTTAATCCGATTAATGATGCTATATTTAAATAAAACATTTAAATATACAATCGTAAAATATGCGGGTTGTTACAGACTCCCCTACTTAAAGAAATTGTGTCCTCGTAATAATTAAGTGGAAAATAAAAAGTAACAACCATAGTAAAGCATAACAACATAAAAGAAGAAATTTTGAAATGAGAAGTTCACCTTAAGGAGCACAAGAGAGTAAGTCTGGATGTGTTCGCTCGATGAATTCTCTAGATTCCCAAGAACAATCCTTAGGATTTGAGGACCATTGAACTTTCACAAGTGGAACATCTTTATTACGAAGGCGTTTAATCTCCGTAGCAATGACACGAATAGGATGTTGCTCATAAGTTAAATTTGGTGAAACTTCAATTTCTTCAATAATACCGGGCTCAAGAATAAAATCGGAATCTCTAAGGTATTTCCGTAGTTAAGAGACGTGGAATACATCATGAATAGCATAAAACTGAGCCGGTAAAAAAAAGGCGATAAGCCACGGAAACAATACGTTCGGTGATGGGAAATGGACCAACATATCGAGGTGCTAACTTTCCCGATCGATTGAAACGCACAACACCCATCATAGGTGAAACACGAATAAAATATGGACCTAAAACCAGCTTCTCACCGGCTTCAAACCAACACGAAGGAGATCGGCACGACCTTCCGTAGAGTGCCTCGAAAGGTGCCATACCAATACAAGATTGGAAGCTATTATTGGAAGAAAACTCAACAAGAGGAATATGGTCTTCCCAACTTCCACCAAAATCAAGAACACATGCACGAAGGAGATCTTCAAGAGTTTGATTCACACGCTCGGTTTGTTCATTGGACTGTGGATGATAAGCGGTGCTAAAATTAAGCTTTATTCCCAAAGCTTTTTGAAGACCTTTCCAAAAATCCACTAGTAAATAATGGATCACAATCGCTAACAATAGAAGTAGAAACTCCATGCAATTTAACAATTCCTTTGACATAGAGTTTAGCCAAAAGAGGTACGGTCCAAAAAAGAAGGATGAGCCTCGAGGCTACACAGAACAAGAGATGAACATAAATTGGATTCACGATCTCGAATCTCACAAGTGGATAAAGTCTCGAGATCATTCCATTCAGATATCCTTATTGAAACAACTACTTGTTGCTTACGACAAAGGGCATCGACAACTCGATTACCCTTTCTGGGAGTATATAGAATATCAAGATCATAAGATGCAAGGAACTCGAACCAACATTGTTGACGCAAATTAAGTTCCTTTTTGAGAAAATAAATACTTCAAAGATTTATGATCGGTGTAGAGAACAAATTTCTCTCCCAAAAGATAATGACACCAAATTCTAAGGGCGAAAACAATAGTCGCGAGCACTAGATCATGAGTGGCGTATCTAGTCTCGGCAAACTTTAATTGTCATGAAGCATATGTGATAACACGTTCCCTTTTTGCATGAGAATGACATTCAAACCAATATGACTAGTATCGGTATAAACAATCAATTCTTGGTTCCCTTTGGGAATCGCAAGAATAAAAGCATCGGAAAAGAGTTCTTTTAAATGATCCTCTTTCCCGAAAAGCTAAGACATTCAAAATTATAATTAACTTCATGTAATCATCTTTTTTTAGAAAAATTTACTTTTTACAAGTCAATTTATTGTGTCTCATTGTCTCATCATAGCGTTTAGAAGATTCCTATCGATAATGTTGATCAAGCGCATCAACTAGAATTCTTAAAGCACTCAATGGGCAAAATAACACAAAATCATCTTATATATGACAAACATGTCTCTTAAAAATTTTACGAATATTCTTTGCTCGTTTTAAGAACAAAATCCAATCATACTTATAAATATCTTATTAAAAAGATTTGCAAATTTTAAATTGTTATTTTCATCCATAATCAATAAATACAAGGATAAACTCATCGAGATATTCGTAGAATACTCGATTCAAAAGATGGATGAAATAAGGTAGAAGGTTCGTCAAACCGAATGACATAACGAACCACTCATAAGAATTATAACGAGTACGGAATACGGTAAGTGGAATGCTACCCTCCGCAACTCGTAGCTGATGAAAACCGGTGGCAAGGTCGAGCTGAAAAGACCTTAGCACCACTTAGTAGATTGCTTAGGTGATAATCCTAAGACAAGCTCAAATATAGCGGAAAATTCACAAACTACTTAAATGAGAGAAATAACACTTTCCTCATCAAGTGGGTTTAAAGAATAAAATGATGCCACCGAATTTGAAAATCAAAATCATTAAGAATAATAGAAATCTGCGTAACAGATTGAGAATGTCGAAGATGGATAGTCCTCTTAGGACATAGGATGTGGGCTTCATAATGATCAAGCGAATCCTTTCCCAAAAATCTATTTCGAAGCCTAAGTAATGCATAACATGCAAATTGGCTCGAAAAGAATAATCGCATAAAATAATCTCGACATTTTTCACGAAGTAAACTAAGGGTTGCGGATCCACCAATCGGATTCGCAATTCTCAATGAAGTCATCAAACCAATAATATTAAAGAAAAATTATCAACAAATTATTTTGATATAAAAGAAGGAGATGCACCTGTATCAAAAGAATTCGAATAGGATAATCACAAAACAAATTAATGCTATCAGGGATAGAATGAGAAATACCTTGACCAAGAGAAGTGTCGCTAGGAGCTTGCACAACATTCAACTCTCCCTCTCTCCTACTACATAGTATGGGACATGTAGATATAAGATGGCCTGAACTTTTGCAATAACAACAAAAAAATGGTTTTGGGAACTCATTTGCATAGTGGTCCATAGAACCACAATTGTAGCATCGTCCATGACTAGAGGTACGAGTCTTTGCTACTGAAGTTTCTTGCTTTCCTTTCTTGTTGGGATAGGGCCTTTGAACTTAATAGGCCTCTTCATGTTATTGTTGAAGTTCTGTTTGGCACGCACAACTTCAACATCACTTTCTCTATCGACCTCTTCAAGCCGAAGAGCGATATCTACAAGCCGATCGAAAGAACTTCTAGTTTCAGAAGTAATGGCTTTTTTAGGTTCTTATTCAACCCATAGACAAATCTCTGATTTTTCTTCAATGGGGTATTAATATACTCGACCCAATTCTTAGAAAGAGATTCAAAAGATGCGACATAGTCAGTCACAGAAGATTCACCTTGAACAAGGTAGATAAAGCGTCGGGCTAAAGATACTTTTTCAGCTTCCGGCACAAACTTTAACTCGAACCTGTAGCGACCCGCCCTTCTCGACTCTCGAAAACCGACACAAAATTCATCACAGTATAATATGCCGACGATCAAGTGCCGAGAAAGACTGATTGTTGAGGAAAAACAAAGAAGATAGAAGAAAGAAGGAACTAAGCAACATCAGAATCTCACATCGCAGCGGAATAAAATATAATAGATAATAACTGATCCTTTACACAAAAGAAACTATATCTGTTTTATAATTACATTATCAGAGTACAACAAAATCAGATCAAATATTGGACAGTTATATTAACTTGTCCCAAAAACAGAATACACAGTACACACAACAAAACGGAATATACATCAAGTACGAGTGATACGTCTCGCCATCCAGCTCGTCTCCTGAGCTCCACAGCATCCTATCATGTATCTGTAATACTCGGTCTAACCCGAGCATTATAATAAATTAACACCCGAGTCAGTCTGGAATACCAGCGTGAGAGAAATACATCCAAACTGATTATTAAAGTTCCAAAAATCCTTTGAAAATCAAAAGCGTCTCGTAAGACCACGTCACAAATAAACATGTCGGGTTTTTACCTTACGATAGCCAAAACACTTTTTATCAAATCCGTCTGATATTATAATAGTGTCTATATACAAATACTTATTCAAATAGCTGAAATTGTTACATGATTAAATTCAAGCATACTAGCCACAAAGTGGGTTCTACAAACAAAACCCGTAAAAGGCACGTAGGGAGAATGGATTTCCAACTAATGACTAGGCACTGGGGTACCACCTATCACAGTACGTGGCCTAGATCAACGTATCGAGGACCACGCCCGATCCCCTACAACACAAGGCCGGAACTATTCCTTACTGGATAATTCCGAGTAAGATCACCTCGCGGTTGGGATCAGCAACCGCACCACTAAGCCGAAATAAAAAGGGACATCTAGACAGGGATGACCTCATCCGAATGGGCGCGACCCACATAGCCTTGCTGCATAACCCCTGATTTTCAGTCATTCCCGGTTGATGAGGCTTGAGGCTAAGCATTACCTTTATAGAACATATCCCTTAGAATGCCCACCGTCCACCTGACGATGTTCCGAAAGCATTCATCCATACAAATCCGTTCTGGGTTCAAACGGAACCGAAGGCACTACTCCTACTACATCCATTTTGGATCACCCATAGGATTAGTAGCGACTAGCCCTTGCACTTCACTGCTCCATCTTCGACTCCAATCTCATTTTCCCCACGAAAACATACAAGCCGAATCGAAGTGGTTTTCGAGAAATTAATCCCGGTCTCTTCGAAACGATCAACGCATTGGCCAAATACTGATAGTCGGTGATTTGACTATCAATTAACATCCACAAGAATCCATCAAACAATAAATAATTACCCAAATTATTTATTTATCTCAAGATATCTTCACAAGATATATTCCAAGTTTCACCCTTGAAACTGTTTTTCAAACCATCTTCCTTTACAGAATAAATTTCCCAAATATTGTTTTTCCAATGAAAATAACCAAGTCCAAACATTTTAGATTCTAAAACCATTAAATCACTTTATTCTAAAATATAACTTAAAATATTTAAGTTACACTACATTTAAATATTTTATTCAAAACTATATTTTAAAAATATTTAAAGCAAAACTATTTTATAAGATATATCTAATTTTAAAATAAAGGTTATGTTACCCTTGAATTTTAAAAGAGGAATTACAAAATTCTATACTAGTTCAAATAAAACTTTAACCAAACTATCTTTAAAATAAATCCATTTTATAAAATATAAATAATAATAATATTCTTTTAAAAACAAATTTAAAACTTTTAACTTTTACTTAAAAAAATCTGCTTTAAAACGTACTTGGCTTTTCAGGGAAATACACTTCCATTTCAGAATAAACTAAAGAATTCTCCTTATAAATCCTACTTGATTTTTCTCGATTCAAATTTACGTTCAAGTTCTGTAAATTTCTCCCAACACTTTAAAAATAAACATCTTTTATTTTTAACACATTTTCCATTCCTAGAAAATCACTTCCAAAATATATACTTGAATTATTTAAAATCAGTTACCAAATTCTTTAATCAAAATAAAATTTGGAAATTTATAAAAGTTTTCTTGCATAACTTAAATCAAAATTTCTTTTTAACATAAAGTTATTATATCAATACATACAAAAAAAATTTCCCTTAGAAAACATAATACCAATTTATCTTTAAAATTAGTAAATACCATAATTAGTTAATAAATAATTATTTTTCACTTAAAGGAAATTAAAGATAATAATTTTCCTTAAATATTCTAAAAACACATTTTTAAACTTTCCAGTTTATACTTTGAAAGTCCTCTTTTGAAACATACTTCATTCCCTAGGAAAAATACACTTTCCATCCTTTTAAAAATAATCTCACTATTATTTTTAATCCATTTCACTTCTTATAGAAATTCCCATTGGAAATCTATACTTCAAATTTATTTCCCAATAAAATCCCATTCCATTTATAAACACAGTTTATAAATTTCCATTTCTCATTTCCTTTTTAATCACTGTTTCCAAAAACATTTCAATTTCTAATCCAATTTCTTCAATTCAATTTCCTTAAATTCATTCCTTAAAAATTTCTTTCCATTTCCCTTTAAAATCACAGTTTCAAAAACACTTCAAGTTCCAAACCTATTCCCTGAATTTCATTTCTTTAAATCCATTACTCAAAATTCCTTTTCATTTTATTGATATTTTAAAATACCAGATTATATTTATCCAACCATAACACGGCATAACAAAATTCCAAATTAAACTATCACGGAATATAAATAAATACATCACAGATTATGAAGATAATATCTATATTGTGAGGAATCCAGTTGGATCCCTCCAACTTGTTTCCCTGCATCCACAAATGTTAGCACAAAAGCAAATATCAATCCAGACTGATATTAATATTCATATTCAACCAACCACACAATTATTTAAATATTAACTATTTAAATCAACTAGCATTCCAGATGTGAGTGAGATTAACTCACCTTGAGTTCGGCGTTTCAAATTTTAAATTAAATCGAGTCCGTTCGATTTAATATAAAATTCTTACTTGCTCCAAACGATCCCAGATCTGAATCGCAGCGTACATCATGTCGCTGCAATTCCGATGTCGCAAGTTTCGTCGAAATCTGACAACGTATGCTACAGTTATGAATTTACGAAGTTTGAACATATATATATATATATATATATATATAAAACACAAATCTTATTTCAATTTAATTAACCTCAGATCTGCCGTTCAAATTCTTCAACAGATCTAGGCCATCCCTCTCTTCTTCATCGCGCTCGACACAAGCAACATCGAACCCACGTTGCCGCCATTTGCGCTAAGTCGCCGCTCCTTTTCGGCCATCACGAACTCGATCAATAACCGCCACTCAAACGCCCTCACCCTCCTCCACCTACAGCCCAAATCCGGTCAAACTCGACGGCCTCTGCCCCTCGTCTATCGTGCGCAAACGTACCCCATTCGAGTCTATGAAGCCATCGATCCACTTCGTCAAATTACATCTCGACCGTTGGATCTAAAGAGGTCGAGAAGCTCTTTGTTTCCCTAGTTGGTGATTTTTGAAGATAGTTGATGGATTTCGAGAAAAATGAGAGAGAACGAGAGGAAGAGTATGACGCCCTACCTCTATGCTCACAATAACAAAGAGTATTAAAAGAAATACTGTCTGTTATTACGAAGAATAAGGCTGGATAGGAGCGGCCATCCGTGGTTGAGCCTTACACTAGTATTGGTTACTTCGATAGGAGTGGTATATATTTTTAATTTTTCATCTCTTATTTATTTACTCCCATCGACATATCCAATTCCAGTATAAAACGACTACGATGGTTCATAATAGTTTAGGACAATATATATAATAATAACACAGATACTAAAGATGCGGAACACAGATAACAAAAGTCTCATATATATATATATAACTGATGTCAGTTACAATACATTTGACACAATACATATGATACAACTACAACTGTCGACTCTGGAAGTTATATATACAAGTACATTATCGACTAATATACATGAATACATATCAACCTAAACCAGTACACAAACTACTACAAAATGACGAAGACCACTTCAAAAGATATGAAAAGACTTCATAGCTCAAGCAGCAACCCAAAGCAGAATATCTACAACCTGTAATAACTCGGTCTGACCCGAGTATTAAATTCAAAAGAAAATAATACACGGGCCAGTCTAATTCAAACTCAGTTATTAATGCACAGAAGCAGTAATAATTAAATAAGCAATAGACGACGTCACATAAATCTCGTATATCCAACTCTTCAATAAGAGAATCGAATAACGGTAGATATAACACTAAACAGTGTTAAACAACAAATCAGCAAATTCAAATCATCAACAAAGATAAATAAAAAGATTATCAACGAAGATAATTTAGAAAACAACAGAATTGTCTAAAAGACAATTACAACAAAATAATCAATATTGTTTGGCTGTAGTGCACGCTCGCGTGCACTACCTCGCCACTACAGTAATGAAATACACGAAAGCTCAATGAGTCAGAAACATATGGCATCAACTCAAATCAAAAGGAACCAGATGGAACCGCAACAGCAGGAATGAGCACAACATCCACCCAGTAACCACCAATGAACAAAGTGCGCATGAAAGCCAAATGAAAGTTCACAAACGAGCAAAAGGTCAAACCCAAAATAAAGACGGGTTCAACACAGGTGCAATATAAATAAAATCTCAACACGCGCACAAGGTCAAACCCGAGCGTTTAAGCTGGATTCAACTCAAGTGTAATGCACAGTCCAACTATAAAGTCAACATGCTCACGAAAGACTACACAAATTCAAGAAGGCAACACAAACCAGACTCGAGGCTACTAACCAAAAAGATGAACACATGAATGCAACAGTGGAACAAATCAAAAGTGCAGACCAATAAACACTAAAGATCAACAGAAAGTGTTGACCAAGACCAGATTGAAATATCAAAGTGATGATATGGACCGATACAGATGCAAGCAAACTCGAGTCACAGTGTAACTAGAACCAACAAGTCATTAACAGCCTAGATATGCAATCCAGACTCAAATGCATTCAAGCATCAGAACAATATCAATGACTATGTTGCAAACATAATGAAATCAAATGCACAATAAATATAATCACATTTCAATATGCTATCAAACAAATGCACAGGCACACACATATACACACACATGTATGTATGTATATACATGAACTAGATTGAAGCACACTGGAATACAAAGATGCAAACTAGTCTGGGAATCACTCTAGAAGAACACAAATGAAATGAAAACCTCAAACATATATGCATCAGCAACCATAAACAAGTAGGTGTTCGAACAAATCCAATGCCGAAGTCAACAAGCATAAATAAAGACAAGGCAAAAATCGAACAGATAGAACAAGTCTAGCCTGAAGCTCAATCAAGTCAAGCTACAGGGAAGAACACAACTAGCCAGAGACGAATACAAGTGCAGTGCATAAGTATACCAGACCAGGGATGAAATTCACAAAACTCCAACTCAAAACAGCATTGCACAATAACAAACCCTAATGCAAGTCATCTCAAATATAACCAAGCAGTATCATAGCAACTTGAATCAGACTCGAGCAAGTCAAGGCAAATGTCAACAGCCGTATACATGTTTCATACAAAGCCAGATGTTAACATGAATAAACAATGTCAAAATAAATGACCAAAGTCAAGTGATGTCAAAAACTAGATCGCACAAAGCATATTCGAAGCCTTCAGAAATTCAAAGTTCAACAACAACGAATTCAAAGCCGTGGTAATTACGAAATCGCAAGTTCAAAATCAATGCTGTGGAAACCAAGTAACCCGAAAATATACGAGTCAAATTCAAAATCGTGGTGGCCAAGAAAATTTGCCCGAGTTAAAAATCGATACCGTGTTAACCAGCCAATAATATACGAATTGAAGATGTCAGGGATCATCACAATCATCAATACAAAATCGAATGGCCGAAGACGAATTCAAATAAATGTATACGAACGTAAATATAGGAATTCGACTTCTATAAATTCCATTCATCATCGGCAAAAAAAAACCAAAATTAAGTTCGCATAGCAAACGGAGGCCGAAGCCAAAATACTTTCACAAAATCAAAATGACCTAAGTTTAACATCGATTTCGGAGCCGAGGAAAACATGAAATCATGAGTTTAAAATTAGCAAAATTCGAACTAGATGTGAGTGATAATCAAAATCACTCACCTTTTTGAGCAAATGAAGGAGCCGTGCACAGAGAAATCATCAATCGACCGAGCTATTGAAGTCAACAACTCCTATTTATAAAAAGCCCTAATCTGCAGGCGAACAAAGGTCGAAAGCCCTACTTTTTGATGGAAGAGACGAACGAGAGAGCCGCCATTTTCTTTCTTTCGTATCGTTTTTTTTATTAGGGTTCGACGAAAAAGAATAAGGGGAACGGGTCAATTTTATCACGGCATCAAAATAAAACAAGGGCTAGGATCCATTTCAAAAGCCCATCAACATTTAACACAACTTAAACCCGATTACAAACTCCAATAATAATTAACAACCAGTATAATCGTCATTTGACGATAATTGATTGTTGTAAAACTCCGGGTTGTTATAGACTCCCCTCCTTATAAAAATTGCGTCCCCGCAATTTTCATAATTAAAGTCGTCTATAACAATTATTTTCCTAACATAAACTGGTTAAGCTAGAAAAATAAAGATTGAGAACACAACACCAAAGAAATCTTTTAATTTCATAAAAGAAATTCACAAATTCTCACCAAAAATCTAATTATCAATAGATAATCAGAAAACGGCAAAACTGAATAAATACAATCATCAGCAATATTCAATTATCAATTAGATAATTAGAATACAGAAATCACAAAACAACAATATCTAATTATCGATACGATAATTAGAAAACAACAAAATCTAATTATCAGCAAAGATACTTAGAAAACATAAATCACAAATCACAAACTGCAAATATCTAGTTATCCAACACATAACTAGAAAACACGAACTTCATAATCAGCAAACTCTAACTATCAACAGAGATAGATAGGAAACAAAACAGCAATTCAATAAAATCAACATAATCTATAATCAATTAGAGACTAGAAAATCTCATAATCAGCAAAACTAGCAAATATCCGATTATCAAAACCGATAATCAGAAAACAAAATTATCTAATTAACAAAACGATAATCTGAAAACATCAGATAATCAGAAATCTCAAATCAACAAATATCTAATTATCAAAAATGATAATCAGAAATTTCAAATCAACAAATATCTAATTATCAAAAACGATAATCAGAAATCTCAAATCAACGAATATCTAATTATCAAAAACGATAATCAGAAATATCAAATCAACAAATATCTAATTATCAAAAACGATAATTAGAAATCTCAAATCAACAAATATCTAATTATCAAAACGATAATCAGAAATCTCAAATCAACAAATATCTAATTATCAAAAACGATAATCAGAAATCTATAATTAGAAATCTCAAATCAACAAATATCTAATTATCAAAAACGATAATCAGAAATCTCAAATCAACAAATATCTAATTATCAAAAACGATAATAAAAAAAAACAAATATTCGATTATCAAAAACGATAATCAGAAAACATCAAATATCTAATTATCAAAAACGATAATCAGAAACAACAAATATCCGATTATCAAAAACGATAATCAGAAAACATCAAATATCTAATTATCAAAAACGATAATCAGAAACAACAAATATCCGATTATCAAAAATGATAATCAGAAACAACAAATATCCGATTATCAAAAACGATAATAAGAAATCTCAAATCAACGAATATCTAATTATCAAAAACGATAATCAGAAACAACAAATATCCAATTATCAAAAACGATAATCAGAAAACATCAAATATCTAATTATCAAAAACGGTAATCAGAAACAACAAATATCCGATTATCAAAAACGATAATCAGCAATCTCAAATCAACGAATATCTAATTATCAAAAACGATAATCAGAAGCAACAAATATCCAATTACCTGCAGATAATTGGAAACAACAAATATCTAGAAATCAATTAAGATGACTAGAAAATCAACATAAAAGGTGGATCGATCCCATCAGATGGCGAGTTTTTAGCTACGCCGCACGTGCATCAACAAATGGCCGAAGCCTACCAAGTACTCATCATAATTTTGGCGCCCAACAAATGACCCGAAAGTCCGCAGAGTGACCCGAAGGTCTAGTACTGGTATTTGACCCGAAGGTCTAGTACTGGTATTTGACTCGAAGGTCCATCATATGACCCAAAGGTCCAGCATATGACCCGAAGGTCCAACATAGTGGCTCGAAAGCACACAAAATCATCAAAATCATCAAACAACAAATGTTTCAATTAACGAGTCCGAAATTAACCGAAATAGCAAACGCACATGTCCCATACCACGTGTTTTACCAAAATCGTTTGATTCTCTTCATCGTTTCCTTGAAAGTGCAAAATTGTGTATTTTGTAACAATAACATTTTACATTCTCAAACGGACAAGTCTGGAATTAAGCGAATCAGTAAAAGTAAGGGTTCATAGTCCTCGATTTTGCTGAATCGTTTAAATTGCTTCCTCATTCTTTTGAAAGTGCAAATTGTAAAAATTTTGTATTTTATATAATTAAAATTTTACGTTCTCAAACGGACAAGTCCGGAATTAAGCGAAACAGTAAAAGTGAGGGTTCATAGTCCTCAATTTTGCTGAAGCGTTTAAATCGCTTCCTCATTCTTTTGAAAACGTAAACTGTAAAAAATTTAAAACAATTTTCAGAACATGTGATTAAAACAGCAACCTCAGTAGCAATTTCGAAAAGGAAATTGCACTTCACAAAACATCGTAAAATGAATCTCAAAATCAGCATTGCGGAATAACCGCTTGAAAATCCACTTTAAAATTGACGGTTATTGAAGTCAAAGCGACAATAATTTCTAAACGTCAAAATCTTATCAAAATAATTCACATCAAAATATAACACCAGTGAATTTTCATTCATCAAAAATGTCACAAAACACCGTGCTTCAAAAATTTAGCACCGATGTAAAAATCCCGTTATAAAAATAACGGCAACAAAATACGTTTAAACCAAACACCGGTTCAACGTAAAATTAATGCAGTAACGTGCAACTCAAATTTGCACGTACTACAAAATGAACAAAGAAACTCTTCGAATGTATCTTCAATGAAGATAATTCAAAACAGCAAAAACCTCAACAAAAATCACATAACTGCCATCGCTTCAAATCCTCAAATCGGATTCAAAATTTTCAAAGAAACAAAATAAACCCAGCTATGTAAACAACAAATGAAATTTATTTCAATTTCATATTTTGATTTTTTTAAATCAAAAAGGTTATCGGCTGTACTCAACGAAGCGAATACAGTGTCACTGTTTCCGCTGCGCACTCTAATAAACAGAACACAAATTACTCAATCATCAAAACACAGTTTCACTATTATTTTTAAGTAAAGATATTTAAAAATTTCATCATAATTTCAAAACTTTAGTTTTGACTCAGAGCACAAATAAAAACATCGACAAATAGTTGTAACACATGTTCCATCTAAGTTATGTTTTATATTATGTCCATAAACCCCAAGCTCTGATATCAACTGTGACGCCCCACCTCTATGCTTACAATAACAAAGAGTATTAAAAGAAATACTGTCTGTTATTACGAAGAATAAGGCTGGATAGGAGTGGCCTTCCGTAGTTGGGCCTTACACTAGTATTGGTTACTTCGATAGGAGTGGTATATATTTTTAATTTTTCATCTCTTATTTATTTAGTCCCATCGACATACCCAATTCCAGTATAAAACGACTACGATGGTTCATAATAGTTTAGGACAATATATATAATAATAACACAGATAAGAAACATGCGGAACACAGATAACAAAAGTCTCATATATATATAACTGATGTCAGTTACAATACATTTGACACAATACATATGATACAACTACAACTGTCGACCCTGGAAGTTATATATACAAGTACATTATCGACTAATATATATGAATACATATCAACCTAAATCAGTACACAAACTACTACAAAATAACGAAGACCACTTCAAAAGATATGAAAAGACTTCATAGCTCAAGCAGCAACACAAAGCAGAATATCTACAACTTGTAATAACTCGGTCTGACCCGAGTATTAAATTCAAAAGAAAATAATACACGGGTCAGTCTAATTCAAACTCAGTTATTAATGCACAGAAGCAGTAATAATTAAATAAGCAATAGACGACGTCACAGAAATCTTGTATACCCAACTCTTCGATAAGAGAATCAAATAACGGTAGATATAACACTAAACAGTGTTAAACAACAAATCAGAAAATTCAAATCATCAACAAAGATAAATAAAAAGATTATCAATGAAGATAATTTAGAAAACAACAGAATTTTCTAAAATACAATTACAACAAAATAATCAATACTGTTCGGCTGCAGTGCACGCTCGCGTGCACTACCTCGCCACTACAGTAATGAAATACACAAAAGCTCAATGAGTCAGAAACATATGGCATCAACTCAAATCAAAAGGAACCAGATGGAACCGCAATAGCAGGAATGAGCACAACATCCACCCAGTAACCACCAATGAACAAAGTGCGCATGAAAGCCAAATGAAAGTTCACAAACGAGCAAAAGGTCAAACCCAAAATAAAGACGGGTTCAACACATGTGCAATATAAATAAAATCTCAACACGCGCACAAGGTCAAACCCGAGCGTTTAAGCTGGATTCAACTCAAGTGTAATGCACAGTCCAACTATAAAGTCAACATGCTCACGAAAGACTGCACAAATTCAAGAAGGCAACACAAACCAGACTCGAGGCTACTAACCAACAAGATGAACACATGAATGCAACAGTGGAACAAATCAAAAGTGCAGACCAGTAAACACCAAAGATCAACAGCAAGTGTTGACCAAGAGCAGATTGAAATATCAAAGTGATGATATGGACCGATACAGATGCAAGCAAACTCGAGTCACACTGTAACTAGAACCAACAAGTCATGAACAGCCCAGATATGCAATCCAGACTCAAATGCATTCAAGCATCAGAACAATATCAATGACTATGTTGCAAACATAATGAAATCAAATGCACAGCAAATATAATCACAGTTCAATATGCTATCAAACAAATGCACAAGCACACACATATATACACACATGTATGTATGTATATACATGAACTAGATTGAAGCACACTAGAATACAAAGATGCAAACTAGTCTGGGAATCACTCAAGAAGAACACAAATGAAATGCAAACCTCAAACATATATGCATCAGCAACCATAAACAAGTAGGTGTTCGAACAAATCCAATGCCGAAGTCAACAAGCATAAATAAAGGCAAGGCAAAAATTAAACAGAAGAACAAGTCTAGCCTGAAGCTCAATCAAGTCAAGCTACAGGGAAGAACACAACTGGCCAGAGACGAATACAAATGCAGTGCAGAAGTATACCAGACCAGGGATGAAATTCACAAAACTCCAACTCAAAACAGCATTGCACAATAACAAACCCTAATGCAAGTCATCTCAAATACAACCAAGCAGTATCATAGCAACCTGAATCAGACTCGAGCAAGTCAAGGCAAATGTCAACAGCCGTATACATATTTCATACAAAGCCAGATGTTACCATGAATAAACAATGTCAAGATAAATGACCAAAGTCAAGTGATGTCAAAAACCAGATCGCACAAAGCATATTCGAAGCCTTCAGAAATTCAAAGTTCAACAACAACGAATTCAAAGCCGTGGTAATTACGAAATCGCAAGTTCAAAATCAATGCCGTGGAAACCAAGTAACCAGAAAATATACGAGTCAAATTCAAAATCGTGGTGGCCAAGAAAATTTGCCCGAGTTAAAAATCAATACCGTGTTAACCAGCCAATAATATACGAATTGAAGATGTCAGGGATCATCACAATCATCAATACAAAATCGAATGGCCGAAGACGAATTCAAATAAATGTATACGAACGTAAATATAGGAATTCGACTTCTATAAATTCCATTCATCATCGGCAAAAAAAAACCCAAATTAAGTTCGCATAGCAAACGGAGGCCGAAGCCAAAATACTTTCACAAAATCAAAATGACCTAAGTTTAACATCGATTTCGGAGCCGAGGAAAACACGAAATCATGAGTTCAAAATTAGCAAAATTCGAACTAGATGTGAGTGATAATCAAAATCACTCACCTTTTTGAGCAAATGAAGGAGCCGTGCACAGAGAAATCATCAATCGACCGAGCTATTGAAGGCTGCAACTCCTATTTATAAAAAGCCCTAATCTGCAGACGAACAAAGGTCGAAAGCCCTACTTTTTGATGGAA
This sequence comes from Allium fistulosum, assembly GCA_030737815.1. Classification (NCBI taxonomy): domain Eukaryota; kingdom Viridiplantae; phylum Streptophyta; class Magnoliopsida; order Asparagales; family Amaryllidaceae; genus Allium; species Allium fistulosum. The sequence continues at coordinate 949,375,242 of CM060907.1, read as the reverse complement.
GAGACGAACGAGAGAGTCGCCATTTTCTTTCTTTTATATCGTTTTTTATTAGGGTTCGACGAAAAAGAATAAGTGGAACGGGTCAATTTTATCACGGCATCAAAATAAAACAATGGCCAGGATCCATTTCAAAAGCCCATCAACATTTAACACAATTTAAACCCAATTACAAACTCCAATAATAATTAACAACCAATATAATCGTCATTTGACGATGATTGGTCGTTGTAAAACTCCGGGTTGTTACAAACTCCCCTCCTTATAAAAATTGCATACCCGCAATTTTCATAATTAAAGTCGTCTATAACAATTATTTTCCTAACATAAACTGGTTAAGCTAGAAAAATAAAGATCGAGAACACAACACCAAAGAAATCTTTTAATTTCATAAAAGAAATTCACAAATTCTCACCAAAAATCTAATTATCAATAGATAATCAGAAAACGGCAAAATTGAATAAATACAATCATCAGCAATATTCAATTATCAATTAGATAATTAGAATACAGAAATCACAAAACAGCAATATCTAATTATCGATACGATAATTAGAAAACAGCAAAACCTAATTATCAGCAAAGATACTTAGAAAACACAAATCACAAATCACAAACTGCAAATATCTAGTTATCCAACACATAACTAGAAAACACGAACTTCATAATCAGCAAACTCTAACTATCAACAGAGATAGATAGGAAACAACAATTCAATAAAATCAACATAATCTAGAATCAATTAGAGACTAGAAAATCTCATAATCAGCAAAACTAGCAAATATCCGATTATCAAAACGATAATCAGAAAACAAAATTATCTAATTAACAAAACGATAATCAGAAAACATCAGATAATCAGAATTCTCAAATCAACAAATATCTAATTATCAAAAACGATAATCAGAAATCTCAAATCAACAAATATCTAATTATCAAAAACGATAATCAGAAATCTCAAATCAACGAATATCTAATTATCAAAAACGATTATCAGAAATCTCAAATCAACAAATATCTAATTATCAAAAACGACAATCAGAAATCTATAATTAGAAATCTCAAATCAACAAATATCTAATTATCAAAACGATTATCAGAAATCTCAAATCAACAAATATCTAATTATCAAAAACGACAATCAGAAATCTATAATTAGAAATCTCAAATCAACAAATATCTAATTATCAAAAACGATAATCAGAAATCTCAAATCAACAAATATCTAATAATCAAAAACGATAATCAGAAACAACAAATATCCGATTATCAAAAACGATAATCAGAAAACATCAAATATCTAATTATCAAAAACGATAATCAAAAACAACAAATATCCGATTATCAAAAACGATAATCAGAAAACATCAAATATCTAATTATCAAAAACGATAATCAGAAACAACAAATATCCGATTATCAAAAGATAATCAGAAAACATCAAATATCTAATTATCAAAAACGATAATCAGAAACAACAAATATCCGATTATCAAAAACGATAATCAGAAAATATCAAATATCTAATTATCAAAAACGATAATCAGAAACAACAAATATTCGATTATCAAAAATGATAATCAGAAACAACAAATATTCGATTATCAAAAATGATAATCAGAAATCTCAAATCAACGAATATCTAATTATCAAAAACGATAATCAGAAACAACAAATATCCAATTATCAAAACCGATAATCAGAAAACATCAAATATCTAATTATCAAAAACGATAATCAGAAACAGCAAATATCCGATTATCAAAAACGATAATCAGAAATCTCAAATCAACGAATATCTACTTATTAAAAACGATAATCAGAAACAACAAATATCAAATTACCTGCAGATAATTGGAAACAACAAATATCTAGAAATCAATTAAGATGACTAGAAAATCAACATAAAAGGTGGATCGATCCCATCAGATGGCGAGTTTTTAGCTACGCCGCACGTGCATCAACAAATGGCCGAAGCCTACCAAGTACTCATCATAATTTTGGCGCCCAACAAATTACCCGAAGGTCCGCAGAGTGACCCGAAGGTCTAGTACCGGTATTTGACCCGAAGGTCCGTAGAGTGACCCAAAGGTCTAGTACTGGTATTTGACTCGAAGGTCCATCATATGACCCGAAGGTCCAACATATGACCCGAAGTTCCAACATAGTGGCTCGAAAGCACACAAAATCATCAAACAGTAGGTGTTTCAATTAACGAGTCCGAAATTAACCGAAATAGCAAACGCACATGTCCCATACCACGTGTTTTACCAAAATCGTTTGATTCTCTTCATCGTTTCCTTGAAAGTGCAAAATTGTGTATTTTGTAACAATAACATTTTACATTCTCAAACGGACAAGTCTGGAATTAAGCGAATCAGTAAAAGTAAGGGTTCATAGTCCTCGATTTTGCTGAATCGTTTAAATTGCTTCCTCATTCTTTTGAAAGTGCAAATTGTAAAAATTTTGTATTTTATATAATTAAAATTTTACGTTCTCAAACGGACAAGTCCGGAATTAAGCGAAACAGTAAAAGTGAGGGTTCATAGTCCTCAATTTTGCTGAAGCGTTTAAATCGCTTCCTCATTCTTTTGAAAACGTAAACTGAAAAAAATTTAAAACAATTTTCAGAACATGTGATTAAAACAGCAACCTCAGTAGCAATTTCGAGAAGGAAATTGCACTTCCCAAAGCATCGTAAAATGAATCTCAAAATCAGCATTGCAGAATAACCGCTTGAAAATCCACCTTAAAATTAACGGTTACTGAAGTCAAAGCGACAATATTTTCTAAACGTCAAAATCTTATCAAAATAATTCGCATCAAAATATAACACCAGTGAATTTTCATTCATCAAAAATGTCACAAAACACCGTGCTTCAAAAATTTAGCACCGATGTAAAAATCCCGTTATAAAAATAACGGCAACAAAATACGTTTAAACCAAACGCCGGTTCGACGTAAAATTAATGCAGTAACGTGCAACTCAAATTTGCACGTACTACAAAATGAACAAAGAAATTATTCGAATGTATCTTCAATGAAGATAATTCAAAACAGCAAAAACCTCAACAAAAATCACATAACTGCCATCACTTCGAATCCTCAAATCGGATTCGAAATTTTCAAAGAGACAAAATAAACCCAGCTATGTAAACAACAAATGAAATTTATTTCAATTTCATATTTTGATTTTTTTTAAATCAAAAAGGTTATCAGCTGTACTCAGCGAAGCGAAGACAATGTCACTGTTTCCGCTGCGCACTCTAATAAACAGAACACAAATTACTCAATCATCAAAACACAGTTTCACTATTATTTTTAAATAAAGATATTTAAAAATTTCATCATAATTTCAAAACTTTAGTTTTGACTCAAAACACAAATAAAACCATCGACAAATAGTTGTAACACATGTTCCATCTAAGTTATGTTTTATATTATGTCCATCTATATTATGTCCATAAACCATCGACAAATAGTTGTAACACACATCGCGTGCACTACCTCGCCACTACAGTAATGAAATACTCGAAAGCTCAATGAGTCAGAAACATATGGCATCAACTCAAATCAAAAGGAACCAGATGGAACCGCAATAGCAGGAATGAGCACAACATCCACCCAGTAACCACCAATGAACAAAGTGCGCATGAAAGCCAAATGAAAGTTCACAAACGAGCAAAAGGTCAAACCCAAAATAAAGACGGGTTCAACATAGGTGCAATATAAATAAAATCTCAACACGCGCACAAAGTCAAACCCGAGCGTTTAAGCTGGATTCAACTCAAATGTAATGCACAGTCCAACTATAAAGTCAGCATGCTCACGAAAGACTGCACAAATTCAAGAAGGCAACACAAACCTGACTCGAGGCTACTAACCAACAAGATGAACACATGAATGCAACAGTGGAAAAAATCAAAAGTGCAGACCAGTTAACACCAAAGATCAACAGCAAGTGTTGACCAAGAGCAGATTGAAATATCAAATTGATGATATGGACCGATACAGATGCAAGCAAACTCGAGTCACAGTGTAACTAGAACCAACAAGTCATGAACAACCCAGATATGCAATCCAGACTCAAATGCATTCAAGCATCAGAACAATATCAATGACTATGTTGCAAACATAATGAAATCAAATGCACAACAAATATAATCACAGTTCAATACGCTATCAAACAAATGCACAGGCACACACATACACACACACATGTATGTATGTATATACATGAACTAGATTGAAGCACACTGGAATACAAAGATGCAAACTAGTCTGGGAATCACTCAAGAAGAACACAAATGAAATTCAAACCTCAAACATATATGCATCAGCAACAATGAACAAGTAGGTGTTCGAACAAATCCAATGCCGAAGTCAACAAGCATAAATAAAGGCAAGGCAAAAATCGAACAGAAAGAACAAGTCTAGCCTGAAGCTCAATGTGACAACCCGGAATTTCGAGCAATAAACAATTTAATAATTTATATTAAATATTAAATTGTTTTGATATATCTTGGATTTATGAGACTTAAATGAATACTTTTCTTTAAATAAATATTGTATTGGTGAGTTTTATCTTTTAAAAACTAATTAATTATGTTTCCAAACTTCTAATATTTCTTTAGTGATTTGGGAATTATCATTTATTTAATATTAGGTCTTTTCAAAGCTATCAAATAAATAAAATATGGGTTTAAATATATAAGATAAATGTTTAAATAGTTTTAAAACTTGTTCTAGCTTTAGTATATAATATTAAGTAAGTAGTTATAGTAAAGATATAATTTCTTTTATAAATCATTTCAAATTGTTAAATGTGTAATTTATTTTAAAATAATAAATAAGAATGTACATATGAAATTAATAGATGAAAGTAAATATAGGACTTCACCTATATTTTTAAAGCAACTTGACTAAAGTAAAATAACAAGATCACAATATAAAACAAGTAACAAAATAAATATATCAAACAAGGAAATATAAAATATACATAAGTTAAATTTTATTGTTTGTAAAGTTGTAAAACCCATACACTTAATATTTAAATAATATGTTAGAACAACATATCTAAACAACACTCATTTACATTTCAATCACAATTCAACATAAACTACATAGCAAGTCGAGCAAGCATGTTAGCAAACTTGCATAGGGGAAACTGGTGGGTCGAATGGGATTTATGCATGCAGGCCTGAGAACAAAAAGAATCAAAGGCAAAGTAAAATGTATTTTTACTTGTAGCTTGTAGAGTAAGACTTAGGCAAGTATAAAAAAATATATAGGTAAGTATAAACTAAAACATAAAGGACATAGCATTTAATGAGAGTAAAGCAAATATCTTTTCTAAGTACAAGACATGTAATCTCGGCCATAAGCATAGAAACCATCTCTGAAATTTGTACAAAGTGTACACTGTTTTGCCCAAAGAAATAATACCCTGTAACCTGTTTTAAAACATCAACCTGTAAACTATTTCCCCATATCATCTTTTCCTTTCTTTCGAGCTAAGTAAATAAAAAGACTAAGATAAAACTCCATTTGAAACCTAAACAAAGATTCAACAACCATCAGCAACTCAACAAAACAGAGATCAAGAGGAGCTTCTGTTAGAAAATCCAAAACTGTTTTCAAAAGCTTGTTGTTAAGCAAAACCAGATTGCTCTGTTCTTCTCTGCAAATTGGTGAGTAACATTTTTCTTTAAAATATAACTTGAGATAATTTGGACCCTGCTTTTCTCTGTGATGATATATTTTGTATATATATGGTTGTGCACATCTGTGTGTATCTGTTCTCTGTGATACTCTGTTAATTGTTGTTATTTCTTTGAGTAGATTGGTAAACGAACCCTCACCACTTGATCTATTGATCGTTTGATTGTAAGATGTAAACAAAAGATGTTAGTTTGGTTATGATTTAAGCATTAAAAATTTAGCAAAGTAGAATCAACTTATAGTTGTCTCTGGAAACAAAGAAAACTATATACAACTTTATATATGCTTAAATCAAAACTCTGGTTTTAAGAAATCAGGAGTACAATTCGAATCTACATACAAAACTATGATTTTTAAAACTAAACCCACGATTTTTAGTATTAGTTTGAAGGAGCAGTTCTTGTTGAACTGAAAATGGTACATTGGGAGATTCTGGTGATCCAAGTGATCTGGACGGTCGGGGTTTTGCGGGGAGATGGAGGGGCCTACGTGGGTGCTGGGAAAAATGGACGGCGATGATCTCGATCATCGAGGAGAACGCGGCAAGATTTTGAATTTCGTAAACCTAGTTTTTAGTGTGCTGTTAAGTTTCGTTCGCACGAGGCCATCAGGCGATCGAGTGTCACGTGCGTTGGTGGTTGGGTAGAGGAGAGGTAGACGAGGCTGTGGCCAGGGGTGGTGGACTTCTGGTGGTCGGAAATTGGCGAGGTCGGCGAAGTTTCCAGGCTTGGGTGTTGTTTCCCTGTTCGTTCCAGGTTTCGTGATCGAGTCGATTTCGTTTGCGAAGAGATGGAGTGCTGTCGTCGATCTGGTGTGGGAAGGGGCGGCGAGTTCGATTTGCACGGCGTCGCGATGATGATCGGAGTCAACGTCAACGGTGTGCACGTGCACCGTGCATCTCTGTACTGTTGAGTGTGGGTCTGGGAAGAACTCGAGATTTACTCGAGTAAATTTTTGTTTGGCTCGGGAGGAATCATGTTTTTCTCGAAGTATTTTGGGTGAACTCGGGTAGTTTGGTTTACAGGGTTGTAACCTGTAGCTTGTTCCCAGTTTTTAAAGTATGGGTTTTAAAATTTAAGTCAAAGTTTAACTGAGTCCAAAGGAATGTTTAAATTCCAGTTTTGAAATGAAAGAAGTTTAAAATTTAAAATAATTTAAATAAGTTTAAATATTTTGAATTTGAGGGAATTAGATTTAAAATTCTTTCGTAACAAAGGAATTGCTTTAAGTTATAATTTAAAGTTTTTAAAAAAAGTTAGTTTAAAGTGATTTAAGTTTAAATAGTGATCGTTTAAATCGGGAATTTAAAATGAAAATTAAAAAGGGAAGAGTGAAATAAATGTTCAACATATTGTAGTGGAAATTTAAAGTAAATAAATGGGAAATAAATTTACTTTAAGTAAATGAAGATTAAAGATTTAAATTCTTTAACCATTAAGATAATTTGAATGTAAATTGATAAATTGATATTGATTAAATTAGTAATTATAAGATTAAATGCATTAATTAAAGTAAATAAGGAGTTAAGTAATTAATATGTAATTAAGAATTACAGATTAGACTTTAATTAATAAATGAATGGTAAATGGAACTTATAATTAAAAATGAGGAATTTGTAAGTATTATTTAAGATAAAGTAATTAATAAATAATAATGAATGTCATTAACTAGATCATTTTATGATTAATTAATATAATTGATTTTTAAATAGTTAATTAGATTAATTAATTTGATAATAAACATTGTAAAGGTTTAAGTGTAATTACTTAATGGGAATTAAGTAAGAAATTAATTACTCACTTTAGTTAATTAAGTAATTGATTAACTTGAGTTAATTAATTAAGTCTAATTAATGGGGATTAATCAATTGATAATTGGGAGATATAATTACTTAGGAAAGTAATTGATGAATAATTACAGGATGTAATTTATGGATAATGATTCGTTAATAGAAGTAATTTGGATATAATTACTTGAAATTAATCAAGGGATTAATTAAATCTGTTTATTGGGAGTAATTAATTAAGGATAATTAATTACTGTATGTTATTAATCAAGGTGATTAATATATGTGATTTGGAAATTAGTTTTCTTAATAAAAATTAAGAAATAAAATAACTAATTAAAAGTTAATTACTTGATGTAATAGAATTAAATAGTAAATGTAATTAGAGATCATTTATTATAAATGCTGAAATCTTAGAATGAACTTATTTGGAATTAATTAATAAATGAAGAGATTTATTAATAAAATAAATTAAGTCATGTAATTAATTTAGGTTAATTAATAAATGAAGTAAGGTAAAGGTTATTTCCTATATTTGGTTAAAGATAATTAATTTGTAAAAATAACTAAGGGATAATTTACTTTAAATGTAATTAAAGATAATTAATCAAGGACGATTAATTAAAATGAATAATTGGATGATGATTAATTAATTGATTGATAATTAATTAATAGAAGTATAAGCAAGTTTAATAATGGTGGAGTAATTAATTTAATTTACATTAAATTAATTAAAGATTTGTAATTAGTTTAATTCATTTTAAATTAATTATAAAATGAGGTGATTATTAATCTTTGTTTATATATGATGGATGATATTGATTTCCATGATTGATTGTGATCTCAGAGATATATCTATTGAGTTATGGATGTTTGGTTAAGTATGATGATATTGATTATCTATTGAGTAGATAATATGGATTATCTGTTTATGATGATGATGTTATTCTCCATTGTTATATTGTGTTTTATCTATCTGTGTTGATATAGGTAATAAATTGAATTGTTTTAACTTTAAGACAACTTGGCCTTAAAAGATACGGTTTGGATTTCGATGAGACCGGGATCGGGTTTCCGTATACCGGGATTCTAGGTCTGGAGACCCGAATACCACATTGATCCAAAATAACGTTAGGTCGTGAAATCCAAATGGAGCAAGTGAAGACTCGAGGTATAAGAACTATTCGTCAGTATAACTCTGTGGGTGATTCCGTAATGAGTTTGACGGAGATAGTACTTATAGATTCGAGGTGGTGGTTCAAATTGCAAGGGTTATTGTCGTTAACTCTGAGGGTGATTCCAATACGAGTGTAACGAGATAATGCCTTCGGTTTCGTTCGAACCCGGAACGAACTTATATGGATCGAATGCTTTCAGAACATCGTCAGGCGGGAGATGAGCATTCTAAGAGATGTGTTCTCTAAAGGTAATCGTGACCTCAAGCCTCATCAACCGGGAATGGCTAAAACAGGGGAGGTGCAGCAAGGCTTCGTGGGTAGCACCCACTTGAGAGAGAGATATACCCCTGTCTAGAGTCCCTTTTATTTCGGCTGTGTGGGCGGTTTAGTAGCTACAACCGTCGGGGTTGTCTTGTTTGGAACTGTCCAGTAAGGGATGGTTCCGGTCTTGTGTTGCAGGGGACTTAGGGTGGGTCCTCGGTACGGTGATCTAGGCCACGTACTGTGACGGGCGGTACCCCAGTAGCCCTGCCATTGATGGAAACCCATTTTCCCTACGTGACCTTACGGTTTTGATTGTATACCTAGTATGCTGGAATTTAATGAATGTAACAATTTCGGCTATTTTCTATTTACTTGAAAACCTTAGATACTATTATAATATCACTGGATTTCCTATCAAATGTTTTGGTTAGCGTAAGGTAAAAACATTTCCATGTTTATGTGTGGGATGTCTTACGTGATACCTTTTGTTTTCAAAGGTTTTTCAAGTTAAACAACTTTAACTTGTTACTCATACCAGACCCATGTCTGACCCGGAGTTTATTTCTATTTTTCCTAAAATCTCGGGTACCCAAATTTTTACGGGTAGCCAAGGGATTCAGGTTTGCTTTGACGAATTCTGGAGGAGCAAATGGAGCAGGAGGCTTCAGCGTTGTAGATAGATATATTGGTTCCGTTGTGTAGTATTTATATGTATTTCCGCTGTGTTGTATCTCTGTGATGTTGTGAGTGGTATCGAGTTGTATTAACTAGACAGGTGTTTATAACTGTCTAGTATGTGTTGTATTATCTGTGTAACTCTGATATATATGATATTATGTAATCTCTTATGTGATATATTATATTTCATTCGTTCCGCTGTTGAGATTCTGGTGTGTTTTCTTCTTTCTTCTCTATCTTTTCTATTTCTCACCCTTTTCTTTCTTCATAGTGATGCGATTTTCCGGTAGTGGAAGGTCGGGTCGCTACAGTTGGTATCAGAGCGCTAGGTTGAGCGAATACCTAGGCTCTTAAGTAATTTCTTTCTTGAGAGTGCGTATTTGTATTTTTGATATATATATATATATATATTTATATTCTACCTATTGTTGGGTTACCCGTTCAGGTTTTCCAATATAATTTATAAAGGTAGATAAGGTAGTGGTGTGTAACACGACTACCAATGGTTGAATTTGTTGAGGTCGGAAGTGTATCGACCGAGATGGTATTGGGTCTACAGTCCTTCTCGAGTGAATTTGTGGTGAAAGGATTTCACCAAGTCTCTGAAGGTAATCTGTTAAAATTTGGAGATCATTTTTTTTGAAGTGTATAGTTTGGATGAGTAGAGTTGGATCTGTCGGTTGGGCAGAAGCGAGTTATGATATCTTGATCTCTCAAGATGTTGTAGCTGTGTGATGAGACACAGTGACTATGGATGTCTCCGAAGATGTTTTCTTTGGAACGAGTTAAGGAAGTGAGTCTGCTTTGGTGTTGTGGCTGTGTTCAGCAGGATGTTTCTGGTTGGTTTGAGGTCCGAGTTTCTCGAAGAGCTTTGGATTGGGAATTCTTTGGCATCGGTGTCAGCAGTGCAGCTCGGAGTGTTCTGTGTATTGGCAAGAAGCTTTCTAGCTTAGCAGTAGAGATCAGAAGCAGCAGAGTGGTTTCGTTTCTTTCGTTGGATGGGCCAGTTAAGCGTAAGCTGTTCTGTTTGGTAAAGAGAGAATAGTTTTTCTTTGGAATCAGGATGGATTAATCGCAAAAGTGACTTGCGATAGTTGGAGCGTTCTCTTGTGTTTCAGATATTTTTCTAGATGACTTCAGGAAGTCAGAGTTTTGTTAGCATCTGGAGGTTGCGTTTGGTATCGACTGGATTCCAGCAGTGGTACTGATGGTTCATCTTAGTAGTAGAATTATTTTTGGAGGAAGTTTTTAGTGAAGCAGCTCAGGTTTTGGAGGAACTTCTGAGTTTATTTTTGAATCTGTTGAACCATATTTTTGGAATTTGTTGTCCCATGTTTGTTTGTGTTCGTCATCAGCATTGTCGTCTACTCAGATCAGAGTTGTGCAGCGGAAGCAGTTGGGAGTGCATCAGCTTTCCTTTTCTGGAGAAGAGAAGTTGTTTTCTACGGATGATAGTAAAGGTTGTGTTCTTGATTTTAGTCGGTTTGAGAAGATCTTTCTACTGGATTGTTGTGGATTCAGATTGTTCTAAAAGGCATTAGCGGAGATTTAGCTGATCAGTAGGGATGGAGGCAGCTATGGATCGTCCGTAGAGTTTGGTGGATAAGAGACGGAGGAATTTGGATTTCAAAGTTGGAGATTTGATTTTGAATGAATTTTCTCCAATTCAAAGGAGCTCTATAATTTGGTAAGTCTGGGAACTTAGCTCCGGGGTGTTCTGGATTTTCTCTGTGTTTTGGAGAGGGTAGGTGTTTGGTCTTCAGATTTGGATTGCCAGTTTGGATAGCTGGGATTCGTTGTATTTCACGTATCTCTGAGGGAGTACGTGTAAGATTCTATCTTTGGTGTTGGAACCAGCAGTTCAGGGAGTTTTGGTTGCGAGTCAGACTCGTCTGTAGTCTGATATTCTGTCTAGTTGTGTAGATCTAGTTGAGTAGGAGTTCTGTAGTTTAGTTGTATTGATTGTTTGGATTCTGTAGGGTGAGTATCTCGGTATTTATACTCGGGAAACTCGAGAGAACTCTATCCAGAATTTTGTCTGGATAGTTAGATTTGTTTGTTTGGATGAGTTGGTTGATATGGTTGTTAGTATATAGTTGATAAATGCTTGTGTTTTAAAAATTAAAATTCTAAATAGATTATTAAATTACCTTTGTTTTAAATTTCGGGGACGGAATTCTTTTAAGGTGGGAGGAATGTGACGACCCGGAATTTCGAGCAATAAACAATTTAATAATTTATATTAAATATTAAATTGTTTTGATATATCTTGGATTTATGAGACTTAAATGAATACTTTTCTTTAAATAAATATTGTATTGGTGAGTTTTATCTTTTAAAAACTAATTAATTATGTTTCCAAACTTCTAATATTTCTTTAGTGATTTGGGAATTATCATTTATTTAATATTAGGTCTTTTCAAAGCTATCAAATAAATAAAATATGGGTTTAAATATATAAGATAAATGTTTAAATAGTTTTAAAACTTGTTCTAGCTTTAGTATATAATATTAAGTAAGTAGTTATAGTAAAGATATAATTTCTTTTATAAATAATTTCAAATTGTTAAATGTGTAATTTATTTTAAAATAATAAATAAGAATGTACATATGAAATTAATAGATGAAAGTAAATATAGGACTTCACCTATATTTTTAAAGCAACTTGACTAAAGTAAAATAACAAGATCACAATATAAAACAAGTAACAAAATAAATATATCAAACAAGGAAATATAAAATATACATAAGTTAAATTTTATTGTTTGTAAAGTTGTAAAACCCATACACTTAATATTTAAATAATATGTTAGAACAACATATCTAAACAACACTCATTTACATTTCAATCACAATTCAACATAAACTATATAGCAAGTCGAGCAAGCATGTTAGCAAACTTGCATAGGGGAAACTGGTGGGTCGAATGGGATTTATGCATGCAGGCCTGAGAACAAAAAGAATCAAAGGCAAAGTAAAATGTATTTTTACTTGTAGCTTGTAGAGTAAGACTTAGGCAAGTATAAAAAAAAATATAGATAAGTATAAACTAAAACATAAAGGACATAGAATTTAATGAGAGTAAAGCAAATATCTTTTCTAAGTACACGACATGTAATCTCGGCCATAAGCATAGAAACCATCTCTGAAATTTGTACAAAGTGTACACTGTTTTGCCCAAAGAAATAATACCCTGTAACCTGTTTTAAAACATCAACCTGTAAACTATTTCCCCATATCATCTTTTCCTTTCTTTCGAGCTAAGTAAATAAAAAGACTAAGATAAAACTCCATTTGAAACCTAAACAAAGATTCAACAACCATCAGCAACTCAACAAAACAGAGATCAAGAGGAGCTTCTGTTAGAAAATCCAAAACTGTTTTCAAAAGCTTGTTGTTAAGCAAAACCAGATTGCTCTGTTCTTCTCTGCAAATTGGTGAGTAACATTTTTCTTTAAAATATAACTTGAGATAATTTGGACCCTGCTTTTCTCTGTGATGATATATTTTGTATATATATGGTTGTGCACATCTGTGTGTATCTGTTCTCTGTGATACTCTGTTAATTGTTGTTATTTCTTTGAGTAGATTGGTAAACGAACCCTCACCACTTGATCTATTGATCGTTTGATTGTAAGATGTAAACAAAAGATGTTAGTTTGGTTATGATTTAAGCATTAAAAATTTAGCAAAGTAGAATCAACTTATAGTTGTCTCTGGAAACAAAGAAAACTATATACAACTTTATATATGCTTAAATCAAAACTCTGGTTTTAAGAAATCAGGAGTACAATTCGAATCTACATACAAAACTATGATTTTTAAAACTAAACCCACGATTTTTAGTATTAGTTTGAAGGAGCAGTTCTTGTTGAACTGAAAATGGTACATTGGGAGATTCTGGTGATCCAAGTGATCTGGACGGTCGGGGTTTTACGGGGAGATGGAGGGGCCTACGTGGGTGCTGGGAAAAATGGACGGCGATGATCTCGATCATCGAGGAGAACGCGACAAGATTTTGATTTTCATAAACCTAGTTTTTAGTGTGCTGTTAAGTTTCGTTCGCACGAGGCCATTAGGCGATCGAGTGTCACGTGCGTTGGTGGTTGGGTAGAGGAGAGGTAGACGAGGCTGTGGCCAGGGGTGGTGGACTTCTGGTGGTCGTAAATTGGCGAGGTCGGCGAAGTTTCCAGGCTTGGGTGTTGTTTCCCTGTTCGTTCCAGGTTTCGTGATCGAGTCGATTTCGTTTGCGAAGAGATGGAGTGCTGTTGTCGATCTGGTGTGGGAAGGGGCGGTGAGTTCGATTTGCACGGCGTCGCGATGATGATCGGAGTCAACGTCAACGGTGTGCACGTGCACCGTGCATCTCTGTACTGTGGGTCTGGGAAGAACTCGAGATTTACTCGAGTAAATTTTTGTTTGGCTCGGGAGGAATCATGTTTTTCTCGAAGTATTTTGGGTGAACTCGGGTAGTTTGGTTTACAGGGTTGTAACCTGTAGCTTGTTCCCAGTTTTTAAAGTATGGGTTTTAAAATTTAAGTCAAAGTTTAACTGAGTCCAAAGGAATGTTTAAATTCCAGTTTTGAAATGAAAGAAGTTTAAAATTTAAAATAATTTAAATAAGTTTAAATATTTTGAATTTGAGGGAATTAGATTTAAAATTCTTTCGTAACAAAGGAATTGCTTTAAGTTATAATTTAAAGTTTTTAAAAAAAGTTAGTTTAAAGTGATTTAAGTTTAAATAGTGATCGTTTAAATCGGGAATTTAAAATGAAAATTAAAAAGGGAAGAGTGAAATAAATGTTCAACATATTGTAGTGGAAATTTAAAGTAAATAAATGGGAAATAAATTTACTTTAAGTAAATGAAGATTAAAGATTTAAATTCTTTAACCATTAAGATAATTTGAATGTAAATTGATAAATTGATATTGATTAAATTAGTAATTATAAGATTAAATGCATTAATTAAAGTAAATAAGGAGTTAAGTAATTAATATGTAATTAAGAATTACAGATTAGACTTTAATTAATAAATGAATGGTAAATGGAACTTATAATTAAAAATGAGGAATTTGTAAGTATTATTAAAGATAAAGTAATTAATAAATAATAATGAATGTCATTAACTAGATCATTTTATGATTAATTAATATAATTGATTTTTAAATAGTTAATTAGATTAATTAATTTGATAATAAATATTGTAAAGGTTTAAGTGTAATTACTTAATGGGAATTAAGTAAGAAATTAATTACTCACTTTAGTTAATTAAGTAATTGATTAACTTGAGTTAATTAATTAAGTCTAATTAATGGGGATTAATCAATTGATAATTGGGAGATATAATTACTTAGGAAAGTAATTGATGAATAATTACAGGATGTAATTTATGGATAATGATTCGTTAATAGAAGTAATTTGGATATAATTACTTGAAATTAATCAAGGGATTAATTAAATCTGTTTATTGGGAGTAATTAATTAAGGATAATTAATTACTGTATGTTATTAATCAAGGTGATTAATATATGTGATTTGGAAATTAGTTTTCTTAATAAAAATTAAGAAATAAAATAACTAATTAAAAGTTAATTACTTGATGTAATAGAATTAAATAGTAAATGTAATTAGAGATCATTTATTATAAATGCTGAAATCTTAGAATGAACTTATTTGGAATTAATTAATAAATGAAGAGATTTATTAATAAAATAAATTAAGTCATGTAATTAATTTAGGTTAATTAATAAATGAAGTAAGGTAAAGGTTATTTCCTATATTTGGTTAAAGATAATTAATTTGTAAAAATAACTAAGGGATAATTTACTTTAAATGTAATTAAAGATAATTAATCAAGGACGATTAATTAAAATGAATAATTGGATGATGATTAATTAATTGATTGATAATTAATTAATAGAAGTATAAGCAAGTTTAATAATGGTGGAGTAATTAATTTAATTTACATTAAATTAATTAAAGATTTGTAATTAGTTTAATTCATTTTAAATTAATTATAAAATGAGGTGATTATTAATCTTTGTTTATATATGATGGATGATATTGATTTCCATGATTGATTGTGATCTCAGAGATATATCTATTGAGTTATGGATGTTTGGTTAAGTATGATGATATTGATTATCTATTGAGTAGATAATATGGATTATCTGTTTATGATGATGATGTTATTCTCCATTGTTATATTGTGTTTTATCTATCTGTGTTGATATAGGTAATAAATTGAATTGTTTTAACTTTAAGACAACTTGGCCTTAAAAGATACGGTTTGGATTTCGATGAGACCGGGATCGGGTTTCCGTATACCGGGATTCTAGGTCTGGAGACCCGAATACCACATCGATCCAAAATAACGTTAGGTCGTGAAATCCAAATGGAGCAAGTGAAGACTCGAGGTATAAGAACTATTCGTCAGTATAACTCTGTGGGTGATTCCGTAATGAGTTTGACGGAGATAGTACTTATAGATTCGAGGTGGTGGTTCAAATTGCAAGGGTTATTGTCGTTAACTCTGAGGGTGATTCCAATACGAGTGTAACGAGATAATGCCTTCGGTTTCGTTCGAACCCGGAACGAACTTATATGGATCGAATGCTTTCAGAACATCGTCAGGCGGGCGATGAGCATTCTAAGAGATGTGTTCTCTAAAGGTAATCGTGACCTCAAGCCTCATCAACCGGGAATGGCTAAAACAGGGGAGGTGCAGCAAGGCTTCGTGGGTAGCACCCACTTGAGAGCGAGATATACC
The DNA here is from genome assembly GCA_030737815.1 of Allium fistulosum. NCBI lineage: Eukaryota > Viridiplantae > Streptophyta > Magnoliopsida > Asparagales > Amaryllidaceae > Allium > Allium fistulosum. The sequence goes on along the minus strand of CM060907.1, from coordinate 949,358,847 downwards.
CCTGTCTAGAGTCCCTTTTATTTCGGCTGTGTGGGCGGTTTAGTAGCTACAACTGTCGGGGTTGTCTTGTTTGGAACTGTCCAGTAAGGGATGGTTTCGGTCTTGTGTTGCAGGGGACTTAGGGTGGGTCCTCGGTACGGTGATCTAGGCCACGTACTGTGACGGGCGGTACCCCAGTAGCCCTGCCATTGATGGAAACCCATTTTCCCTACGTGACCTTACGGTTTTGATTGTATACCTAGTATGCTGGAATTTAATGAATGTAACAATTTCGGCTATTTTCTATTTACTTGAAAACCTTAGACACTATTATAATATCACTGGATTTCCTATCAAATGTTTTGGTTAGCGTAAGGTAAAAACATTTCCATGTTTATGTGTAGGATGTCTTACGTGATACCTTTTGTTTTCAAAGGTTTTTCAAGTTAAACAACTTTAACTTGTTACTCATACCAGACCCATGTCTGACCCGGAGTTTATTTCTGTTTTTCCTAAACTCTCGGGTACCCAAATTTTTACGGGTAGCCAAGGGATTCAGGTTTGCTTTGACGAATTCTGGAGGAGCAAATGGAGCAGGAGGCTTCAGCATTGTAGATAGATATATTGGTTCCGTTGTGTAGTATTTATATGTATTTCCGCTGTGTTGTATCTCTGTGATGTTGTGAGTGGTATCGAGTTGTATTAACTAGACAGGTGTTTATAACTGTCTAGTATGTGTTGTATTATCTGTGTAACTCTGATATATATGATATTATGTAATCTCTTATGTGATATATTATATTTCATTCGTTCCGCTGTTGAGATTCTGGTGTGTTTTCTTCTTTCTTCTCTATCTTTTCTATTTCTCACCCTTTTCTTTCTTCATAGTGATGCGATTTTCCGGTAGTGGAAGGTCGGGTCGCTACACTCAATCAAGTCAAGCTACAGGGAAGAACACAACTGGCCAGAGACGAATACAAGTGCAGTGCAGAAGTATACCAGACCAGGGATGAAATTCACAAAATTCCAACTCAAAACAGCATTGCACAATAACAAACCCCAATGCAAGTCATCTCAAATACAACCAAGCAGTATCATAGCAACCTGAATCAGACTCTAGCAAGTCAAGGCAAATGTCAACAGCCGTATACATGTTTCATACAAAGCCAGATGTTAACATGAATAACCAATGTCAAGATAAATGACCAAAGTCAAGTGATGTCAAAAACCAGATCGCACAAAGCATATTCGAAGCCTTCAGAAATTCAAAGTTCAACAACAACGAACTCAAAGCCGTGGTAATTTCGAAATCGCAAGTTCAAAATCAATGTCGTGGAAACCAAGTAACCAGAAAATATACGAGTCAAATTCAAAATCGTGGTGGCCAAGAAAATTTGCCCGAGTTAAAAATCAATACCGTGTTAACCAGCCAATAATATACGAATTGAAGATGTCAGGGATCATCACAATCATCAATACAAAATCGAATGGCCAAAGACGAATTCAAATAAATGTATACGAACGTAAATATAGGAATTCGACTTTTATAAATTCCATTCATCATCGGCAAAAAAAAACCCAAATTAAGTTCGCATAGCAAACGGAGGCCGAACCCAAAATACTTTCACAAAATCAAAATGACCTAAGTTTAACATCAATTCAGACCCGAGGAAAACACGAAATGATGAGTTCAAAATTAGCAAAATTCGCACTAAATGTGAGTGATAATCAAAATCACTCACCTTTTTGAGCAAATGAAGGAGCCATGCACAAAGAAATCATCGATCGACCGAGCTATTGAAGTCGGCAACTCCTATTTATAAAAAGCCCTAATCTGCAGACGAACAAAGGTCGAAAGCCCTACTTTTTGATGGATGTAAAGACCCAAAAGTCGACCTTCGAAAATCGGCATCCGTACTTCACTTGTACTCAAAATGCCGTAAATTCAAACGCCGAATCTGGTTCTCCGGAGCTTATAACACCATTAAGTATAACAACAAAGCGGAAAAAAATATATATCAATTACATAACATTGATACAATGACAGATTCAAAATCTGATACAATATGATACAACAGAATGATACAACAGATATCAATATACATCAGAGATATGATACAAGAAATAGCAGCGGAAAGAAAATATATAACACTAGTAGTGGATAGAATATCTCCAATAGGATGCTCCAATCCATAGCTAGCGGAAAGCAAGGTCAGTCGTCCAAGGACTGACTAGCTCCAGATAATCTACTCAACTTGAATATATGAAAAACCCAACCCTAGACTGCCCGTGTGGAAAATAGTGGGCACCCAGAGTTTAGGAAGGGAACAATAAACTCCGGGTCAGTCATGGGACTGGTATGAGCAAACAAAAATAGTTTATCTTTAAACAAACACAAAAGGCTTTTAAACATTGAAATCTGCAATGCTTTTCGAAAATGAAACTACCATAAGGCCTCCCGCCACACACACAATGCAATCGCAGAATTGGAGGAGATTTCTCCTTATGATAGTCAAACATGCTTACTACGCAAAGGAAAAACTCTTTTTATATTATTACTAGTGCATAGTGTGAAAATCCTTTCGAAAATACAATATTAATCTTAGCCAACATACAACCATTATTGTATGCCTACTATAGCTACCATCTAAATAGTGGTGACCACCATAAGTAAATGGCAGGTTCTACAACTAAAACCGTACAAGGTTCATATTGTTTCTTTGGATTTCCAACAAATGATCAGGCAAAGGAACTTCCTTACCGAAATGGAAACGCCTTTGGAAAGACGCCCCGAGAACCTAACCGGATCTCTGCAAACAAAAGGCCGACGCTACCTCACGCTGTACAGCTGTAACTAGGTAACTAACACACTGACGCTACCTCTCGCTGTACAGCTGTAACTAGGTAACTAACACACGAGTCATGTCATCCCCTAGTCGTCATCGACCTTTATTCGAGGTACCTCGATCATAAAGCAACAACCACAAAGTATAATAACTGTGCAGCATCAACATAGGTAAAATATCTGGGCTCCATACCATGATATCACCTTTTAACTAGAAGGAAATGACATACCCTAGGGGCGCTACCCCTAAAAACCTTTGTCGCAACATTCCTGTTTCGACCATTACCGGGTTGTGAGGCTCGACGAAGTCTCGTCCACAAAACTACGGTTTCTCACAAAGCCACGCTTTTTCACAAAGCAACACTTTGATCAATCAAATGATCAGCAGCACTTCGTATGCCACATTACCAAATTGGGAATGTATCACTAGTAACCATCAACTACATAACCTCTGAGCTCGTACGTCTCAGAGAAGGGTGTTACGCTAAGAGAATAAATTCTCCGCCACCAACAGAAATGTATTTGATAGAAACCAGCTTTACATCTCAAAGTGTAATGTCAGACACACATCCATACAAGTCTGTTCCGGGTTCGAACAGAACCGAAGGCACTTCCGAAGAAGCCCTTGCAAATCCGGGTATTCACAATCCTGATCGGACTTCCCATCACTTAGGAAATCTCTATACCGTAGCTACTTAGTGCAGAGACAATCGATAGGTCATCCTATCGCTCTCGCAAATACCCGATCTTCAACACCGGTCTTCAAATGCTATCCATATACGACATATCACTATTCGGAATGGGATATATGACACAAAGGTCCTCTCCCGGCTAAACCGAATAACGAGTGCAATTAAAAATCATATGGATACTGGGGTCTCAGTTAAATCACAGCTTAAAGCCCAAAACTTTTCATTCGAATGGTTAAAACAAATTACCATTTCCAATCTTTTAAACAAAAAGATTCATTTCAAAAACCTTCAATGGTTTAAACAATTTCCACACTTTTAATCTTTTAAACAAAAAAGATTCAATTCACCAAGTTCACCCCGTTCACAAAAATTCATTTATAGATTTTCAAATCGATTTCCATTTCAATTTGATTAACTTGTTAAATCTTTAAATCAAGATTTAACTTATAGCTTTCAAAACTCGTTTTCAAAGATTCATTCATAGTCTTTCAAAACATTTCAATTCCATTTTCAAATTGGATTAACTCGTCTGGTCTTTGAATTAAAGACTCATTTCATAGTTTTCAACACAATTTAGAAATCCTTTCTAAAAATGAAAGCTATTACTATTTGAAAACAAGTAGTTTCGTTTCGGAAAAATCCAGTTATATTTACACAAGTTAAAACCCTTGAATTAAATTCAAATTCCCAAATCAATACCTTTAAAATGGTTTAACCGATATATAACTTGTACATCATCCTTAATCCCTAGTTTCAAATCATAGAATTCAATTTCAAACTTGAATTCAAAATTTAAATCAAATTATTTAAATTTTCAAAACTCGATTAAGTTATTCAAAATAACTTTATCTTTGAAATTCCATTTCAAAAGCTTGTCACTTTAAACTCAAATTTCCAATTCCAAAATCAATTGAAATTAAAATTTCAATTTCAAAAACAATCAAATTTAAATCATCTGTGACTTAACCGATTTCCATGTGAAATCCATATTTGTGTGTGTAAGAGTGTGGTCCAGGGGTTTTACACACAATAGTGCACAACATCAATCATCACAGATATATCGATAAGCGGTATAATCCATAACGCTTATCTTCATTCACAGATTCATAGATAAAGTAAATTTATCAGTCACAAAGATTCATCATTACAATTCGATGTGGGTTTCGGATAACCAACTGGAATCTGACTCCCTGTCGCATCGAAATTCAAATGTCGTTTAGAGGTCAAGGGTTTTCATGTTCACATAGTAATATATCATAGAAACAGAAATCATAGCTCAGCACAAAATAATTTATATCACAAAGCATCACAATCACAAATCAGGATGTATCACAAAGCATCATATATCAGGGATATCAAACAATCAAGTCATCCAATAGAATCCAAACATCCATAAGTAAGATCAATTAATTATCTGATAAATTTAAATCAGATTAATTACTTATGAATAAACTACTAATCCAGGTTAATCAACATCAATAAATTACAAATCATTTTGATTAATTATTCTTTAATCATTTATTAATTAACCAAAAATAAATTAATTAACCTTTAATTATAATTCATCAACATTTATTTATTAATTAATCAACCTTAATTAATTAATCACATAATTAATTATCCTCTAATTAATTATCCTTTAATTACTTGGTTAATCAAATTTAAATTATAAACAAATTTACATTAATTACTTTTATTAAGTAATTCACTTCAAGTAATTAATTTCCTTCAACAAATAAATTAACTTTGAACTTTAAAAGTTAATTAACCATTAAAACATTCTTTATATTAATTAACTAACCTTTAACATTATTAAGTTTATTTAAAATAAACTTTCAAAACAATTTTATTTTCAAACCTTTATTATTTACAAAAGAACTGGGTTTAGCCAAATTGTTTTAAATAAAACTTGATTTGTTTTAAAAGAAAAAAAACTGTTTCTATATCAATCTTTCTTCCCAGACCCGAGTTTTCCCCCGTGCCACACAACAAATTTCCCAAGCAAATCCACAACCCTATCTACTTCGAGACGAACGCGAGCAAAAACATAGGAAACCCCGAGACCTTTCTTCTTCCCCGATCTCCATCCCTTCCAGATGCACGAACTTCACGCGTGCACGTGCACAACGTCACCGGCCAGCTCCAGTCATCGCCCTACCCTCGAGCACGTTGATGATCTTCCACGCAACTCACCACGATCATCAGATCATGTTCAAAATCTCGAAATCGAATTCGAGGCCATCGTTCCAAAACCTAGAACCCAAAAATTCAACCAGACCCAAACCTGTCATCACTTTATCCAAGAAGCTCCGACCACCTGAGAGCCACCACCACCGGCCACACCCTCGTCAATGGCCATGCTTCCCTCTCACCAAACCTCACTGCACTCGATCAAACGTTAAAGCCGTGCCGATCAATTTCCTAAACCTTCCAAAAACTAGGGCTACAGATAAGAAATCATCACCGCTGCTGCCATAGTGTTTTGCATCCCCATCAATTATTTTTCCCAGCTTCACCGATTACTCCTCTACCATCAAGAAGGATGCCGACCCTTCAATATCAATAGATCACCGGAAATCACAAGTTTCTCACTTTCTATTCATCACCGAACTGCACCCTCATCTCTAGTTTAAAAATTATGATTTAGGTGTTAAAAATCATGATTTTGTTTATGAATTCAATTTATATTACTGAATTTATAAATTACAATATTTGAATTTTCACATTATTTAACATGCACTGATTTTTTAAATTTCCAGTGAGATTTTAAATAAAATTTAACTTAAACAAAATTTTAAAACTTACTTTATGATGAAACAACCATTTTTTTGTTTAAGACTTAAAGCCAAAAATCATTTTAGGTGGATAGTTTAAATTTTTAAATCAGGTTTTAGAACCTGTAACTATAAGAACAGAGGTATACAAATGTGTATAGGCATGCAATCTTATATCTGCATATTTATTAACATGCAAACAAAATTTCACCCCATCATTTCAACACATTTCAAAGAACATCAAAATATACATGATAAGGATTTTAAAAAGGGGAGTTTACTCACCTGGAACAGATTTGAACAGAACACTTTTGCTTTGAAAAGAAAATGCAGTTTTGGTCTTCCTATTTGTTGATTATGATTTGCTTTAAGTTTGAAGCAGCCTTTGAATTCTTACTAGAATCTTTTATGGTTTGATTTGTTATAAGATTGAAGTTTTTGTTTAAGTATGAAATGATATTACTTGGTTTTTTTTTCTCAGCTGAAATGGAACGAAAATAGGATGAAGAGTTTGATATAAAGAAAGAAAGTTACAGGTGATATTTTGTACAGGGCAATATCTTTGAACTGGAAATTGTTTATTAATCTTTGATCAGAGATTTTTCTTGAATATGGGGGCTGAAACATTACTTCGGTAGCCGATGAGATATAGGATAGTGTACTAAAAGATGCAAACATTCAATGCTAATGTCCTTTATGTCTTCATTTGCAATACTAGTTGACTTCGGTTGATATAATTTGTTGTGATGGCTGGAGATAGCTTGCATTCATTACCTTTGTACAAACTTACTTATTTCGGTTGTACAAATAATTTTCCCCTTTGTCTTGCAAACATATGTATTTCTATAAGTTATATTTTTTTTCTACTTGCTATATCTTCCTTTGCAAGCCAATTGGTATACATATGTGTTTGTTTTCTTTGCTCTATAATATGAATGAAATGCTATTTTTAATATGTGGTTTTTAATTTAACTAATGTGTTATTTATTTATGTATTCATTTTGTTTTATAATTTATAATTTTGTAATATAAATGAATTTCTAGATTCTAATTTGTTATTAGATCTTATCCAATGTATTTAGTCTATATCTTATATATTTTCATTTTTAAACCGTTTATTTACAATTTAAATTCAAATTAAATATATATATATACTTATATTTGTAATTCCAGATTTACTCATATATATATCCATACACATATATATCCACATATATACAATATTTTAAAGTTGTAAAATGATTTATACCAAATTTAGTTTAATTCGGGGAAACTCACATTACTTTTATCAATTTATTTTACAATTTTTATTCAAAAAGTCAATAAATTATCAATTTAAATTTAATTAAAATTCGGGGTCTTTACAATGGAAGAGACGAACGAGAGAGCCGCCATTTTATTTCTTTCGTATCGTTTTTTTATTAGGGTTCGACGAAAAAGAATAAGGGGAACGGGTCAATTTTATCACGGCATCAAAATAAAACAAGGGCTAGGATCCATTTCAAAAGCCCATCAACATTTAACACAATTTAAACCCGATTACAAACTCCAATAATAATTAACAACCAATATAATTGTCATTTGACGATAATTGATTGTTGTAAAACTACGGGTTGTTACAAAGAGTCGGGCAATGAATGAAAGAGGAGGCGTCTAGTTGAAAACTAGGGTTAGGTTAAGAGAGTGCGTGTATATACACGTATATACATATTAATTTAATATTAAATCCAATTTTAACGAACATTTACAAACGAACTCCAAATCGCACGTGCCGCCTGGCGTTTATAAGGTTTTACCCGCATTCCGAACACAATGGAACATGTTTTGGAAGCCAATTCAATCATATGTAGAAGATAGCTTTGTAAATCGATTTAAAATATTAAATTATCGATTTTAATTTTCAACGCGTTTCTTACCCCTACAAGCAAAAGGTAACTCCAAACGCTACAAAAATTGAAATTCGATAATAATTAACTATTACGGATCCAATGGAACTGGTTTCGTCGAATTCGGAGACTATGCCCCGGAAGGCTATTTTAACTCATCGATTAATTCATGCGATTTTCAAAATCGTCGAAATCACTTAAAATTTCACTTTTAACATTTTACTAACGTAATTATAAATCATATAGAATTTATAATCACATTAGAAATCATTCTAATCAATCTCCAATCAAAATTTGATTATTTACATTATTATATTATTAAATCCCAATGTTAATATAATATAAAATTCCAAATTTTACTTATCGATTTTCGATTTCATCCAAAAGTCCAACAACATTATTTAAATTCAAATAGACTTAAAATAAATCTTAGAAACCATTTTCATCACCATTTACATCCAGATTCACAAATTATCCCAATTCCAATTATTTAATTATTATTATTCAAATCCAATTGAACTGCCAAATTTGAAACCTTAACTAATTATATTGATTTAACCAAAATTTTCTTATTTCAAATCAAATTATAATTCACATTCAACATTTAAAATGAATTAAATGTTCAAAATCTAACGACCGAAATTCCGGGTCATTACATTCCTCCTCCCTTATAAAAATTTCGTCCTCGAAATTTGCTAAGGTAGGAAAATGCTACTATCTCATTTACTTACCCAGACTTGCTTAGTTAAAACTTACATCCACTTTACCAAAACTTTTTTGCTAAATTCCAAAACCATTTGCTTATTTTAACTCAAAAGCTTGTTTTCAACACCATTCCAAAAAAAACTTTCCAAGTTAACCAAAAATTTCAAAATTTCCAAAAAAAATTCTAACTCCCAAAATTTCCGGAAAATTTTGACAGCGTCTCCTTTGTACGGAGAGCCTTTTACAATATCACAAATATAACAAATATATATACATCGACCCACATGGTCAGAAAACAAAATATTTCACAATATATTATCATTTTCCAATTTTATTGCGTAGGCGTACCTTTTGATTAGCATTTTAAAAGCAAGCGGCCAATTTATACTGCAAATATGCGCTCCAACTCTATCGATTGCCTCTCGTACCTGTACTTACTCAAACAAACACATGAGTTTTCAATAATATGAGATTTTAAAAACATTCTATTCATTTAACTAGCCAAACACATCAGTTACATAGCCCAACCAACCAATTTCCATAAATCCTACACGTTAACCATATTTTATAAGAAATTACAAGGTTCAACACTATTTCAATTTCCTAACAAATCCAAACTTCATTTTTATTCCACTCGCATGATTTACATTCAATTTTACTACATATATTCATATTTGTACCAGTTAATCTCATATTCACAACAAATTGGTTTATAAGCCTTATTTACATAAATTTACTCCTATTCAATTTCAAATTGACTCACAACCAATTTTATTTACAGTTTGATTCATTTGCATTTCTTTTATGATCCATCTTCATTTATATGTAAAACCACTTAATACGATTTCAATCCATTCCCATTTTATTTAAAAACCAACTTTATTTGCTTCTTTTAATTTATTTGCTTTGTTTACGACAACAACCATTTTCTCAAGCAAATTCTAATGTTATTTATACAAATAACAACTATTTAAACTTATAACCATTTTAAATTAATTCCAACTCACATATTAATTTTACTCCATTCGGAATTTTTCACAACCCAAACATCCTTACTTTATTTCAATATTAGATTAAAATCCTTTCGCTTGCATTTCAATTTTATTATCTAAACAAATTTCATTCAAGACCACTCAGAAAGCTCGACCACAATCATTTTCCAATTCGCTTAAGTTATTTCAATTTTACCATATTCCTATTTCTTCTTATATCAATTTTATTTTATTTTAATTTGATCCTCATCTAATCAAATTCCAATCCATTACAATTTTTAATCCAATTAGTTTATCTGCAATCCATTTTAATTTTATTCACCTTCTCAATTCATTTCTGAATTTACTAATAACATGACCATTCCAATTATTCTAAATCAGAACTGGGTTTTAATTGGCTTTTCAAATTCTTAACAAGCTACCAAAATTTTATTCATCCCATTACCTCTTTCATTTAATTTAGCTTACGCTAAATTCATCTTCAAACAATTCTTTTGAATTTAGTTGAGTGAGAATCTACTTCATTCAATATCATTTCAACTAAATTAAATTTTCTTTCAATTCAATTCTTTTCCAATTTTAATTCAAGTTCAACCAAATTTTATTCGGCCAACTTAAATTCATATCATTTCCTTACTGATTTAAATAAGGATTTAGATTTCATTCAATATTATTTATAACAGAACTGAAATTTTGATTTCAATTTAATCCAAATTTAACTCAATTACTTTTAATTTAAATTAAATCCAATACGATCCAATTTTATTCCTCCATTCGATTTAAAATTTGAATTCACCATACCATTCAACCATTTCCCACTTATGAATTATAATTCTTTTTTTTATTCATAAGTTTCCCAACTTATTTACTTAATTATATTGCTCATTTGGGTCCACATTCATCTTATAATCACAATTCCTAATTATATATATATATATATATAACACCTAATAGTTAAGGGTATAAATTCCATTACACAATTATAATCCACAATTATAATCATTTTACATTCCAACTATTCTAATTCAATTTAATTCCAATTTCAAATTTATTAATCTTATCCCGAGTTAAATTCAATTATATTTATTCACTTCCATACTCCAGTTAAATTTTAATTCCAGGATAAAAATTTCCAATTTCCTTTCTTATTTATATCAACTTCACTTCATAAATTCCATAGTTGATTCACCTTAACTTTTCACATTATTTAAATAGAATTTTGAGAATTCAACTGCCCGGCTTTATTTCAAAACCATTTTGAAATAATAATCAACACATACCCACTTGGCATATCAAATCAAACCTCCAGATGTCCAAAACAACTTGGTTTTACCAAAACGATTTCCGTTTTGAAATTTTCTAAAACAAAGTTGTTTATCAAACAAGTCCAACAAATAAATATACCAAACCACCTGGTAGCAATCCATCACTTTTAGAAACTTGAAAATGAATACTGATGATGTGGCCATCATCACCAGGATTATTTTCCAGCGACTGAAGTGAGTTCAGTGCTTCTTTACTTCCACAATTCCATTTCAAAACAATTTCCATTCCAAAAATATTTTCCAAAATAATACCCCCTTATTTCCTTCAAACCCTTTGGAAAACATTTCAAACATTCCCAAGATTTTAAATTCCCAAACCTTTTTGTTTGAATTCATTAAAGCCCTTTCCAAAATTTCCGGGATTTAAATTCTGGTTTAAATCAAATTTTAGTTATACCTCTTTGGTTAAGTCATTTATAGAATTTTATTTGGTTATAAATCATTTCAAATTTATATTCTTATTTGATTACAATATTAACAACCAAACATCCAAATATATATAATAATTTCAGAAAATTATTTCTTTCATATCAAAATATAATTTTGGGTAAAATTATCTCATTTACCCACTTTAAATCAATACTATGTCGGTTTACCTTGTTTAATAGTTTAGAAACCCCTATCGATTATGGTTGTACTTCCCGTACCGACCAGAATTCATAAACACTCAACCGATAAATTAACACAATTTTTTTTTTATTATTCACTAACAAGTACGCGCTCATATCTATTATTACACTCAAACTCATTCTAGAGTACTTCTGACTCTATTTCTAATGAGTAATTTCCCCCACCAAAACCTAGGTTGTCACCAACCTAAGCTCTGATACCAAATGTAGCGACCCGCCCTTCTCGACTCTCGAAAACCGACACAAAATTCATCACAGTATAATATGCCGACGATCGAGTGCCGGGAAAGACAGATTGTTAAGGAAAAAGAAAGAAGATAAAAGAAAGAAGGAACTAAACAAAATCAGAATCTCACATCGCAGCGGAATAAAATATAATAGATAATAACTGATCCTTTACACAAAAGAAACTATATCTGTTTTATAATTACATTATCAGAGTACAACAAAATCAGATCAAATACTGGACAGTTATATTAACTTGTCCCACAAACAGAATACACAGTACACACAACACAACGGAATATACATCAAGTACGAGTGATACGTCTCGCCATCCAGCTCGTCTCCTGAGCTCCATAGCATCCTATCCTGTATATGTAATACTCGGTATGACCCGAGCATTATAATAAAATAACACCCGAGTCAGTCTGGAATACTAGCGTGAGAGAAATACAACCAAACTGATTATTAAAGTTTCAAAAATCCTTTGAAAATCAAAAGCGTCTCGTAAGACCACGACACAAATAAACATGTCGGGTTTTTACCTTACGATAGCCAAAATAATTTTTATCAAATCCGTCTGATATTATAATAGTGTCTATATACAAATACTTATTCAAATAGATGAAATTGTTACATGATTAAATTCCAGCATACTAGCCACAAAGTGGGTTCTATAAACAAAACCCGTAAAAGGCACGTAGGGAGAATGGATTTCCAACAAATGACTAGGCACTGGGGTACCACCTATCACAGTACGTGGCCTAGATCAACGTACCGAGGACCACGCCCGATCCCCTGCAACACAAAGCTGGAACTATCCCTTATTGGATAATTCCGAGTAAGATCACCCCATGGTTGGGATCAGCAACCGCACAACTAAGCCGAAATAAAAAGGGACATCTAGACATGGATGACCACACCCTAATGGGCGCGACCCACATAGCCTTGCTGCATAACCCCTGATTTTCAATCATTCCCAGTTGATGAGGCTCGAGGCTAAGCGTTACCTTTATGGAACATATCCCTTAGAATGCCCACCGTCCACTTGAAGATGTTCCGAAAGCATTCATCCATACAAGTCTGTTCCGGGTTCGAACGGAACCGAAGGCACTACTCCTACTACATCCATTTTGGAATCACCCTCAGGATTAGTAGCGACTAACCCTTGCACTTCACTGCTCCATCTTGGACTCCAAACTCGTTTTCCTTACGAAAATGTACAAACCGAATCGAAGTGGTTTTCGAGAAATTAATCCCGATCCCGGTCTCTTCGAAACGATCAGCGCATTGGCCAAATACTGATAGTCGGTGATTTGACTATCAATTAACATCCACAAGAATCCAGCAAACAATAAATAATTACCCAAATTATTTATTTATCTCAAGATATCTTCACAAGATATATTCCAAGTTTCACCCTTGAAACTGTTTTTCAAACCATCTTCCTGTATGGAATAAATTTCCCAAATATTGTTTTTCCACTGAAAATAACCAAGTCCAAACATTTTAGATTTTAAAACCATTAAATCACTTTATTCTAAAATATATCTTAAAATATTTAAGTTAAACCACTTTTAAATATTATATTCAAAAATATATTTTAAAAATATTTAAAGCAAAACTATTTTATAAGATATATCTAATTTTAAAATAAAGCTTAAGTTACCCAAGAATTTTAAAAGAGGAATTACAAAATTCTATACTAGTTCAAATAAAACTTTAACCAAACTATCTTTAAAATAAATCCATTTTATAAAATATAAATAATAATAATATTCTTTTAAAAACAAATTTAAAACTTTTAACTTTTACTTTAAAAAAATCTGCTTTAAAACGTACTTGGCTTTCCAGGGAAATACACTTCCATTTAAGAATAAACTAAAGAATTCTCCTTATAAATCCAGCTTGATTTTTCTCAATTCAAATTTACGTTCAAGTCCCGTAAATTTCTCCCAACACTTTAAAAATAAACACCTTTTATTTTTAACACATTTTCCATTCCTGGAAAATCACTTACAAAATATATACTTGAATTATTTAAATCAATTACCAAATTCTTTAATCAAAATAAAATTTTGGAAATTTATAAAAGTTTTCTTGCATAACTTAAATCAAAATTTCTTTTTAACATAAATTTATTATATCAATACTTATAAAAAAATTCCCTTAGAAAACATTATACCAATTTATCTTTAAAATAAGTAAATACCATAATTAGTTAATAAATACTTATTTTTCACTTAAAGGAAATTAAAGATAATAATTTTCCTAAAATATTCTAAAAACACATTTTTAAACTTTCCAGTTTATACTTTGAAAGTCCTCTTTTGAAACATATTTCATTCCCTAGGAAAAATAAACTTTCCATCCTTTTAAAAATAATCTCACTATTATTTTTAATCAATTTCACTTCTTATAGAAATTCCCATTGGAAATCTATACTTTAAATTTATTTCCCAATAAAATCCCATTCCATTTATAAACCCAGTTTATAAATTTCCATTTCTCATTTCCTTTTTAATCACAGTTTCCAAAAACACTTCAATTTCCAATCCAATTTCTTGAATTCAATTTCCTTAATTTCATTCCTTAAAAATTTCTTTCCATTTCCCTTTAAAATCACAGTTTCAAAAATAATTCAAGTTCCAAACCAATTCCCTGAATTTCATTTCTTTAAATCCATTACTCAAAATTCCTTTTCATTTTATTGATATTTTAAAATACCAGATTATATTTATCCAACCATAACACAGCATAACAAAATTCCAAATTAAACTATCACGGAATATAAATAAATACATCACAGATTATGAAGATAATATCTATATTGTGAGGAATCCAGTTGGATCCCTCCAACCTGTTTCCCTGCATCCACAAATGTTAGCACAACAAAAAATATCAATCCAGACTGATATTAATATTCATATTCAACCAACTACACAATTATTTAAATATTAACTACTTAAATTAACTAGCATTCTAGATGTGAGTGAGATTAACTCACCTTGAGTTCAGCGTTTCAAATTTTAAATTAAATCAAGTCCGTTCGATTTAATCTAAAATTCTTACTTGCTCCAAACGATCGCAGATCTGCATTGCAGCGTAGATCGTGTCGCTGTGATTCCGACGCCGCCAGTTTCGTCGAAATCTGACAACGTATGCTACAGTTATGAATTTATGAAGTTTGAATATATATATATATATATATATATAACACAAATCTTATTTTAATCTAATTAACCTCAGATCTGCCGTTCAAATTTTTCAACAAATCTAGGCCATCCCTCTCTTCTTCATCGCGCTTGACACAGGCAACATCGAACCTACGTTGCCCCCGTTAGGGCTAAGTCGCCGCTCCTCCTCGGCCATCACAAACTCGATCAACAACCGCCACTCAAACGCCCTCACCTCCTCCACCTACAGCCCAAATCTAGTCAAACTCAATGGCATCTGCCCCTTGTCTTTCATGCGCAAACGTACCTCGTTCGAGTCTGTGCAGTTAAAGTGCTCGGCAGATTCAAAGCGGTGGAGGTGCAAAAAGTCATAGCGGGGATACAGCGAGGATATAGCTGGATATAGCGGATGGCTCTAAAATAGCATATAAAACTCGTACTTAATGTTTTTACAAATATATAAAGGGTAATTAAATGAAAAATTATCATTCAATTGAACTATAATTAATAAATAAATAATTTTAAATAAAAACATATGCAAATATACTTTAAATAAACGTAAAACTGTTATATAACATAATTGAATTTAGTAGAATATTAGAGTATTTTCATTTCTGAAAATATATTAAAAGTTAAATCAAATAAATTAGTTTCATAATTTTTATAATGTATAAATGCAATTTTTTAATTCATTTTATTAAAGAAGATATAGCGGAAATAGCGGAATATAGCGGGAATAACGGGATATAGCGGAAATAGCGGGGCTTAAAGCGGAAAGGCTATATTTTGGGGCTATATGGAAAAATCGTAGCGGTAGAAATCCGCTATGAGATATAGCGGGGTAATAGCGAGGCATTAACTACACAGGTTCGAGTCTATGAAGCCATCGATCCACTTCGTCAAATTACATCTCGACCGTTGGATCTAAAGAGGTCGAGAAGCTCTTCGTTTCCCTAGTTGGTGATTTTTGAAGAAAGTTGATGGATTTCGAGAAAAATGAGAGAGAATGAGAGGAAGAGTCGGCCATTGAATGAAAGAGGAGGCGGCCAATTTAAAACTAGGGTTAGGTTAAGAGAGTGCGTGTATATATACGTATATATATATATATTAATTTAATATTAAATCCAATTTTAACGAACATTTACAAACGAACTCCAAATCGCACGTGCCGCCTGGCGTTTATAAGGTTTTACCCGCATTCCGAACACAATGGAATGTGTTTCGGAAACCAATTCAATCATATGTAGAAGATAGCTCTGTAAATCAATTTAAAATATTAAATTATCGATTTTAATTTTCAACGCGTTTCTCACCCGTACAAGCAAACGGTAACTCCAAACGCTACAAAAATTGAAATCCGATAATAATTAACTATTACGGATCCAATGGAACTGGTTTCGTCAAATTCTGAGACTGTGCTCTGGAAGGCTATTTTAACTCGTCGATTAATTCGAGAGATTTTCGAAATCGTCGAAATCACTTAAAATTTCACTTTTAACATTTTACTAACGTAATTTTAAATCATATAGAATTTATAATCACATTAGAAATCATTCTGATCAATCTCGAATCAAAATCTGATTATTTACATTATTATATTATTATATCCCAGTTTTAAATTAATATAAAATTCCAAATTTTACTCATCGACTTTCGATTTCATCCAAAACTCCAACAACATTATTTAAATTCAAATAGACTTAAAATAAATCTTAGAAACCATTTTCATAACCATTTACGTCTAGATTCACAAATTATCCCAAGTCCAATTATTTAATTATTATTATTATTCAAATCCAATTGAACTGCCAAATTTGAAACCTTAACTAATTATATTGATTTAACCAAAAATTTCTTATTTCAAATCAAATTATAGTTCGCATTCAACATTTAAAATGAAATAAATGTTCAAAATCTAACGACCGAAATTCTGGTTCGTTACAGAACCTTTCTCGGAATTGCTCCCAAGTAAGGTCCACTTCAATAATTTCAGAAATCAAAAGCTCATACCAATTTAATGCCCTCTCCTGGAGCATGCTAGAAGCCACTTGGACTCGATGTAGATCAATAAGATTCATGTGGGAAAAGATGTGATCGCATGATCTAAGCCAAGCTTGGATTTCTATAACGTTTTCGGAACCCTTGAATGGCCTTCCACCCAAAGCAGTATAATCTCTGCACAAGCATGCAAACCCGGATTTAGGGTGAGTAGGCGCTGGAATGGGTCCGGCAGCTTGGGCATTGTTCACAAGATCTAAAAGTTGTTGAGCAGACATAAATACTCCATCCTGAGGAGTAGCACTGGATTGACCAGCGCTGGGACGTCCTGGTCTAACCATTTCTCTTCTTTAAGAAAGAAAGAAGAGGAAAAAGGTTATTCACAAAATGAATATCAAACAAACTTGATTGATAAAACAAGGCATCACAAAAGAAAATAGGATAGAACGGTATGAAGACTCGAATTAAATCCTATGGCACAATTCCTAAGAAAGGCTTAGGACAATGACCCTTGCTAGATTATTCTACATTATTCCGAAGTTTGGCTCTGATACCAAGTAATTCGGAACAACAACGTAATACAGCGAACGCCCGATGAACCGAACTCAAATAATACGGAACATCGACATAGTACAACGAACGATCGATGAACCGAACTACAATAATCCCATAGGTCGCTAGCCTATAAAAATTGAGACGAAGCTCCATAAAACGAGGTACTATCCCCTATGTGACAAAGAGACATCGCACATCGCTAGTCTAAACCATAAAATGATCATCATTGATCAATAAGAAGTGTTAATTACACTAAGCTAGTAAATATATGAGTTTAGCTTCATGTCCCATAACCACTAGCTTAACTTAAATATTTACGAACAAATTGTAGATTTCCACTCAAAAATTGTCACAAGATTTCAATCGAACAAGTCTAAGAACTAACCGACGAAGTAAACGCAAGCGTTTCATACCACTTGTTTTGCTTAGTCGTTTAATTGGATTTCTCGTACGAATGAGGTAAAGGTTTATATATACTAATAGATTGGAAAACAGATTTAAAAACGAGTTTAATATTGAAAGTAATGTTGAAATCGTTTTGTGAAAGAGTTTGAGTATTTACTACTAGTATAGAAACCTTTGTATTTTAAAGTGACAAATCACAAAAATGATTGTAGAAACAATCAATCACCAAAAATTCACATACGAAAATGTGAATCAAATCCATAGAAATTGATACCGAATCCATCAAATGGATATTCTCAAAAATCTAAAGAAAGAAGTCATCAAAGCCGATAATAAGTGATAACAACCAACCGGATCGACAAAAATCGATTAAAATTGGAAACCCACACAAAACAGCCTAAATAGGCAAAAATGAACAGTACCAGACGTCTGAAAGGTCGATCAGATGTCCGGAATTTGGTTCTGGAAATATATAGTTTTCCAAAAACCTTCTAGACGTCTGAAATTGCAAACCAGACGTCTGAGCACCAATTCAGACGTCTGAACCAATAATTCAGACGTCTGGAATTAGTCTCTGCCATTTTTATTTTCTGCCGTGTATATTTTTGCTCCAGGTCTGAATCCAGACGTCTGAAATGCAATTTCAGACGTCTGAACCACTCAGCTGGGCAGAAATTACCCTAGGCCAATGATGGCCAAATCGATTCGGAAGAGATCGGACGAGCAACAACGACTAGGGATTTATGCCAAGCGACAACCCAGCTTTATAGGCTCTTCGATACACCACCAAAAGATATCCAAACATCCATAGTAGGATTTTCATAAAATTGGACCAAAACACCAAATCAATTCAAATCAAAAGCAAATGAACCTGCACAAATGTTAGGAATTCATACCTAACAACAAAGAAAGTTATAAATGTAGATGTGAGTTAAAGAACTCACCTTTAAAACTCAAAGACACGAATGAGAAGCTTTAAAACAAAGGAAAGGCCAATACCTCTTCAACTTCAACTCAAGAAGCTCCAATCTAAGCTAATAAGCAAATATTTCCTAAGTTAGGCTTTAGGAATTTCTAAAATTGAAGAGAGATAGAGATGGAGAAGATGAAGAGGATGCTTACCTAAGCTTCTCCTTGATTTTGGACTTGAATTTGTATTTCCTAAACAAACTAGGGTTTTGGAATTCTAATTTCCAATCTTTTCCCCCATTTTCTCTAGAGCTTGAATGTTAGGTAATGAGAATGAATGAAGAGAAGAGAGGGTGGAGTTAGGGTATTATGATGGGTTAGTGGGCTGAAACCGAAACCCAAAGCCCAAGTAGAAAAATAGCAAATTCTACTCAACTCCAAACATATCGATGTTTATACTCAAAAAATTTGTAAACGCCATTTTGGACTCAATGGAAGTGGTCTCGGGTCCTAATTCGACTATTTACAAAAAGTAACATTTCAGACTTTAATCAGATTAATGATGCTATATTTAAATAAAACATTTAAATATACAATCGTAAAATATGCGGGTTATTACACTTGAGCAGTGGAAATGTGTGCGCGAGCAGAGAAATAAGTGTTGACTTATTTTTATATTCGATTTTCGGTATCTGACCGCACAAATTTTTGTCCGCGTATGGACTCTAAATGATAAAACAAAAATATGGTCGTGCTTAAAATGATGACGCGATTCCAAAATAAGAATAATATACACTGGTTATTGTATTCTATAATGTCATAAAATTTCTATCATTTTCCAATAAATCGTCAAACGAAAATTTCAATATCTTCCAAATTAAAAATTATGGAAAAATCAAATAAATTAAATTAAGAATACATCAACACAAATCGAGTCATAAAGATAATAATTTATTTTTTGATAATTTATTTGAATTGTTTATTACTGCAAATAATTTACAAAATGAATTCATCGTTAACATTTATTAAATTAAAAAAATTATATAAGTCCAATAATTCTATTAATATAGTACCTAATTTTCAAATCCAGATATTTAAATCACTATTCAAATGTTTATTCAAAATTCTAATATTTTAAATAATCTCTATTTTTGAATTTCAGATATTAACTTTAATTTTTAATCCTTGTATTTGGTTTTTGAGTTATTTATCCTTTTAACCCAACATTTTAAATAATTAAATGAATTAAATATTCGGAATCCATTGACTATAAATTTCAGGTCGTTACAAAAACAGTGGCATGACATGTTTGATGCAATGATCCTGTCAAACGGTTTCAAACATAATAATGCAGATAAATGCATATATTCTAAATTCACTAAGGATTATGGAGTAACCATATGTCTTTATGTAGACGACATGTTAATATTTGGTACAAACATGATTGGAGAAAATGAAACCAAGAAATATCTAACTTCTAAATTTAAGATGAAGGATCTTAATGGAGTAGATACTATTTTGGAAATTAAAGTAAGGAAACATGACAAGGGTTTTACTTTAAGTCAATCTCACTACATCAATAAGTTGCTTCAAAATTACTCTTACCTTAAAGTGAAAGAAGCAAACACTCCATATGATTCAAATGTAAAGCTTTCAGCCAATGATGGTAGAGCGGTTACATAACTAGAATATGCTAGTGCAACTGGAAGTCTTATGTATGCTATGCATTGTACGAAACTTGATATTGCATTTTTGGTATGCAAACTTTCAAGGTATACAAGTAATCCTAGTAATGAGCATTGGAATGGAGTAAACATGATATTGGGATATCTTAAAAGAACATATAAGTTGGCGTTAACTTATTCTTCATTTCCAAATGTACTAGAAGGTTATTCAGATCGAGTTGGATAACAGGTGCCAATGATAATAAATCCACCACATGTTGGACTTTTACATTGACAGGAGGTGTTATTAGTTGGGCCTCAAAGAAACAAACATGTATTACACATTCGACTATGGAGTCAGAGTTTGTAGCCCTTGCAACTGCAGGCAAGGAAGCGGAATGGATGAAAGATTTGTTAATGGAAATAAAGGTGTGGCCACAACCTATGCCAGCCATTTCATTATATTGTGATAGTCATGCAACGATGACTAAAGCATATAGTCAGGTTTATAATGGAAAATCTAGACATATAAGCTTGAGACATGTGTATGTGAGAGAGTTGATCTCACATGGTATCATTACAATTGTCTATGTAAAAAAAGGCAATAATTTAACGGATCCCTTTACTAAAGGTTTACCAAGGGATATGGTAAGAAAAACATGTAATGGGATGGGATTAAAATTCTATGAAAGCACCGGTGATAGGAACCCAACATTTTCTAGTAATACTACTTTAAGGTTTAATGGGTAATAACAAGTTATTGATAAATGCTTCATAAAACACTAAGTTAATGTTTGTAATTAGATTGTACTCAGGATGAGTTGAAACTTTTAATGGAGGAAAATTGCTATACTATGTGTATGGGGAAATAATAATGAAACTCCACCTATTTGGATATAAAAGTGGTGCCGCTTCAATAAGAGGTTTGTAGAATTTAACTCTTATAAATATCTAAGAACCAGGTTAGCACATGGCCATAAAAGTGCTACAACTGTTTGAGATCTCCCAAAAAATTGGATGATATTATATGCATAGTATTTTCGATTTCAATAATTGGAGTATAGGTTTAATCCTCAAACACCATAAATTTCGTTGAAACTTTAAAATATTAATGGTATGAAATGGTTTAAATCGTATGATACCTTTACTTAAGCATAATATTATCATGTTATAAATAGGCCATGAATATATGTATATATTATAGTCTAGTGGGGCATTATTTGAGTTGATTATAATATATAAGTAATTTATAGATGCTTTGGTTCAAATAATTACTCAATTAAAGGGTTATGTGAGTGGCTGAATGTTTAATAAATTAAGTATTTAGATTCTCATATGGCGCTTACAAAGCAGGCTTTGTTTTTCTTTCAGAATTAAAAAGTAATGTACGCGCACACATCTACAATTTGAAAAGGTGTGTTGGTCCACATACATTATTACTTCAATAACTAATTGTTATAAGAATTATAGTTAATTTAAATTTAATTGTCAAAGGTCAGGATTTTTGGAATGCATGTTTCTAATGTGTCCTTTCCTTTTCTTATAATACCTTGCTGCACATAAGGTTGAATATCAATTTTTTGATTTTCCTTGCCTATTAGCTACAATTGTCTTGAGAGAGTTTTGATAAGTGCTTTGTTTTATCCTTGGGATTAATTAATGTGGTAATATTATCTTAAATATAGTGTCCTACATGCCTCAAAGAAAAATAATTCCATCCTAATATTTTATTCCCCGAACACAAGTTAAATGCAAAAACTTGAATATTCATTTAATCTACTTATATTACTAAAATACAATTAGTGTGGATTGTATTAACGTTAGATTGTATAGTGTGGATTATATTAGTGTGGATTATAAAATGTGGATTGTTTGAATGTTACTTGATAATTCATTGTTGAATGCATGTGCTTGAATGTTACTTGATAATTCATGTCTATAATTCTTATTGTTGATTGTTAAACTTGTCTATAGATAATTAGCTTTTTCGGAGTAAAGATCTGCTACAACAAAGAATTATGGGTAATCAAGCAATGAACATGGCTCTAATTGTTATATATTCTATAATATTTGGGAAATTTTGGCCAACATCTCTCTCTTTAAAATAAATTAGGTCCACTTCCCTCCAAACTTTAAAATCCAAATTACATCCCTGTTTTCAAACAAAGTGCAAATCCGCCCGCGATAATCAATCGTCTCATTTAACCAAGATTTAAAAAAATTCATCTGACATTAATCGACTTTAATTTCTTCAATAACACCCTCGTTTGCTTAGTAACTAATCATCGACATGAATTAAAACCAATCAAAATCAAATCGAATTTGAAACCCTAGAATCACAAAACACATGGATGTGAATTGCATATTTATAGAAGGAGAAGTAGCTTGCACTGAAATCACCACAACATATGGCTTTGTGATGAACATGTGAGATTACAACATGAAGAGACTGATAATACTGAACTACAACTAACAGTACATCAAATGGAGGTAGAAAAAAGCGAAAAACAGGTAAAAAAAATCAAAATTTTGACATATTTAATTATGTATGTTGGATGATTGAATTAAAAGTTCATTTACATGTAAAATTGTTAAAGCAAATATTTGACATATGCAATGTTGAATGTTGGTTGGCTGAAATTAGTAGATTTGTTTGTATATAAAATTGATGATGGAAAATATTATGTTGCTTTGTATATAACAGTACATCATTAGTAGATCATTATTATGTTGTAAAACATAATTGGAAAATCTATGCCAGGAGAAATATTAGGCAGGCAAATATTTACCTAGCTAATACTTTCCTGACTAATATAGGCCTGGTTAACATTTTCCCAACATAGATTAGATTTATTAAACATACATTAAAATGTACCATATGTTGCTTTGTATATAAAATAGATCATTCTGCAAAACATAATAGGCAAATCTATGTAGTAATAAATATTAGGTAAGCAAATATTTTCCTGGTAAATATTAGCCAAGCAAATATTTGCCTGCCTAATATTTACCTAGTTAATATTTTCCCAGCATAGATCAGACTTACTAAACATGCATTAAATTGTACTATATGTTACTTTGTATATAACATAGATCATTCTGCAAAACATAACATGCAAATCTATGGTGGAAGAAATATTATGCAAGCAAATATTTGTGTGGAAATATGAGCCGGGCAAATATTTGCCTGACTAATATATGCTCGGTTAATATTTTCCCAGCATATATTAGATTTACTGAACATACATTAAGATACACCATATGTAACACATTAACTAACTTAATTTATATTATTTGACTTCATGGATTCAACATTTGTAATAATGTTTGGAATACAAATATTAACGGACACATTAACTAAATTTATTTATAGTTATTCAATTCAGAGATTCAACCCTAGTAAAAATGGCAACAAGAAAGGTCATACCAGCACCAAGGAAACAATTAGCACACAAGCCAAATCCACAACAAAGAAAATCTACTAAGAATCTTCTGGAAGAAAAACATTCTGAACCCGAATCTACATCAGAAATTGAGATTGATGATTATGATCCATTAGTTGAAAAAACTGAATCATCTTCACCTGATATAGAAACAACGGATTTTGTTCTTTCAACGTTGAAAAAAGGAAGAAACAAAAATGACAATCAGGTCCGCAAAACAAGAAACTACAAAAAAACCAAAGATGGAGATTATAAAACAATCAAAGCACATAATTCTAGAAACCTACTAAAGCAGCTTCAAAGCTTTCCACTCCATGTTCCAAAAATTGAAAAAGAACAATCTTTTGGAAAATACACACGTCGATCGACTGTCGATGACTCCATTTAACAAGATATTCCAAACTTTCCAAAATGATAATATAACATTTAAAGACATAAGCAAAGAATCAGCTACCGTTGATTTAATAATACAATCAAATTCAATAGAAGAAAAAAGCTTTCGTTTTGAAGACATGAAAGTAACAATGAAAGAAATCGAAATTGCTAAAATATTTGGATGGATATTAATGGTTTGACAATTTATACAGGTACTCATTTGAAAGAAGATGAATTGAGCCCTATTGTAAAATGCTTCACAGATCAATATTTTACTGATTGCAAAATAATTAAAGCCAAAGATATAGAATTAAAATTAATGTTAGCTTCAAAAGGAAAGACAAAACAAGATCAAACTGATGTTGCAAGGTTGATGATAATGCATCTACTATCAAAATATTTGCTTTCTAATGCAAACTCATCATTTCTCTTAGCATTGCTGCCATATATCTATACAGTAAATGAAATGAAAAAAGCTTCATGGCTAGCAACAATTTTAAATCATTTAATGGACCAAATCAGGAAACATAAAGATACTCCCAGAAAAATCAGAGCATGTGTATCTATTTCGCTGGTAAATACTAATAACTCATTCTACGTTTTTAGATTATATTATAAACTAAAATATAATATGATATTGTTTTGCATTGCTGGTTCTTTGATGCTATAAAAATAACACAATCAAAAAAAGGTTACGAAGAAAGCGAACCTACATTCACAAAATGGAAACTCCAGGAGGTTACTCCAAATATTATTTAGAAATTCATCAATTGGAAGTCAATTTTTCTTCTTCATAATAACTTTCAGTCAAATATTTACCAGTACATATATTTCATTAGTACATTTGTTCCAGTAATTTTCAAACAAAAAATTTCCTATTAAATATTTGGGAGGCAAATGCTTGCCCGACAAATGTTTGCCTGCCTAATATTTTCCAGCCTAATATTTGCCAAGCAAATATGAAAGTTTAACTTTCTATTTTCTAATTCATAGAGAAAAGAAGAAAAACAAAAAAGGAAAAGGAGCTAAAAATTACCAAAGCAAATTCTTCTAAAGAGCTTTGGATGTTGACAAAAATATGAAATATTCAAAAAACAACTGAAATATCTAAAATTGGAAATGATGAAATTAAAAGAGAATAATGCAGCTCTAAAAGAAGAGAACGAGCTCCTGAAAAAAGAAATTTAAGATTTGAGAAAAAGGAAAGAAAAAGAAGAAAATGATGAAGATCATAATTGTTTGCACAAAAAATGGACAAACACCTCAAAGTTGTATGATTTAGTAGATCTTATGTTATTCTTAGTGATTTGAGTGATTTATGCAAATATATGAAAAGCAGGGGCTAAACTGTAAAAAGACACGCAGATTTATAGTGGTTCAGCCAGAATGTGCCTACGTCCACTTTATATGTTATTTCTCTTCTCTTGTTTTGATTACAAGTACAAAGCTTTGATACAAGTAAAAGAAAGTTGTTTGAAAGTTCTCTCCGTGTTTGAGCTCTCAAACTTGTCCTCCATTGTTGTACCCCTGCCCCTCTATTTATAGAGTGAGGCTGGGGGTAGGGCCTTGGATGTATATAACTGCTGGTGGGCCTGGGCTGACGCGATCTGGCCTGGTATTGTTGGTCCGGAAGGAGCTTGGTTCGGAATGTCTCGGTCCGGTGGCAGCTGGTCCAGTAGGAGCACTGCTCGGTAATGTGGAGCTGAGTTGATTCGGTGGAGAGCTTCATTCGGTGGAGACCTGGTTCGGTGGGGAGCTTCATTCGGTGGAGACCTAGTTCGGTGGGGAGCTTCATTCGGGGGAGACCTGGTTTGGTGAGGAGCTTCATTCGGTGGAGACCTGGTTTGGTGAGGAGCTTCATTCGGTGGAGACCTGGTTCGGTGGGGAGCTTCATTCGGTGGAGACCTGGTTTGGTGAGGAGCTTCATTCGGTGGAGACCTGGTTAGGCGGGGAGCTTCATTCGGTGGAGACCTGGTTCGGCGGGGAGCTTTGAGGAAAAAAGGATGGGTTGGTAGTGGCCATAGTTTGGTGATGAGAATTTGTCCAACACTTGCCCCGCAAAGTGGGGCATACGCCAGCGTATGTCATGCTTTGTTAATTGGACAGTCCCATTCGGTCCTAAGCGCTGAGCCGTCTGGTCCGGTCACTTCGTGCTCGCCTATAAGTATGGGTCCTATGCCGTTGCTTTTTTTTATATCAACCGAACCATTCCCTTGTTATTTTCCGAACCAAGTGTTTAGCCGAACCGAGGTGTCATCTTCGCCGAACCGAAGTGTTGACTTTGCCAAACCAAAGTGTTGTCTTTTCCGAACCGAAGTGTTGCCTTCGCCGAAACAAAGTGTTATTCTTACCGGGTGAGATCTTTTTGCCGCTATGTCGTACCTGTGTTCTCTATGAGTGCCGAATGAACTTAGTACCGGATGAACTTGAAAACTTTACGTGTTTGTTCTATACTTCTACATCCTTTGTTTTAACAACGTGCTTTTGTGTTGCAGATAAATGTCTCGAAAAGCAGAAACTCGATCAGATAAAAGGAGGTCTCAGGGTGAAGGAGAATCTTCCGCAGTGCCCCCTGCTCAGCCAGGACCGGAACGTCACGGATCTACCCCGAGATCTCTAGTGGATGGGTACGGCCCTCAGGAGCTTCTGAACTCCCCGCCCGATTGCTTTCCCAGCTCCCTTAAGGAAGAGCAGCTTGATGTCATCTCCCGCTCTTTTGGAATCGATAGAGCGCGCATGCTGTTGCTAGGGAGAGAAGTTATGCCATATGACCCTCCCGAAGGGTACTTTGCCTACAGCAGATATCATTGCATGTGTGGTGCCATTCTGCCTCTTAATGCTTGGGTAGCCAACTTCCTTACATATCTAAAGGTGGCCCCATTCCAGCTTCAACCCAACTCCTATGATATACTGGTGAGCCTCTTTGTCATCTTCCAGAGGAAGTATGGGCATGCTCCTTCCAACCGGGAGATCCGGTACTTATATAATCTGAGGGGCTATAAGAAGGGGTCCCCATATATCAGCTTGGAGTCAGCTGTAACCTTCAAGCCGGTCTTGGATCTGTATTCTAAGTTCAGCATGTTCAAGAAGGAGTGGTTCTTCGTCAGGGACGACTCTGTTTCTATTCGGCGTTTCACCTCTGGATGTAAGTCGACGCTTTATTTATAATTTCCATTCTGGTTGCGATGCTTCTTCTCATACATTTTCATTTTTGCTAGCGACAGGTGGCTTTGCAGTTGTGGAGACTGATCGCCTGGTTCAGACGACGGCTGAGATAGAAGCTATCCCCGGGAGAGATAGATCAGCTGCCTACCTGATCAGAAATGCGGCCCTCTTGGAGTATAACTTGATCCTTCCACAGCAGTCAGTAGTCAAGCTGAGGGAAATGGCGGAGGAGAGGGCGGCTGCTCAGGCTAAGGGAGGTGTCACGGTAGAGAGTGGCAAGAGGAAACCTTTCATGAAACCTCCAGCTGTCGGGGGTAAGAAACTTAAGAAGTCGGATGGTCCCTCCCCCAGCAATTGCCCGCTTACTCCGGGAAAGGAAGATGTGGAGGAGGAGAGAGGTGAGGGTGGAGACGACAGGGAAGGTGGCGACGGTGGTGATGGCATCGGGGCCTTGCTTCCTGGGCAAGCAGGCGAGATTCAGGAGTGGACGGATGATGCATTCCACCAAGCGTTTGTGGGGCTGGACGGGGAACCGGCTTCGATAGAGAAATCCGGGAAAGCTGACAAGGCTGGGACTGGTGCGAGCGAGCCTCCTCAGACTATTCCAGCCAAGGTGGCTCCGACGACTCAAGGTGAACTTTTGACTCCTGCGGACTCCATTTATGATAGGGACCTAGGAATATTTTATGACCCGCTCCCGTCCTGGAATGAAATCCAGGACTTATTGCAGTATCCTACCCCTCCCCAGGGTTTGTACAATCACAGATGCGTTTTCCTTCTTCTTTTAACTTTTAATTTATCGTATTTTCTCGAATTATGGATCAATGTAAGCTTGTGACACTTGTTCTTCATATCAGGAGCAGGTAAAACGGCCGAGGTCTCAGATTTTCGGCACAGGCTTGAACAGTACAAACTCTCCAAAGCTTCCACCAAGCCGAAGCCTTCGGCCCACCGTTTCGGGGATGTAGTCGGCTACCGTCCTCTTCTCGGTGTTATTGAAGAGGGTATTCAGAAGAGAAAAAGGAGTCATCCCTTATCCGAACCTTCACTCGGTCCCCATCCCCCAATTCAGCCCCTTCATGATATCACAGAGGAGGCTACTGAGTTCGCACTCTCTCCGCACCTGTCTGAAAATCCTACCATCACTCGGATTGATCGTCCTGACTTGGTTCGGAATCCATTTGCGGGTCATCCTGACCTGGATCCAAGTTCCCATGATATTACTTTTGACGAGGTTACCGGTGAGCACCTTCTTCCTCGCAATCCCATGGTACGGGTGCTTGACGAGGCTAAGTCCTTAGATCTCGATTTACTTACTACTCGGATAATTACCATGGGAGACGAGGCCAAGGCTAATTTTGATCGGGTGGCGGAGGAGACTAAAAAGCTGATGGAGCATCATGCTCGGCTGGTTAAGGCTGGAGAGGAGATTGGGAGTGCCAACATCCGACTACGATTGGTGGTTTCGGATCAGGCCAAACAGCTCGCTGATCAGGCCATTCAGATTTCTCAGCATGAGGCTGCTTCTGGACGACTAAAGAAAACCATGGAAGAGGCCAGCCGGGCCGAACTGCGGAAAATGGAAGCTACTTGCAAAGAACGGATCGACATGGCTATTGCCACGGTGGAAGAGGTTCGGAAAGTGGATCTTGAGCAGGTAGAGGAGTTGTCCGGGAAACTTGAGGCTGCAGAGCTTGCTCAAGCCAAGTTGAGGGAGGAGATGGAGGCAATGCGGGAATCCCTTCTGGTTGACTGCTCGAGATACCGATCGGAGTGAGATGCTGCCGTTGAAAGGTTGTCGGCTTCCGAGGCCCGGATGAGGGAGTTTGAGGAGAATGAGGGGATGATGGACAAAATGCTTCAGGACATGTACTTCCGAACCTGGAAGCAGGGCAACCTATCCTGGATGGATGATTTCCCTAGGGTCATGGCTAAGATCTATCTTCGGGCTCTGGAGGAGGCCAAGGCCGATGCGGATAAAGATGGTGGCGTGGCCTTCAGCATGGATGTGGTCACTGCCCAGTTTACCAAGGAGGAGAAGGTGGCGGTGAAGGAGGGTATGCGGTTGCTTGCTGCTGAGGAGGCAGGTGTGCAAGTAGAGGATGACGACCAGGATGGCCAAGAAGCAGGTGCTGGTAAGTCTTCCTTTTTTAGTTTCCCCATTAACTTGGTTGCTTCTCACTAATGAATCCCTTCTCTGTCTGGACAGGTGGGCAACAGGACAAGGAAAAAACTCCAATGTAGCCGGCCCCTTGATTATACCTGGATAAACTCATTTTGTGGACTTGACAGGGTTGTAGATGTTAGTCTTAAAACAGTAAAGTAGCTTTTAGGTTGTATTATTTTGCTACTTGTAATAAATAGCTCTATTCTTGATGTGTAATTCTTTGACTTAAGCTGATTTTGTCGTCTTCTGAATGTTTGTTGCTATTTTGACATGTCGTATGAGAAATATAGCTATGTATATTCTTGTAATTGAATTGTGTTTGATGTCAGGTTCTGGTTTTAAAACATAATTTCATGACTTGCAACATTAGCGTGTGGTGTGAACAAATTATAGTCATGTATTTGTACACAAAAGAAGAAAATACCGCCTTTCATGTTTTAATTGTAGATGGCAGTCTGGAATATCTCGTATGACCGAGCAAGGAACGCGGTTGAATGCCCTGCCATCCAATTGTGAGTCCCTACACCCATTAGCGAGTATCTCCTACTCTGTATCCTGTACTTTAGGGATTGTTATAGAGGATAGGAGTGAAGTTTCTTAAGTAAAATTGAAATATATGAAAAAGTAAAACTTCCAATCACGGAAGGCCTTCGATGTGCTTAAGTTCATGGCAAATGGGTTTTGTAGTCACTTTCCCTAGCTGTGGGTCTTGGAGACATTTGTCACCCATCTTACGCCTCCGCGGGGAGTTAATTCTTTTTTAACCACAGCCGCACTTAAGACACATCGGAGCCGAGATCGCGCACAGTAACTACCCGGGCAATTATGGCCCGTAATCGTGGGTATTATTCGATTTACTGTGGCCGGCTAGCGTGGGTGCCGATCGTCAACTGTGAACTGCCCCTGGCTGGCCACACCTTATGTTGGGGCTTATAGTCGGTTCACAGTTGCCGGAGAGCTTAACGCCGTAATGAGCTGCCTCGGCTATAGTCGACCTTCTCGGTGGCTTATAATCGGCTCATTTCAGTTGGCTTTAAGGGCCGTCGCGAGCAATGAGTTAACCCGCAGCAGAGGGATGCTGGAGCAAAAGTGTCTCATTGGTGAGGGCATAGATTCGCATAGTACCTGTTAGGTTTTGCCCAAGTGAAGTTGCGCCGTGGAGTGCTTTGAGTGGAAATGCTATACGCATAGGATTTTATTCAACAGAAAAGGATAAAGTTAACAAGTAGCCAAGATATAAAGGAACAAGTTAAAAAAGAGACAAGGTTTTTTAAAGTGGTTCGGCATGAAAAGGCCTACGTCCACTGATTCTCTTTGTTAATTCACTTCATATGGGCAGTACAAGTTAAGAAAAGTATCGACGGAGGTTCTGGATGTTCCATACCCTCTGGAACACCTCTCCGTCCACTGTTGACAAAATATAAGCTCCATTGTGGAGATCTTTATGAATTACATATGGTCCATCCCAGATTGGGTCTAGTGCTCCGGGGCGAGGGAAGATTCGCTTGAGGACAGGATCCCCTTCTTGTAAGGTACGATGCTTGACTTTGGAGTTGTATTGTGCTGCCACTTTCTGCTTGTGGGCTGCTGTTTTAAGGACTGCATCATTTCTTCTCTCCTCAACTAGATCCAAAGACATGTGGAGGAGTTCTTCATTCTCTTCTGGGTTATAGTGGATTCTACGGTGGGAAGGCACAATGGTTTCAACTGGGAGCATAGCCTCCGATCCGTATGCCAAAGAGAAAGGAGTGTGCCCCATTGATGTTCTGAAAGATGTGTGGTAGGCCCACAGTGCCGTAGGGAGTTCATCCACCCAAGCACACTTTGACTTTTCGAGCATCTTTTTAATCAGAGTTTTCAGAATTTTGTTGACTGCTTCGACTTGTCCGTTTGCCTGGGGATATGCTACGGATGAGAAGCTTTTATGGATTCCGTTCTCTCGACACCAGTTGGCGAATTCCTCGCTGTCAAACTGAAGTCCATTGTCTGATATGTTTTTTAGTGGGACTCCGTACCTGCATAGAACATTTTTGATCAAGAAGTTAATAACTTTTGCTGAAGATACTTTATTCAGAGGTTCCGCTTCCACCCATTTGGTGAAATAATCAACTGCCACTATAGCATATTTGGCCCCGCCTCGGCCCATCGGTAGCTCGCTGATTAAGTCAATTCCCCATATTGCGAAGGGCTGGTCATTTGAGTAATCTCAGTTGTTGGTAGCCGCGGAATCTTAGCAAATTTTTGGCATCTGTCACACTTTTTGATGAAATCTAAGGCGTCCTTGCTTAAGGTGGGCCAGAAATATCCGTATCAGAGTATCTTTTTTGCTAATGTTTGCCCTCCGGTGTGATCTCCGCAGCTCCCCTGATGGATGTTGGATAAGACTTCCTTGGCTTCCCTCCTAGCGACACACCTCAATAACGGGTTAGAGAATCCGCGCCGATAGAGGATGTCTTCTTGTATTGTGTAGCGGGATGCTTTCCTCAAGATTTTCTTGACTTCGTTACGCCCGTTGGGTAGTGTACCACTTTGTAGGTAGTCTCGGATGGGAGTCATCCAAGTTGCTTCTTCGGTTGCAGCTATCAGATTCACTTGCTCAAAACTTGGGGCCAGTTGCTTTGAGATGGTTACTGCCCCGAAGATGGTGATGTCTCTTACACTTGCTTGCTTTGCAAATTCGTCGGCCTCTCGGTTCTCTTCCCCGAGGGATGTGTTTGACTAAGTAGTGGTCCAATCTGCTGAGAAGTAACTTGGTCTTCTTTAGATATGCTATGAGTCATTCTTCTCGAGCTTGGAATTCTCCTAGTATTTGATTAACAATAAGTTGAGAATCGCTATGAAGACACAAAGAATTGGCTCCGATTTCTAGTCCAGCTATCACTGCTTCATATTCTGCATCGTTGTTGGGGGCAGCGAACTCCAACCTTATAGCATAGTGCAGTTTGTTTCCCCTGGGAGTGATTATTACCACGCCTGCCCTCGAGCCCTGTTCGTTTGATGCACCATCCACAAAGAGATTCCACTTGATATCTTCTGCTATTTCCAATTTCTCCTTATCTTCGTTGGTAGTGAATTCTGCAATGAAATCAGCCATGGCTTGTCCCTTGATGGCGGTGCGAGGGTGATAGCTGATATCATACTGACTTAGCTCAATGCACCATTTAAGTAGTCGCCCAGAAGTGTCGGGACGATGGAGTACCTACCTCAGTGGTTGATCAGTCAGAACTTTGATGGAATGAGACTGGA
Organism: Allium fistulosum; assembly: GCA_030737815.1. Taxonomy (NCBI): domain Eukaryota; kingdom Viridiplantae; phylum Streptophyta; class Magnoliopsida; order Asparagales; family Amaryllidaceae; genus Allium; species Allium fistulosum. The sequence continues at coordinate 949,325,695 of CM060907.1, read as the reverse complement.
AGTAGTGACACAGCTTTCGTGATGTGATTAGTAAACAGTATGCTAGCTTCTCAAGTTTAGGATATCTGACTTCTGCCCTAGTAAACCTTTTGTTGACGAAGTAAACTGGCCGCTGCGTGCAGTTGTCTTCCCTTACCAAGGCTGCGCTTAGGGCGTGAGATGACACAGCAAGGTATAGGTATAATTCTTCGCCTTCGCTTGGAGTCGAGAGTACCGGTGGTTTCTGGAGGTGTTCGATTAGGTTAAGGAAAGCGGTTAAGCATTCGTCACTTCATTCGAACTTTCCCTTGTCTTTCTTTAGGGCTTCGAAAAAGGGGACGCACTTGTCCATTGCCTTGGAGATGAATCGGCTTAGGGCAGCCACTTTTCCATTCAAACTTTGCATTTCCTTCCGAGTGGAAGGTATCTTGATATCCCTTAGCACTCGGACTTGTTCAGGGTTCGCTTCAATCCCTCTGGCATGGACGATGAATCCTAAGAACTTCCCTGACGACACTCCGAAGGAGCACTTTAGTGGATTCAACTTCATTCCATACTGTCGAAGTACCTGGAACATCTCGCCTAGGTGGCTTACGTGATCTTTGGCTTTCCTTGACTTTACCAGCATGTCATCTACATATACTTCCATAGTTTGTCCTATTAGCCCTGCAAACATCTTGTTGACGAGGCGCTGGTAGGTGGCTCCTGCATTTTTAAGTCCGAAAGGCATTACCTTATAGCAGTATAAACCCCGATCGGTGATGAAACTAGTGTGGTCTTGGTCGGGAGCATGCATAGGAATTTGGTTATATCCTGAGTATGCGTCCATAAAAGATAGGAGCTCGTGCCCGGCTGTGCTGTCTACAAGTTGGTCGATTCTGGGAAGTGGGAAGCAATCCTTTGGGCAGGCGTCGTTTAGGTTGGAAAAGTCAATGCAGGTTCGCCACTTCCCATTAGCCTTTTTTACCAGCACCGGGTTGGCGATCCATTCCGGGTAGATAGCTTCTCGTATGAAGTCATTGGCGAGTAGATTCTTTACTTCTTCATCGAGGGCTGCTGATCGCTCTGCCCCCATACTTCTCTTTCTTTGTTTTACAGGCGCCTTGGTAGGATCAATGTTTAATACATGGCATGCTATGTCGGGGGAGATTCCGGTCATGTCAGCGTGTGACCAAGCGAATACATCCAAGTTGTGGCGGAGAAAATCGATGAGGTGTTCCTTCAATCTGGCTTTTAGTTGGGACCCAATTTTCAATAGTCTACTAGAGTCGTGCTTGTCTACAGATATAAACTCCATAGCCTCTGCAGGCTCGGCGGTGGCCTCCTCCTCTTTGTCCCTAGGGTCTAATTCATTGAAAGGGTCGCTGGTATATCGAAGAGGAGGGGCTTCCTTTAGTTGCTATTCTTCTAGATTTTTTGTGCAGAGGGCAATATCTACACCCTTCCCTTTATCCTTCCTGTGGTTGTTGCGAAGTTCAGTCACATAGCAGTCTCGAGCAACGTCCTGGTCTCCTTCCACTTCCCCTACCCCATTGTCTGTTGGAAATTTCATCTTTAGGCACCATGGGGCTAGGACAATTTGGAAGTCAGACAAGGCTGGTCTTCCTAAGAAGGCGTTGTAGGCCTAATGGTTTTCTATTAGCACGAACGTTTGCTTCCGTACAATGGAGCGGGGATGGCTTCCAATCTCAACAAAGAGGTCTAGTTGCCCGAGGGGCATCTTAGCATCCCTAGTGAAACCGTGTAGTGGTTTATCGCAGGGAGATACATCCTTCATTGATAGCTTCATTTTGTCGAATGCGTGTTTGAACAGGATGTTTACTGAGCTTCCAGTGTCTACCAGGATTCGGTAAACTTCGGCAGGACCAAGTCGGGCAGAGATGACCATGGGATCCATGTGAGGGTACTGCCTTCCTTCTAGGTCACGCTTACCGAATGTGATGTCATTACTTTCTTTCCGCTTCGGGTGGCGCTCTTCTATAACCGAATTGACACAGTCTTTATTGTCTCTAAGCGACTTTCCATATCCCTCCATCTCTTTCCAGCTTCTGTCTGCGATGTGCGGTCCTCCTGAGATGGTATGGACCACTATCTTTTCTTGGTTGGAGCTGCTAGCGTTGCGGTTTCCTCTGTCGGCCCCCGGTGAGGGTAGCCTTGGGTTTTCATTTGCAGGAGCTGGGGTCCTGTCCTGACCTTTTACATAACGTTCCAGTTTCTTCCTTCTGATGTGTTCCTCAATCAGATCTCGGAGATGATGGCATTCGTTGGTATCATGCCCGTGAGATTCGTGGAAGCGGCAGAACTTTCCAGACTTCTGTGCATTATCTGATTCCTTCTTGTATGGTGGGCGTTTGTATCTAACTTCGCCTTGGGTGGCAAGGAAGATATTTTCGACGGTCTCGTTCAAAGGAGTGTAAGTGTCGAATCTTGGTCCTGGCCGATATAGGCGCTTTTCTCCCTTCTTGCCCCCAGCATTGTCTCTGAAATCATTTCTTCGAACGTCCCTTGCCACAGCAGGGGCGTTGCCATGGGTTGTCTTATTTTGCTGTCCTGACTGCCCCTCAATGGCAGCATCCTCAAGCCACATGTATTTCCCGGCTTCATGGAAGAAATCGGGTAAAGTAGCTGGTTTTTCTTTTGTAAACCTTCTAGCAAATTTAGTGTCCGGATGCACACCACTACAGAGGGCCATTAGGATAAGCTTCTCATCGGCATCTTGGACTGCGGCTGCCATGGCGTTGAATCTGGTTAGGTATTACTGCAGCTTCTCTCCAGGTTTCTGTTTGACGCTGGATAAGGAATAAGCGTCCTTAGGTTGCTCCACATGAATGCGGAACTGACTGATAAATTTTTCCTTCAACATTTCCCACGAGCTGATGGATCCCTGGGGTAGATGACAGAACCAGGAGGTAGCAAGATCTGCTAAGAAGAGCGGAAAGCATTTGCACAGTACTCCCTCTGTCGCCCCACTCATGAGCATATGTTGTGTGTACCTCTGTAAGTGTACAACGGGGTCGGAGGTCCCTTTGTAGGGTTCCATTGTTGGCATCTTCCATTCTCGGGGGGTGATAGCAATTTCGATATTGCGGGCGAAAGGGCTGGTTACCCTAGCGCCTATCTCTCGATCTCTTTGCTCCCGTTGTACACACTCTCTGAATAAGCGTGCCATTCTTTCATCAGAATTTGGAGCAAATAGAAATGAGTTTGGTTCTGTCCTGTGGGATTGATTCTGTCCAGATGACCTGTAGGGATGGTATCGTCTATCATTCCTCATATTTTCCAGTGGCTGCCTTTGATCTTCTGGGAGCATGCTAGGGTCAGCTACAGTTGGCCCTTGCCTTGATCTTCCCCTGCCGGGTTCTGATCTAAGCACTTCCTCGGGTCCAACTTCGGGCTGGACTCTAGCTCGGCCTCGTTCACTGGCGTTTCCGTGGTTAGGTAGTATGACAGGCTCAGCTACAGTTGACCTCCGTCTGGTACCTCCCCCGTTGGGTTCGGTACCAAACGTTTCCTCGGGCCTAACTTCGGGCTGTACTCGGTCTCGGCTCCTACCATGGCTATTCCTACCGTTAGCTCCTTCGAAGAAGGAAGATCTTTGTTGTCTATGAGATTCTCCAGACTGGGACTCGCCCCATGATTCAGTGTTGCGGTTGGATTCTTCAGCGTCCCTTAAGCGTGACATGAGATGGTCCACCAAGGCTTCCTGCTGGGACGTGAAGCGGTTAGTTACTTCAACCACAACTCTGTCCAAATCTGCCCTAGTAATTGCTGTAGGATGTTCTGTGGTAGGAGTGGTTGGGTTAGCCTGTCCTTCATTTGTTGCTGTTGCTGGAGGAGGACGATTTACTTGATTCGTGACAGCTGGATCTGGAAGACTGCTGGATGCGATGTTTTTTCCTTTGTTAACATATTTTCTCTGTTTGGGAGGCATGTTTTCCAAGTGGCGGACGATGCTGTTAGGAAAACTCGTTAAGTGGATGAAGCTGAAGCTTCGAGCTCCTACCGTTATCAGTGAAAGCACCAAAAATGTTTGCACAAAAAATGGACAAACACCTCAAAGTTGTATGATTTAGTAGATCTTATGTTATTCTTAGTGATTTGAGTGATTTATGCAAATATATGAAAAGCAGGGGCTAAACTGTAAAAAGACATGCAGATTTATAGTGGTTCAGCCAGAATGTGCCTACGTCCACTTTATATGTTATTTCTCTTCTCTTGTTTTGATTACAAGTACAAAGCTTTGATACAAGTAAAAGAAAGTTGTTTGAAAGTTCTCTCCGTGTTTGAGCTCTCAAACTTGTCCTCCATTGTTGTACCCCTGCACCTCTATTTATAGAGTGAGGCTGGGGGTAGGGGTCTTGGATGTATATAACTGCTGGTGGGCCTGGGCTGACGCGATCTGGCCTGGTATTGTTGGTCCGGAAGGAGCTTGGTTCGGAACGTCTCGGTCGGGTGGCAGCTGGTCCAGTAGGAGCACTGTCCGGTAATGTGGAGCTGAGTTGATTCGGTGGAGACCTGGTTCGGTGGGGAGCTTCATTCGGTGGAGACCTGGTTCGGTGGGGAGCTTCATTCGGTGGAGACCTGGTTTGGTGAGGAGCTTCATTCGGTGGAGACCTGGTTTGGGGAGGAGCTTCATTCGGTGGAGACCTGGTTCGGTGGGGAGCTTCATTCGGTGGAGACCTGGTTTGGTGAGGAGCTTCATTCGGTGGAGACCTGGTTCGGTGGGGAGCTTCATTCGGTGGAGACCTGGTTCGGCGGGGAGCTTTGAGGAAAAAAGGATGGGTTGGTAGTGGCCATAGTTTGGTGATGAGAATTTGTCCAACAATAATGATGACAAAGTTAAAATGATCAAATAAATGACGATGAAGCAATAAATGATGATAATGATAATTATGAAAAAGATCAACCTGAAAACAGGGATACATATTGTGATGAAAAAGATAAATATGTTAGTATTAATAAAGAGGATAATGGTGATGATGTAGTTTTAGATGCAAACACTGAAGGTTTTAATGAAGATAAAATCGTTGAAGCTGATGGTGCTGACAAAGACACGAAAGAAGGTTGTGATGATAATGCTGCTAATGTAGATAATGATGTGAAAGATGATATTAATGATAAAGACAATAAAGATACTAATGGTGAAACTAAAGTTGATGGTGGCAAAGATGGTGATAATAGTAATGATGGTGCTTATGTTATTGATGGTACTAATGGTGGTAGTGATGGTATTGGTAATAATAATGACCAAAATGTTGATGACAAAGATGGTGGTGATCATAATGCTAGTGCTGGTAATGGTGATGGTATTGGAGGCAATGGTGGTATTGGTGACAAAGATGGTGGTGCTAGTGATGATATTGGTGATATTGATGTTGGTGATATTGATGGTGTTGATCAAAATAAGTATGATACTGCTGCAAAATATGACGATGATGGCACTGATGAAATAGCAAGCCAATTTGAAATAGCTATCATATCAAAGGAAGTAAAAAAGCAATGAACAAAAAGAAGCTATAGAAGAAAAAAAGAAAGCATAGAAAAAGGTAAATATTTACAAATTATTGCTGAAAATTAAGGCGTGCAAAAGATCTGAAATTTTTTGATAAACCAAATGATCTAATTGTAGGAGGACATCATAAAAAAATAGTTCAAAAAACAACAGGTATATATTTTAATACAAATTTCGTTTTTTCATATAAAATAAGTCTCTCAAAATATTTGACATACACTAAATATATAATTGAAATAGATGTTGAAAATTTTGGCATACCAAGGAAAGACTTCCCAACATTCAAACTATTGTCATCAAGTGAAAGCCAGGAAAGTAGCCAAAAATCAACTCAAGATCAAACGGAGATCCAAAAAAAATTGGCTGCAGAATATGAAATAAAGAAGGAAAAATACGAGAAAAAAATTTAAAAAAGAATAAAAGAGAAGTTTCTCCGTCTTCACTATCTAAAAAAATTAAAACTGAAAACAAAAGAGGAAAAACAGAAGATCCAAATTCCAATACGAGCCACCAAAAGAAAGAAAATACACAAAAAAATCAAAGAAAGACAATGTCGAAAAAAAGAAGTTAAAAAAGGTAATATTGTCGACATACCTGAAGAAGATGAATCTGATCATGATAGATCGAAAATAAAAGAAGATGCTATGATAGATGTTGAAAAAACCAAGCTTGCAAAAAGATGACTTTCAAACAATCAAATTAGTGAACTAAAAGCTTTTTACCAACATGAAGTAAATAAGCAAGCTATTTAAATAAAACATAATATACATACATACATAAATGTATACATGGCAAATATTTGCCTGACTGAAATTTGCCATCTAACATGCTCACTAACTTACAATAATACATACTAATATAGTTTTGATATTAGTAGAACATGAAAACAGCATTCTATGACGCAGAAAAAGACAATGAAATAAGAGGAGTGAATATTTCAGATATGCTATTTAACAAATTCATTAATTCGAAGGTATATAATTTTACAACACATTTTCAAAATAATATGATAAATATAAATTAAAAAATAAGAAAATTGATATATGGAATTTAATATCGATGCAGGTTATAGACTTGTTCACGAAAATTAAACTTTAGCCAAAACATAAAGATATTGTTTACTTACATTCCTATGTAGCGTTATGAAATACTTAAACCAAAAATACATATCACTTTAAAACTAATTATACTATAAATATAGATATCTATTATTGCCGACTACAAACCCACATATGAATCTTTGGTTGTCAAAGTGTTGGAAGAAAGTACAATTACTTGCAAAAAAATATTTATACCGATGCATCATGTTAACCACGAAACATTTTTAGGGTTTAATGTAGTTGACAAAACATGGAAGCACTTCGATTCCCAAAGACCAAGATCAAAAAATGACAACTTCCTACACAAACAACGAGCTATTAAAATTGTAAGTTATAAATATGTTTACAATTGATGTTGACAATTTGGTGAACCTTCTTAGAACAATTTATTTATCTGTTCACAATTTTCAGAGAGACAATTTGATGAACCTGCTTAGAACAATTTATTCAAGAAATGACAAGAAACCAACAGGATTAAAAAATAATCCAATCAAATTCATAACTTGTCCAAAACAAGAGTCTTATTCATAAGTAAAACTTATTATTCACAAAAGTATTTTCTAAAACATTAAAAAAATCAATTTTTTGAAACGATGCATAATTGATTGTGTGATATTTGTCATGAGATTCATGGAAGATCTTTTCAAAGACAAAGACATTGAAGAGAATCCTGAGTTGTATAATTTTGATCCCATATAGGATATTAAAGTTTTGACGGTATATGATACAGTCGCAAACAAAAACATAGATGGAAATTAGATCTTGATACATAGAAAAGGTCTCAAAGGTTTACTGGCTATGGCCAATTTTGGATAATGAATGCAATAAACTTCTTGATATTGGATGTGGGTTATTAACTTTTAGATGTAGGTATTAGATGTTAGACATTGATTATTTTAAAAACACATGTTTGATGTTAGATTGTGATTGTTGTACGTTTATATACATTGTTTGATATCAGATTTGAATGTTGCATATGTTTTTTAACCGAAATGTAATATGAAATATTCAAAGAAAATGTTGTTTTATACGGTATAAAATTATAAAAAATTGTATATTCAGTTCAATATATGGTATGATACTTTTGACCAACAAATTTTTACCAAGCAAATATTATTTTAGCAAAGGTTTCTAGCCAAAAAATTTAAAAATTAAAAAGATTACTATATTTTCTTATAATTGCGTTGAGGTATTGCTATAATTTTCATACAAAATTTTTTTTCAATAAAACAACAACTACCAACACAAATACAAAGTTCATATCAAAGCAAAAGAGCGAAAAGTATGAAGTTAAACAAAAATAAAAAGTTCTCTTTTCATTCACTAACATTCCATTCTATAAAGATTACTTTGCCTAACTTACAAGAAGCAGATTCTAGTTTTGGACCGTGTGTAAATACATTTTTTAGTTCCTTAAAGCAATGATTTATTATATCACTAAAACATACGAAATTAAATGCCTATATTTTTCTATCAGGATGGAGGAAGATTTCGTTGTACATTAATCTCTCATTTGAAATCAGAGACAAGTCTTATTTTCCTTCTTAAAATCCTTTAGCGGAGGATTGCAATCCCTGTCTGATCTTTCTTACTCTTAATCTTCATCTCTTTTCTCTAAATCCTCCATATTCATTCAAGTAGACCTGAACTTGAGGTCGTTAATAGAGGATGGCTAGGGGGCTCGAAAACAGAGAAAGATGGGATGAGGTTACTGCCTTAAAGTGAAAGAAGCATATTGCGGAGAGCCAGTAAGTACAATGGCTATTCAGCTAGCACTGATTTTAGTTTAAGTACAGATAAAATAATACACAAAAAACACCATCAGTGCTCAAACTCAAAAGGATCGCCAATAAGACAAGGAAAAATAGGAGATAACAGTAGTTAGCCATAGAGAAAAGTTAAAGGTATAATTTTTTACTAAAGAAGAAGATGAAAAGCAAAGAAGAAGAAAAAAGAAGAAGATATTGACACATAAAAAATTCTCAGCCATAGATCTACAAATTAGTCAACCAATCCTCGCCTTAGAACTCTGTTCAGGGGATAGAACCGAAAACCGATTCACTGACATCAATACTGGACTATTTTGTTTCTATATTAGGAACATGTCAAAATATAACTGCTTTTTATGATTCAATGACAGACACTTTTGACCAACATTTTAAGCTAATAGGGAACTTAACTAACTACATCTGACTAATGCTCACATGTTGCATAAATATTGAAACAACTTACTAAATATTAAAATAGCTTAGTAAATATTAAAACAACTTACTACATATATTTTTGATATAGAAAGAAAAAAAAACAAAATAACTGCTGATACTTGAAATCAAACTCAAAGCTACTAAATATTTATATTACAATTATAAGTTGGGCTAATATTTTCCTAGCAAATATTAGCCTTTTGATATTTGTTATTCTACAAAATATCATAATACTTATTCAATGACATCAATAGTGAAATGTTTTGTTTGAAATGATGCATAATTGATTGTGCGAGAATTACAAAGAAAAACAACAGACTAACTGCTGAAACTTGAAATCAAACTCAAAGCTACTAAATATTCATATGACAAGTATAAAATGAGCACATATTTACCTGGCAAATATTTGCTCTCTGATATTTGCTATTTTACAAAATATCAGAATACCGATTCAACGACATCTATAGTGAAATGTTTTGTTTCAAATGATGCAGAACTGAATATACAATGTTTCCAACATCTAACGAGTCTTTTCCAATCACATCATTTTTATTAATGCCCAACATTGGTTTTGATGTCAATAAACATATGACAATTATATAAAATATAGATACTAACGTTTTATCAAATTATCCAGATAATTTATAGAGTCATAGATTATTTTGTTAAAACCCTGGTAGCACTTCTTTGATCTCTCTTCTCATTTGTCTTAAATGTTTGAAAATATATTTTCTATTTTTAAACAATTTGAATTTCGGAAATGATTTTAAAAGAATTCCTATTTTCAAAGTGGCTTTCAAATGATTTCTTACTTTTTGATTTTATAATTTAAGTAATTAAATTTTTAAGTATTTTATATCTTAATATACTTTTAAATCTATTATACTTTGTTATAGTTTTAGTTATGCTTTCTAAATATTTATAAGTATATTATAACATTTATTATGTTTTTAAATGTATTTCACTTGTAATTCATATATATTTTTTTTCAAAAGATATTCATATTTAAATCCTTTATATATTTAAAATATTTCAAAAATAATTTTATAAAATTTTCTTGTTTTATTATGATTAAAATATGTATAAACTATGTTTAGATGATTTTACAAAGTATCAAAATATTTTACAAAGCCTAATATTTTCAAAACAAATTTTATAAAGTATGTTTCAAATATAGCAAGGATATGTCGACATACATAGGTTGGGTATGCCGACATATAGGCCGATTTTTAAAATTTGAATGGAAGTGTTTTTTCATCGTGGATGGACATGACCATTATTTCCCTATAAACAATAGCTAAAACCCCTAAATTTGGTTAATTACTTTCTTATATTTCTCTCCTCATTTTACTCTCTTGTTTTCTAAAAGAAATTATACTCTAACTCTTCTCAAATTCAATCAAAATCAAATCCAAACTCCATTGATTTGATTCTCTATTGATAACTCTCTGATCTCTATCGTCTCTCTCACTCAAATCACAATGAAAATGCTATTCAAGAGGTTATAGGATCATTTGTACTCAAGATCAAGAAACTAAGTCTGTAAATATATCAAATCATACTTTTATACCCTGTGGTGTGCTTGGTGTCTCTGAAATCCAAGTGGTGTGCTTGTGTCGCGTCTGAATAAAGTAGGTGTGCTTGGTGTCCCAAAAATCCAAGTGGGTGTGCAGGTGTCCCATTCGAATCCAGTGAGTGTACCTAAAGCTTGGAAAATATAGAGGGTGTGTCTCGTAGCCTTGAAATCAAGATTGGATTAACTTTGATATTTGAAAAGAAATCTATACAAGAAATTGTACGGGACTGGATGTAGGGTAACTCCGAACCAGTACAAAAAAATTTGGTGTGATCTCTCCAACTCTTTACTTTTTACTTTTACTACATTTATATATGTCCATGTTTGCATCTATGATTTTTGATTCTGCATTGTTTAATTCTAATCTTAAAAGAATTTAAAAAGATTCACAAAAATCAGTAAACACTATTCACCCCCCTCTAGTTTTAAATTAGCCTTAAGATCCATCTTCCACAAACTAACATTTGGTATCAAAGCATTGGTTTTTAAAGTACTCAGAATCTTGAATTTTAAAAAGTTTTAATGGCTAACAACACTTTTGGTAATACAACTAGTAACAGTGTTAGTTCACTTGTTAGTTACTCATTTGTTAAAGGATGATCTATTGCTAGACCACCACTTTTTAATGGCGGTAATTACGCATATTAGTAATGTAGAATGAAAATATAGTTACAGTCAATTGGTCTAGAGATTTGGAATATCACACAGAATGAGTACACTAAGCCTCAGATTGATTTTTCACAATGAACTGCTGACCAAAAGGCAGTTGCACAAAGTAATTCTAAAGCCATGAATATTTTGTTTTGCTCATTGAATAGAAATGAAATTAATAGACTATCTATCTATAAGTTTGCATTTGAAATATGGAAAACACTACAAGTTATACATGAGGGCACTAGTAAAAGTTAAACAAACCAAAATTTCTATGTTAACTAATCAATTCCAATTATTTAAAATGAGTTCAAATGAATCCATTTCTGATATATATAGTTAATTTCAAGATATAGTTCATTCACTAATTGCATTGGGTAAAAGTTTTTCTAAAGAGGATCAAGTTAGAAAAATCCTCAATTCACTTACTCGTAAATGGAAACTAAAGACCCTTGCGATTGAAGAGGCTAATGTCATTAACTCTCTAAAAAATAATGAGTTAATTGGCAATTTAATGCCATTTGAAGCATAAAAGCAGGGCAAGAGAGAAAGAAAGGAAATAGAGAAGAAATCCATCGCTTTTAATGCCATAACACATGATCTGAATTATGACAACGATGACGGTGAGGAAATCACCTTCATGACAAGAATTTTCAGAAAATTTCTGAAATACATAAAGATGAACAATCTCACGAGAAACGATAATAAAAATCTAGGAAGTGGAAGTTGAAATGCCGTTAGATGTTTTAGTTGCAATGAACTTGGCCATATATAGAGAGACTGTCCATATCCAGAAAATTGAAAAACTCACTAAATATCGATTCACCTAGAAAAAGGAAAAGGGCTCATACTGCTACGTTGGACGATTCAGACACTTCCTCAATTGATAATGAACCAGATATAGAAAATATCAATATATGCTTCACTGTATTAATGGATTCTGAATAGTTCGAAGAAATGGATCAAAAATAGGCACGCAGTAAAATATATATTTTAAATTTTTGAATGGAATTTTTGGTTGCATTTGATTATTAGGAATAACCTATAAATTAATGATAATTTTCAATGAATATGGTATGAATATATATATATATATATATATATATATGTATGTATGTATGTATGTATGTATGTATGTATTTGTATTAATTTTTTGAGAGAAATGTGTGATCTTCTACAGTAGAGGAGAGCACACATGTACATTTATATATAACACCAAAAGTAAAGGATCTGCCAACAAGCCTGGCAGGTAGCCAAAAACCCCCGGTACAAAAAGAAAGATAAAAAATCCCTCCCAAAGGCAAAAGAAACAAATGTCTCTCCCAAAACAAACAACTCTATAAAAAACTAAAGACCGAAACTTGTCCAGAAGATAAGCTACCATCTAAAACAATCTCCACAACCTCAATCTCGACCACCAAACCTGAAAACAACTGATCAAGGCACAAATAAACTCCAAAACAACAATCGCCAATACAATTCCCCTAAAAAGCCGCAAACCTTAAGCAAAAGACTTAAAAGCTTTAGATTTTAAACGAGGACTTCTCCTAATATTAGCAGAAGAGAAACTCCTATTTCTCCTATTAGATTTGGATGCACTAGTCGATTCACAAGTAAAATTAGGAGAACGAGAAAATTTACCTATAGAAGCTAGACAACAATACATAACAAACTTGAAACCCCCAGTACGATAATAAACTGCTCGCTCAGAACCGACTTGTCCATTCGAATTGCTAAGCTTAGAAGAACCATCCATCCCAAAGTCAACAGATGAAGCTTGCTTCACCAAACCCAGGTTCAAAGAAACAACCCCATTTAACATGATAAGACAATTATACAACCCCTGCAAACCAATCACCCCCTCGAACCTTAGTGCAACAGAACTCAAGAAAACTTCAAACCTATCAAATGAACCACACAAACTCGCTGCAATTTGATTTTTCACACCCACTTCATAATACATGTCAGCAGCTACGTTATACACATCCATTACAATTTTCACAGCCACTACATTAATCTTATCAACATCTCTATCAGCACGCAGTGCCATTCCATCCCCAAAATAACAAACACCAACGCAACTATCAGAAGCATATGTATGTTGATCCCTGTTTGTACTCAGAGACACACAACCATTGTGAGAAATGAAAATGTCTTCACCCATCTCTGTACATAAAACAAAACCATCTTTATATATCGCCAAGTCCTCTCTATATTCTAAATCATCGATTGGATCCGGGTCTAAAGCTTGCTCTAAAACTTTCATACTGGAGCTATCAACAGTTAAGATCCGATCATAATAGAGAGATGATGAAGCAACAGAGTTATCATCCAAATACTGTGAATTCTCCTCAGAATCTTCCAATAAAATTTGATGGTTAACATTCAAATGAGACAGATCAATATTTGGATCAAGAAGTAATGAATCTGGACACAAACAATCTGCCGAACTATCTCTCAACACCATGAAACAATCATCGACCAAAGGACAAGAAAACCCTTTAAGCCCATCCTTGACTGATACACCACCATTAACAGAATCAATACCATTCAAAGAAGAGTTAAAAAACCTAGAATGATCTAAAGGATCGCCAAATTTATCACAATAATTTCTACCAGTATTGACTACAATTAACGCGTTGAAATGATTAAACAAATCTTCTAAAAGATCGATCGCTTCCTTTCTTTGAAGCCTCAGATGGTCCAATAAAATACCTTTTAATTTCCTACATTTTGAGCGAAAAAAATAACCATGCTCAGACAAAGAAAGATCCCTCCGATCCCCAGAACAAGAACTGAAATTAATCGAACAACTACTCTTCTTATGACCAAAGAGCCCACAGCCGAAACATCTAATTGGAACACGACATTCCCTTGCCAAATGATACAAATCCCCACAACAAAAACATCTTTTAACTCTTTTGGAATCCATCCTATTCTTGAGAGCAGAATTATGCTTGAACGATCGAGAATATGACAGCGGAGGTTGAGCAAACGATCTATTAGGCGCTGGGTATGAATCCGGGAAAGGATAAAAATTGGATAGATTTGAAGAAAAGGGACGCGAATTAGAAGAATTGGGAAACAAGTAAGGATGAAATATATTTTTTAATTAAAATAATATATATATTTAAAGTAACTTTCAAATTATTTAATGTGTATATATATTAGTAATAATTATATATACACATAGGAATCTTTAATTCAATTCCTCTTTTGAAAATCACGTGATGTATGTCGATATACCCAATATGTATATATCGACATGTGTACTCAGATTTCGAATTTCAAATTCAAAATTTGAATTTCCCTCCAATATTTCACCAACCTCAATTTTCTGAAAATGTGTCACTTAACCGGAGAACATGTCCATTGTTTCTCTATTTAATCAAACTATCTCCATTTATTCATTTCACTTTCATTTTCAAATTCAAAAATTCATTATCTTTCTTATCTCCTCAAACTATTCTTCAATGGCTTCCTCAAGCAACACTCTAGCAACCATGAGGCTTTCTAGAAAAACAAAAGGCTTTCTTCTTCATGACAAAGAAGCCGTACAATCCTATATGGAGTATATATCTTTTGGAAACGTCTCTTCCAGAAGATTTGCTATTTTCGATGATTTTCCCACTTATGATCTTTATAATCATTGTTTTCAAAATGGAATTCTTGGATTAACATATGCTTTCCAAAATGATTTTGTATGTTACCTAAATTTGGTAAAAAGAATTATGTAAACTTGAAAGGGAAATTTTACGAGGGAAATGAAGGAGAAGTGTAGAGGTGTCAAAGGGACACAAACTATTTTGAATTGCGAAATTTTGGTTCAAATTCTTGAATGTAAATCAAGTGGAATAGATCTTTCTTCTTTTAAAATTGATATTCAAAATCGTGAAGTTTTTCATGATATTTTTGAAAGTGATGATGATTTTGAGTTCAAAAATAAAAATTTGCATTCTAAAGGAAGAATTTTTAGTCTTCGTTTGCAGCAAAGTATAACTCCGTGGATAGGAAATTATAAAACCCGACTCAAAGCACTTTTTACCATTTAGGTCACTACGACATAAATTAGTCATAAGTCATTTTGGATGAACTTTTTCCTAAGAATCTCTCTAGGAATGAGTACACATTCTTTCATGGTGTGTATCTTACTAGAGTTTTCACATATTTTGGTGTTGACCTAAAAGGAGAGGAAACCGTTCCTCAAAAACTTTTCGATAAGGCCAACAATTCTCTCATGCAAATTTCACTCATATTCGAGCCTTATGAAACACTTGTGGAAAAGAAACAAATATTGTCTTGGAAAGAGGAGCATGAAATAAGGGAAGAGGAGGAAGAGGAAGGAGAAGAAATGGAAGTCGAAGAGGAAGGTGAGGAAGAAGATACTTCATTGGAAAGTATCAAAATGTCATCTCATCCTTCCAACAAAGATCTTCTAAAAATCAAGAGAAGATTGTTTTCAACCAAAGCTTAAGAGATCTTTTTCAAAGGAATTCACTTCTCTTTCCAATAAAGTGGACAAATACTTTGGAAAGATCATTTGAAAGATTAGTGGAAAAGCTTCATCTTCATCTACTTCTTCCTAGTTGGTTTTCTATGTTTTTCTAGTTTCTTGTTTGGATTGTTCTAGTTTTCATTCTATGTATCGTTTATGTCTTTCTTTGGATTCCATGTAATCTTCCTCTATTATCAATAAAACCTTATTCCTTGCTATTATGTATTGTTTTTATTCTTTGGAAATCCATAAAAATATAATAGTTTAGGCTAAATACAAAAATATAGCTAATTAGATGTTTTTGCAAAAATTGGTACATATGTCGACATATGTGTACCCTATATGTTGACATATAATGGACAGAAACCAAAAAAATTTGAAATTCAAAATAAAATAACTACCAAACTTGTGTCGCCCCACCTCTATGCTAACAATAACAAAGAGCATTAAAAGAAATACTGTTTGTTATTACAAAGAATAAGGCGGGATAGGAGCGGCCATCCGTAGTTAGGCCTTACACTAATATTGATTATCACGATAGGAGTGGTATATATTCTTTCATCTCTTTAATCTTTGTTTATTTACTCCCATCGACATATTCAATTCTAGTATAAAACGAACTACGATGGTTCATAATAGTTTAGGACAACATATATAATAATAACACAGATAAGCTAAATGCGGAACATAGATAATATAAAAATCTCATATATATATAACTGATGTCAGTTACAATAAATGTGATACAATACATATGATACAACTACAACTGTCGACACTGGAAGTTACATATACAAGTACATTATTATAAATAATATACATGAATACATATCATCCTATACTATGACAATGACTACTCCAAAAGATATGAAGAGACTTCATAGCTCAAGCAGCAACCCAAAGTAAGATATCAACAACCTAAAATAACTCGGTCTGACCCGAGTATTAAATTCAAAAGAAAATAATACACGGGTCAGTCTAATTCAAACTCAGTTATTAATGCACGGAAGCAATAATAATTAAATAATCAAATACACGACAATCACAATAAATCTCGTATATCCAACCCTTCAATAAGAGAATCAGATAACGGTAGATATAACATGAAATAGTGTTAAACAACAAATCAGCAAATTCAAACCAAAGGCTAACAGTTCAGGTCACTGCTACCATAACTCAAAGCACATACAGGAATGCAACAGTAAATACACATAAATTGAAATATCAATTAAAACGTCAATTATGATAGGGTTGCAGTACACGCTCGCGTGTACTGCCTCGCCACTACAACATCTGATATCATCACAACACCAAATACTACAACAAGTCGAAACTGCAGAGGTCAAGACACGGCTATCATGACTCAACACAACTGCAAACACTACAGTGATAAAATACACAAAAGCTTGATAAATCAAAAGCAAATGGCACCAACTCGAGATCAAGTTCAAGGTGAACCAAACTAAATTGAAGCAAATATCAAATCAGTACAACACAGAAGTGCACCCAAGTGATAAAAGAAATCGAGACTAAATCAGACTTCATTACAGTAATGGCATGAAACCAGACCAGTGAAACAACATCAAATACACATACATATTCAAGGATGAGGTGTTCAAGACTGAATCAAGCAATAATGCAGCAGGCCTCAAATCGAATGCATATATGTACAACAAAAACTGAAAGGCAACTCAACTCAATGCAAAACACAAAGGCTCGGATGACCAAGTGCACAAAGGCATTGATACAAACTATATTCGAGCTTGAAAGCAGCTTCAAAATTAAAGTAACACATATGCGTACAACTCACATGTAGACTTCAAGATAATCCAGAATCATGGAAATGCCAACAGTTAAAGATGATTAAGACCTAACAAATGAACGCAAACTGCCTCTAAGAAAATGACAACAACAAAGGCAGTTCACAAGTCAAAGACCAGAGCACAGGCAAAGTGGATACAAGCCAGAGGGATCAAAGTGCAATAACAAACACATATATACATACGTGAATGCATATATATACATGGAGCAATGCAATAGTCAATATCAAGGCATGAACCAGACAAGTACTCAAGGGATGCAACTAACAAGCTCCAGACTCAAAACAACTCGGTGAATATATATACATGCATGAACATTTATGTGGAATGGAACCAACAGAAGTACAACAATGTAGATCGCACAGTCAAATTCAAATTATGGATCAACAGTTTCATCCCAAAATATCAAGGCCTATGTCAACAGAGATGAACAAGTGCACTCACATATACGATATCGATTCAGAGCTAATTTAATGCACATGTCAACAAAGTTCAATGCAACACAGTGACTAGCTAACTAGACAACATGCAGACATCTAGAAAACAGAGGCAAAGCTCATTCCCAATGTACAGTGACAATATGATTGCAGTGAAGACAGCAGCTCAAGGCAACCACTCAATGCATACACTGATGTACACATATAAACAGGGATGAACCAACAGGCTTACAATGATACAGTGAACAAAATCAAGCAAAGCAGGATGACCAAAAGCCCAAAATTATAAACAGTTCGTTAAGCCAAGGACAGTGGACTCACGAAGAAACAATGCTACAAAAGGTATCAGACTCGATTGAATCTAGTACAACATCAAGAACAAATGCCACCAGACAACTAATAACTGTAGTTCAAAGCAATGCCAAAGTCAAGTAAGCTACAGATATGAAAAATCATGTCAAAGTCAACTAGCACAAAGAAAGCAATTGCACGGGGTCAATGAAGAGTCAAAGCAGTGATGACAAAGTCACCAGCAGTAGCGAGTTCAACCACGAAGGCCGAAGTTAAAAGGAAATCATCGTAACAGTCAAGTTAGAGCCATGGCAACCAAGGCTAAAATCGAGAAAATTCAAATGCCACAAAATCATATGTCAAGGAAATCGACCAAGTCGAAATCAACACCGTGTCAACCACGAAATCACAAATTTACGAAATTGATAAAGTCAGAATCAATCTCAAGCATCCAAACCACATCGATAAAATCAAGTCGAAACCGATAAAAATTCACGCACCAAAACAAGTCGAAGTCAAAGCAAAACAACATGGTCAAAAGAATTCAACATCGAAAGACAACAAATATACGAACTTGAATTAGATGTGAGAGTCACTCACCCTTTTCAACGAGCATAGAAGTAGCTGAGCGGAGCTCTGCAAGACGTACGATCGACAAAGCAACTGAAAGCGGCTTCAACAGATTGCAAAGCCCTAATTTTGCAAAGAGGAACGAACGAGAATCGCTACCATTTTCGTTCGTTATTATGTTTTAGGGTTTGCAAACGAATGAATGGATGAACCGGTATCAACATTGGATAAGTATCACGGTCCCAAAAATAAAACATGGGCCAAGATTCAACTTATAAAGCCCACCAACACTAACAAAATTATAAAAGAATATCACAGATTAAAACGCCCATCAGCAATTAGCCAATAGATTTAATCGCCTAATAATGATTATAAATTAGTGCAAAACCCCGGGTTGTTACAGACTCCCCTCCGTATAAAAATTACGTCCCCGCAATTTTCATAATTAAAGTCGTCAATAACAATTATTTTTCTAACATAAACTGGTTAGGCTAGAAAAATAAAGGTCAAGAACACAAACGCCAAAGAAATCTTTTAATTTCATAAAAGAAATTCACAAATTCTCAACAAAATCTAATTATCAAATAGATAATCAGAAAACAGCAAAACTGAATAAATACAATTGTCAGCAATATTTAATTATCAATTAGATAATTAGAATATAGAAATCATAAAACAGCAATATCTAATTATCGATACGATAATTAGAAAACAGCAAAATCTAATTACCAACAAAGATAATTAAAAACCACAAATCGCAAAACCAAAAATATCTAGTTATCCAACAAATAACTAGAAAACACGAACTTCATAATCAGCAAACTCTAACTATCAACAGAGATAGATAGAAAATAGCAATTCAATATAATCAAAATAATCTAGACTCAATTAGAGACTAGAAAATCACATAATTAGCAAAATTAGCAAATATCCAATTATCAAAACGATAATCAGAAAACACAAATATCTAATTATTAGAAACGATAATCAGAAATCACAATTATCTAATTATCAAAAACGATAATCAGAAGTCACAAATATCTAATTATCAAAAACGATAATCAGAAATCACAATTATCTAATTATCAAAAACGATAATCAGAAAACACAAATATCTAATTATCAAAAACGATAATCAGAAATCTCAAATCAACAAATATCTAATTATCAAAAACGATAATCAGAAAAAATCAAATATCTAATTATCAAAAACGATAAGCAGAAATCTTAAATCAACAAATATCTAATTATCAAAAGCGATAATCAAAAAACATCAAATATCTAATTATCAAAAACGATAATCGGAAATCACAAATCAACAAATATCTAATTATCCAAAACGATAATCAGAAAACATCAAATATCTAATTATCAAAAACGATAATTAGAAATCACAAATATCTAATTATCAAAAACGATAATCAAAAAACACAAATATCTAATTATCAAAACGAATCAGAAAACATCAAATATCTAATTATAAAAAACGATAATCAGAAATCACAAATCAACAAATATCTAATTATCAAAAATGATAATTAGAAAACATCAAATATCTAATTATCAAAAACGATAATCAGAAATCACAAATCAACAAATATCTAATTATCCAAAACGATAATCAGAAAACATCAAATATCTAATTATCAAAAACGATAATCAAAAATCTCAACCCAACAAATATCTAATTATCAAAAACGATAATCAGAAATCTCAAATCAACAAATATCTAATTATCAACAAAGATAATTAGAATCTCAAATAAGCAAATATCTAATTACCTGCAGATAATTAGAAACAACAAATATCTAGAAATCAATTAAGATAATCTAGAAAATCAACATAAAAGGTGGATCGATCCTAGCAGATGGCGAGTTTTAGCTACGCCGCACGTGCATCTCAGATGGCCGACGCCTACCAAGTACTATAAATTTTGGCGCCCATCAGATGACCTGAAGGTCCGCAGAGTGACCCGAAGGTCTAGTACTGGTATTTTACCCGAAGGTCCAGTAGAGTAGCCCGAAAGCCCAACAAATGATCCGAAGGTCTAGTACTGGTATTTGACCCGAAGGTCCAGTAGAGTGGCCCGAAAGCCCAACAAATGACCCGAAGGTCCAGCAGAGTGGCCCGAAAGCCCAACAAATGACCCGAAGGTCTAGGAGAGTGGCCCGAAAGCCCAACAAATCATCAGAATCATCAAACAGCAGATGCTTCAATTAACGAGTCCGGAATTAACTAAAATAGCAAACGCACATGTCCCATACCACGTGTTTTACTAAATCGTTTAATTCTCTTCATCGTTTCCTTGAAAGTGCAAAATTGTGTATTTTAAATAAATAACATTTTACATTCTCAAACGGACAAGTCCGGAATTAAGTGAAACAGTAAAAGTGAGGGTTCATAGTCCTCAATTTTGTTGAAGTGTTTAAATCGCTTCCTCATTCTTTTGAAAGCGCAAACTGTAAAAATTTTAAAACAATTTTATTTTTAAAAACAATTTTCAAAACACGTGATTAAAACAGCAACATCTGTAGCAATTTCAATAAGGAAATCGCACTTCTCAAAACACCGTAAAAACGGGTATCAAATCAGCATTGCGGGCTAACCACTTGAAAATCCACTTTAAAATTTGACGGTTACTGAACTCAAAGCGACAGTAATTTTTATATGTCAAAATCTCATCAAAATAATTCACATCAAAATATAATACCAGTGAATTTTCATTCATTAAAAATGTCAACAAAACACCGTGCTTCAAGAATTTAGCATCAGTGTAAAAATCCCGTTATAAAAATAACGGCAACAAAATACGTTCAAACCAAACACCGGTTCAACGTAAAACTAATGCAGTAACATGCAACTCAAATTTGCACGCACACAACAAGATGAACAAAGAAATCACTCGTGTATATCTTCAATGAAGATATATTTGAAACAGCAAAAATCTAATCAATGTGTGATTAGCATAAAAGAAAACCAGCAAAATCTCAACAAAATCAAGACCACTGGTTAAACAACACAATGAAACTAATTTCATTTTCATATTATGATTTTTAAATCAAAATGGTTATCAGCTGTACTCGGCGAAGACAGTCACTGTTTCCGCTGCGCACTCTAATAAACAGAACACAAATTACTCAATCATCAAAACACAATTTCACTTTTATTTTTAAATAAAGATATTTAAAAATCTCATCATAATTTCAAAACTTTAGTTTTGACTCAAAGCACAAATAAAAACATCAACAAATAGTTGTAACACATGTTCCATCTAAGTTATGTTTTATATTATGTCCATAAACCCCACACTCTGATACCAACTGCGACGCCCCACCTCTATGCTCACAATAACAAAGAGCATTAAAAGAAATACTGTCTGTTATTACGAAGAATAAGGCTAGATAGGAGCGGCCATCCATAGTTAGGCTTTACACTAATATTGATTATCTCGATAGGAGTGGTATATATTCTTTCATCTCTTTAATCTTTGTTTATTTACTCCCATCGACATATTCAATTCTAGTATAAAACGAACTACGATGGTTCATAATAGTTTAGGACAACATATATAATAGTAACACAAATAAGCAATGCGAAACACAGATAATATAAAAATCTCATATATATAACTGATGTCAGTTACAATACATGTGATACAATACATATAATACAACTACAACTGTCGACACTTGAAGTTACATATACAAGTACATTATTATAAATAATATACATGAATACATATCATCCTATACTATGACAACGACTACTCCAAAAGATATGAAGAGACTTCATAGCTCAAGCAGCAACCCAAAGTAAGATATCAACAACCTGAAATAACTCGGTCTGACCCGAGTATTAAATTCAAAAGAAAATAATACACGGGTCAGTCTAATTCAAACTCAGTTATTAATGCACGGAAGCAATAATAATTAAATAATCAAATAGACGACAGTCACAATAAATCTCGTATATCCAACCCTTCAATAAGAGAATCGGATAACGATAGATATAACACGAAACAGTGTTAAACAACAAATCAACAAATTCAAACCAAAGGCTAACAGTTCAGGTCATTGCTACCATAACTCAAAGCACATACAGGAATGCAACAGTAAATACACATAAATTGAAATATCAATTAAAACGTCAATTCTGATAGGGCTGCAGTACACGCTCGCGTGTACTGCCTCGCCACTACAGCATCTGATATCATCACAACACCAAATACTACAACAAGTCGAAACTGCAGAGGTCAAGACACGGCTATCATGACTCAACACAACTGCAAACACTACAGTGATGAAATACACAAAAGCTTGATAAATCAAAAGAAAATGGCACCAACTCGAGATCAAGTTCAAGGTGAA
The DNA here is from genome assembly GCA_030737815.1 of Allium fistulosum. NCBI lineage: Eukaryota > Viridiplantae > Streptophyta > Magnoliopsida > Asparagales > Amaryllidaceae > Allium > Allium fistulosum. The sequence continues at coordinate 949,302,693 of CM060907.1, read as the reverse complement.
CCAAACTAAATTGAAGCAAATATCAAATCAGTACAACACAGAAGTGCACCCAAGTGATAAAAGAAATCGAGACTAAATCAGACTTTATGACAGTAATGGCATGAAACCTGACCAGTGAAACAACATCAAATACACATACATATTCAAGGATGAGGTGTTCAAGACTGAATCAAGCAATAATGCAGCAGGCCTCAAATCGAATGCATATATGTACAACAAAAACTGAAAGGCAACTCAACTCAATGCAAAACACAAAGGCTCGGATGACCAAGTGCACAAAGGCATTGATACAAACTATATTCGAGCTTGAAAGCAGCTTTAAAATTAAAGTAACACATATGCGTACAACTCACATGTAGACTTCAAGATAATCCAGAATCATGGAAATGCCAACAATTAAAGATGATTAAGACCTAACAAATGAATGCAAACTGCCTCTAAGCAAATGACAACAACAAAGGCAGTTCACAAGTCAAAGACCAGAGCACAGGCAAAGTGGAAACAAGCCAGAGGGATCAAAGTGCAATAACAAACACATATATACATAAGTGAATGCATATATATACATGGGGCAATGCAACAATCAATACTAAGGCATGAACCAGACAAGTACTCAAGGGATGCAACTAACAAGCTCCAGACTCAAAACAACTCGATGAATATATATACATGCATGAACATATATATGGAATGGAACCAACAGAAGTACAACAATGAAGATCGCACAGTCAAATTCAAATTATGGATCAACAGTTTCATCCCAAAATATCAAGGCCTATGTCAACAGAGATGAACAAGTGCACTCACATATGCGATATCGATTCAGAGCTAATTTAATGCACATGTCAACAAAGTTCAATGCAACACAGTGACTATCTAACTAGACAACATGCAGACATCTAGCAAATAGAAATAAAGCTCATTCCCAACGTACAGTGACAATAGGATTGCAGTGAAGACAACACTTCAAGGCAACCACTCAATGCATACACTGATGTACACATATAAACAGGGATGAACCAACAGGCTTACAATGATACAGTGAACAAAATCAAGCAAAGCAGGATGACCAAAATCCCAAAATTATAAACAGTTCGTTAAGCCAAGGACAGTGGACTCATGAAGAAACAATGTTACAAAAGGTATCAAACTCGATTGAATCAAGTACAACATCAAGACCAAATGCCACCAGACAACTAATGACCGCAGTTCAAAGCAATGCAAAAGTCAAGTAAGCTACAGATATGAAAAATCATGTCAAAGTCAACTAGCACAAAGAAAGCAATTGCACAGGGTCAATGAAGAGTCAAAGCAGTGATGACAAAGTCACCAGCAGTAGCGAGTTCAACCACGAAGGCCGAAGTTAAAAGGAAATCATCGTCACAGTCAAGTCAGAGCCATGGCAACCAAGGCTAAAATCGAGCAAATTCAAATGCCACAAAATCATATGTCAAGGAAATCGACCAAGTCGAAATCAACACCGTGTCAACCACGAAATCACAAATTTACGAAATTGATAAAGTCAAAATCAATCTCAAGCATCCAAACCACATCGATAAAATCAAGTCGAAACAGACAAAAATTCACGCAATAAAACAAGTCGAAGTCAAAGCAAAACAACATCGTCAAAAGAATTCAACATCAAAAGACAACAAATATACGAACTTGAATTAGATGTGAGAGTCACTCACCCTTTTCGACGAGCATAGAAGTAGCTGAGCGGAGCTCTGCGAGACGAACGATCGACAAAGCAACTGAAAGCGGCTTCAACAGATTGCGAAGCCCTAATTTTGCAAAGAGGAATGAACGAGAATCGCTGCCATTTTCGTTCGTTATTATGTTTTAGGGTTTGCGAATGAATGAATGGAGGAATCGGTATCAACATTGGATAAGTATCACGGTCCCAAAAATAAAACATGGGCCAAGATTCAACTTATAAAGCCCACCAACACTAACAAAATTATAAAAGAATATCACCGATTAAAACGCCCATCAGCAATTAGCCAGTAGATTTAATCGCCAAATGATGATTATAAATTAGTGCAAAACCCCGGGTTGTTACAGACTCCCCTCCTTATAAAAATTGCGTCCCCGCAATTTTCATAATTAAAGTCGTCAATAACAATTATTTTTCTAACATAAACTGGTAAGGCTAGAAAAATAAAGGTCAAGAACACAAATGCCAAAGAAATCTTTTAATTTCATAAAAGAAATTCACAAATTCTCAACAAAATCTAATTATCAAATAGATAATCAGAAAACAGCAAAACTGAATAAATACAATTGTCAGCGATATTTAATTATCAATTAGATAATTAGAATACAGAAATCACAAAATAGCAATATCTAATTATCGATACGATAATTAGAAAACAGCAAAATCTAATTACCAACAAAGACAATTAAAAACCACAAATCACAAATCGCAAAACCGCAAATATCTAGTTATCTAATAAATAACTAGAAAACACGAACTTCATAATCAACAAACTCTAACTATCAACAGAGATAGATAGAAAATAGCAATTCAATATAATCAACATAATCTAGACTCAATTAGAGACTAGAAAATCTCATAATTAGCAAAATTAGCAAATATCCAATTATCAAAACGATAATCAGAAAATACAAATATCTAATTATTAGAAACGATAATCGGAAATCATAATTATCTAATTATCAAAACGATAATCAGAAATCACAAATATCTAATTATCAAAAACGATAATCAGAAATCACAAATATCTAATTATCAAAAACGATAATCAGAAATCACAAATATCTAATTATCAAAAACGATAATCAGAAAACACAAATATCTAATTATCAAAAACGATAATCAGAAATCTGAAATCAACAAATATCTAATTATCAAAAACGATAATCAGAAAACATCAAATATCTAATTATCAAAAACGATAATCAGAAATCACAAATCAACAAATATCTAATTATCCAAAACGATAATTAAAAAACATCAAATATCTAATTATCAAAAACGATAATCAGAAATCACAATTATCTAATTATCAAAAATGATAATCAGAAATCACAAATATCTAATTATCAAAAACGATAATCAGAAAGAACAAATATTTAATTATCAAAAACGATAATCAGAAAACATCAAATATCTAATTATCAAAAACGATAATCAGAAATCACAAATCAACAAATATCTAATTATCAAAAACGATAATTAGAAAACATCAAATATCTAATTATCAAAAACGATAATCAGAAATCACAAATCAACAAATATCTAATTATCCAAAACGATAATCAGAAAACATCAAATATCTAATTATCAAAAATGATAATCAGAAATCTCAACTCAACAAATATCTAATTATCAAAAACGATAATCAGAAATCTCAAATCAACAAATATCAAATTATCAACAAAGATAATTAGAATCTCAAATCAGCAAATATCTAATTACCTGCAGATAATTAGAAACAACAAATATCTAGAAATCAATTAAGATAATCACAAAAATCAACATAAAAGGTGGATCGATCCCAGCAGATGGCGAGTTTTAGCTACGCCGCACGTGCATCTCAGATGGCCGAAGCCTACCAAGAACTATAAATTTTGGCGCCCATCAGATGACCTGAAGGTCCGCAGAGTGACCCGAAGGTCTAGTACTGGTATTTTACCCGAAGGTCCGGTAGAGTAGCCCGAAAGCCCAACAAATGATCCGAAGGTCTAGTACTGGTATTTGACCCGAAGGTCCAGTAGAGTGGCCCGAAAGCCCAACAAATGACCCGAAGGTCCAGCAGAGTGGCCCGAAAGCCCAACAAATGACCCGAAGGTCCAGCAGAGTGGCCCGAAAGCCCAACAAATCATCAGAATCATCAAACAGCAGATGTTTCAATTAACGAGTCCGGAATTAACCAAAATAGCAAACGCAAATGTCCCATACCACGTGTTTTACTAAATCGTTTAATTCTCTTCATCGTTTCCTTGAAAGTGCAAAATTGTGTATTTTAAATAAATAACATTTTACATTCTCAAACGGACAAGTCCGGAATTAAGTGAAATAGTAAAAGTGAGGGTTCATAGTCCTCAATTTTGCTGAAGCGTTTAAATCGATTCCTCATTCTTTTGAAAGCGCAAACTGTAAAAATTTTAAAACAATTTTATTTTTAAAAACAATTTTCAAAACACGTGATTAAAACAGCAACATCTGTAGCAATTTCAATAAGGAAATCGCACTTCTCAAAACACCGTAAAAACGGGTATCAAATCAGCATTGCGGGCTAACCACTTGAAAATCCACTTTAAAATTTGACGGTTACTGAAGTCAAAGCGACAATAATTTTTATACGTCAAAATCCCATCAAAATAATTCACAACAAAATATAATACCAGTGAATTTTCATTCATTAAAAATGTCAACAAAACACCGTGCTTCAAGAATTTAGCATCGGTGTAAAAATCCCGTTATAAAAATAACGGTAACAAAATACGTTCAAACCAAACACCGGTTCAACGTAAAATTAATGCAGTAACGTGCAACTCAAATTTGCACCCACATAAAAAGATGAACAAAGAAATCACTCGAGTATATCTTCAATGAAAATATATTTGAAACAACAAAAATCTAATCAATGTGCGATTAGCATAAAGGAAAACCAGCAAAATCTCAACAAAATCAAGACCACTGGTTAAACAACACAATGAAACTAATTTCATTTTCATATTCTTATTTTTAAATCAAAAAGGTTATCAGCTGTACTCGGCGAAGAAAGTCACTGTTTCCGCTGCGCACTCTAATAAATAGAACACAAATTACTCAATCATCAAAACACATTTTCACTTTTATTTTTAAATAAAGATATTTAAAAATCTCATCATAATTTCAAAACTTTAGTTTTGAATCAAAGCACAAATAAAAACATCAACAAATAGTTGTAACACATGTTCCATCTAAGTTATGTTTTATATTATGTCTATAAACCCCTCGCTCTGATACCAACTGTGACGCCCCACCTCTATGCTCATAATAACAAAGAGCATTAAAAGAAATATTGTCTGTTATTACGAAGAATAAGGCTGGATAGGAGCGGCCATCCGTAGTTAGGCCTTACACTAATATTGATTATCTCGATAGGAGTGGTATATATTCTTTCATCTCTTTAATCTTTGTTTATTTACTCCCATCGACATATTCAATTCTAGTATAAAACGAACTATGATGGTTCATAATAGTTTAGGACAACATATATAATAATAACACAGATAAGCTAAATGCGGAACACAGATAATATAAAAATCTCATATATATATAACTGATGTCAGTTACAATACATATGATACAACTACAACTGTCGACACTAGAAGTTACATATACAAGTACATTATTATAAATAATATACATGAATACATATCATCCTATACTATGACAACGACTACTCCAAAAGATATGAAGAGACTTCATAGCTCAAGCAGAAACCCAAAGTAAGATATCAACAACCTGAAATAACTCGGTATGACCCGAGTATTAAATTCAAAAGAAAATAATACACGGGTCAGTCTAATTCAAACTCAGTTATTAATGCACGTAAGCAATAATAATTAAATAATCAAATAGACGACAGTCACAATAAATCTCGTATATCCAACCCTTCAATAAGAGAATCGGATAACGGTATATATAACACAAAACAGTGTTAAACAACAAATCAGCAAATTCAAACCAAAGGCTAACAGTTCAGGTCACTGCTACCATAACTCAAAGCACATACAGGAATGCAACAGCAAATACACATAAATTGAAATATCAATTAAAACGTCAATTCTGATAGGGCTGTAGTACACGCTCAAGTGTACTGCCTCGCCACTACAGCATCTGATATCATCACAACACCAAATACTACAACAAGTCGAAACTGCAGAGGTCAAGACACGGCTATCATGAGTCAACACAACTGCAAACACTACATTGATGAAATACACAAAAGCTTGATAAATCAAAAGCAAATGGTACCAACTCGAGATCAAGTTCAAGGTGAACCAAACTAAATTGAAGCAAATATCAAATCAGTACAACACAAAAGTGCACCCAAGTGATACAAGAAATCGAGACTAAATCAGACTTCATGACGGTAATGGCATGAAACCGGACTAGTGAAACAACATAAAATACACATACATATTCAAGGATGCAGTGTTCAAGACTGAATCAAGCAATAATGCAGCAGGCCTCAAATCGAATGCATATATGTACAACAAAAACTGAAAGGCAACTCAACTCAATGCAAAACACAAAAGCTCAGATGACCAAGTGCACAAAGGCATTGATACAAACTATATTCGAGCTTGAAAGAAGCTTCAAAATTAAAGTAACACATATGCGTACAACTCACATGTAGACTTCAAGATAATCCAGAATCATGGAAATGCCAACAGTTAAAGATGATTAAGACCTAACAAATGAACGCAAACTGCCTCTAAGCAAATGACAACAACAAAGGCAGTTCACAAGTCAAAGACCAGAGCACAGGCAAAGTGGAAACAAGCCAGAGGGATCAAAGTGCAATAACAAACACATATATACATACATGAATGCATATATATACATGGAGCAATGCAATAGTCAATATCAAGGCATGAACCAGACAAGTACTCAAGGGATGCAACTAACAAGCTCCAGACTCAAAACAACTCGGTGAATATATATACATGCATGAACATTTATGTGGAATGGAACCAACAGAAGTACAAGAATGCAGATCGCACAGTCAAATTCAAATTATGGATCAACAGTTTCATCCCAAACTATCAAGGCCCATGTCAACAGAGATGAACAAGTGCACTCACATATACGATATCGATTTAGAGCTAATTTAATGCACATGTCAACAAAGTTCAATGCAACACAGTGACTAGCTAACTAGACAACATGCAGACATCTAGCAAATAGAGGCAAAGCTCACTCCCAACATACAGTGACAATATGATTGCAGTGAAGACAACAGCTTAAGGCAACCACTCAATGCATACACTGATGTACACATATAAACAGGGATGAACCAACAGGCTTACAATGATACAGTGAACAAAATCAAGCAAAGCAAGATGACCACAAGCGCAAAATTATAAACAGTTCGTTAAGCCAAGGACAGTGAACTCATGAAGAAACAATGCTACAAAAGGTATCAGACTCAATTGAATCAAGTACAACATCAAGACCAAATGCCACCAGACAACTAATGACTGCAGTTCAAAGCAATGCCAAAGTCAAGTAAGCTACAGATATGAAAAATCATGTCAAAGTCAACTAGCACAAAGAAAGCAATTGCACAGGGTCAATGAAGAGTCAAAGCAGTGATGACAAAGTCACCAGCAGTAGCGAGTTCAACCACGAAGGCCGAAGTTAAAAAGAAATCATCGTCACAATCAAGTTAGAGCCATGGCAACCAAGGCTAAAATCGAGCAAATTCAAATGCCACAAAATCAGATGTCAAGGAAATCGACGAAGTCGAAATCAACACCGTGTCAACCACGAAATCACAAATTTACGAAATTGATAAAGTCAGAATCAATCTCAAGCTTCCAAACCACATCGATAAAATCAAGTCGAAACCGACAAAAATTCAAGCAACAAAACAAGTCGAAGTCAAAGCAAAACAACATCGTCAAAAGAATTCAACATCGAAAGACAACAAATATACGAACTTGAATTAGATGTGAGAGTCACTCACCCTTTTCGATGAGCATAGAAGTAGCTGAGCGGAGCTCTGCGAGACGAACGATCGACAAAGCAACTGAAAGCGGCTTCAACGGATTGCAAAGCCCTAATTTTGCAAAGAGGAACGAATGAGAATCACTGCCATTTTCGTTCGTTATTATGTTTTAGGGTTTGCGAACGAATGAATGGAGGAACCGGTATCAACATTGGATAAGTATCACGGTCCCAAAAATAAAACATGGGCCAAGATTCAACTTATAAAGCCTACCAACACTAACAAATTTATAAAAGAATATCACCGATTAAAACGCCCATCAGCAATTAGCCAGTAGATTTAATCGCCTAATGATGATTATAAATTAGTGCAAAACCCTGGGTTGTTACAAAACTCCTATTCATTTCAAATGGATTCTCACCCTTTTATAAACCTATTCACTCTAGAAAAACATCATTTCTATTATCTTTCTTCTCCCTCTTCACATATAAACATATCTTTTCAATAATGGCTTCTCCACACAAGAAATTGGGTGAAAATCTTAAACAAACTCTACAGTCTTTCAAGAATATCTTTACTTTCATCCTTAGAAATCAAAGACACTTAGAACCAATTCAAATGCAAATGATTAAAGAGCAAGAAAAGCATTTTGATGTCATTCAGTGGATAATTTCTTCTCTTATCGAAGACGAACCAATCAACAATCCTGATACTACCATCAACAAAGCGATGAAGATTGGAATGCCATCAAAGCAGATCCAATTTTCAACTCTGATAGTTAGGTAGAGTTCCTATGGATGTCTAAAATTGATTGGTTAGTCTTAATACACACACACACACACACACGTACACACACAGATATATTTTAATATATATATTAATATACTACATAGTATGGATTGGTGTGTATAAACTTATTGGTTTGAATTGATGTGTTTGGTTGGATTACTTTCTTTGCTTGGTTTGAATTGATGTGTTTGATTGGATTACTTTGTTTGATTGGTTTGATTTATATTGGTTTGAATTAACTGAATGTAAGTAATGGATTTTTGTGATTAATAAAAATGGTTTGTGTTATCACTTATTATTCTCATATCTAACTTATTGTTTTTATATATCATATAAGACCTTAGTTAGGGGGAGTTTTTGGTAAGATTTTTGATGATGACAAAGGGAGAAATATATAAAATATCCAGGCATAGATTAAGGGCGAGTTTAGTAAATCAAGGGGAGTTATAACATATTTTATATACATGGTTGTCATCATCAAAAAGGAAATATTGTTAGTACCTTAGGCATTAGTTTTAATGACAACAACCATATGCCATTATATAAATATAAATACTAATGTTTTTATCAAGTTATATATAGAATATAGCGTATGATATTAGACAGGTGTTGATTAAGAAGACTGTATAGTATTAAGAGCAGATTCAAGAGGCTAATATAGAGAATCTAGAGTCAGAGATTGAAGACTCATAAGTATTGAAGATTCAAGATATCAAGATAAGTTATAGAGTCATAGATTATTTTGTTAAAACCCTGATAGCACTTCTTTGATCTCTCTTCTCATTTTTCTTAAAGGTTTTAAAATCTATTTTCTATTTTTAAATATTTCAAATTTTAAAATGATTTTAAAGGAACTCCTTCAAAATGGCTTTCAAATGATATCTTACTTTTTTTGATTTTATAATTTAAGTAATTTATGTTTTTAAGTATTTTATATCTTAATATACTGTTAAATCTATTATACTTTGTTATAGTTTTTGTTTGCACAAAAAATGGACAAACACCTCCAAGTCGTATGATTTAATTGATTTTAGGTTGTTCTTAGTGATTTGGGTGATTTATGCAAATATATGAAAAGCAGGGACTAAACTATAAAAGACACACAGATTTATAGTGGTTCGGCCAGAATGTGCCTACGTCCACTTTATATGTTATCCTCCTTTTCTATTCAAATTACAAGTACAAAGCTTTGATACAAGTATATGAAAGTTGTTTGAAAGTTCTATCCGTGCTTGAGCTCTCAAACTTGTCCCCCATTGTTGTACCCCTGCCCCTATATTTATAGAGTGAGGCTGGGGGTAGGGGTCTTGGATGTATATAGCTGCTGGTGGGCCTGGGCTGATACAATCTGGCCTGGCAAAGTTGGTCCGGAACGCCTTGGTCCGGTGGGATCTGGTTCGGTGGGTAGGCAAACTTGTTGGTTCGGTGGGATCTAGTTCGGTAGGTAGGCGAAGTTGTTGGTTCGGTGGGATCTGGTTCGGTAGGTAAGCGAAGTTGTTGGTTCGGTGGGATTTGGTTCGGTAGGTAGGCGAAGTTGTTGGTTCGGTGGTATGGGAAGTAGGTTGATTCGGTAGTGGGTGGACCGGTGGAGTTGATTTGGTGGATGGTCTGGTTTACCCTGGTTCGGCGAGGACTTACCTCCCCTCTTTGGTTCGGTGAAAACATGCCCAACATTTGCCCCCCAAAGTGGGGCATATTCCAATCATATGCCTCACTTTGTTTCAGCTTGGACACTTTCATCCGGTCCTGTGTGCCGAGCCAGTTGGTTCGGTCGTCATTATTCGCCTATAAGTATGGACCTTGCATCTCTGTTCATCCTTCACCGTTTGAGACGGCCGAATCAATTGTATACCGAACCAACTCATCTGCCAAACCAGATGAGTCTTCCTCTGCCGAATGGTTTTACTTTTATGATCGAACGAACTCAAATGCTCTACCGAATGGGCTTGGGGGTCTAAGGCCGAATGACCTTGAACTTTGTTATACCGAATGAGTCTAGGAGACTAAGGCTGAATGACCCCTTGCTTTACCGAATGAACTTGGGAGACTAAGGCCGAATGACCTTTTGCCTTGCTTTACCGAATGAACTTGGGAGAGTAAGGCCGAATGACCTTTTGCCTTGCTTTACCGAATGAACTTGGGAGACGAAGGCCGAATGACCTTTTGCCTTGCTTTACCAAATGAACTTGGGAGACTAAGGCCGAATGACCTTTTGCCTTGCTTTACCGAATGAGCTTGGGAGTCTAGGGCCCAATGAAACTTGAACTTTATTATACAGAATGAGTTTATGTGTTTATAAGTGAAACTCTGGACAACATACACTCGTTCGTTTATATCTCTATCTCCTTATTCTAATAATGTATTTTCTCGTGTTGCAGATAATGTCTCATAAAGTTGAAACCCGATCAGAGAAGAAAAAATCCCAGGACAGAGATGATCCTTCCGCAGTGCCCCCAGCTCAGTCAGAACCGGGACGTCATGGGCCCACCCTGAGGTCACTAGTAGATGGGTACGGCCCTCAGGAGCTTCTGAACTCACCTCCTGACTGTTTCCCAAGCTCTCTCAAAGGCGAGCAGCTTGATGTTATCTCCCGCTCCTTTGGGATTGACAAAGCGCGCATGCTATTGCCGGGGGAGGGAGTGATGCCATATAATCCCCCCGAAGGGTATTTCGCCTATTGCCGGTACCATTGTATGTGTGGGGCCATTCCCCCGATCAATGCTTGGATAATCAGCTTCATCACCTACTTGAAGGTAGCTCCATTTCAGCTTCAGCCTAATTCCTACGCCATCCTGGTGAGCCGTTTGTTATTTTCCAAAGGTGGTACGGGCGTCCTCCCTCCCACCGGGAGATCCGGTACTTGTACAATTTGAGAGGCTATAAGAAGGGGTCTCCATACATTAGCTTGGAATCAGCCGTATCTTTCAAGCCGGTCCTGGACCTATACTCGAAGTTCAGCATGTTTAAGAAAGAATAGTTTTTTATCAAGGATGACTCTGTTTCCATCCGTCGCTTCACTTCTGGCTGTAAGTCTTAAGCTTATTTATAATTTCCGTTCTGACTGCAATGCCTCTTCTTATGTGTTTTTATTTCTTGCTAGCGACAGGTGGCTTTGCGGTCATGGAGAATGATCGCCTAGTTCAGATGGCTGTGGAAATAGAAGCCATTACGGGAAGGGACAGGTCGACTTCTTACTTGATCAGGAATGCTACACTTCTGGGGCACAACCTGATCCTTCCACATCAATCTGTGGTTAAGCAGAGAGACACGGTGGAGGAGAGAGCTGCCAAAGCTATAAGAGGGGCCACGGAGAAAAGCAATAAAAGGAGACCCTTCCCGCCGCATCCAGTTGTCGGGGGGAAGAAACTCAGGAAGTCCGATGGACCCTCTCCCAGCACACATCCGGATGTTCAGGAGGAGGAAAAAGGTGAGGATGAAGGAGGTGAGGCGGAGAGCGGAAGTGGTAGAGAAGGTGACGGTGATCGTCACGGTGATGATGGTGGCGAAGGACAGGGCGGTGATGGCACCAGGGCTTTGCCTCCCGGGCAGGCGGGCGTGATTCAAGAGTGGACAGATGACGCTCTCCGCCAAGCCTTCGAAGAGTTGGAGGAAACAGAGAAGTCCAAGAAAGCTGGTAAGGTCGGGACCGGCGCCGATTTATCTTCCGGGAGCGCTTCTACTGAGGCAACTTCTACGATTCAAGGTGAATTTCTCTTTATTCTTTTTAATTCTTGAATGATGGCTCAATACATGCTGGTGACACTTGGTTTTTATTCCAGGAGCGGGCAACGGCCAAGACCTCAGATCTTCGGCACAGGCTTGAATAATACAAACTCCTCAAAGCTTCCGCCAAGCCGAAGCCTCCTACTAACCGTCCTGGAGACGTAGTCGGCTGTCGTCCTCTTCTTAGAGTTATTGAAGAAGATATACAAAAGAGGAAGAGGAGTTGATCTACGTTTGAATCTCTTCCTGGTCCTCCGGCCCAACTCCAGCCTATTCACGATATTACGGAGGATGATACTGAGTTTATGCCTTCCCCACATCCGTCTGAGAATCCATCCTTCACCCCGATAGATCACCCTGGCTTGGTTCGTAACCCGTTTGCAGGCCATCCAGACCTGGACCCGGCCTCTCATGACATCTCCTTCGATGAGGTTACTAGTGAGCATCTTCTCCCTCGCAATCCTATGGTATGGGTGCTTGACGAAGCTAAGTCCCTGACCTTGATTTGCTTACTACCCGGGTTGTAACTCTGGGGAATAAAGCCAAGGCGAATATTGACCGAGTTTATGAGGAGACTAGGAAATTGATGGGGCATCATGCCCGACTAGTCAAGGACGGGGAGGAAATTGGGAGTGCCAACATTCGGCTACGGTTAATGGTCTCCGACCAGGCTAAGCAGCTTGCCGATCAAGCCATCCAAATTTCTTAGCACGAGGCCGCATCCAGGCAACTGAAGAAGACTATGGAAGAGGCCAGCAGGGCAGAGTTGCGAAAAATGGAGGCCGCCTGCAAGGAGCGAATTGACATGGCCATCACGACGGTGGATGAGGTTCGACAAGCGGACCTCGAGCGGGCGCAGAAATTGTCGGGGAGACTTGAGGCCGCGGAGCTCGCTCAGTCCAGGTTGAAGGAGGAGATGGAGGCAATGAGGATATCCCTTCAGGCTAACCGCTCATGATACCGATCGGAGAGGAATGATGCCGTCTCTAAGCTGCGTGCTTTTGAGGCCCGAATGAAGGAGCTTGAGGAAAATGAGGGGATGATGGATGAGATGCTCCAGGATATGTATTTCCGCACTTGGAAGCAGGGTAATTTATCCTGGATGGATGATTACCCCCGAGTTATGGCCAGGATTTATCTCCGGGCCCTGGAGGAGGCTAGGGCTGATGCGGATAAAGTGGGTGGTGCAGCCTTCAGAATGGATGTGGTCACTGCCCAGTTTACCAAGGAGGAGAAGATGGCGGTGAAGGAGGGTATGCGGCTGCTTGCTGCCGAGGAGGCAGGTGTGCAAGTAGAGGATGATGACCAGGATGGTCAGGAAGCAGGTGCGGGTAAGTCTTCCTTTCTACTCTTTCCGTTAACTTGGTTGCTTATCACTAATGAATTCTTTCTTTGACCGGACAGGTGGGCAACATGACAAGGACAAAACTCCGACGCAGCCGGCTCCTTGATTTGACCTGGATATCTTTTTTGTGGACTTGACATTGTTGTATATGTTAGTCTCAAAACAGTAACGTAACTTTTAGGTTTTAATTATGCTACTTGTAATAAACAACATTATTCTTGACGTGTAATTTTTTAACTTAAGCTGATTCTGTCGTTTTTGAATGTTTTTTGCTATTTTGACATGTTGTATGAGAAATATAGCTATGCGTATGCTTGTAATTCAATTGTGTTTGATGTCAAGTTCTTGCTTAAAACATAATTTCATGTCTTGCAATGTTGGTGTGATGTGTGAATAAATTATAGCCACGTGTTTATACATGAAAGAAGAAAATACCGCCCTTCATATTTTACTTGAAGATGGCAGCTTTGAATGTCTTGCGTGACTGAGTATGGAATGCGGTCCAGTGTCTTGCTGTGAGTATCCGCTTCCATTAGCGAATGTATCTTATTCTGTGTCCTGTACTTCAGGGATTGTTACAGAGGATAGGAGAAAAGTTTCTTAAATAAAATTGAAATATGCGAAATAGTAAAACTTCCAATCACGGAAGGCCTTTGATGTGCTTAAGTTCATGGAAAACGGGCTTTGTAGTCACTTTCCCTAGCTGTGGGTCTTGGAGACATTTGTCACCCATCTTACGCCTCCGTGGGGAGTTAATCTTTTTTACCACAACCGTACTTAAGACACATCGGAGCCGAGATCGCGCACAGTAACTACCCGGGCCATTATGGCCCGTAATCGTGGGTATTATTCGATTTACTGTGGCCGACTAGCGTGGGTGCCGATCGTCAACCGTGAACTACCCCTGGCTGACCACACCTTATGTTGGGGCTTAAAGTAGGTTCACAGTTGCCGGCGAGCCGAACGCCGTAATGAGCTGCCTTGGCTATAGTCGGCCTTCTCGGTGGCTTATAATCGGCTCATTATAGTTGGCTTTAAGGGCCGTCGCGAGCAATGAGTTAACCCGCGGCAGAGGGATGCCGGAGCAAAAGTGTCTCATTGGCGAGGGCATAGATTCGCATAGTACCTGTTAGGTCTTGTCCAGGTGAAGTTGCGCTGTGGAGTGCCTTGAATGGAAATGCTATATGCACAGGATTTTGTTCAACAGAAAAGGATAAAGTTAACAAGCAGCCAAGATATAAAGGAACAAGTTAAAAAAGAGACAAGGTTTTTTAAAGTGGTTCGGCACGAAAATGCCTACGTCCACTGATTCTCTTTGTTAATTCACTTCATATGGGCAGTACAAGTTAAGAAAAGTATCGACGAAGGTGTTGGATGTTCCATGTCCTCTAGAACACCTCTCCGTCCACTGTTGACAAAATATAAGCTCCATTGTGGAGATCTTTATGAATTACATATGGTCCATCCCAGATTGGGTCTAGTGCTCCGGGGCGAGGGAAGATTCACTTGAGGACAAGATCTCCTTCTTGTAAGGTACGACGCTTGACTTTGGAGTTGTATTGTGCTGCCACTTTTTGCTTGTGGGCTGCTGCTTTGAGGGTTGCATCATTTCTTCTCTCCTCAATTAGATCCAAAGACATGTGAAGGAGTTCTTCGTTCTCTTTTGGGTTATAGTGGATCCTACGGTGGGAAGGCACGATGGTTTCAACTGGGAGCATAGCCTCCGATCCGTATGCCAAAGAGAAAGGAGTATGCCCCGTTGATGTTCTGAAAGATGTGCGATAGGCCCACAGTGCCGTAGGGAGTTCATCCACCCAAGCGCCCTTTGACTTTTCGAGTTTCTTTTTTATTAGAGTTTTCAGAATTTTGTTGACGGCTTCGACTTGTCCGTTTGCCTGGGGATAAGCCACGGATGAGAAGCTTTTGTGAATTCCGTGCTCTTGGCACCAATTGGCGAACTCCTCGCTGTCAAACTGAAGTCCATTGTCCGATATAATTTTGAATGGGACTCCGTACCTGCATAGAACATTTTTGATCAAGAAGTTAATAACTTTCGCTGAAGATACTTTATTTAGGGGTTCTACTTCCACCCATTTTGTGAAATAGTCGACTGCCACTATAGCATATTTGGCCCCGCCTCGGCCCATAGGCAGTTCGCCGATTAAGTCAATTCCCCATACTACAAAGGGCCAGGGGCTGGTCATTTGAGTAATTTCAGTTGTTGGTAGCCGCGGAATCTTAGCAAACTTCTGGCATCTGTCACATTTTCTGACGAAATCTAAGGCGTCCTTGCTTAAGGTGGGCCAGAAATATCCATATCGGAGTATCTTTTTTGCCAAAGTCTACCCTCCGGTGTGATCTCCGTAGCTTCCTTGATGAATGTTGGATAAGATTTCCTTGGCTTCCTTTCCAGCGACACACCTTAATAAGGGGTTAGAGAAGCCGCGCCGATAGAGGGTGTCCTCTTGTATTGTGTAGCAGGAAGCTTTCCTCAAGATTTTCTTGACTTCGTTACGCCCGTTGGGTAGTGTGCCACTTTGTAAGTAGTCTCGGATGGGAGTCATCCAAGTTGCTTCTTTGGTTGTAGCTATCAGATTCACTTCCTCAAAACTTGGGGTCAGTTGCTTTGAGATGGCTACTGCTTCGGAAATAGCGTCGTCTCTCATGCTAGCTTGCTTCGCCAATTCGTCGGCCTCTTGGTTCTCTTCCTGAGGGATGTGTTCTTCAATCAAGTCCCGGAGATGATGGCATTCATTGGTATCATGCCCATGAGATTCGTGGAAGCAGCAGAATTTTCTAGATTTTAGAGCGTTATCTGATTCCTTCTTGTATGGTGGGCGTTTGTATCGAACTTCGTCTTGGGTAGCAAGGAAGATGTTTTTGATGGTTTCATTCAAAGGAGTGTAAGCGTCGAATCTCGGTCCTTGCCGATATAGGCGCTTTTCTCCCTTCTTGCCCCCAACATTGTCTCTAGAATCATTTCTTCGAACGTCCTTCGCTGCAGCAGGCGTGTTGCTGTGAGTTGCCTTATTTTGTTGCCCTGACTGCCCCTCAGTGGTAGCGTCTTCAAGCCTCATATATTTCCCGACTTCATGGAAGAAATCGGTTAGAGTAGCTGGTTTTTCTTTTGTCAATCTTCTAGCAAATTTAGTATCCGGATGCACACCACTACAGAGGGCCATTAAGACAAGCTTCTCATCGGCATCTTGGACTGCGGCCGTTGCGGCATTGAATCGGGTTAAATATTGCTGCAGCTTCTCTCCAGGTTTCTGTTTGATATTGGATAAGGAATAAGCGTCCTTGGGTTGTTCCACATGAATGCGGAACTGGCTGATAAACTTTTCTTTCAACATCTCCCATGAGTTGATGGATCCTTGGGGTAGATGGCAGAAACAGGAGGTAGCTAGATCTGCTAAGAATAGTGGAAAGCATTTGCACAGTACTCCCCCTGTTGCCCCGCTCATGAGCATATGCTGTGTGTATCTCTGCAAGTGTACAACGGGGTCAGAGGTTCCTTTGTAAGGTTCCATTGTTAGCATTTTCCATTCTCGGGGGGTGATAGCAATTTCGATATTGCGGGCGAAAGGGCTGGTTACCCTAGCGCCTATCCCTCGATCTCTTTGATCCCGTTGGACGCACTCTTTGAACAAGCGTGCCATCCTTTCATCAGAATTTGGAGCAGATAGAAATGAGTTCGGTTCTGTTCTGTGGGATTGATTCCGTCCAGATGACCTGTAGGGATGGTATCGCCTATCGTTCCTAATATTTTCCAGCGGCTGCCTTTGGTCTTCTGGGAGCATGCTAGGGTCAGCTACAGTTGGCCCTTGCCTTGATCTTCCCCTGCTGGGTTCTGATCTAAGCACTTCCTCAGGTCCAACTTCGGGCTGGACTCTAGCTCGGCCCCGTTCATTGGTGTTTCCGTGGTTAGGCAGTATGACAGGCTCAGCTACAGTTGGCCTCCGTTCGGCACCTCCCCCGTTGGTTTCGGTTCCAAACGTTTCCTCAGGCCTAACTTCCGGCTGAGCTCGGCCTTGGCTCCTACCATGGCTGCTTCTGCCGTTAGCTCCTTCGAAGAAGGAAGATCTTTGTTGTCTCTGAGATCCTCCAGACTGGGACTCACCCCATGATTCAGTGTTGCGGTTGGACTCTTCAGCATCCCTTAAGCGTAACATGAGATGATCCACCAAGGCTTCCTGCTGGGACGTGAATCGGTTAGTCACTTCAGCCACAACCCTGTCTAGATCTGCCCTAGTAATTGCTACCAGCTGTTCTGCGGTAGGGGTGGTCGGATTTGCCTGACCTTCATTTGGTACTGCTGCTAGAGAGGGACGATTTACTTGATCTGTGACCACTGGATCTGGAAGACTGCTAGTTGCGATGTTTTTTCCTTTGTTAACATCTTTCTTCTGCTTGGGAGGCATGTTTTCCAAGCAATGAACGATGCTGTTAGGAAGAAGGTTAAGTGGAAGAAGCTGAAGCTTCGAGCTTCTAGCTCTCAATGAAAGCACCATAAATGTTTTCACAAAAAATGGACAAATACCTCCAAGTCGTATGATTTAATTGATTTTAGGTTGTTCTTAGTGATTTGGGTGGTATATGCAAATATATGAAAAGCAGGGACTAAACTGTAAAAGACACACAGATTTATAGTGGTTCGGCCAGAATGTGCCTACGTCCACTTTATATGTTATCCTCCTTTTCTATTCAAATTACAAGTACAAAGCTTTGATACAAGTATATGAAAGTTGTTTGAAAGTTCTATCCGTGCTTGAGCTCTCAAACTTGTCCCCCATTGTTGTACCCATGCCCCTCTATTTATAGAGTGAGGCTGGGGGGAGGGGTCTTGGATGTATATAGCTGCTGGTGGGCCTGGGCTGATACAATCTGGCCTGGCAAAGTTGGTCTGGAACGCCTTGGTCCGGTGGGATCTAGTTCGGTAGGTAGGCGAAGTTGTTGGTTCGGTGGGATCTGGTTCGGTAGGTAGGCGAAGTTGTTGGTTCGGTGGGATCTGGTTCGGTAGGTAAGCGAAGTTGTTGGTTCGGTGGGATCTGGTTCGGTAGGTAGGCGAAGTTGTTGGTTCGGTGGTATGGGAAGTAGGTTGATTCGGTAGTGGGTGGACCGGTGGAGTTGATTTGGTGGATGGTCTGGTTTACCCTGGTTCGGCGAGGACTTACCTCCCCTCTTTGGTTCGGTGAAAACTTGCCCAACAGTTTTAGTTTTATGCTTTCTAAATATTTGCAAGTATATTGTAACATTTATTATGACTTTGTTTTTAAATGTTTATTCACGTATACTTCATATATATTATTTTCAAAAGAAATTCATATTTAAATCCTTTATATATTTTAAAATATTTCAAAATAATTTTATAATGTTTTCTTAAGTTTTACTATGATTAAAATGTATAAACTATGTTTAAATGGTTTTATAGAGTATCAAAATATTTTACAAAGCCTAATATTTTCAAAACAAATTTTATAAAGTGTTTTTTTCAAAAATAGCAAGAATATGTCGACAAACATAGTTGGGATACGTCAAAATATACACCATTTTTTTCAAAATTGAAATTTGAATAGAAGTGTCTTTTTGTCGTATCTCTTCACCAATGGACACGACCATCATTTCCTTATAAAAAGAAGGTTAAACCAATAAAATTTGGTTAACCACTTTCTTATATTTCTCTCCTCTTTTTACTCTCTTTTTTTCTAAAAGAAATTATACTCAAATGCTTCTCAAATTTAGTCAAAATTAAATCCAAACTCCATTTATTTGATTCTTTATTGATTACTCTCTGATCTCTATCATCTCTCTCACTCAAACCATGACCAAAGCGCTAGTTAAGAGGTTATAGAATCATTTGTAATCAAGATTAAGAAATTGAGTTTGTGAAATGACCCTAATTCTTAACCAAAAAAAATTTTTTTTTTTCATACTTAGCTAAGACTACCTAGGGTCATCCTTCCCTATTCTCATATTATCCAGGATCTTTCACAATATAAAAATATTGTTTTAAATCTAAATCATTCCTAACATACATATATGAAGATATCTATGTTATATTCTACTAGAATCAGAGCATGATAATATGTAAGTAGAAATCCTTTTAAATCTATTAAAATGTGATAATTCCCTGATAAAAGATTAATTATTGTATCCTGATTTTTGACCATAGAATCCACTGGAAACATGTACTTTAGTCTGTTATTCTAATTAAGAAATGATCAAGTAATAATCAGTGGAAAGCAAGCTTTTAATATGGATGATTGTGTTAAAGTCTGTATAGTATCAAACTCAGGCTAAAAGAAAGTGGATCATAAGTGAACACAAGCAACATCTAGGCGTAATGGAAACGCGCCTAACTTACACATGAGAGGTCACGAGTTCGAGTGCTATGCTGGTCGGTTCAAACCCAATTTTTGTTTTTCTTTTTATTTTTCTCCTGTATGGTTTAAAATCTGATATCTACCTATATCTACACATATATACTTAATTTTTGCCTATAATCTAACATACAAAACAATATTTCTTGCTTTATTATTTTTAAAACCCATTCCTACAACTGTTCTAGGAATTTATATTTATATTTTTGCCCAAATATCAACATGTACACAGATATACATGTACATGTCAATGTCTTTGCTCATTTTCTAGAAAATTGGGTTCAAATGGTTCCTTGCTTCATTGATTTGAAGTGAACAATTGGCCTGACCTATGGTCTAACCATGTGGTTAATCTGACCATTCTTTTATTTGCATTTTACAAACCAGAATCTACCTAAACCATTGATACTCCTTCTTTTCAAAAGCATGTTTATATATATATGAATCAGACACCTTGTGATCAGATTTATATCATCCTTCCTAACCATAATTCTCTTTTAAAAATGCATATTCAGGGCATATACACTTTTACTTGCATTTGGACATATATCAATATCATGACTTGAAAATATAACAGTTATAATTCTTTCTGGATTTTCCCAATATAATTTCCTATATATCTACCTTTTGAAAGGACTTAGGATGAACTGAAATCATCATAAAATGATTATGCTTATAAAATCCAGGTTTTTCCTCTAAATCAAAAACAACTTTAGCAAATAGATTTTCAAATCAGTTTAACATCAATATCCTTAATACATACCAGACCAGAAATAACCAGAAACAACATAACACATATTTCTTACAAGTTCTTCCTACTTAATACATTTAGATAGCCATAACAATCAGAAAATACATGCATGAATTAACACATTCTAGCTCTTATTTCTAATTATCTTAGCATTCTCTATTCCATATCTTTTTAATCTTGCTTACTTAGCTCCATCACGACCTGCAAAAGCATTAGTGGCTGCCCCATTATGAATGAGACACCCCCATGTGCCATGAGCAATAAGGGTCAGATCTATGATCTGGTGTGAGCATTTCTAACATATCCATGATATTAAGCTGAGGATACAGCATAAATGTACTTTGCATAACTTGACAGGTATTATCATGAATGATTAATGTATAAATTGATCAGGTATTCCCATATACATACATAAGAGCAAACATATGCATTAAAACAATTTTTATCTGGAACTACTAAGGTTCCTCATACCAACCCTAATCCCGGAAAGACCCAAGTTTCCTGTATCATCATTTAAGGTTGCCTTTTCTTCTTATAAATTCCTGGCCTCATCTGCTATAAGGAATCAAAGGGACACATTGCCATGAACTAATTAACATCATGGCACAAAGATCTCAAGACTTAAACAAGCCATGTGTCAACTTGTCTACTTCAAATAGGACAAGCATTCCAGCAGCCTTCTTGGCACAAAATCCTTAGTTATATTACTAAGTGTATTCATGTTCATTTTGTCAATGATAGCTAGGTGTACAGACCACTTATATACATGAAACATACTAGTTACCTTGCAGACATAATATTGCAAGCAAGTTAAAGGTTACTTTCTAGAGGTATAACACCCAGTCATTCCATCTCACATTATTTAGCATATAAACACCCTATTCAAACATATACCAGAATGTTTGCAACTGAGAATAAATGCATGGCTCTATTGGGTTTATTTTGATTTTGCAAGCAACTATGTTTAGCCGGATTTTTAACCTTGTTTAAACATAATTTTTAGGCTTGTAAATTTTCTGTTTGGTTTAGGGCTCAGCACTTATAGAGAAAGACTCCATTGCACCCTTAACCAATTATTTCAAGCCTCAGCACTATACCATTGTATATGCAGCTCATAGTTTTTTTTTCATTCTTTGTCTTAAGCCATGATTCAGACTAGTTACAAATACTCTCTTACATGTTCTTTAAGGTTTTGGTATAACATACAGAGATGAAAATAGAACAACAAAGTTATACATCCATCATAGCAGATCATATCTCATCAAGCATTCATGAAACCATTAGTAGTCAACATGGTTTGTAAATCAAAACATGCAAAATATAGCATATAAAAGCTTGGCTGCCTAATCTCAGGTCTTAATGCCATGTATATGAGTGAGGATACTCACCTAAATGCTTACACAAGCTTAATCCAGAAAACCCCTCAAATCTATAGCCTTTTCTTCCTCTTCTTCCTTAGGTTAATGAATTCAGTGAGAGAGTAGTTTTCTGGTTAGGCTCTTGATTTATATAGGGGTTCTACCTAGGGTTTTGGGTGATGCAAAATCCCTATTTTAGCCCAAACCAGAATCATGCATTTGGCATTGCATATTCACTCCCTCCTAACCCTTAATGTCCCGGCCACTATTTTAAAACAAGGCTAAGTTGTGCCCATTTTCTTTCCTTTTCAGAAAGTGATTTCTTTAAGTAATTTTATTATACTTACCTCAAACATGATAATAGTGTGACTTTCTATTTTCTGCCTTTATACATTTGCTTTCTTGCACTTTGGTTCTTACTATTTTAGTGCTTCTTTTTCTTATTTTTCCTTTGTTAATTTTCTGCTCAAATAATATCTGTATATATATATATACATTTATACAACTATGGGTGTTAGTTTAACTTTAACCTTCTTTTATTTGCAGAAAACATGTGCATTCTTATATGCATTTCTATACTCCTATTATTCAATTAAAATTTCACTTATTCATTATAAATCAATGTTCTCTTCTGTCTTAATTTCTAGACAAGTCATACATATGCATATATATATAGATATATATATATATACACATATCCTCAGGAATTTTAATATTCATGTCTAGGCCTATATTTCCTTTATTTAAAACATTTTATCTAAATGTTTTCCTTCTTTGTTTTATTATTCAGGAATTCTGGATTTTCTCTTAGTGCCATAACTAGTGTGCACGTGCACACATGCACACAACCTTGCACCACTGAAAATCCCACCTATATAATAATTCTGATTTTCCCCCCAGAATTTTAATCATTTATTTAAAAGGATTTTCCTCAAAATCTTGGGGTATTACAATCACCCCTTCTTTTAGGAATTGTGTCCTCACAATTTGCAACATAATCTTTGAGTACTTCTAATTTCTTAGGGAAAAATTATTCAGCATATGCATGAGCAAATCAATTAGTCACTGTCTATCATACATATTAAACTTTCTTAGTAATCTAAGAATTTACCTTTTAAATTTGCAAAGAGCCTAGGGTAATCCATCCTGATTTTATCCTCTAGCTCCCAAGTACAATCACTAGGATCTATACTCCATTGAATCTTTACAAGCTTCAATGTCTTGTTTCTTAATTTCTTTTCTTCCCTTGCCACAATTCCCACTAGCTCTTTCTCATAGATTAGATCTGGATTAATATGAACTTCAGTAGGCTTTTCTAAGATTTCCTCCTTGTCATGTACCCATCTCCTTAGTTGTGACACATGAAACACATTGTGTATTGCACTCATCCCCTCTGGAAGCTCCAGCTTATAGGCTAGTGAGCCTATCCTCTCCAAAATCTTGTATGGTCCAACATATCTGGGTATGAGTTTCCCTTGCTTGCCAAATCTCAAGACTTTCTTCATTGGTGAAACCTTAATGAAGACATAATCACCTACTTTGAATTCCACTGACTTCCTCTTTGCATCAGCATATTTCTTTTGCCTGTCTTGAGCTGCTGCCATCCTCTTTCTCACCAGTCCTATTTTCTCTGTGATGTCCTTGACATATTCTGGCCCTAGGATAGCTTTCTCTCCTGCCTCAGCCCAACACACAGGTGATAGACATGGCTTTCCATATAGGGCTTCAAAGGGTGCCATTCCAATTGTGCTTTGGTGGCTATTATTGTATGTGAACTCAGCCAAATGGAGATGGTCCTCCCAATTTCCTCCAAAGTCTAACACACATGCTCTAAGCAAATCCTCTAAAATCTTGTTTACCACTTCTGTTTGCCCATCTGATTGGGGGTGATAAGCAGTGCTTAGGCACAATTCACTCCCCATAGCTTCTTGGAAGCTCTTCCAGAATCTTGAAGTGAAGATTGTATCCCTATCACTCACTATAGTTTTAGGAACACCATGCAACTTTACCACTTCTCTCATAAAAGTTTGGGCTAGCCTAGGTGCATTTCTGTCTGCTTTTACTGGTATGAAGTGGGCTACTTTAGTCAGCCTATCTACAATTACCCAAATACTTGTATTTCCCTTCTTGGATCTAGGAAGACCATCTATAAAATCCATAGATATGTTTTCCCACTTCCACTGTGGTATGCTAAGTGGCTGCAACAACCCTGAAGGTCTTTGGGTCTCAGCTTTTATTTGTTGACAAACCATGCACTTAGCAACATGTCTTGCTACATTAGACTTCATTCCCTTCCACCAATAGTCCCTTTTTAAGTTTTGGTACATCTTGGTGCTGCCTGGATGTATGGAATATTTGCTCCTATGGTACTCATTAAGGATTTCTTCTTTCAATTCTATGATGTTTGGGACACATATCCTACCTTTGTACCTTAGGTATCCTTTTCCATCAATGTGATAATCCTTCACTTCCTCCTTCTTTAATAGGAGAGACCTCTTTTCTGCTAAGTCTTGATCTTCTTCTTGCATCTTTGCCACCTTCAAGACCAAATTTGATTGTAAAGTAATTAAACTTAACCTTCCTTTACTCCTTTCTTCCTCAACTATCTCCATACTTATCCCACTGCTCTCATCTATTTCCAAATCAGTGAGCATGGTCAAGTCTCTAAACTCCTCCATCATCAACATGGCCACTTTTGCATGCTGCCTACTCAATGCATCTGCCACTTTATTAGCCTTGCCTGGTGTATAAAGTATATCTAAGTCATAAGCAGCAAGAAATTCAACCCATCTGTGTTGTCTCATATTCAAATCTTTCTGTGAAAAGAGATACTTTAAGGCCTTCTGATCAGTGTATAAAATGAACTTTGCACCTAATAAGTAATGCCTCCAGAGCTTCAAGGCATATACTACTGCTGCCAACTCAAGATCATGAGTTGCATATCTAGTTTCATGGGGTTTTAGTTGTCTAGATGCATAGGCTATGACCTGATCTTGCTGCATCAACACAGCCCCTAGCCCTGACCCACATGCATCTGTATATACAACTAATCCCTCATTGCCTTCTGGTACTCTCAACACTGGTGATTTTACCAAAGCCTCCTTGATCTGGGTGAAAGCTTGTTCACACTTATCAGTCCATATAAACTTTTGGTTCTTCCTAGTCAGGTTAGTGAGTGGCATTGCTATTTTAGAAAATCCTTGTATAAACCTCCTATAGTATCCTGCCATCCCCATGAATGACCTAACTTCACTAACATTGTTAGGCTTCTTCCATGCTTGGATTGCTACTATCTTATTGGGGTTTACAGAAATCCCTCTAGCAGAGACAACATGTCCAAGAAAATGTACTTCCTCTTGCCAGAACACACACTTAGAGAACTTTGCTTTCAAATCTTTTTCTCTTAATCTAGTTAAGACCAAATGTAAGTGGTTCTCATGTTCCTCTATTGTTTTAGAATAGATTAGAATGTCATCTATAAAAATCAGAACAAACTTGTCTAAGTAATCTCTGAATATCCTATTCATTAGGTCTACAAAGTAAGAAGGGGCATTTGTTAGCCCAAATGGCATAACCAGAAACTCATACAAACCATATCTTGTGTTAAATGCTGTATATTTAACACTTGAATCCTCAACCTTCATCTGATGAAACCCAGATGCCAAGTCTAGCCTAGAAAACACTTTAGCTCCACTGAGTTGATCAAAGAGATCATCTATCCTGGGTAATGGGTATTTGTTTTTGATGGTTACTTTGTTTAATTCTCTATAATCTATACACATTCTTAAGGTACCATCATGCTTTTTAACAAATACTACAGGAGCACCCCAGCATGAATTACTTGGCCTTATAAATCCCTTGGCTTCTAATTCTTCCAGCTGGTTCTTTAGCTCCTTTAATTCACTTGGCCCCATCCTTGTAGGCTTTTTGATAATTGGGCTAGCCCCAGGCATAATGTTAATCTGGAATTCAACAGGTCTATGGTGTGAGACACCTTTTACTTCCCCAAATACATCCAAGTATTCTTTAACTATGGGGATTTCATTAATAGCTATTTCCTTGGGATTATTTTCTAATTCAATTAAATGATTTAGCCTGTTTTCTTTGATAGGTTCACACAGAATTGTAACCCTTTGGCCTTCAGAATTTTGTA
Organism: Allium fistulosum; assembly: GCA_030737815.1. Lineage (NCBI taxonomy): Eukaryota > Viridiplantae > Streptophyta > Magnoliopsida > Asparagales > Amaryllidaceae > Allium > Allium fistulosum. The sequence continues at coordinate 949,276,503 of CM060907.1, read as the reverse complement.
GTGAAATGGTGGATGCATCTAGGTCAATTATGGCTTTGAATTGTCTTAGCCAATCTGCCCCTAATATAACTCCTATATTTGGGAAATTTAGAACATATAAATTGGAAACAAATGTGTTTCCCCCTATGTTCAAATTCACATCCACACAAATCATATCTAATACACTAGAACTTCCTAAAGGGCTTTGTATTAACAGAGGTATTTCAGCCAATTTGCAGTTCATTTTCAACCTTTTAACTATTTCATGGGAAATGAGTGAGTGGGTTGCCCCGGTATCATATATTACAGCTAAAGGTATGGTACAAATAAATAGTGTACCTTCCACTTGACCATGGTTTTCAGCATTAGCCTCAATTATGGCCTTGCCCCTACCTTCCAGGTTTGCCACTTTCCCTTGTTGCTTGTATTCTGGGCAATTTCTTTTCATATGTCCTTCCTTCCCACATAGAAAGCATTTGAAAGCTCCCCCTTTAAGCTCTGGGCATCTTGGCTTAATATGGCCTTCTTTCCCACAATGGTTGCAAACTATTTTTCTTTTGGCTTCATTGGGCTTTGCATCTACTGCCTTCTTACCATCTGCCTCTCCTTTCTTCTTATCATAAGGATGGTACTTCCCTTTGTTCTTCTTGTTGCTATTGTTTTTGAAGCTCCTAAACTTATCTCTTTCCTTGTCATGCTGCTCAATCTTCAGAGCCAAATCTATCACTTGATCAAAAGTTCTGTCAACATAAGGTAATATAGCCCTGCTAAGCCCTGGGTTCAATCCCTTGATGTATCTATCATTTTTGGATGCTTCATCAGCCACTAACATTGCCCCATAGGTTGACAATCCCTCAAACTTCTGGGTGTATTCTGTGACATTCATAGTCCCCTGTCTAAGTTTGATGAACTCCTCAAGTAAAGTGGTTTTTGCTGAGGCTGGAACAAACCTTGCCTCTAACATCTCCTTAAATTGATTCCAATTAATATCATTTTCATTCCGGCCAGCTATGATCACCTCCCACCAACTCAAAGCTGCACCTTTTAATTGCCTTGAGGCCACTTGCCTCTTCCTTTGGTCATCTAGTTGCATATCAGTGAAGATCCTCTCTAATGTCCTCAGCCATGCTTGAATTTCCATTACACTTTCAGTTCCTTCAAAGCTCTTGCCTCCCAAATTGGTATAAGTCTTCACTAACTTGGAGAGCTCCTCATATGGGTTCTCAGGTCTGTGCCCAATTCCATCTCTCAAAACTCTCACAAATTCCTGCATGTCAAGCATTTGTGGTGTGCTAGATCCTCCTTGATGATGAGACCCTCTTCCTACCATATTTCTAAAAGTATATGTATTCCATTATATTAGTTTATAATATTTCGCTTTAATTTTAAATTGGTTGTATCTTTCCTATTTAACCATTGTGTATGTCACATGCACACACATACATTCAGGGAATACTTATAAACAGTCAAATATATCACAAACAAACCTAGTATAAACATAAGCATACAAATATTTTGCTATGTCAATTAAAACATAGCTCTGATACCAAATGAAATGACCCTAATTCTTAACCAAATTTTTTTTTCATACTTAGCTAAGACTACCTAGGGTCATCCTTCCCTATTCTCATATTATCCAGGATCTTTCACAATATAAAAATATTGTTTTAAATCTAAATCATTCCTAACATACATATATGAAGATATCTATGTTATATTCTACTAGAATCAGAGCATGATAATATGTAAGTAGAAATCCTTTTAAATCTATTAAAATGTGATAATTCCCTGATAAAAGATTAATTATTGTATCCTGATTTTTGACCATAGAATCCACTGGAAACATGTACTTTAGTCTGTTATTCTAATTAAGAAATGATCAAGTAATAATCAGTGGAAAGCAAGCTTTTAATATGGATGATTGTGTTAAAGTCTGTATAGTATCAAACTCAGGCTAAAAGAAAGTGGATCATAAGTGAACACAAGCAACATCTAGGCGTAATGGAAACGCGCCTAACTTACACATGAGAGGTCATGAGTTCGAGTGCTATGCTGGTCGGTTCAAACCCAATTTTTGTTTTTCTTTTTATTTTTCTCCTGTATGGTTTAAAATCTGATATCTACCTATATCTACACATATATACTTAATTTTTGCCTATAATCTAACATACAAAACAATATTTCTTGCTTTATTATTTTTAAAACCCATTCCTACAACTGTTCTAGGAATTTATATTTATATTTTTGCCCAAATATCAACATGTACACAGATATACATGTACATGTCAATGTCTTTGCTCATTTTCTAGAAAACTGGGTTCAAATGGTTCCTTGCTTCATTGATTTGAAGTGAACAATTGGCCTGACCTATGGTCTAACCATGTGGTTAATCTGACCATTCTTTTATTTGCATTTTACAAACCAGAATCTACCTAAACCATTGATACTCCTTCTTTTCAAAAGCATGTTTATATATATATGAATCAGACACCTTGTGATCAGATTTATATCATCCTTCCTAACCATAATTCTCTTTTAAAAATGCATATTTAGGGTATATACACTTTTACTTGCATTTGGACATATATCAATATCATGACTTGAAAATATAACAGTTATAATTCTTTCTGGATTTTCCCAATATAATTTCCTATATATCTACCTTTTGAAAGGACTTAGGATGAACTGAAATCATCATAAAATGATTATGCTTATAAAATCCAGGTTTTTCCTCTAAATCAAAAACAACTTTAGCAAATAGATTTTCAAATCAGTTTAACATCAACATCCTTAATACATACCAAACCAGAAATAACCAGAAACAACATAACACATATTTCTTACAAGTTCTTCCTACTTAATACATTTAGATAGCCATAACAATCAGAAAATACATGCATGAATTAACACATTCTAGCTCTTATTTCTAATTATCTTAGCATTCTCTATTCCATATCTTTTTAATCTTGCTTACTTAGCTCCATCACGACCTGCAAAAGCATTAGTGGCTGCCCCATTATGAATGAGACACCCCCATGTGCCATGAGCAATAAGGGTCAGATCTATGATCTGGTGTGAGCATTTCTAACATATCCATGATATTAAGCTGAGGATACAGCATAAATGTACTTTGCATAACTTGACAGGTATTATCATGAATGATTAATGTATAAATTGATCAGGTATTCCCATATACATACATAAGAGCAAACATATGCATTAAAACAATTTTTATCTGGAACTACTAAGGTTCCTCATACCAACCCTAATCCCGGAAAGACCCAAGTTTCCTGTATCATCATTTAAGGTTGCCTTTTCTTCTTATAAATTCCTGGCCTCATCTGCTATAAGGAATCAAAGGGACACATTGCCATGAACTAATTAACATCATGGCACAAAGATCTCAGGACTTAAACAAGCCATGTGTCAACTTGTCTACTTCAAATAGGACAAGCATTCCAGCAGCCTTCTTGGCACAAAATCCTTAGTTATATTACTAAGTGTATTCATGTTCATTTTGTCAATGATAGCTAGGTGTACAGACCACTTATATACATGAAACCTACTAGTTACCTTGCAGACATAATATTGCAAGCAAGTTAAAGGTTACTTTCTAGAGGTATAACACCCAGTCATTCCATCTCACATTATTTAGCATATAAACACCCTATTCAAACATATACCAGAATGTTTGCAACTGAGAATAAATGCATGGCTCTATTGGGTTTATTTTGATTTTGCAAGCAACTATGTTTAGCCGGATTTTTAACCTTGTTTAAACATAATTTTTAGGCTTGTAAATTTTCTGTTTGGTTTAGGGCTCAGCACTTATAGAGAAAGACTCCATTGCACCCTTAACCAATTATTTCAAGCCTCAGCACTATACCATTGTATATGCAGCTCATAGTTTTTTTTTCATTCTTTGTCTTAAGCCATGATTCAGACTAGTTACAAATACTCTCTTACATGTTCTTTAAGGTTTTGGTATAACATACAGAGATGAAAATAGAATAACAAAGTTATACATCCATCATAGCAGATCATATCTCATCAAGCATTCATGAAACCATCAGTAGTCAACATGGTTTGTAAATCAAAACATGCAAAATATAGCATATAAAATCTTGGCTGCCTAATCTCAGGTCTTAATGCCATGTATATGAGTGAGGATACTCACCTAAATGCTTACACAAGCTTAATCCAGAAAACCCCTCAAATCTATAGCCTTTTCTTCCTCTTCTTCCTTAGGTTAATGAATTCAGTGAGAGAGTAGTTTTCTGGTTAGGCTCTTGATTTATATAGGGGTTCTACCTAGGGTTTTGGGTGATGCAAAATCCCTATTTTAGCCCAAACCAGAATCATGCATTTGGCATTGCATATTCTCTCCCTCCTAACCCTTAATGTCCCGGCCACTATTTTAAAACAAGGCTAAGTTGTGCCCATTTTCTTTCCTTTTCAGAAAGTGATTTCTTTAAGTATTTTTATTATACTTACCTCAAACATGATAATAGTGTGACTTTCTATTTTCTGCCTTTATACATTTGCTTTCTTGCACTTTGGTTCTTACTATTTTAGTGCTTCTTTTTCTTATTTTTCCTTTATTAATTTTCTGCTCAAATAATATCTGTATATATATATACATTTATACAACTATGGGTGTTAGTTTAACTTTAACCTTCTTTTATTTGCAGAAAACATGTGCATTCTTATATGCATTTCTATACTCCTATTATTCAATTAAAATTTCACTTATTCATTATAAATCAATGTTCTCTTCTGTCTTAATTTCCAAACAAGTCATACATATGCATATATATATATAGATATATATATATATATACATATCCTCAGGAATTTTAATATTCATGTCTAGGCCTATATTTCCTTTATTTAAAACATTTTATCTAAATGTTTTCCTTCTTTGTTTTATTATTCAGGAATTCTGGATTTTCTCTTAGTGCCATAACTAGTGTGCACGTGCACACATGCACACAACCTTGCACCACTGAAAATCCCACCTATATAATAATTCTGATTTTTCCCCCAGAATTTTAATAATTTATTTAAAAGGATTTTCCTCAAAATCTTGGGGTATTACAGTTTGTAAAATCTATCAAATCATACTCGTATACTTTGGTGTGTGCTTGGTGTCCCTGAAATCCAAGTGAATGTGCTTGTGTCCTGTTTGAATCAAGTGGGTGTGCTTGGTGTCCTAGAAGTCCAAGTGGGTGTGCTGGTGTCCCATTTGAATCCAGTGAATGTACCTAGAGCTTAGAAAATATGGAGGGTGTGTCTCATAGCCTTGAAATCGAGATTGTATTGACTTTGATATTTGAAAAGAAATCTATACAAGAAATTGTACAGGCTTGGACATAGGGTAACTCCTAACCAGTGTAAAAATTCCTGGTGTGATCTCTCCAACTCTTTACTTTTTACTTTTACTTCATTTATTTCTGTCTATATTTGCATCTGTGATTTTTGATTCTGCATTATTTACTTATGATCTTAAAAGAATTTAAAAAGATTCAAAAAAATCAGTAAACACTATTCAATCGCCCTCCTCTAATGTTAAATTAGCCTTAAGATCCATCTTCCGCAAACTAACAATTTTGGTATATTCTTTAATTTTTACCCAAACACCATAAATAATAACTACTCTATCAATGTATCACCTACAACATTATCTTCCTTTTTTCATCACATTTCATTATGTCCATAATATCAACCAGAAGAATATCTCTATTGGACTCACTCACTTCAAACTCATTAAGAAAACAGTCTCTACCCCCCCATAGCAACTATTACAGCTCACTCATTGGAGCAAATCATACCAACATTTACAACTAGGGGCATATCATACCTGTTATGTGCATCACCATTCCCCTGACTCACGTGCATAGGCAAACAAGAACATACTTGAACTATTTTATAATCATGCATTAATGTAGGATCATTAAAAGTTGAATAGCATGATCAAAGCCATAAACATATGGTAGGAAATATTTTCCTGGTAAATATTTGTCGGTCAAATTTTTTTAATAAAAGTATTCTTCAAAACATTAAAAGTACCACTTACTTTGAAGTAATGCAGAATTGATTGCACAATATTTGTAAAAGATTACTGTATTTTCTTATAACTGCATTGATGTATTATTATAATTTATAGAAATAAACTTCAATAAAACAACTACTAACACAAATACAAAGTTCATATCAACTAGAGATGAGTTTGCAACATTTTTCAGTTTTAGACTATGTGTAAATGCACAACCTATTATACAATATATGAATGCATTGTCGTATTGCCATATTTCTCATATGAATATAAACTTTAATAAAACAACATTGAAATGGATATGAGTTTACAACAACATGAATATCGCAAATCACTTTCCTCTTATTCCAGTTCTGGACAGTGTATAAATACATTTTTTAGTTCCTTTTGCTTGAGAAGATTTCTTTTATTTTCTAAGACCCTCATATTCTCTTTGAGACTCATGCATTCATTTTTATATAAGTCTAGATGTTTAGAAGCTGTTATCCCAACTTTTGGCAAAGCTGAGATACCCAAAGATTAACTAAAAATCAATGATTATTAGTCATGAACATCGATTGTGCATCGCAGGTTCACCATGGATATCGATGAATTTTGTCCGAGTCCGGATCGGGCTACAATTGATAAGACACGTCGAGCAAAGCCATGGGAACCAACGTTCCAAATTTCGAGACAATCCGAGTTCGTATGCTCAAGTTATCGCCGGTATAAAATGGAAGGGATATGCTATGGTTCGAATCCATCGGAGCCAAGCCCTAGGTCCGAATCCATCGACCCTGCATTACTTCGAATCCACGAGAAGTACCATTGCTTCGACTCTATCAAAGCCTCCCTTAGTTCAAATCCATGAGAGTATTCCCGCCTTCGAATCCATAAGATAGCCTCACAATCGAATCCATAAGCCCTGAATTGGTTCGAATCGATGAAACCCAACCTTGGTTCGAATCGATCGAGTAAAAGGTTGTTTGAATCCGTGAGCTGTGCATAGTTTCGAATCGATCAACATCACTCGAAACCATCGATTCGAGGACTTGCACAAGAGATCGATTCGAACTACTTGTCCCTCGATCGATACGAAGGAACGCACATTTGATCGAATCGAAGGAGTATACCTTTAGATCCTTCTCTTCGAATCCACCAAGTAAACGCGACTAAAACCACGGATTCGACCCAGAAAACTCGGAGAAAAAGGGGGATTGACCCGGAGCATGCGCACCACGTCATCATCTTCACGTGCAGAAGCATGGATTCGACCCTATGGATTCGAACCATATCGATTCGATCAAATCCATAGGGCGAAGAACGTCAACTTGAATCGATCATAACTTGAGATCTACAAGTCCAAATGCTATTAAATTTTCACAGGAGCTTGCGTATACATAGCAGAATGTCCACGCCAAATTTCATCACGATTGGATACTTTCTTGATCGATTCGAACCAAGGGTCGAATCGATCCCAAAGTGGGCCCGGATCTCCAGAATTCGGCCATGTGGGCCCCCTCACGTGCCAGAAGCGTTCTTCCCTAAATTTAGGTGAAATATCAGCCTTCTACACCTATAAATAGAGCCCCTGGTCATTCAGCAAAGGGGTCAGACAATTTTGAGAGCTAAAGAGCGCCCAGACTCTGCCATATTTACTCAGAATCACCATTGCTGCCTTAGATTCAGACTTAGCTCAGAAAATCAGTTGTACTACATTACAAGAAACTGTAACCTTCAAGCATCGAGTAATAAAATCATAAAAACCTTGAAGTGGACGTAGGCCGGAGATAGCCGAACCACTATAAATCTTGTGTCACTGTTTATTATTTCTAGATTGCTATTTGTTATTTTCTTAGATCCGTGATTCGTGTGTGAATATTGTTGATTTATATTCATACGCTGGTGCTTTCACCACACTTGGGGTTTGTGACCAATTTTGGCGCAAACACTTTGGTGCTTTCATTGAGAGGAACTAGCACCCGCTACACCAGATTCAAAGTTTTGATTTGAAATTTTAAGGACTCTGATTTGGCTCTACAATGACTCGACAAACAAGACAAAGAGCTGAGAGGAGCCAACAGGGAGGAAGTCAAGAGGCATCCTCTGGCGCTGGAGAAGGACAAGCTTCGATCTACATTACTAGAGATGAGATGGAGGATATGAATAACCTAATGCAGGAAAGAATGATGAAAAACCAACAAGAGATGCTGCAGAATTTCTTCGAGCAGATGAGAGCTGTAGGGACACAGAACCTTGGACCAGCTACAGTGGCTGTGAATGTGGAACAAGGAGCTAGGGCTATGGAACCCAATGGAGGACAGAATGTAGAACCAGAAGGCAATCAACAAGGGCTTGGGGGCAGGCCCACAGGATCCAATGCAGAAGGACCTTTGGAAGGAGCTCAACCGGCTAGGTCCAACACAAATGCTAACGAGCCACCCGAAGAGTACGTACCAGAATTCCCTACAAGACTCGGAGGGCAAGACAGAGACATGACAAGGGGGCAACCCCTAGATGGAGATGAAAGAATGATTGGCCTAGTGAGACGGCTCATGAGAGGAGGATTGTCAGGAGGAGGATTGGAAGAAGTTAGTCGGAGTCCGTTCACTCCGAATATCAAGAATGCAAAGAACCCTCCAAAGTTCAAACTACCAATGTTGGATCCATATGACGGGAAGTCGGATCCAACCAAGCATATTACCAAATACATTAGACACATGGAAGTACTGGGAGCAACCGAGGAAGTGATGGCACGATGTTTCCCTTTATTTTTATCAGATTTGGCTGCACTTTGGTTCAGACAATTAGAGACTGGATCAATCAGAACGTGGGGCGAGCTTGTGGATTGCTTCATGAGACAGTTCAGGGTCCACGTAACACGGCCCAAGAGTGTGATGACTCTAGCTTCAATAAAGCAAAGGACCGGAGAGTCCATAAAAGATTTTCTGCTACGATTCAATGCAACGGTGGCTTCTGTAGATCACCCGGATCCATCAATGATTCTGATGGCGGTAGTGGCAGGAGTTGGGGAAGGCATCGAATTCAAAGACTCTTTGACTAAAGATCCACCGCAAGATCTGGGAGAGTTTTTCCATGAAGCTGAAAAATTCATTCGATTAGAAGAATCACGAGCCGAGAGGCAGGAAATAAATGTTGCACAAGGCGAAGGAACCGCCAGGGAACAGTCCAGGGCAGACAAAGGAAAGAGAAAGCAGGAGGACGTACATGATGGTCCTGATAAACGGAAGAAATTCCGAGAGCCTAGATTCAGGCAATACATAGATTTGATGGCAAACCTAGAAAGGATTTACACTGAAACTCGGGGGCAACTCCCGTATCGAAAACCACCCAGGAGAGATCCCACGGAGCACGAACGTAGAACTGGAAAATACTGCCTATTCCATGAGCTGGATGGGCACACTACCGATGAATGCCGCCACCTAAAGGATGAGGTGGAAGAACATGCCAGGAGTGGTAGATTGCCGTAGTATGTCAGAGAACGTACAACGGCGGTTAGACCCGAACAACTACCGCCTCAACCTAACAGGAATGATCCTGGATCGGGATCACAACTCGTCATCAACTGATTGTGATGGCAAGGGCCAAGTTCAAGATTTGGACTCTGGTCAATTAGTTTTCTTAGATTTGATTTCCAAAATAAAACGGCTATCCCACTTACTCATGTACGTGAACCGGAGAGATCCCTAGGCATGCTCTAAGATGGAAATAGACCGCTCCGCCCGGAGAGGCGTTGTCTCGTTTTTCCTGGTGTTTGAGATTGAACACCTACGATTTGAATTTAATAAAGAAACATTTATTGAAACAAACCTTTGATCGGAGAGTTAAAGGATAAACATTAAATATCAATATAAAGATGATCGCTTTATGACCTTACCCGGAGAGGCGGGGTCCGGAGTGCAAGAAGTGAGTCGCTTCGTCGGAGAGCGACATGATTGACTCACTTAACGTTGTTTCCCCTTCACCGGAGAGTGACAGGATGGGATCCAGCATGAGCCCGGAGAGGCTGTGATCGGCCGACGATCCAGGTCATGACATCGCTTAATGTTCAGATACATTGAACCGGAGTGCAGGAGGTGAGTCGCTTCGCCGGAGAGCGACAGGATTGACTCACTTAACGTTGTCTCCCCTTCACCGGAGAGTGACAGGATGGGATCCAGCATGAGCCCGGAGAGGCTGTGATCGACCGACGATTCAGGTCATGACATCGCTTAATGTTCAGATGCACTGAACCGGAGTGCAGGAGGTGAGTCGCTTCGCCGGAGAGCGACAGGATTGACTCACTTAACGTTGTTTCCCCTTCACCGGAGAGTGACAGGATGGGATCCAGTAAGAGCCCAGAGAGGCTACGATCGGTCCAGAATGACCAAGACATCGCTATACGCCCTAGTTGGGGCCAGAGTGCAAGGGATAGAAAGCAACGCCGGAGTGCAATAGGATATTTCTATTCAATCGCTAAATCTAGAATGAGCTTGGCAAGGGTCCGGAGTGACCACCGATAGTATGGAGAGACTGTAGAACTTCATTCTTAACTTCCACTGGAAAAAATTGATAACAATTCGGCTTCGAACAGCCATGGACTTGATTGAAAAGGCTATAAGCTACGAGTGAAACATGAACTCACTGCATTTGACTTGAGACTGATCAAAACACGCCTTTTACCAAAAGGCATGTTTTGGGGGGCAAAATGTTATCCCAACTTTTGGCAAAGCCGAGATACCCAAAGATTAACTAAAAATCAATGGTTATTAGTCATGAACATCGATTGTGCATCGCAGGTTCACCATGGATATCGATGAATTTTGTCCGAGTCCGGATCGGGCTACAATTGATAAGACACGTCGAGCAAAGCCATGGGAACTAACGTTCCAAATTTTGAGACAATCCGAGTTCGTATGCTCAAGTTATCGTCGGTATAAAATGGAAGGGATATGCTATGGTTCGAATCCATCGGAGCCAAGCCCTAGGTCCGAATCCATCGACCCTGCATTACTTCGAATCCACGAGAAGTACCATTGCTTCAACTCTATCAAAGCCTCCCTTAGTTCGAATCCATGAGAGTATTCCCGCCTTCGAATCCATAAGATAGCCTCACGATCAAATCCATAAGCCCTGAATTGGTTCGAATCGATGAAACCCAACCTTGGTTCGAATCGATCGAGTAAAAGGTTGTTCGAATCCGTGAGCTGTGCATAGTTTCGAATCGATCAACATCACTCAAAACCATCGATTCGAGGACTTACACAAGAGATCGATTCGAACTACTTGTCCCTCGATCGATACGAAGGAACGCACATTTGATCGAATCGAAGGAGTATACCTTTAGATCCTTCTCTTCGAATCCACCAAGTAAACGCGACTAAAACCACGGATTTGACCCAGAAAACTCGAAGAAAAAGGGGGATTGACCCAGAGCATGCGCACCACGTCATCATCTTCATGTGCAGAAGCATGGATTCGACCCTATGGATTCGAACCATATCGATTCGATCGAATCCATAGGGCGAAGAACGTCAACTTGAATCGATCATAACTTGAGATCTACAAGTCCAAATGCTATGAAATTTTCACAGGAGCTTGCGTATACATAGCAGAATGTCCACGCCAAATTTCATCACGATTGGATACTTTCTTGATCGATTCGAACCAAGGGTCGAATCGATCCCAAAGTGGGCCCGGATCTCCAGAATTCGGCCATGTGGGCCCCCTCATGTGCCAGAAGCGTTCTTCCCTGAATTTAGGCGAAATATCAGCCTCCTACACCTATAAATAGTGCCCCTGGTCATTCAACAAAGGGGTCAGACAATTTTGAGAGCTAAAGAGCGCCCAGACTCTGCCAGATTTACTCAGAATCACCATTGCTGCCTTAGATTCAGACTTAGCTCAGAAAATCAGTTGTACTACATTATAAGAAACTGTAACCTTCAAGCATCGAGTAATAAAATCATAAAAACCTTGAAGTGGACGTAGGCCGGAGATAGCCGAACCACTATAAATCTTGTGTCACTGTTCATTATTTCTGGATTGCTATTTGTTATTTGCTTAGATCCGTGATTCGTGTGTTAATATTGTTGATTTATATTCATACGTTGGTGCTTTCACTACACTTGGGGTTTGTGACCAATTTTGGCGCAAACAAAAGCAATCAACTTCGATGATTCTAACTCCGACAGTAGAAGAATGTATCTCTTTCTTCAACTAGATGTTTACAGCAACATCAATATCGTAATCATTGTCCGAATTTCACTATCTTCTTATAACTCGTCCTCTTCATCTTTTTACTCCAAGAAGAAGCAGATTGTGGAGAGCCAGTAAGTAAGCGTCTATGGAGCCGACAATCATTTTAGTTTGAGTATCGATAGAATAATAACAAAAAACACCATCAGCACTTACACTAAATGGGATTGCCAACTAGACAAGGAAAAATAAGAGATAAAAGTAGTCAGTCATAGGATAAAGGTTAAAGTTATAATTTTTCACTAAAGAAGAAGATGAAAAGTAAAGAAAAGAAGAAAAAAAGATATAGACACATACAAAAATTCTCAATCGTAGATCTACAAATTAGCCAACCAATCCTAGCCTTAGAACTCTTGTTAAGGGACAAAAGCGAAAACCGATTCAATAACATCAATACTGGACTGTTTTGTTTCTATATTATGAATAAATCAAAATATAACTACTTATGATTCAATGATAGACATTTTTGACCAACATTTTAAGCAAATGGAAAAATTAATCGACTGCATCTGACTAATGCACACATGTTGCATAAATATTGAAACAATTTACTAAATATTCAAACAACTTACGAAATATTTTTTTGAGACAGAAAGAAAAACAAACAGACTAACTGCTGATACTCGAAATCAAATTAAGAGCTAATAAATATTTATATGACAGTTATAAGCCAGGCAAATATTTGCCTATCAAATATTTGGTATTCTACAAAATATCAGAATACCATTCAACGACATCAATACTGAAATGTTTTGTTTGAAATGATGCAAAACTGATTGTGCAAGATTTACAAAGAATAAATAAATAGACTAACTGCTTAAACTTGAAATCGAACTCAAAGCTACTAAATATTCATATGACAAGTATAAGACGGGCAAATATTTGCCCTCTAATATTTGCTATTACACAAAATATTAGAATATTGATTCAGTAACATCAATAGTGAAATTTTGTTTGAAATGATGCGGAACTAATTGTGCCAGATTTGTTTTCAACATCTAATGAGTCTTTTCCAATCACAACATTTTGTTATATTATTTAATTTTTACCCGAACACATAAATAATACCTTCTCTAAAACTCTATCTGTGTATCACCTACAACATTATCTTACTTCTTTCATAACATTCCATTATGTCCATAATATCAACTAGAAAAATATCTCTATTGGCCTCACTCACTTCATTATATAAGCAACATGTCAAAATATTACTGCAATTTTTTATTCACTGCCTGATAGTTTTAACTGACGTTTAAAGCCAATGAGAAAATTAGCCAATTTCATCTGACTTAAAGCTACTAAAATTTTGAATGGCAAATATTTTCCCTATAATACTTCCCATTCATACAAATTTACTAGAATAACTTATAGTCAAAAAGAGAGAAATAGATAAATTAATAAGACAAAAAAGAACACATATTCATTCAGCCAAGTAAAATACGATAGGACATTAATAATCTTAAAAACATAAAGCATATAATGTATAAATATTACCTTTGATTTCTTGACAAATAATACCTTTAGTTATGTCCTAATTTCTTACATAAACTGTAGCAATTAGACTTATTTACCTCACCAGCGAACTTATTCTGGTCCTGAAGATGGAGGCCTCCCTGCACCACGTCTTCTCTTAGGTGGATAAGATTCAACATCTTCCGGTAAAACATCTTCCATTCGAAAATTAACAAGTGGATGAATCAGATGAGAATAAGATGCTCGAAAAAAGGATATTTTGAAATAATCCTCAATATAAGAATAAACATCCAAATTAAAGCAAGTATACTTCTAATAGCATGAGCAAATAGAAACCCCTCAATGCGCCACAAGTTTCAACTACATCGTCGAACTCTCAAATCTACCTGATAAGTTTGAGTTGATTGAACTTCCTAAACATCAATAGTAGATCTAGTAACTTTCCATTGAACACCCTCGAGGTATAAATCTCTTATACATTTTTCCGTAATAAGGAACAAATAACTGTTCCAAATTTTACTTATTTCACGTCGATCCGACATAAGTTTCATAAGCTTCAAACGAATTCTATCTAGACATCCAGTGATAGGGAATAGTCTTTCCTCCAAAATAAAACGATTAAACTTTCAATATAGTTAGAACTCATTTCCCCATAATGATTTCCAACAGAAAAACATTAGAAAACTTTTTAAAAGACAAACCATTCAAAAAACTTTCTACTGCAGCCCCACCAAGAAGCCTAAACTCAAACAAAGCATGATTGAATACACGTAATGTAGCAGCATTGACAACTTTAAAAAACAAAGAAATGATCCATTTCCCTTTGCCTTGAGGACGCCTTTTTGTTAAAAAACTCTTGATGTTATTCTTTAAATGATAGTAACAATAACCGTGAGCTAAACCTAGAAAAACTTGAGGAACAACATATAAAAGACTAGAATGCCGATCAGATATAAAGGTGAAAACACGATCATCATCATCATCTAACATTTCACTAAACTTTGTAAAAAACCAATGCCAATTAGGTTCATCTTTACCAGATTCAATACCAACAGCTAGTGGAAAAATCCCTAACATAAATAAAAATAGATATGTCATATTCATAAAATAAAAATTGCTGAACATATCAAAATTACAATAGCATAGAAATATCGAATATTTTCTAGGCTAATAAATGCTTAAATGTTCAAATATCAAAACATGTAAAAAGATTTTAAAATTTTTAAGACTATATCATACCTCGATTACCATTCTTAGCAGTAGCAGACATAATACTACCTTTTCCTCTACCTTTCATGAGAGTCCCATCAAGAAACAATAAAGGACGATAATAGCCAAACCCATATTTTCATGCTTCATACCCAATTAAAACCCTCATAAATTCAAGACTAATAGGATGACCTTGAAGTTCAACAATACTTCCAGGATTGCAAACAAAAATAGTTTCACATAATGATTTCAAATGATGGTAGGAAAGCAAATCATTCCCATGGATACCTTGAAGAGCTAATCTCTTACCAGTATATGCATAGTAGTAACTTAAAACTATATTGTACCCAGTCTTGAATAATTGAACAATATCTTACGTCTTTATTAAAGGATTCGATCGAATAAAATCAACAACCAAATTCTTAACCAAATTGCTAGAAACAGGTGGATGGTTAACATCAACAATGCCAGCTCCATAAGAATGAGTAGATTGCATAGTTTTAATAACAAAAAAACCTAGAATATTGAATTTACAAGAAGTATGGACACGAAATGTGTGACCTTCACATGAACAAATAGCTGTAACACGATCCATATCATTCTTAACAATAGTAACTTTGAATCCATTCTTAATACAATATATCATAAGATATAATCGAAACTCTTCAACATCACCAGGAAATCTTTGACTTACTCTAGTAAACACTGGTTTGCTAGAATCATTTTTTTACAATGCTTCAAAAAAGAACTAATTAAATGAAGAAACAACCATAGAAGAATCACACGAGCCACCTTCAATAAAGGAACTAGCAACTGACAAAAAACTAACATCAAATGAACTACTTTCAGACCTCTTGCATATAGATAAATTCTTTGATATAATAGAAACAGGTAGATAATCTTCACAACCATGCCCAACAAGCAACAATATACTATGAAAATCATAATTAGTTTCAATTATTCTTTTCCTATCATCTCTTTCATAAATCAATTCAATAAAACTAGGTGTTAATTCAGACCAATATTCACATATGTTTTCTCTCAATCTCAACATAGAATCACTCAAACCAAGCCTCTTGCTATAAGTATCAATGCCCAACATAAAAACAACAAAAACATCAATACTTGCACAAATACAAATATAATATATTAAAAGAAAAGAGCAAAAAAGAAAGAAAAACTGAAATATTTGACAGTTGAATATATGTCAGGCAGATATATATCGGGCAAATATTTACTGGACAAATATTTGCCTGATATATATTTGACTGTCAAATACAAAATTGCATGAAAGTTCGCTAAAATAAATACTTAACATTCTATCCCTTTTTAGAATTCAATTTAGCAAGATGCTATATACAAATTTCAGCAATGAACAATAAACCTAGAACAATCAATTCAAAATTACTTGTTTGCACAACAAATTACAACAATTCACTAAGATGTTATATTCAATTCAGAAATACTTGTTTGCACAATTGTTGTCAAACAGAGATGACACCATCAACAAAGAAAGATTACATGATTCAATTCAAAAAGATGTTAAAAACAAATTCAACAACAAAAATAGAAATAAAAACAATGAACAATGAAACAATTATTTAATCACAATCAATTTGGTAAACGCAATCTAGAAACAAAGAAAGACCCTCGCACATAATTTGATGAAGACGATATCAACAATTTGATAAATCGAATTGAACACGATTTTGTTTATATGATTCCATAATGCCGATATTGATTGACTACGAAGATGATCTTAATTATAGAGACGATTTTGACGATTCCGATCAAATTTTTGAAATCGATTTTAATGGAGAAAGAAGAACGAAGAAATAGGGACATAGAAGTAGGAGAAACTTTGAAAGGGAAACTTATATAATGTTTCAAAATAGGGATGTCACCCTAATTTCCACATAATATTTTGTTATTACTAGGTGGGTAAACTTGTTTGTGAATGGTTATGGTATGTGAATTTGCTCATTTTATCGAAAAACTACTTTCGAAATGGTTATGATATCATACTTGATCATGTGATTAATGAATATGATGATTTTGTGATTGATTACTAGTTTGGATATAACAATTATGTGATTGATTGTTGGTTTTAATATGACTATTATGTGAGGGATTGCTCGAAATGGTATAAGCCATTAACAAAAAATAGTGACTTGTAAAATATGCTGCAAAACAGTTAATAATTTTTAGTTGCATTTTAGAAACGTTGTAGAAATAAAAAACAGCAGCAAAATATATTGTAGCAGAAAAAAATACAAAAATGTACAGAGAAAGGTATAAATGCTATGAAAAATTTATAGGTTACATAAAACCAAAGAAGGATGCAAGTAAAAACGTAACTAAAAATTGTTGACTTTAATAGCAGTTGGAAAAGCTACAGAAATAAAAAAAATAGCGTTTATAAAATGCCACAATATGTTATATTGTGGTAATGTTTACCACGACGCTACAAAAAGTTTTAGACTTTTAGTAGCTTGTTATATCGTAGCGTTTACCAAATGCTAACGCTACAAAAAGCCATTTCTATGGTAGTGTTTGCTCAAATAAGATGAGGTGGGAACTTTATCTTTTTTCTTTCTCTTTTTGGGAGCAATTTCTCTTTAGAGGTAGCAACAAGAGCAGACGAGCCTAAAACAAAGAAAGAAGTTAATAAGATAATGACATTTAGAATTATATACTAGTTATAATACAAACTTACCAGTGGGCTCAAGTTGAACTGGAGAGAAGAGAAAACATTTTGTTTATTTACAACCAACGATCGTCTCCTTCGGGCATTCCCTTTCATCATCAAAGGCTCTCCAAGTATTATATGGTTGTCTAGAATCAACGAGTGTTAACGAAGATTCGGTTCCATCAAAAGTATGAGTCTACCACCCATGCTCTTAGATTCTAGAGTCGTGGATTTGATAGTGTCGATATCAAAGGAACTTAACTGCTTAGGAACCGAATCTAAAGGAAGACATCCATTGTAAGAAAGTAACAAGTATGGCATAAACGATATAAAATAGAAACTAACAAATGATAGAGAAAGTTCCCTTAATCCTTAAGTAGCATTTTACGTAGAAAAACTGTGTTTCCCATTCCTTCGTCTTGTTGATAGGATTGGTGATTAAGCTTTTCAAAAGGGAACGGATGCAATATAATGGATTATCCCACTGCTCGCCTATTCTGGCAGGGCAAGTTATAGTTTGGAGGATTTACGCTATTAAAGAAGGAAGTTTGGCCTCTCTAGTAAGAACTTCGAAGCAAGTCAAATAGGTTTATGAATTCGGAGATAGTTGGATTGGAGCGATGTTCAGGTGCTCCAGGAATCGCAAGAGAAAGTAAGGAAAAGGAAGATATCATGTGTGCCATATGTGAATTGGAGTGAAGGCAAAGAACCTTCTGAGGGATTTTCTATCCTACCAGAAGGACCGCCGGGCCTAGCTTCTATGTCTGTGATACCAAATTGCTTGAGAATAGAATTTACTTCTTCTTCGGTGGTAATATATGACGGGTTAAGAAGATGATCCCCTTTCTTAACGGATGGAGAAGATTTTGGATCCTTACTGGTCTTCTTGGTTACTTTCTTGTCTGCTTTCTTGCCTTCTATTTGCCTACTAGGTGATATCGTACTAAATCATAAAAATATTATATGTTTTATAAATTTTAGGAGGCTCACGATATGAAATAGGCTATTATATGCAAAAACGAAGGGTAGCAAATTAATTATGAAACTACCCAAGTCATAACATAAAGATGTCAAAGTCTAAAGTCTACTATAATATTTACAACAAGTCAACAACCATAGAGAAATTTATGTCAACATTCCTAAAATGCTTAAATTTCTGGTTAAGTAAAATATGTAAATAAATGTTAGAATCATGATGAAGGGATGAATTTAAAGTTATTTAATAAAAACTTGAATGAAAAGTGATCATAAATGTATCATGAATCTCATGTTGAACCATTAAAACTAATATTGAATTAAGTAGAATAATACCAAATGTCGCATCAAGGATGCTATCAAAAACTATAATGTAATACCATAGTAATGCTCAATGTCGAGACAAGAAATAGCCAAAATCAATAAGTACCACCAAAATTGTTAAAAAAATATTTCCATGAAAAGAACTAAGTCCATAAGTAATCCATGAATCTCCTACAATGACTATGTTGCAAGAAAACAATGTCGTATAAAGTTTAAATAAGAATGTTGGAAATTGTTACCAAAGAAGAGTAATAAAATATAGTAAGATTATCGGTTTGATGCGATAGCCCCATAAATCAATGTCGAATTCAAACAAAACAATTTTTGCTAATGTCAAATTCATGAATGCTGCACTTATGGCTACCAACCAACATAAAATTTCTCTTAACAGTAACATTTAGGTTTTGGATTGGTCGCCACGCCTTTGTTTGGTTATTAACCATATAACTATCTCACGCTATAGTGATTCCTAACTTTTACGCCTATTGTTGAAATAATAAAATGGGTGGATTAATTAATATCGAACACCATATTGATGTCATAGGGCATTAATTTTGAAATAGAATAGAGCAATGTTGAGTTTCAGGTTTAATGAACCCACCACCTTATCTTTAAGCTAGAATCTCATAAGTATCTAAATTAATGTTAATCCGAATTGATCTTATAAAAAATGTGCAATGTAGAAATTTAAAACTAATGCCTTCATAAGAATAATAGACTGTTGATTTAACCCATAATTTGAGGATTGACAATCCAAATTTAACATCAAAACCTAGCATATATGCCCAGATGTCGGTTCGAAATAAAAAAACCCAAATAAATCCCTAATCATGATTCATGTATGAAGCTTCTTAATTCAAGACAATCAACGAAATCAAAATTGAAGATCATACCTTAATATCAGCTCGGATGTTTAAGATTTATAGTTTTAAATGATTCCGAGGATTTGAAAATCTCTTTTGCTTCTGTTTGAAATGCAGGTAAAAGAATAATGAAGAAGAATCCCGAGTATTTATAGGGAGGAAGAAGATGAACCAATGCCGTTAGATCAAATTTATATAAGCAGTTGATGGAATAGCAATAGGCTGCAAGCGCCATTGTCGACATACTGACAAGTCAATGCTTCCTTCATACTAGAGGGGGAAATGTTACTAAAATATTGATCTCGAAGACATGAGGGCATGTCGACAACAAAAGTGTCAAGATCAAAGGATCTTGCAGTCAAAGGGGGTCATCGATGCGATATGAAATATTGAATGCCACCAGTACATACGACATCAATGTCGCACACCGTTAATACCACTTTTCACCAACAAAGGCTAATAAGTAATGTCACAAGCATCAAAGTGGTTAACAATGCCGAATGCTATCAATGCCGCATCCTATATATCACTAGTAGATGACATCGTATAAAGCCAATACAATGTTTTACCAAGGCAGGAACTGATGTCGTTCACCATTAGTATTGTATACCCTAAGCCATCAATGTTATGGCGTTATGATGTATCATCCATGATGCACCTCATTGATGTCGTGTTCTATCAATGTCGCACTTCATCCATAAAGGTAAAATGGATGCTGCATCTAGTTAATATCGCATCAAGTCAATACCGCATCTCTTCAATTTCATTTCCTCCTGATGTCGCTCGTCTTTGATGCTGCCTATTATCAATGCCGTCTATTATCAATGCCGCCTATTATCAATGCCTCCTATTTTCAATGTCGTCTATTATCAATGCCATCTATTATCAATGTCTTATCTCTTCAAGACCATCTATCACCAATGCCATGTCATAATGATATCAAAATCAATTCAGCCACATGAAATTAGGTTGATGATGCCATAATCCATCAATACACCAAAGAATGCCATAAGTCATCAAACCAAGGCAACATCCATAGCACCATCGAGATGAACGTTAATGCCGAAGTACAAGCATTCCACACAGCTTTCATGCCGCATCATACTACCCTTATAAATACCGACCTAGAGGCATGGAGGAAGGGGCGAATCATTCTTTTCCCACTTCTTACATATTAAACTTTGTAACCCTAAATCGATTTGGGGATTTCTAGTGATAATAGTGTTCTTGTAATATTTGCACATAAGGCTATGTACATTCAACTATTTCGTGACATATGAATAGAGATTTCATGATTTATGGCTTGTGTTGAATTCCAAAGCACTTGTGAATTTTTAATTATAGCTTTCTTTAAATTCTTATAAGTTCATAGTCTTAATTTCTATTTGTACAAGAGTGTTCTACATTGATGGCATGGCTTCAACATGAGTTTGAGCACAGCTTCGACATGAAAAATTATTACTACATCATGACTTGAACGTACTAAACCTACTTACCTATTCCCTTTCACAACCAAGTGTCGCTTTTCGAACACTCATTAAGGTCTATAAGGGTCAACCAAGACTCCCCTCAACTAAATTCCCTTTTCTTTGCACTTTTTGGGTGTTAGCGAAGAAATTCATTAACAATGAGTTAATAATTTTGCTAATCTTAAAATTTGATATTAATAAAGCCAATAAGAATTTCATCATAAATAATACTATAAACATCTACTTAAAATATTATAAACTTTCAAAACAAATTGTGGTTACAATAAAGTAAAATAATGAAATAAACAAAATTAATATAACCAGTAAATTTACTGTTACCATTAGTTTTGGTATTTCTTTATCGCTGCATTTACCGTTGATAATGATAAATTTATAGTTACCATACCGATAGCATTATTATACCGTTGTAGCTCGATATTACATAATAATTGCCCGGTAATGGTAAATGTACCACTACCATAACAACCCTAGGTGTAAGACCTAAGTTGCAACCAAAACTGAAAAGGAATTTAATGAAATTTAGAAAGCAGTGAGGGCATAAGGCTTATTTGTAGCCAAATGCCTAAATTAGTACTTTGCATCTATTGTAGAAGGCATAAGGATAGAATAGTGTAACGACCCCGGATTTTGTATAAATTTAAAATGATAATTAATTTAATTTTTGAATAAAATTTGTGAAATAAATCGATGGAGTGATGCGAGTTTCCCCAAACTCAAATAAATATGGTATAAATCATTTAAACTTTAATTATTGTATATATATGTATATATGTGAATGTGTATATATTTGGGTATATATGAGTCAATTTGAAATTATAAATATGTATATATAAATTTGATTTGAAATTAAATTGTAAATAAATGGTTTGAAAATAAGGATACAAATTTTATAAGATATAATGTATAAAATAAATACATTGGATAAACTTTTAGAAAATATATAGTAAATAAATTAGCTATATTATAACGTAATGAAAATAGGACTTTATTCATATTGTAAAGCAACAAGAAAATAAATAAAATAAACTAAATATACAGTCAAGTATAAACAAAGATTGGATAAATATGGTTGTAAAATAAGTATGCAGGCAAGTAAAATTTAAACAAAATGAAATGAGTACCTATCAATATAAACAAAGGCTAAAACAACTTCATATCTATATAGTGCAAAGGCAAATAATATAGTTTATAAAAATAAGAGAAAATGTGACAAGCTTTGTATATATGTTGCTGTAAGATTTGTTGGCAGGGAAATCATATCAATATATACGAATAGAAATAGGATAAGTATGCTAAGCATCTAAGTCAAACAAAAATAAACATATGTAAGATTGGTAAGTACATACGAAATTTGAATTTGTAAGATGAGTTTGTATACATAAGAGACAAGCATTTAATGCATGAAGCACTAGTACACTACGAAAATCATATCAGCCTCCACAAATATTGCCTGGCCAGATTAAAAAAGAAGTAAAGCAAGAAATATCTCTGGTATTTGTACCACAAAAATTATCACTTGTACAAAATACATATCACCAGTAAACCCATTTCTATATCTCCATCATTTTCATTCTCGTCTTCCAAGCTATGAAAAATAAAATAAAAACTGAGTAAACACCATTTCATACTTTAACAAAAGATTCAACTGCAAACAACAATCAAACAAGAAGATTTAAAGGAAGATCAAAGCAAACCATTTTCCAGTTTTAAATGTTCAAGCTATTTTCAACATAAATGATGAGCTCTGTTCTTCTCAAAAGCAAAGGTGAGTAACTTATTTTCTTAAATGTTTTAAAGAATAAAATAGTTGCTTAACTTATGTAGATATATCAGTGAATATAGTTTTTATATATATATATGTATATGTTTTGCCCTGTGAATATGGAATGGCCTGCATATCTCTGTTATGGGTTACAGAGTTGAACATTTTTCAAACTCAAAAATATATTTTTCTTCCAATCATTTGTTTAGCTTTAAGTTTTCATTTAAATAAGATATTTTGAACTTAAGTTAAGATTTTAGAAGTTGATTTAAACCATGGTTATAATTATCATCACTGTATTATGTTTACAGGTATTCAACTGATTTTTGATAAAAATAAAATGTTATAAAATATTGATTCAAGATTATAATCTGAATCTATACTTCAAATTATGATTTTTAAAACTTGAATGAAGATTTTTAGTCCAGTAACTCAAGAACAATTCGCATTTGAATAAAAATGGAATTTTACAAATTTCTCGTGATTGAAACAATAACAAATGCTTAAACTTGAATTGAAGTTAGTGTAAACATCAGGGATGTCACGAAAATTATCATAAAAATTTTCCATTGCGTGGATTGGGAGTTCGAGATCGAAGTAGGGTTTAAACTCGAAAAGTATACGGTCTAGAAGACGTGGTAGTTTCATCGTCACTAATTGACCGAGCTTCACGAGTGTAACGACTCAGATTTTTCGCGCTCGAAAATCGACATCCGTACTTCACATTGTACTAGAATGCCGCAGATTCGACCGTTCAAATCCGATTCGCCGAAGCTTATAACACAGTTAAGTAAATAACACAGCGGAAGAAAGAAATAAATGATATCATATACAACTCCAACGAATACAATATCAAGTATGATATACAACAATGATATCAATAATACAACAATATCAGAGATATGATACAAGAAATAGTAGCGGAAAGAAAATAGATAACACCAGCAGCGGATAGAATGTCTCCAATAGAATGCTCCAATCCATAGCTAGCGGAAAGCAAGGTCAGTCGTCCAAGGACTGACTAGCTCCAGATAACTCACTCAACCTGAATATCTGAAAAACCCAACTCTAGACTGCCCGTGTGGAAAATAGTGGGCACCCGGAGTTTATCCCCCGGTCGTCACCGACCTTTATCCGAGGATCCTCAATCATAAAGCAACAGCCACAATGTATAATCAACATAGGTAAAATATCTTGGCTCCATACCATGATATCACCTTTTATCCAGAAGGAAATGACATACCCTAGGGGCGCTACCCCTACAAACCTTTGTCGCAACATTCCTGTTTCGACCATTACTGGGTTATGAGGCTCGACGAAGTCTCGTCCAAAAAGCTACGCTTTTTCAAAAAGCCACGCTTTTCCACAAAGCCACGCTTTTCCACAAAGCCACGCTTTTCCACAAAGCAACGATTTTTCACAAAGCAACGCTTTGATCAATCAAATGATCAGCAGCACTTCGTATGCCACATTACCAAATTGGGAATGTATCACTAGTAACCATCAACTACATAACCTCTAAGCTCATACATCTCAGAGAAGGGTGTTAAGCTAAGAGAATAAATTCTCCGCCACCAACAGAAATGTATTTGATAGAAACCAGCTTTACATCTCAAAGTGTAACGTCAGACACACATCCATACAAGTATGTTCCGGGTTCGAACAGAACCGAAGGCACTTCCAAAGAAGCCCTTGCAATCCGGGTATTCACAATCTCGATCGGATTTCCCATCACTTAGGAAATCTCTATACCAGCGCGACTCAGTGCAGAGACAATCAATAGGTCATCCTATCGTTCTCGCAAATACCCGGTCTTCACCACCGGTCTTCAAATGCTATCCATATACGACGAATCATTATTCGGAATGGGTTATACGACACAAAGGTCCTCTCCCGGCTAAACCGAATAACGAGCGCAATTAAAAATCATATGGATACTGGGGTCTCAGTTAAATCACAGCTTAAAGCCCAAAACTTTTCATTCGAATGGTAAAACAAATTACCATTTCCAATCTTTTAAACAAAAAGATTCATTTTAAAAACCTTCAATGGTTTAAACAATTTCCACACTTTTAATATTTTAAACAAAAAGATTCAATTCACAAAGTTCACCCCGTTCACAAAGATTCATTCATGGATTTCAAAAAAATTCTATTTCAATTGAATTAACTCGTTAAATCTTTAAATCAACATTTAACTTATAGCTTTCAAAACTCGTTTCCAAAGATTCATTCATAGTCTTCCAAAACAATTCTATTTCAAGTTGGATTAACTCACTCGGTCTTTCAATCAAAGACTCATTTCATAATTTTCAAAACATTTCAATTCTATTTCAAACTTGAAATTCTTTTAACACAAATGGGAAGTTCATTACATATGTGAAAGCTTTTACTATTCGGAAACAAATAGTTTGTTTCAGAAAAATCCAGTTATACTTACACGGGTTAAAACCCTTGAATTAAATTCAAATTCCCAAATCAATACCTTTAAAATGGTTTAACCCATATATAACTTGTACAACATCTTTAATCCCTAGTTTCAAATCATAGAATTCAATTTCAAACTTGAATTCAATTTAAATCAAATTATTTGAATTTTCAAAACTGGATTAAGTTATTCGAAATAACTTTTATCTTTGAAATCCCATTTCAAAAGCTTTTCATATTAAACCCCGATTTTTAATTTCAAAATCAATTGAAATTAAAATTTCAATTTCAAAAACATTAAATTTAAATCATCTGTGACTTAACCGATTTCCACGTGAAATCCATTTTTTGTGTGTGTAAGAGTGTGGTCCAGGGGTTTCACACAATAGTGCAACATCATCAATCATCACAGATATATCAATATCGATAAGCGGTATAATCCACAACGCTTATCTTCATTTACAATTTCACAGATAAAATAAATTTATCAATCACAAGGGTTCATCATTACAATTCGATGTGGGTTTCGGATAACCAACTGGAATCCGACTCCCTGTCGCATCGAAATTCAAGTGCCGTTTTATGGGCCAAGGGATTTCATATTCATATAAGAGTATATTCATCACAGATATAACAGTTCAGCATAAAGCAATTCATAGCACCATAATCACATAACAGAGATGTAAATCCAATATGTAGCATTCAATGAAATCTAAACATCATAAGTAAGGTCAATTAATTATCTGACTAACTTAAATCAGATTAATTACTAATCCTGGTTAATTAATTTCAAATCCTTACTATTCATTATTCTTTAACCATCAATTAATCAACCTTTAATCATAAATTAATTTACCTGTAATAATGAATTAATTAACCTTAATCACTTTCATTAATTAATAATAATTCTTTAATTAATTAAGGTTTCATCAACTAAAAGATAAACCATTTTCTTTATTATTAATTACATCACTTAATTACCTTAATTATCTCTAAGGTAATCCTTTTCTTTTATTAATGACTTTATTAATATCAACGTGTATTTAAAATATTGCACTTCTAAACTTAAATTCAAATTCCATTTTTAGTTTTCAAAAAAAACAAAACAGGTTTAAAACCTGAAACAATTCCTACCCGAGCCTGCTATAATCTTTTCCGAGCAATCCAATTCCTTTCCTCGAGTTTCCCTCCCCGAGCACATATTTTTTTTCTTTTATATCTGTTAAACACTCGCGAATACTTCGAATACTATCCCGAGCAAAATCATTATCTGCTTCGAGCCAGACAATCTATTTCACGCACACGAACCCGAGATCATTTGCTTCTTCCCAAATCCACAACTACACTGATACAAACTGACATCGCGTGCACGTGTACATGCGATCATCCACGATCTGATCATCGATGATACCTCCGGCATGTCACTTATCACCCATACCTTCGATCGCTACCTCCAAATTACAAACGCAAGCTACAGATCGAAATCGAGGCACACGACACCCAGGAACCCAAAAAAAAACCCATCGATAAAAATCGCTTCGCTGCTGACGAATTCGATCACCGGTGACTTCGCCACTCCACCAAGATCTCCTCCATGGTCCCCTGCTTCTTTCCCCTGAACGCGATTCCACTCGATGCAACGATGCTGGCGAATTCCAGCTCCAAACTTCGACGAGTCAAACTGGGTTTTAAACCCTAAATCCACATCGCAACACTTCTACAATCATCAAAAAAATATTCTACCATTTTTCCTCCAATCTCCACTGCCTAAGCTACCTTCACCATTAATCACGATCTCCAACTCATCGTTGATCATCGCATTTTGATAAAAATGTCAATTTTGTTCAACTGGCAATTTTTCATCATTTATAAACTTAAAAATCATAATTCCTTCACCTAAAATAGTTATTTTGTAATACAACCACAATTATATAATCAGATTATAAAACTGAAATACTCGAATTTTTTTGATTTATGATGATTTTACTGTAAATTATATATGTTGAAATAATTGCTTCCTAAATCCTTTTGAATTTATTTTTAAAAATAATGTTAACTTGTTACAAACATTTTTCTTTTAGAAATCAGAACCTAAATTTGATTTGTTTGGGAGATACGAATTTTTTTTCAATCTTCTCAACCCTGTCATATATAACAGAGGCATGTCTTGCCTAAGAACAGTCATGCACATATTGATTCACCCATATACATGCATATACACTGGCTAACATACACACATTCACACAATATTTTAAATCATTATCATCGCAGACCTAAAGATCCAAAAGAACTGTTTTTAAAAATTTGAGCTTGCTCCTTATAAAGGTTGAGACGATCGAGTTCTATCGGGTTTTGGGTAATGGAGGTGGACTGGTAGCGGAAGACGTAGCCGGAATTTCATGAACGCTGGTGGCCGAGGCATCGAGAACGAGGCGTTGATAGGTGGATGGTGGGTTACAGTTTGTTTCCAGATTTGGGGTTATCTCCTCGATTTTGATTCGCGTGGTGGTTGGGTGATCTGAGAGTTCGAGGAGGCTCGCGTGCGTTTGTGTGGTCGTTGACGATGTTTGCGATGGCCTACAGTGGCTGGAGTCGATGGGGTAGGTGCACGCGTGTACGTTTGTGCACCTGGAAGGTATGTGCTTTGGAGAAGAAGAGGCTCGGAGTCGAGTGCGTGCGAATGGGGAATGGACTCGAAGCAATCGAGTTAAAACGCGTGAGTGGAACGAGAGAGGCTCGGGAATTTTGTGTGATTATACAGGCATTTTAAAATACACGAAGTTTTAAAGTTATGACGTAAATTTTGTTCAGTTTTAATGGCAATATAAAATGTACAAAGTTTCAAGCAATTTCTATTCAAGATTTTAAAGTATAAGAAATCAAATAAGTTCCAAATTAGAATTATTGAATAAGATTTTAAAACAAGATTCAAGGGTTAAATGTTAAGACTAAATGTTTTAAATTGTTTTGAAAAATAAATTGATTTAGAAATGATATGATGATAATGAATAAATTTATAAGTATTTTCAAATGGAGTTTAATAATGTTTGAATTAAAAAGGTGATTAGGGTAAGCGTATTGAACTTTAATTAATCAATATTTTTGTATAAAATAATTTAAAGCATTAAATTTAGATTATGAAATTAAGTAATGAATTAAGATAAAATGGCTTATCTTCAATTAATTAAGGTGGATAATTAAAGATAGGTTGATTTATTGATTGATTAAATTAAGGTAATTAATTTAAGGTTACTTGCTTAATTACTTAAAGAATAATGTGTTAATGTGATTAATTGATGGTTAATTTATTGATGTAATTGATTTAAAAGATAATTACTTTGTGTGATTAAATTAAAATTAATTACTTGCGTAATTGATTTAAAAGCTAATTACTGAGTGTAATAAATTAAGGATAATAAATTAGGGGTATTTAATCACTTAAAGAAAATTACTTAATCAAAGGTAATTAATGATTAAAATTGATTAATCAAGTGATTGAAATTAATTTGGAATTTATTAATATAAGTGATTATGAATAATCACTTATTGTAATTAAATAAGAATAATTAATTAAATGATAATTAATTAAAAGTTGATTAATTTAAAAAAATAATAAATTAATCCAATGATTTGAAAATTAATTTATGTTAATTAACTATGTGGTTGACCCATCTGATTTGAATTAATCAGATAATTTATTGAGCTTACTGACGGATGGTTGAATTCTATTGATTGTCGAACTGTTTGATATTATGCTTTGTGCTATGAATTGTTTTGACGTGATCTGTGATTTCTGTTTCTATGATATATTACTATGTGAATATGAAACCCTTGGCCCGTAAAACGGCACTTGAATTTCGATGCGACAGGGAGTCGGATTCCAGTTGGTTATCAGAAACCCACATCGAATTGTAATAGTGAATCTTTGTGACTGATAAATTTACTTTATCTATGAATCTGTGAATGAAGATAAGCATTATTGATTTTACCGCTTATCGATATATCTGTGATGATTGATGTTGTGCACTATTGTGTGAAACCCCTGGACCACACTCTTACACACACAAATATGGATTTCACGTGGAAATCGGTTAAATCATAGATGATTTAAAATTAATGTTTTTGAAATTGAAATTTTAATTTCAATTGACTTTGAAATTGGAAATTTGGGTTTAAAGTGAAAAGCTTTTGAAATAGAATTTCAAAGATAAAAGTTATTTTGAATAACTTAATTAAGTTTTGAAAATTTAAATAATTTGATTTAAATTTGAATTCAAGTTTGAAAATTGAATCCTATGATTTGAAATTACGGTTAAAAATGTTATAAATGTGTTTATATGAATTTAAACCAATTTAAAAGTATAATTTTGAGAATTTGAATTTAACCCAAAGATTTTAACTCGTATGAATCAGATTTTCGGAATGAAAACTATTTTTTTTCAAAAGATAAAAGCTTTCAGATAAGAAATAAAATTCCAGTTTAATTAAAGGAATTTCAAGTTTGAATTGAAAAATGGTTTTCCAAGTAATGAATGAATTCTTTTAGAAAGCTATGAATTAAATCTTTTTATTTTTAACAGATTTAAAATAGTGATTTGTTTAAACCATTCGAAATGGAATTGTTTTTGAAAGCTATAAGTTAAATCTTTGATTTAAAGGTTTAACGAGTTAATCAATTGAAATGGAAATTAATTTGGAAAATCTGTGAATGAATCTTTTGTTTAAAAGATTAAAGTGTGGAAATTGTTTAAACCATTGAAGGTTGTTAAAATGAATCTTTTTGTTTAAAAGATTAAAATGGTAATTTCTTAAACCGTTTGAAAAGAAAGAGTTTGGGTTTAAGTTGTGACTTAATTGAAATCCCAATATCCATATATTTTTAAATATTGCGCTCACTATTCGGGTTAGCCGGGAAAGGACCTTTGGGTCGTATAACACATTCTGAATATGTGATTCAACGTTATGGATAGCATTTGAAGACCGGTGTTGAAGACCGGATATTTTTTCGAAAATGAAAGGACAACCTGTTGAATGTCTCTGCACCGAGTTGCTCCGGTATAGAGATTTATATCACTCTTTTTGTGATGGGAAGTCCGGACATGATTGGAAATTATCCGGATTTGCAAGGGCTTCGTAAGAAGTGCCTTCGGTTCTGTTCGATCCCGGAACAGACTTGTATGGTTACATGCTTGACATTACACTTTGAGATATAAAGCCGATTTCTTTCAAATACATTTCTATTGGTGGCGGAGAATTTATTCTCTTAGCTTAACACCCTTCTCTGAGACGTACGAGCTCAGAGGTTATGTAGTTGAAATTTATCAGCGATATATTCCCAATTTGGTAATGTGACATGCTGAGTGTTGCTGCGTGATGATCATCGTTTGATCATTTGTGATATGATCATTTGTTGATCTTATATCTTTGTGATCATTTCTTTGATCATCTGTTGACCCAAAGCATGGCTTTGTGACAAAGCGTAGCTTTGTGGACGAGACTTCGTCAAGGCCTCACAACCCGAAAATGGTCGAAACAGGAATGTTGCGGCAAGGTTATGAGGGTCGCGCCCTTTAGGGTATGTCATTTCCTTCTGGAAAGGGGTGGTATCATGGTATGGAGCCCAGATACTTACTCATGTGGACACACTTTATTTATTATGTGTGATGTTGGTTACCGAGCACTCGGATAAAGGTCCCAAAGGACCGGGGGATGACATATTCGTGAGTTACCTGTTATAGGGGTAACCCGGCCTTGTTTGGCAGAGAGCAGTTTGTCTCTCGGGACGTCCAGCCAGAGGCGATCCCATTCGGCAGGAGGAAAGGAAGTTCCTTAGCCTGACCATTTGTTGGAAATCCATCTTCCAAATACGAACTTTGTACGGTATTAGTTGTAGAACCTGCCATTTACGTACGGTGGTCACCACTGTTTAGATGGTAGCTATAGTAGGCATACAATAATGGTTGTATGTTGGCTAAGATTAATATTCTACTTTCGAAATGATTATCTTCACTATGCACTAGTAATAATATCCAATGATTTGCGTAGTAAGCATCTTTGACTATCATAAGGAGAAATCTCCTCCGATTCTGCGTTTGCATTGTGTGTGTGTGCGGGAGGCCTTATGGTAGTTTCATTTTCCAAAAGCATTGCGGTTTTCAATGTTTAAAGTTCTTTTGTTGATTGTTTAAAGATAAATAATTGTTTTTGTTGCTCACACCAGTCCCATGACTGATCCGGAGTTTATTGTTCCCTTCCTAAACTCTGGATGCCCACCATTTTCCACACGGGCAGTCTAGAGTTGGGTTTTTCAAATAGTCAGGTTCAGTAGATTATCTGGAGCTAGTTCAGTCTTTGGATATGGACTGCGCTTGCTTATCTTTGTGCATCGTTATTGAGAGTTCAAGCTATTTCTGGATTGGCGCTTTGGAGATGGAGATTATCCGTTGCTGGTGTTATCGCTACCAGTCCGCTGCTATTTGTTGTATCATATCTCTGATGTATATAGATATTCATTGTATCATCATTGTATCTGGATATTGTATCAGATGTTGTATATCTATATTCTTTTTCTTCCGCTGTGTTATTTACTTAATTGTGTTATAAGCTCCGGCGACTCGGATTTGAACGGTCGAATCTACGACATTCGAATACGATGTAAAGTATGGATGTCGATTTTCGAGCGCGAAAATTCGACTCGTTACATTTGGTATTTTATGAGCAGTTCAAAGATGAACGGCAAGTGGTTTTTGGCCAATTTCCGGCGACGCAGTGACCTAGGGGTATCGAGGTTGGTCAAGAAGGTGGAGGAGCTTACCATGGTGGTATGAAAAATAATTGGAGGTGGTCACGATTCCGGAGGCGACGGTGGCGATCGTTTTTATTTTGTAAACCTAGTTTTAAGGCACCGTGTTTCTTTCGTTCGTTCTCAGCCTAGGATCGAACGAGTTCAACGAGGGTTGGTGGGATGAAAGCTGGGTGGTAGTCAAGTTCATGGTCGGAATTTCGTCAATTCAGGTGGTCGAAGCTTGGAGGAAGAAGCGATGACAGGCTTTGGTCGAGGATGTTGCAGTGTTCCAGGTTCGAGCTTTTAAGCTTGAATTCGATTTCGACGTGATGGTGGAGTTTTGGCGATCGGAGATTGATTCATGTATGAACTTCGACTTGCCTGAGGTCGTAGCATCGATCGGAGAAGCTCACGAAGCGTGTGCACGTGCACGAGGCTTGGGTTGTATCAGTGGGTATGGTTCGTGAAGAGTGTAGGTGACTCGAAGCCAGCATGGGGAGAAACGTTTGAAAGCTCGGGTATTAACTCGTGTATAAAATGTTGATGTGCCGGGTAATAATACTTAGAAAAAATTTGGTTTGAAAATTTGGCTCTCGGGTTGATTTTCCATGAAACCCGAAGTAAATAGGAAATGGTTTCGAGGGTGACTCGAAGTAGTCTCGGGTCTACAACGAAAAACAGTCTTACTTTAAAGATTTTTAAACTTTTGAACATTTTTCTTTTTCCCATGATTTCAAAATGATGAGTTGATTAAAGTTTGAATGAATTAAAGATTTAAGTAAAATATTTTCAAAATATTAGATACATTATTTTACAAAGTCATTTTCTTTATGAAATAAATAATGTAATTTGAAATGAAATTAAGATAAAATGTTATTTAAACTAATCTTAACTTTCCAAAGCAACCAACGTATAATGATAATTAATCATTGATAAAAGGAATTTAATAATAATACTAATTTTGCGGTTAATAAATTTTAAACCGCATGATTTACTCATCTTAATTGAAGATGTTTTATTGTTCTTGAATGATGTGTGTTGGATTCATTTCATTGATATGTGATGTGATGCTACGTGATATGTAATGCTTTGTGCTGAGCTGTTATATACTGTTGTATGAATATGAAAACCCCTTGACCCGTAATACGACATTTGAATTTCGATGCAACAGGGAGTCAGATTCCAGTTGGTTATCCGAAACCCACATCGAATTGTAATTGTGAATCTTTGTGACTGATAAATTTATTTTATCTATGAATTTGTGAATGAAGATAAGCGTTATCGATTATACCGCTTATCGATATATCTGTGATGATTGATGTTGTTGCACTATTGTGTGTGAAAACCCCTGGACTACACCATACACACACAAATATGGATTTCACGTGGAAATCGGTTAAGTCACAGATGATGTAAATTTGATGTTTTTGAAATTGAAATTTTAATTTCAATTGATTTGGAAATTAGAAATTTGGGTTTAAAGTGAAAAGCTTTTGAAATGGGATTTCAAAGATAAAAGTTATTTCGAATAACTTGATTAAGTTTTGAAATTTAAATAATTTGATATAAATTTGAATTCAAGTTTGAAATTGAATTCTATAATTCGAAACTAGGGATTAAAGATGCTGTACAAGTTATATATGGGTTAAACCATTTTAAAGGTATTGATGTGGGAATTTGAATTTAATTCAAGAGTTTTAACTCGTGTAAATATAACTGGATTTTTATGGAACGAAACTATTTGTTTTCAAATAGTAAAAGCTTTCACATAAGTAATGAACTTCCAAATTGTGTTGAACGGTTTCAAGTTTGAAATGAAATTGAAATGTTTTGAAAACTATGAAATGAGTCTTTGATTTCAAAGACCAGATGAGTTAATCTAACTTGAATTGGAATTGTTTTGAAAGACTATGAATGAATCTTTGGAAGTGAGTTTTGAAAGCTATAAGTTAAATCTTGACTTAAAGATTTAATGATTTAACCAAATTGAAATGGAAATCGATTTGAAAATCTATGAATGAATCTTTGTGAATGGGGTTAACTTTGTGAAATAAATCTTTT
This sequence comes from Allium fistulosum, assembly GCA_030737815.1. Taxonomy (NCBI): domain Eukaryota; kingdom Viridiplantae; phylum Streptophyta; class Magnoliopsida; order Asparagales; family Amaryllidaceae; genus Allium; species Allium fistulosum. The sequence continues at coordinate 949,242,176 of CM060907.1, read as the reverse complement.
TGTTTAAAGGATTAAAAGTGTGGAAATTGTTTAAACCATTGAAGGTTTTTGAATTTAATCTTTTTGTTTAAAAGATTGGAAATGGTAATTTGTTTTAACCATTCGAATGAAAAGTTTGGGCTTTAAGCTGTGATTTAACTGAGACCCCAGTATCCATATGATTTTTAATTGCGCTCGTTATTCGGTTTAGCCGGGAGAGGACCTTTGTGTCATACAACCCATTCCGAATCGTGTCCATATATCTATCTATTCTTTGGGTCCCGATATGTTCTACGAATGGTTAGTTATCCTTTCGAACTAACCGATGCCACTGTATATTTCGTAGATCTGGATAACCCGAGTATCTTGTGAAGTGTCAAACAGATTCGTTCTTGTATCTGTTATCGATATTCTGATTTGGTAAACCAAATGCAGAATAGATGTTCAGTTTGATTTGATGAAACATTCTTCATCTATCTTTGTGTCTCCTTGGTAATTTCGAGGACGAAATTCTTTTAAGGGGGGAAGTCTGTAATGAACCCGAATTTTATATAAATTTAAATTGATAATTTAAAGAATTTTTGAATAAATTTTGTGAAATAAATCGATTTAAGTGATGCGAGTTTCCCCGATCTTCGAATAAATTTTGGATGAATCATTTAAATTAAAAATATTGTATATATATTGAATTTGAGTTTAAATCTAAAAAAGATGGTTTAAAAATACAAATTATATAAGATATAAAGTAAATATCCTTGGGCTTGCAAAATGATGAAACCAAACAACATAATAAAATGGAACTTCATTTCTATTTAAAGGAAACAAGGCAACAAGTATAAGTTGTAAACAAAATAAGAAACAAATGTACTTACCAGATTAAAATAAATATATTTGAAAACAAGATTTGAACCATGAATTTATGTACAAAGAGAAATAATCAAATGAAATGGTTCATGTAAACTAAAGAAATAAAACTTGTACCAGTTGAGCCTACCTTTAACAAACAAAATAAACAAAGCATCTATCAGCCGAAATGTGCATAGTTAATAAAACAAGAAACAAAAAAAATCTAAGCAACTTTTGTACAACTAAGATAAGCAAAGAAGACATAAGGTACACATGCATTTAATGTTTGCATCTCTAGCATAGCAAGCAAGATTTTAGCCTGGCCAATACTTTAAACAAGAAAATGTTTTTTTGTACAAAAAGATAAGTGTAAGCTGGTACTATGTTGATTAATGCAGCCACCAAAGGAAGAAAAAAATATCACCTATATTGTACGAATAACATTATCACATGTAACTTGCTTTCCTTTATGTTTCAAGCTTTCCATCAATTCGTTCACAAAAGAAAATTTAGCAAACCAAAAGGAAATATATCACCATTTTACAAACTTAAACATCTCCTCAAAATATTTTCAAGCCTATAAACAAATTTTCAAACCAGAAGTTGATCAAGTAATCAAACAAGCTTCAACCTGGAACACAGCAACATCATCAATAAAAGATTGGAAAACCAGATCATAGCTTCATTCTCTGTTCTTCTTCTTTAAAACACTATGAGCAACTCCTATTTTTAGAGCTTACCCTGTTTTGATTTCTTGTTGCTTGTGAGTAACCTTTAAAAATCTAAATCTTATCTGGTTGCATGCTATTTATGTGATAAATATTGTAGTATGTGTATATATATATATACACAAATGTAATTTGATGTATGCATGTTATATGAAGGCCCTCTGTTGTAGTTTCTAGTTCTCCTGTTGTTTTAAATTCATTTTCCTTTTTGATTCAATTTCTGTTAGGATTTTTGTTAACAAACAAAAATTGTTTGTTTAGTATAAAGTAAGTTATAAAAAAATTGAGTTAAGTTAATTTCAAACTTGAAATTGGCTCTGGAAACTCAAACAACTGAGCAAGTTTAAATCTAATTGAAAATTCGATCACCCTATTTTCTGGATTCATGAATATAAATCGAATACTAAAATCAAAGTATGATTTTTGAAACAAAAATTATAATTTTTAGCAAGGAGGTTAAGGAGCAGTTTGGGTTTAAGCTGGAAATGAACTTGTGGAGTTTCCTGGTGATCCAAAGGCTTGTAGGGGTCGGGATTTTGGTTGATGATGGAAGGCTGATCGGTGAATCAGGGAAAATTGTCTGGAAGGTGGTTTAACTACTGCGGCGTTTGGGGTTGATCGATTTTGGTGGTAACCCTAAATTGGGTTGTGGTCGGGATTTTGATGACCATGTCATCTCGGGTGCATCGAGTGACTCCGGGCTGGGTGCATTGGTGGCGTGAGGGTCTAGCGAGGTAGAGGATGGGATTTCATGGCCTCCGGTGGACGACGACGTGGACTGGAAGGAGTTTCAGGCGAGGGTGTTTGTGTCGAGTAGCTCGAATTAGTCGATTTTTGATTTTTGATTGGGTTTGAAAACTGGGTGTTTGGAATGGTAAGAGGAGATCACCAGCGACTTGACGACGACGATCGCCGGCGCCAGAGCTTCGCTGATCCATGGTGCACGTGCACGCACGTTTTTGAATGTCAGGTGGTGGTTGTGATTTGAGGGAGGAAGAGAAGGCTCGGGGACGTGCTCGAGAAAATGGGAGTTGGTCTCGAAGTAAGTGGCAACGCGAGTTACTCGAAGTAGAACTCGGGTATTCAAGCATTTGGCTCGGGTCTGTTGGTTTTGTTTTAAAAACAGTTTTTAAAACTTTAAACTTAATAAATGTTAAAGGTTAGTTAATTAATATAAAGGATGTTTTAATGGTTAATTAACTTCTAAAGTTTAAAGTTAATTTATTTGTTGAAGGAAATTAATTACTTAAAGTGAATTTCTTAATAAAAGTAATTAAGGTAAATTTGTTAATAATTTAAGTTTGATTAACCAAGTAATTAAAGAATAATTAATTAAGGTTGATTAATTAATAAATAAATGTTGGTGAATTATAATTAAAGGTCAATTAATTTATTATTAATGGTTAATTAATAAATGATTAGAGAGTAATTAATCAAATGGATTTGAAATAAATTAATATTAATTAACCAGAATTGGTAAATTTCTCATAAGAAATTAATCTGATTTGAATTAATCAGTTGATTAATAAAATTTACTTGTGAACGTTTGGATTCTAGTGAATGTTGATTTTTTGATATCCCTGATATGTGATGCTTTGTGATACATCTTGATTTATGTTGTGATATGAAATTTCTATTTCTGTGATATATTACTTTGTGAATATGAAACCCTTGGCCCGTAAACGACACTTGAATTTCGATGCGACAGGGAGTCGGATTCCAGTTGGTTATCCGAAACCCACATTGAATTGTAATAGTGAATCGTTGTGACTAATAAATTTATTTTATTTGTGAAATTGTAAATGAAGATAAGCGTTGTGGATTATACCGCTTATCGATATTGATATATCTGTGATGACTGATGATGTTGCACTATTGTGTGAAACCCTTGGACTACACCATACACACACAAATATGGATTTCACGTGGAAATCGGTTAAGTCACAGATGATGTAGATTTGATGTTTTTGAAATTGAAATTTTAATTTCAATTGATTTTGAAATTGGAAATTCGGGTTTAAAGTGAAAAGCTTTTGAAATAGAATTTCAAAGATAAAAGTTATTTTGAATAACTTAATCGAGTTTTGAAAATTTAAATAATTTGATTTAAATTTGAATTCAAGTTTGAAATTGAATTCTATGATTTGAAACTAGGGATTAAAGATGTTGTACAAGTTATATATGGGTTAAACCATTTTAAAATTATTGATTTGGGAATTTGAATTTAATTCAAGGGTTTTAACTCGTGTAAATATAACTAGATTTTTTCTGAAACGAAACTATTTGTTTTCAAATAGTAAAAGCTTTCACATAAGTAAAGGATTTCCAAATTGTGTTAACAGATTTCAAGTTTGAAATGGAATTGAAATGTTTTGGAAAACTATGAAATGAGTCTTTGATTTCAAAGACCGGATGAGTTAATCTAACTTGAAATGGAATTGTTTTGGAAGACTATGAATGAATCTTTGGAAACGAGTTTTGAAAGCTATAAGTTAAATCTTGATTTAAGGATTTAACGAGTTAATTCAATTGAAATGGAAATCGATTTGAAAATCTATGAATGAATCTTTGTGAACGAGGTGAACTTTGTGAATTGAATCTTTTTATTTAAAAGATTAAAAGTGTGGAAATTGTTAAACCGTTGAAGGTTGTTGAAGTGAATCTTTTTGTTTAAAAGATTGGAAATGGTAAATTGTTTTAACCATTCGAATGAAAAGTTTTGGGTTTTTCAGATATTCAGGTTGAGTGAGTTATTTGGAGCTAGTCAGTCCTTGGACGACTGACCTAGCTTTCCGCTAGCTATGGATTGGAGCATTCTATTGGAGACATTCTATCCGCTGCCGGTGTTATCTATTTTCTTTCCGCTACTATTTCTTGTATCATATCTTTGATATTGTTGTATTATTGATATCATTGTTGTATATCATACTTGATATTGTATTCGTTGGAGTTGTATATGATATCATTTATTTCTTTCTTCTGCTGTGTTATTTACTTAACTGTGTTATAAGCTCCGACGAATCGGATTTGAACGGTCGAATCTGCGGCATTCTAGTACAATGTGAAGTACGGATGTCGATTTTCGAGCGCGAAAAATCCGAGTCGTTACAACGAGAACTTGGGGGATGATGGCGTTGGGTGTTGTCGTGCTAGGGCCGGAGTTTCAAGGCGTCAGGTGGTCGTCGTTGGTGGGGCGAGGCATTTAGGCTGATGGGTTTCGAGTTGCAGTTCGTTGAACGAGCAAAATTTGCATTCGAGTTTTTCACGTCGACCTGGGTTTTGATTTCGAATGAGGGGATGAATTGGGATTTGCTGGCGATCGCGATGGTCATCGGAGGGGCACCGCGTTGATGTGCACGTGCACGATTTAAATTCGTGTGTCAGTGATTTGGATGGGAGGAGAACTCGAAGAAGGGTTCGAGTTGATGGTGGATATACTCGGGTATGTCGTGTGATTGAGAAATGTTGTTTTCAGCAGTTGTTTTTTTTAAAAAAAAAACTTAAAACTGAGCAGAGAAAAATGGGGGAAGGAGAAGTACGAGGAAGGAAGAAGATTGGCTCGGGGAAATCACGAGCGTGACTCGGTGAAAAACTAGGTTTTACTCGGGTTATTTTAAATATGGGTTTGGCCCAAATAAAATTTTACTATTAACAGATTTTAGATTTGTGAAGAAAATAATATTAACTATATTGAATTAAAAGCTGATTACCATTTTCAATGAACCTAGTGGATACTTAATAATCTAATTTATACTTTAAATAATTGAATTTAAAGATATGAATTGAAGTTAATTTACCTTAAATTTTAATGTAACAATAAATTAATTTTTTAAAGTTGTAAAGCGGATTTTCAAATGATCGTTAAATAATTTGTGTTAATAAATGATTTTAAAGAAATTAGGAATGATATACAATTTGAAAATAAAATTAATTGATAAACAATTAAGTGTTCAAATTAATTTGTAAATTGGGAATTTGTTATTCAGATAAATAAAAATCAACAAATCAAATTTAGCGGTTAAATTTAAATAACTAGTTTTTTTAGCAAGGCTAAGCGGGGTTGACAGGTCCCCTACCAGTTTATTGCAAGCACAATAAGAGAAATATGCACCATAACAAGCTATGGCACAGATAATCGGAAAAAAAAAGAAAGAAAAAGTAAAAAACAAGGGAAGTGTACCAATGGGCATCAAGGCCACAAATCAGTACCACATCCTTGTTATATGTCTCCCATAACTATAAGAGCTGTAAATCACACCAACCCTAATAGTATTTACCAGTTGATTCCACATCTCAATTTCATTTTTATTCTTACCATTGAAGATTCTATCATTTCTTTCTCTCCATATCACCCGTATAAACTTTTTGAGAACGAGTAACAACAACATACTCGTGTCGTTCTTCCATCTGGTAGCCCTATATATGTTGCACCATTCAATGTTGCTGATTCTAGACCTGCTACCATGACCAATGAATGTCATAATTTTCTGCCATAAACAATGCACAACCTTGCAGTTGAAGAACAGGTGAACATTAGTCTCATGTTCGTCGTGGCAGAAGCAACACGAGGTATCAATTGCCATTCCAAGTTTGATCAGCCTGTCCTTGAAATTCATAGCATTCCTTAACACCTTCCATAATAGTAGATTGTCATTTTCTTTACAGTGATGATCCCACACCCTCTTTTCCCAGGCAAATCCGGGCATGTCAGGACCATGGTTCAAACAATCATATACAGTGGAAATGGTGTGTTCCACAAGATCAGCAGACCACAAAACCTTGTCATCAGAAACTGTAGGGTAATGTTGCATACTGATCTCATGCCATAGCTACCGAATTTGCTGGTTACTGGAATAAGGCAAGCTGATAGTACCATCATAAATGTAATCCTTAGCTTTGGCTTCACATGGTATTCCAGATTGGATTCTTTGATTGTATGACAATATTTTACTTAGAACAAGGCCGCTCTTGGCCCAAGGATCATTCCAAAAACTGACAGTTCCATCAGGAGAGGCTATATGTTTTAGGTAAGGCAGCAGCATGGGTCTTAGGTTCAGAATGGATCTCCAAGTCCAGCTGCACCCATGGGGGATGTCCATGCACTAAAAAGATTTGCTGCGAAGATTGTGCTTTTTGTCCAAGTAACCCAAATATTGTTTTTTGAGTTAAGTAAATTGTCCAGATGAGCGCTGAAGGCAGCCATATTCCAATTTCTGATATTAATGATGCCAAGGCCTCCCAGGTTCTTCTTAGTTTCAACTTTGCTGAATCTAATAGGCTTGAGACTGGTAGAATGGATACAACCATTCCAAAGGAAATTACACATTGCCTTTCTGATCATAAGGATAAGCTTCTTAGGGAGGATGAAGGTTCTACTCCAGTAAGTTGTGTATGAGAAAATGACGGATTTAATGAGAGCAAGTCTTCCAGCTTGAGTGAGGTATCTGCTAGCCCAACCATTCATGGATCTAGTTACCTTTTCATATAGATGCATGCACTGGTTTGTGGTGATTTTGGAGGATGTCATGGGAACTCCAAGGTAAGATACTGATTCTAGAGCATGATGAAGTTGGGAGAGGTGCATTAGAGAGAGGGAGGTTGAGGCAGAAACTCCTGCAATATGTATGGAGGACTTGTCATAATTAATGGCGAGTCCACTGAACTTGTGAAATGCATTGAGGACTTCCATGATGCTACTGATTGATTGAGTGGTAGGTTTGGTGAAAATAATAAGGTCATCAGCAAACATAAGGGCAGAGATTAAAGGATCTCTGCATTTGGGGTGGATGAGAATCTTTTTGCAGGCAATCTCTTTGTTTATCATTGTTGTAAGAACTTCCATGACAAGGATGAAAATGTAAGAAGACATAGGGCAGCCTTGTCTGATTCCTTGCCTACTCTTAAAGTAACCAATAGTCTTACCATTGTAATTCAAGGTGAAGTGTGCAGAAGAAATGCATGTGTATATCCAAGAGGCAAAATGAGAAGGGAAGTTCATTTTGGCAAGTAGTCCGGAGATAGAGGACCACTGAACAGTGTCATATGCTTTCCTTATATCTAGTTTTAACATGGCTCTAGGGCTGACAGAGGCTTTGTTGTAATCTTTGAGAAGTTCATGGGAGAGGAGCACATTGTCTAGGATGCTTCTCCCCTGTAGGAAGGCTGCTTGGTTAGGGGATATGAGGGAAGGAAGAACAGCCTTAAGCCTGTTAGCTATGATTTTGGAGAGGCATTTGTAGGTGGTATTGCAGCAGGAGATAGGTCTGAAGTCCGAAACTTTGATGGGATGGTCAGTTTTGGGGATTAAAGCTATGTTTGTGGCATTAACTCCAGAGAGCATCCTATTGTGAGTGAAGAAGCTATTCACAGCTTTAAAGAGATCTTGTTTGATGATTCCCCAACAACTAGTAAAGAAGTTTGCATTGTAACCGTCAGGTCCACCACAAGAGTCTTTGTTCATCTCAAAAATGCTTTGCTTAATTTCATCATCTTTTACTTTAGCAGAAAGGAAAGCCACTTGCTCTAAGCCAAGACGAGGGAGGTCAAGATCATTGAGGATAGCAAGGTCAGGCTGAAAATCTTCTGCATTCCCAAGGAGATTAGTGAAATAATCAAGGAAGGCAGTGTCAACGTCAGGAGGAGTTGAACAGGGCCTCCTAGTTCGGTCTATTATGCTATGTATGTGGGATTTGGAGTGTTTAAGTTTTAGGCTATCATGTAAAAAATTTGTATTCCTGTCACCAAGAGTATTCCAGTTGAGTCTGAGCTTTTGTCTTCTCATGTCATCCTCTATTTCTATTGCCTTTCGGTATTGTTCATGCAATTTGTATTCAATGTTAGCTAATTCAGGGTTATCTAGGTTTTTCATTGCTTGTGTTCGAGCATTGGCCAATGAAGTCTAAAGTGTGGAAGATAGAAGGTCACCTGTGCCAAATCGGCTTCTAGCCCATGGTCCAAGTGATCTTTTCGTGTTCTTCATCTTTTGCTGCAAAACAAACATGGGAGTACCGAAGTAGTTAGTGCTCCAAGCTTCTTTAACTATATTCAAAAAATCAGGGTCTAATGTCCAAATGTTAAAAAATTTAAAAGAGTACTTTCTTTTCAAGCTACCATTTTCCATGTGAATGATTTGGGGAGAGTGGTCAGATAGAAGGGGAGGAGGGAGGTAGTTTGTCAAGGATGGCCAAGTGGTTAAAGATGGGAAGTTACAAAAAGTGTGATCTATTTTACTGTATATTCTTCTTCCAGTCCTACTTTTGTTGTCCCAAGAATATCTTGCTCCAAAAAAAGGAACATGAATGAGATTAGAGGAGTTAATTGATGTGTTAAGTGGCGCGATCTCTTTTAAGGTTACTGCATTTCCACCTATTCGATCATTAGGCTTAAAGAGACAGTTAAAATCCCCAGAAACAATCCATGGATGGGAGTTTTGGGCAAGGTGGGGGAGGTATTCATGTAGAGATTTCCTGCTTAGAGCACTGTTATCAGCGTACACAATAGTTAAATACATGGATTTGGAAGTAGGGATATGAATAAGAAGAGAGTGTATGAACTGTTTGTGAGAGAGAATCGGGGACATTGTGTAGATATTTGGGTTGTAGAGAATCAAGATTCTACCATATGGAGCTTCTTGAAGGTTGTGACAAATTTTCCATGTTGGGTTGATAAAAAGAGCTGCTTTAGTGCTAAGGGCTAGGTTGAGTTTAGTTTCAAGCATAGCAATGAGATGCAGATTATGTTTTAGAATGATGGTTTTGACTTGGTTAAGTTTAGTTTCGAGATGGGCTCTCCTTATATTCCACACTCCCATGGCTTCTGTCATTGGGGTAAACTGTTTTTAAAGGAATTCTGATTTGTCTTGCTTCTGGTTGCAGAAGAAGGACTTGCACTTGTTTCTGAAAGGATTCTGGTGGTAGAAGTTATCTTGGAGATGTTGAAGTCAAGAAAGGTTTTATTGCTTTGGTGGAATTTTCCTTTGTGTTTGGATTTGGTTTTGGACAAGGGATGGTGATATTGGGAAGTAGTGTTTTGATTATTAAGTTTGGGGGATGGGGAAATAGGGTCATTAGTTGGTTCAGAGAAACCAAGTGGTGGTAGAATATGGGAGTAAGGCTCTGGTGGGGAAGACATGACATTGAGGACAATGTCATCAAACTGGTTAAGGCGGGTGGTTGGAGTTGTTTGACTGATTATAGTGGTGGACAACGTGGGAGCCTTGGTGGAATGGTCTGAAGGCAGAACAGTTATATGTGCACGTGGAGTCATCGTGCACACATCTTCTGTGCATGTTTTGTTACAATCAGTTAAAACCACAGTGCCTACTTTATTTGCCGTGTGCTCCTCTGCATCATCCTCTTCCAAGATTGACAGAGCGTTGAATCTATTATGCTCTGTGATACTACACTGATCCTCTTTTCCATGTGGAGACCGTAAATTTTCTATGTTACTTCTCGAGGTAGACTGCTCATACTCTTGTGCTTCAGTCAAAAGTTCATTGTTGTTGTCCCGAGAAAGTTGTGAGTTTTTTGTATTATTTCTCGAAGTGGTTGCCTTATTCTCTCGTGCTTTTTCGGGTTGTAAAATAAGTATGCAGGCAAGTAAAATTTAAACAAAATGAAATGAGTACCTATCAATATAAACAAAGGCTAAAACAACTTCATATCTATATAGTGCAAAGGCAAATAAAATAGTTTATAAAAATAAGAGAAAATGTGCCAAGCTTTGTATATATGTAGCTGTAAGATTTGTTGGCAGGGAAATCATATCAATATATACGAATAGAAATAGGATAAGTATGCTAAGCATCTAAGTCAAACAAAAATAAACATATGTAAGATTGGTAAGTACATACGAAATTTGAATTTGTAAGATGAGTTTGTATACATAGGAGACAAGCATTTAATGCATGAAGCACTAGTACACTACGAAAATCATATCAGCCTCCACAAATATTGCCTGGCCAGATTAAAAAAGAAGTAAAGCAAGACATATCTCTGGTATTTGTACCATAAAAATTATCACTTGTACAAAATACATATCACCAGTAAACCCATTTCTATATCTCCATCATTTTCATTCTCGTCCATTCCAAGCTATGAAAAATAAAATAAAAACTGAGTAAACACCATTTCATACTTTAACACAAGATTCAACTGCAAACAACAATCAAACAAGAAGATTTAAAGGAAGATCAAAGCAAACCATTTTCCAGTTTTAACTGTTCAAGCTGTTTTCAACATAAATGATGAGCTCTGTTCTTCTCAAAAGCAAAAGTGAGTAACTTATTTTCTTAAATGTTTTAAAGAATAAAATAGTTGCTTAACTTATGTAGATATATCAGTGAATATAGTTTGTATATATATGTATATGTTTTGCCCTGTGAATATGGAATGGCCTGCATATCTCTGTTATAGGTTACAGAGTTGAACATTTTTCAAACTCAAAAATATATTTTTCTTCTAATCATTTGTTTAGCTTTAAGTTTTCATTTAAATAAGATATTTTGAACTTAAGTTAAGATTTTAGAAGTTGATTTAAACCATGGTTATAATTATCATCACTGTATTATGTTTACAGGTATTCAACTGATTTTTGATAAAAATAAAATGTTATAAAATATTGATTCAAGATTATAATCTGAATCTATACTTCAAATTATGATTTTTAAAACTTGAATGAAGATTTTTGGTCCAGTAACTCAAGAACAGTTCGCATTTGAATAAAAATGGAATTTTACAAATTTCTCGTGATTGAAACAATAACAAATGCTTAAACTTGAATTGAAGTTAGTGTAAACATCAGGGATGTCACGAAAATTATCAGAAAATTTTTCCATTGCGTGGATTGGGAGTTCGAGATCGAAGTAGGGTTTAAACTCAAAAAGTATATGGTCTGGAAGACGTGGTAGTTTCATCGTCACGAATTGACCGAGCTTCACGAAAACTTGGGGGATGATGGCGTGGGGTGTTGTCGTGCTAGGGTCGGAGTTTCAAGGCTTCAGGTTGTCGTCGTTGGTGGGGCGAGGCGTTTAGGCTGATGGGTTTCAAGTTGCAGTTCGTTGAACGAGCAAAATTTGCATTCGAGTTTTTCACGTCGACCTGGGTTTTGATTTCGAATGAGGGGATGAATTGGGATTTGCTGGCGATCGCGATGGTCATCGGAGGGGCGCCGCGTTGATGTGCACGTGCACGATTTAAATTCGTGTGTCAGTGATTTGGATGGGAGGAGAACTCGAAGAAGGGTTCGAGTTGATGGTGGATATACTCGGGTATGTCGTGTGATTGAGAAATGTTGTTTTCAGCAGTTGTTTTTTTTAAAAAAAACTTAAAACTGAGCAGAGAAAAATGGGGGAAGGAGAAGTACGAGGAAGGAAGAAGATTGGCTCAGGGAAATCACGAGTGTGACTCGGTGAAAAACTAGGTTTTACTCGGGTTATTTTAAATATGGGTTTGGCCCAAATAAATTTTTACTATTAACAGATTTTAGATTTGTGAAGAAAATAATATTAACTATATTGAATTAAAAGCTGATTACCATTTCAATGAACCAAGTGGATACTTAATAATCTAATTTATACTTTAAATAATTGAATTTAAAGATATGAATTGAAGTTAATTTACCTTAAATTTTAATGTAACAATAAATTAATTTTTTAAAGGTGTAAAGCAGATTTTCAAATGATCGTTAAATAATTTGTGTTAATAAATGATTTTAAAGAAATTAAGAATGATATACAATTTGAAAATAAAATTAATTGATAAACAATTAAGTGTTCAAATTAATTTGTAAATTGGGAATTTGTTATTCAGATAAATAAAAATCAACAAATCAAATTTAGCGGTTAAATTTAAATAACTAATTTTGAAACAATAAAACGAGTTAATCAAGATTTAAATTATTTGTCCAAATTCTTATCATTGATTTAAAATAATTGTGTGGTAAATTTATTTAAACCACATTTGAAAATAAATTAACTATGACTGTGCACGATATTGATATTTCTGTTCTGTTTGTGATACTGTGTGATATAAATTGCCATGTACTGCACTATGATTGTGGTTTGTTCTGTATTGATGTGAAAACCCCGTTGATCCGTAAACGCCATTTGAATTTCGATGCGACAGGGAGTCGGATTCCAGTTGGTTATCCGAAACCCACATCGAATTGTAATGATGAATCTTTGTGACTGATAAATTTATTTTATCTATGAATCTGTGAATGAAGATAAGCGTTATCAATTATACCGCTTATCGATATATCTGTGATGATTGATGTTGTGCACTATTGTGTGAAACCCCTGGACTACACCATACACACACAAATATGGATTTCACGTGGAAATCGGTTAAGTCACAGATAATTTAAAATTTATGTTTTGAAATTGAAATTTTAATTTCAATTGATTTTGAAATGGGAAATTTCGGGTTAAAGTGAAAAGCTTTTGAAATAGAAATTTCAAAGATAAAAGTTATTTTGAATAACTTAATCGAGTTTTGAAAATTTAAATAATTTGATTTAAATTTTAATTCAAGTTTGAAATTGAATCCTGTGATTTGAAACTAGGGATTAAAGATGTTATACAGGTTATATATGGGTTAAACTATTTTAAAAGTATTGATTTTGGAATTTGAATTTAATTCAAGGGTTTTAACTCGTGCAAATATAACTGGATTTTTCTGAAATGAAACTATTGTTTTCAAATTATAATAGTTTTCATTTTTAGAAAGGATTTCCAAATTGTGTTGAAAGGTTTCAAGTTTGAAATAAAATTGAAATGTTTTGAAAACTACGAAATGAGTCTTTGATTCAAAGACCGAATGAGTTAATCCAGTTTGAAATAAATTTGTTTTGAAAGGCTATGAATGAATCTTTGGAAACGAGTTTTGAAAACTATAAGTTAAATCTTGATTTAAAGATTTAACGAGTTAATCCAAGTGAAATGGAAATTGTTTTGAAATATATGAATGAATTTTTGTGAATAGGGTTAACTTTGGGAAATGAATCTTTTTGTTTAAAAGATTGAAAATGGTAATTTGTTAAACCATTTGAAAAGAGAAGTTTGGGTAATAAGTTGTGACTTAATTGAAATCCCATATCCATATGTTTTAAATATTTCACTCATTATTCGGGTTAGCCGGGAAAGGACCTTTGGGTCGTATAACCCATTCCGAATATGTGATATGTCGTATATGGATGGCATTTGATGACCGGTGTTGAAGACCGGATATTTTTGAAAACGGAAGGATTACCGTCGAGTTACTCTGCATCGGCTGATCCCCGATATAGAGGTTTTATCACCCTTAGTGACGGGAAGTCCGGACGTGATTGGAAATTATCCGGATTTGCAAGGGCTTCGTGAGAAGTGCCTTCGGTTATGTTCGATACCGGAACAGACTTGTATGGATTTTATGTCTGACATTACACTTTGAGATATAAAGCCGATTTCTTTCAAATACATTTCTGTTGGTGGCGGAGAATTTATTCTCATAGCTTAACACCCTTCTCTGAGACGTACGAGATCAGAGGTTATGTAATTTAAGGTTATCAGCGATATATTCCCAATTTGGTAATGTGGCATGTTGAGTGTTGCTGTGTGATGATCAGTGTTTGATCATTTGTGATATGATCATTTGTTTGGTCATTTATCTTTGTGATCATTACTTTGATCATCTGTTCACCCAAAGCATGGCTTTGTGACAAAGCGTAGCTTTGTGGACGAGACTTCGTCAGGGCCTCACAACCCGGAAATGGTCGAAACAGGAATGTTGCGGCAAGGTTATGAGGGTCGCGCCCTTTAGGGTATGTCATTTCCTTCTGGAAAAGGGTGGTATCATGGTATAGAGCCCAGATACTTACTCATGTGGACACACTTTATTTATTATGTGTGATGTTGGTTACCGAGCGCTCGGATAAAGGTCCCAAAGGACCGGGGGATGACATATTCGTGAGTTACCTGTTATAGGGGTAACCCGGCCTTGTTTGGCAGAGAGCAGTTTGTCTCTCGGGACGACCAGCCGGAGGCGATCCCATTCGGCAGGAGGAAAGGAAGTTCCTTAGCCTGACCATTTGTTGGAAATCCATCTTCCAAATACGAACTTTGTACGGTATTAGTTGTAGAACCTGCCATTTACGTACGGTGGTCACCACTGTTTAGATGGTAGCTATAGTAGGCATACGATACTGGTCGTATGTTGGCTAAGATTGATATTCTACTTTCGAAATGTTTTCTACACTATGCACTAATAATAATATCTAAAATGATTTGATTTTGCGTAGTAAGCATCTTTGACTATCATAAGGAGAAATCTCCTCCAATTCTGCGTTTGCATTGTGTGTGTGGCGGGAGGCCTTATGGTAGTTTCATTTTCCAAAAGCATTGCGGGTTTTCAATGTTAAAATTCTTTTGTGGTTTGTTTAAAGATAAATTGTTTTTGTTGCTCACACCAGTCCCATGACTGATCCGGAGTTTATTGTTCCCTTCCTAAACTCTGGGTGCCCACCATTTTCCACACGGGCAGTCTAGAGTTGGGTTTCTCAGATCTTCAGGTTGAGTAGATTATTTGGAGCTAGTCAGTCCTTGGACGACTGACCTTGCTTTCCGCTAGCTATGGATTGGAGCATTCTATTAGAGATATTCTATCCGCTGCTGATGTTATCTTTTCTTTCCGTTGCTATTGTTATTGTATCATATCTCTGATATTGTTGTATCTTTTTGATATCATTGTTGTATATCATATTCTGGATATTGTATTCATTGGAGTTGTATATGATATCATCTATTTTTATTCCGCTGTGTTGTTATACTTAATGTTGTTATAAGCTCCGGGAAGCCAGATTCGGCGTTTGAATCTACGACATTTTGAGTACAAGTGAAGTACGGGTGCCGATTTTCGAAGGCCGAGTTTTTGGACTCTTACAAATAGGGTATTTTAGGTTTTAGTTAGAATGTGTATTATAACTAATGGAAGATTGCAGGAAATTGTTATTTAGCCTAATTAAGACAACCATGACCTTATTGGTGTACCGAGTTTTTATGAATGAATGTTTTGTTATAGTAAGGGGAAAACATGTTTCGTGCTTTAGGGGCATAGTCTCACTATGCTTTATGTCTAGGGTAATGTACTGCTCATACCAGACTTTATTTCTGACTTGTGTTTTTATCAATATTTTCCCTATAAAATCACAGGTATGCATTTGAGTTGGTTGAGTATATAGGTTCAAACAGGGTGCATTTTGAGGGAGGAAAAATAAAGGTACCAAAGATGAAGCAGGAGACTTGGGAGTATTATTTTGTAATTTTTGACTGCGTTGTACTAGGTGTTTACATCAACATCTTCTTATGTTGGGAATAACGTCATTGTTTATGTTGTATATATTTTTGACCCCTGCGTGGGCACCAATATTAGGAACAAAATTGTTAAACTTAAATCGCAATGATGCATTTCTTACTTTTGGTTAATATTTATTCTATTTTTTAAGACTGTATAATACAATTGACCTCATCTTTATCGCCAAAAGATAATTCCAATATGACTACAACACATTGGAGTTCCATCTTTGGGTCTCA
This sequence comes from Allium fistulosum, assembly GCA_030737815.1. Taxonomy (NCBI): domain Eukaryota; kingdom Viridiplantae; phylum Streptophyta; class Magnoliopsida; order Asparagales; family Amaryllidaceae; genus Allium; species Allium fistulosum. The sequence continues at coordinate 949,226,057 of CM060907.1, read as the reverse complement.
GAATGAGAGATGTTACACCTAACGTTAATTGTGCCATCCTCATTTCCGTTATTGCTTTCTACGTAAGCAATTTCTCATAAGAAATAGTAGTAAGAGAGTAAAAGAAATAGTAGAGGGATAGAAATATTCACCTATATGTCTATATTGGAATACAAGTACATTATATATAGCATATACCATTTATGAAGGTGTTCATTTTCAACTACCTAATTTCTACCCAGATTTATATTTAGCTCTATTTTACTTAAATTTCCGCTAACCTAAGCTATGATACTAAGTTGTAACATCCCCATTTCTAGACAAAAAATGAATGTCGGTGATGTTGTAGTCATCACCGGAATTATTTTTAAGCGACAAAATAAGATCAGTTTAGTTTCAACAACATTAGATAAACAAAGCAACTAAATAACCTACATTACATAAATTGTCTTTACATTTTCAAAATCCAAAATCGAACCCGATAAGGGTAAATATAGTAAAATCATAGAAAACTATGCAATGCCCGATGTAGTAGATGCTGACATGAATACCTACCAGTTATGTTATCTGGTCTTACACACCAAAATCTAAACAAAATTTATTATCTACTATATACCACATGCTTCTACTTTAGAGTCTTTATTCATCCTCCAGCAAACCTATCTAACCTATAAACTTTGCCTACTCAAATAAGTACTTGTGAATTTTGGGGAATAAAATAATAAAAACATGAGTCAAACATAAAGCCTAATATGAGTAATAAATTTCCCTGTCATAACATGTAGTGCGACCAATGCCACTTAGCGGGATACATTTTCCCCTCACTAATTCAACATCATCAGTTTATTCATAATATATGGATTGAACATCCTAGCATGAATCATAGTCAAAAAATAGAGTATTATCCATAAGTGTGCGCTAAATTTAATGTCATATCATGACTTGGTTTTATAGTCCTTTCTTTTGGATTACCACTCAGGCCTTACTTCTGGTTTCCATTTTGGCCTTATACCATCATTCCGTATAATGCCATGAATAGACATTTAATTTGCTATTCAGATCTTGCACCAATGTTCTCGTAACTATATTAAATTATTCTAGATGGATTATGTAAGATGGATTCCTTATGCTTTGGTAATAGGAATTGTCGCACATGTTGTAATGTAAGTAATATTTCATTTCTCTTATATATTTGGCATAAGAGAAAGTGTCAATTCTAAAATAAAATCACTATTTGATGTCTACTGTGTTCTCGAGTATCTATGAAATACTAAAAAATTGTTTATTAAAATAATGAACTCTTTATAAAGGAATGCATGGACTCGAACTTCATAAGTGATATCGAGTATACTATATCAGCCCAAATTTCATGTTCAAACTTAAGTTAATAACTGTGAGTTAGAATTTTTCCAAATAATTAGTGGTTAATTTAACCAAAGGCTTAGCATGCCGCCTTAAATAGCACTATAATAACAGAAAAAAAAATTAATGCACAAATTTATAGCTGAGCTAGGAGTGACTTCAAATGTTGAGAACCTCATGACATTGGTATATGATAACAATGTTGTGATATATTTATAAAAGAACCTAAAGGTCACTATAATGCAAAAACATGCTCTGAATAATTCCATATGGTAAAGGCAGATTATCAATGTTAGAGAGAGTTGATTGACAGAGTGGATAATTAAAACAATATAGCATACACGTTCACTGACAGACTGGCTTAATTAGTTTTAAGACAACCAATTGAAGGAGGTGGAATAAAATACCATAATTGACCCCAAGTGCTGGTGGGAGATCGATAGAGTTAAGGGTATGCTATAGCTGTAACTCTGTAGTTTGTTACATATATCTCACTTAATAACCAATCTTTCTCAAAATAAAAGGCATTTTCTTTCTATTATATACTTGTTATATTGTGATATAATTAATTAAGTAATTAATTTAAAGTGTATCAAATAGAAATTTCATAAATGATATGTTATATGATAGTAATTCAACGTGTTGTAATCATGATAAATTTATCACATTAAAATAACATATTACTTCAAATATTTCCAATCAAAATGTTTCGAAATAGAATATCAATACATCCACTTAACCTAGATTTCATAATGCTCTTTACATGTTCGGCAGTGCATTACTCATGGTTGTTAAGGGCACTAATGGGTTATATATATGTAGTTATTAGATAACTATAGAATAACTCACTCGAGAGTTTTCAGCTGGTTAACATAACTAAGGTCAAAAAAAGAATGTCGAAGTGACGATGTTACACAGTTCCCTTAAATTGAGAATAGCATGGAACTTCAATTTAAATACTCTACTTATATAATATTTAAATCATTGCATAGGAATCCATCAAATGACTATGGTTTGGTCTGAGTTGAAGCATTAGAATTGAAACACTATTAAATAGAGAATTTGTTCCTTGGTTATACTAGGTTAGTATCACGGTCAAGTGTAGTCAACTCAAAGTCGAAGTCAGTAGTACAGTTAATAATAATTGTTATTATTGAACCAAAGAGTTTGTGATCTGACTAATCAAGTTGAATGTGGACGATGTTGGAATTTTGACAAAAACCAAATTCCACAAGTCCTAATATGATATAGTGTTGACGAAGAGAATTGTTATAGATAATCATTGCTACCTGGTACTGCTTATAATGATAAAATTAGATTTTACCCAAAAGATGTGTAAGCGATCAATTTAGCCAAAATGTCACACCACCAAATAAGTGATGTGCGAACGTTATATTTAAAATGTTCGGTATTAACCACTGGTAGAATTTACACCATTGTGTCGACCATCTATAATGATATATTCTCTGAAAAACCACACGATTTGATTATATAAGCATTGTAAATTAATAAAATTAATTAATATCACAAAAATATTAATTATTAAATTTTATTTGATTTATTTGATGTCATTAGTAGTTAATACAATGCGTATATAGAAACTATATATGTACATATCAATATACAATATCAACAAACATTCAAATTTGATTTTAATTAATTAATTAATCACTATGTAGTTTTTGAAATTTTGAGGGCCCAAATAGCCTCCATTTATGGCCAGCCATGCATGCTAAAGAAAGGGATTTGTTTTAATTTAATTGAGATTTAATGAAGAATTAAAGACAGAAGGTTTTAAGGAAGAAACTGGAAAGGTTTCAATTATTTCTTTAACCAAAAATTTCTTTCATTCATTCTTAAACTCTCCTAACAATTTGTTTTCTTCCACTTTTCTCTCTCCGTCTTATGGCCAAAATTCCATGACTTCCATGGAGAAAACAATTCCTTAAAATAGATTCAATTAAAATCTATATAATACAAATAAAGGAAGTTCTTCAAATCCTTGTAAAATTTAGAGATGATTCAATTATATATAGGAGTTCTCTTCTTCATTCGAGGTGAGATTTTTGGCAACATCTATAATATAATTTCTAATTTTATTCAATTATTAAATACATGATGTAATACAGTAATATCTCATACATGTTGTATCAGTTTTGATTCTTTGGTTGATTTATATATACAGTTTTGATTCTTATCATTCTTCAACGAATTTATATATGTCTAAGTTAGATCTTGTACAACTCTTTTTTGATTAAAAACTAATTTTAATTAATTGTTACGAAATTATCATATACACAAACATAAGTATTAAAACCATTTTGAAATTTGATTTGATGTTTTGTATGTTTATTAGTTATGAATGTAAATTATTTTGGTTATTGTTTGCATATGTTTAATGGTTGTTTTGATTCAAAATTTACAAGTGGACTTATATGCAAAATCATAAACCTACTTTGAACCCTCCTTAATTTTAGGCTTTGTTTTAATATGTTAGATTTAAGTTTTAAAACATATTAAAATTACAATCTTCATATACATATGTTACCTTAAATTTAAAATATAATTTCATTATATATATATATATATATACAATTTTATCTTAAAGTTTGTAAAAGGAGCTTTTATGAAAAACCTTCAATTTAATATTAAATCTTTTCTAAATTAAAACTAGATTTGAAATTGTTTGTTTATATTTCAAAACACATTAATCAAAATTAGGGTGTGTTTGAATGTTCAAAATTGTTTTGAAATGGCATAAAAGGATGAGTAAGTGGAAGGATATAACTTCTCCACCTTTTCCTATCCTTCTTAATTTCTAATGTAAACACAATTAAGTGTCATATTGAATATAAGCAAACTTTTGATTAGTTAAAGTAACTTTATAACATACTGTATATGTGTATAAATATAAGTAAGCTATATATGCATATATATTTTTTATTTTCTAAAAAAATATGGACAGTAAAGGCATGTATACAGGGACAAATGGGTCTATTGTGGTGTAAATCCCAAAAATTATATACGATCACTTTAGCCTATACACTACTTATATGTTAGACATGCACTTTTCACATATGGGTGTATTTGATATCCTTATTACTATATATATTTAAATTTAAATTAAATTCATTCTCTTTTAAAAAATTAAATTAAATAAATATATTATGTAAAATATATTAGATTGGCTGTAATAACTCTTTAGACTTCATAGGCTCAACGTTCCAGAATAGAAAAAAATTGAAAATTTCCTTCACTTCTGACTGGTTAGGTTCCATCATATAATATTATTTTTACAATGAAAACCATAACCTGTCTTAGAAAATCTAAAAACAAATATAACACCATAAATAAAGTTCTTAAAATAATATCAATTATTTAAAACAAAATCAAATCCACTAGGCAAAGTGTAGTGATAGTCTTTAATTAGTGTTACACCTACAGTAGATCCATAAGAAACTTGAAGCCTCAATTCACTCATCGCCACATACTGTCTACTCCTAAGTCCCTGTAGTGACTAACAAATATGAATTCTAGATATAGTATTTAAAACACAAGGAAATTTATTGATTGTAAGACAATTTTGAATCATAAGCAAAACTTGCAGAGTGGAAGAAACTGTTTACTTCTTTCCTTTGACCATCTTCAAATAGTCTGGACAATCCAATGCCTTTTCTTGTGACAATGGTGACATTCATCATTGTCAGGAGGAGCATCCTTCTTACCCTTCTTAGAAACCTGCTAATTCTTCTTCGAACCTTTTGATTACAACGCTTTTCCCTTTACATCCAACATCATGTTCTAATCCTTGAATTAACATTCAGCTTACCTCAACATATTGAGTTGCTTGATGAGCATTACACTTAACTATTCAATATGTATGACTCAAACTACAGAATCAGCAAGCCTAGGACCAAATCCATTTACAGTTCATCGCTTAACTTAATATCTAGTTAAGAAAATCTACTAATACAGTGTAACGAAACGAATTTTTGACCCTCGAAAATCAACACTAATACGTCCATTGTATCATATATTGAACATTCAAGTGCCGAAAATACCGATTTGAAAGGGTGAAAGAAGAAGGTGGAAGATAGAAGAAAACTAAACAACACAGAATCTCACAACGCAGTGAATAATATATAATACAACAATGATCTTTACAAAATGGAAACATCTTTCTTCATATATACAACATCAGAGTACACTAGACTTATCCTAAATTTGGACAGTTATAGAAACCTGTCCTTTCATTGACAAACATATAGACTCTAAAATAGAGCGGAAGAAAAATATATGTGAATACATCTTGACCATTTAGCTCCTCTTCAACTCCAAAGTATCTAGCTAAACCTAGGAAAACATGCTTGTTCTGACCCGAGCATTATATGGAATAAATTCCAGGTAAGTCTGGTAAACCTGTGTGAGTAAAAATCGATAACAAGTAACAACCAAACTGATTTCAGCATTTGAAACTTTTCAGACAAAAGGTATCTTGTAAGACCACACCGCACATAAAAACGG